>CM077665.1:8981989-9600322 GCA_039707655.1 Elymus sibiricus | reverse complement strand
CGACAGAGTCATCGTCGGCAGTGGGGAAGGAGGAATCACCCTCGATAACCACGACCGACTAGCTACACTACAGAACTAGCATCAGGAGTACTTCACGAGGTGTCACCCTCGGTACTCGATAGTAGCGCTGTAGAGTCGTACAACTAAGGGGGAGTGCGGTGATGTGAGGGGCCTGGCTTGTCAGTCATGACGACTGAGTCTTCTGTCTTCAAGTCCTCGGTGTCGTCGATGAAAGCAGGGGCAACTGGGACTAAGGGGGTCCACTGGGGATTCTCTGATCAACCTATACTAAACAGTTGACATGATAACATGTGTAGTAGCAGTTCATCAAAAACAGGCTATGCATCAGAATAGGTGCTAACTAACACAGTAGCAAAAATCTAATGCAAGCATAAGAGGGAGAGAGATGGGTGATATCGGAATGCTCAAGGGGGTTTGCTTGCCTTGCTGCTCTGCGGCAAAAGGCTGATCGTCAACGGGGTAGTAGTATCCGGCAGCAACGTCAGCCTCGGGGTCTACCGGAGAGAAGAGGGGGAAGAAACAATAAATATAAAGCACAGATGCAATCACAATGCATGACATGGCAATATGCATAGCTAGGCATGCACAAACGCGGTACTACACGTTGCAGACGAAGCGGGAGAATATCTGACGATATTTCCCGGGTCTCTGGATTTATCGGACAGACGAATCGAAGGGGAAAGTTCCATGTTCATCATGCTAGGAGCACGTGACAGATGAACGGATGGCATATTTGGATTCGTGGGATTTTTCTGATCAACTTTCATGTATAAAGTTTTTCCATCTGAGCTACAGATTATTTTATATGATTTTTCAAAGATTTAAACAATTTCTGGAATTAATTCTATTTATTTAATCCAACATTATCCAAAACAGTGCAGGTGACGTCAGCATGACGCAATGATGACATCAGCATCGACAGTGGGGCTGACCAGGTCAAACCTGACCAGTGGGTCCCACATGTTAGTGACTCAGTGTTATTACAGGTTTTTAATTAAATTAAACAGAGTTAATTAACAGTGGGGTCCACATGTCAGTGACAGATTAGTTTAAATTAATTATTTTAATTAATTCATTTAGCTAATTAAGCAACTGACAGTGGGGGCCCATATGTCATAGACACTGGGGAAGGGGCCCCACATGTCAGTGGCTGGTCAATGCCCAGTCAGCAATTGACCAGTCAACGGGTCAACAGCGGCCTGCGGGGCCCAGCTGCCAGTGACCCTGGCAGTGGCCCCGAGTTAGCCACGTCGACGGTCGGCGCCGGAGCGTTGCCGGCGAGCGTCGGACGCGGCCGAAAGCTCCGGCGAGCTCGGAAATCTCGCATAGGGCATCATTGGGCGCGCGGTTGGGCGCGTTCGAAGGCTGGACGAGCCGCCGATCCATTCCAGGCATCGGGGCGAGCAACGGCGGGCCGTAGCGAGCGCTACGTCGCCGGCGGCGGAGAAGCTTTCGGGCGGCGATGGCAAACGGCGAACGGGGGCGCAAACGAGCGAACCGAAAGCGCTACGGGGTTCTACGTGCAATGCGGAGTCGAATGACGGTGGTGGCAGGACCAAATGGCCGCCGGAGAGGTGCCGGCGACGAGGTCAGGCGGCGGCGCGTTCGGGCTCTTGTGGAAACTAGCGCCAGGAGCATCGGCTCGTCGCGAGGAGGAGAGGGGGAGGTAGCAGGAGCTCACAATGGGGCGTTGCCGTTCAAAGTGAGCTCGGGGAGGGCTCGGAGCAGCCGGAATCGACGACGGCGTGCGGCGGCGTTCCAAGGAAGAAGAAGCTCCGGGTCGTCGGTGGAGGGGCTCCGGTGCTCGTGCGTGTGGTCGAGGGGGTCGAGGAGGCCACGGCGGAGCTCGTGGACGCGACGGCAGGGCTCGGGGGCGCCGGTGGCCGCGGCTATCCGTCGGCCATGACGGCGGCGGCGCTCGTATCTGGAGGGGAGCGAGCGAGGGAGGGAGCGAGAGAAGGGGGGAAATGGCGTGGGCCTCCAAGGGAGGTGGACGAGGGCGCCCTTATCCCCTCCTCTCACCTGCTCCGGCGCCGTGGCAAGCGGCGGGCGGCGCCGCGAGCTCCTGTCCACGGCGGCGACGACACGCAGGGGGGGAGCAGGTGAGTGATGGTGGGCTGGGCCGGCTGGGCTCGGCTCATCGCCAGGTAGGTGGGCCTTTGCCCATTTTTCTTTTATTTCTTTTCTGTTTCTATTTCTGTTTTCTTTTCTTTGCTTCTGTTTTAATTATTTTAGGCCAAATCACTTATTGCAAAAATGCACCACCTAGCCCAAATATTATCTTGCAATATTAGGGAGGGCCACAACCATTTAGAACATTTTTGGAATCTGGTTGTAATTTCAATTTGAATTTAAATGCACTTTAAAATACTTTAACTCCTGTTATTTATGGTGGGGTCCACATCAGAAGCTTGGTGATGTCGTTTTCCTTAACAATATTTGTTTTATGATTTTTCACAAATATGCAACATTTTACTTATGCTGTTTGAGGATTTAAATTTAACACATAAATCCTAGGGCAATTTGAAATGGAATTTGAACTTCAACTTGATCAAGCTCCACTTAGCAAAATGATTAGGCATTGTTCATGATCATTACTGTAGCTTAATTACAATGATCACTGTAGCTTAAACCCAGGGTGTCACAATTCTCCCCTACTAACAAGAATTCTCGTCCCGAGAATTAAGAAGTAGAAGGAAAGAGCCCGGGGTATTCTGCACGAAGATGATCTTCGCGTTCCCAAGTGGCTTCATCTTCCGAATGATTTGCCCACTGCACTTTGAAGAACTTGGTAACCTTCTGACGAGTCCGACGTTCAGTTTCACCGAGAATGCGGACTGGTTGCTCCTTGTAAGAAAGATCTTGTTGCAGTTCAAGCATATCATGATCCACTGCTCGGATAGGATCCTTGAAGCAGCGACGAAGTTGTGACACATGGAACACATCGTGAACCTGAGAAAGGTTTGGCGGTAGTTCCAGTTGATATGCCACTTTACCACGCCTTTCGAGAACAGTGAAAGGACCAATATATTGAGGAGCCAGCTTGCCCTTGATTCCAAATCGGTGTGTTCCTCTCATTGGCGTGACTCGAAGATAAGCCTTTTCGCCATGTTGATAGACCATATCCTTGTGATGACGGTCATACTGACTCCTCTGACGAGACTGAGCAGCCTTCAGATTTGCATGAATAATGCGGACTTGATCTTCAGCATGTCGAATAATATCCGGACCGATAAGTGTACGTTCCCCAGTTTCTGACCAATTCAGAGGAGTCCGACACTTACGTCCGTATAACACTTCAAAGGGAGCCATCTTCAGACTAGCTTGATAGCTATTGTTGTAGGAGAACTCAGCATACGGAAGAGATTCCTCCCATTTCTTGCCGAAAGAAATGACACAAGCTCGAAGCATGTCTTCGAGAATCTGATTGACTCCTTCAACTTGTCCCTGGGATTGAGGGTGAAAAGCGGTGCTGAATGACAAGTGAGTTCCCATAGCTTCCTGGAAACTTGCCCAGAATCTTGAAGTGAACAAGCTGCCACGGTCTGAATTGATAATCAGTGGAATACCGTGAAGTGAAACAATTCTGGACATGTAGAGTGTTGCCAGTTGACTAGCAGTGATTGTTTCTTTGACGGCTAGAAAATGTGCCACTTTGGAAAGTCGGTCAATGACGACAAGAATAGCATCATTACCCTTTTGGGACTTGGGAAATCCAGTGATGAAATCCATTTCAACATGATCCCATTTCCATTCAGGAATAGCAATAGGTTGCAGAATTCCGGCAGGCTTTTGATGTTCTGCTTTGACACGACGGCAAACATCACATTCAGCAACATAGCGAGCAATGTCTTGCTTCATGTTAGACCACCAGTATCTTTGACGAATGTCTTGGTACATCTTGGTACTACCAGGATGAATAGAGAGCGGAGTGTCATGTGCTTCCTTCATGACCTCTGGAATCGCATCTCTTGGTACCACTAGCCGGTTATTGTAGTACAAGGTGCCATCTTCAGTAGTGGTGAAGGGTGAGGGCTTTCCTTCTGAGAGCTCGAGTTTAATCCTCCTGATTCCATCGTCACACTTCTGGTTCCACTTGATGACGTCCTCGAGATTTGGTTTAGCAATCAGGTTATTAAGAGAACCCTGGGCAACAACGTGGAGGTTCATCTTGAAGAACTCCTCGGGAGGAGGAGCGAGATAACCCTGAGGGACTATATGGAGGTTCAGCTTGCGAAACTCTTCTTGAAGCAGGGGGTGAACCTTGTGAACCTGAAGGTGGTTGCAGTATGACTTACGGCTCAAGGCGTCAGCCATTACATTAGCCTTGCCAGGGGTATATGAAATACCGAAATCATAGTCTGTGAGGGATTCCATCCATCTTCGCTGGCGGAGATTCAAGTCCGGTTGGGTAAACAAGTACTTTAGACTTTGGTGGTCGGTATAGATCTCGCAACGATTACCAACGAGGTAATGTCGCCAATTTAATAGAGCATAGACCACTGCAGCTAACTCGAGATCATGAACTGGATAGTTCTCTTCATGAGGACGTAACTGTCTTGAGGCATAAGCAATTACTATGCGCTCTTGCATTAGGACACAGCCTAATCCTTGACGGGAAGCATCGCAATAAATGGCAAAGTCCTTTCGAGAATCTGGAGGAGCAAGCACTGGTGCTGATGTGAGCTTGCCCTTGAGAGTCTGGAAACTTCCCTGACATTGGTCTGTCCATTAAAACTTAACACCTTTGTGAAGCAAATTGGTCATGGGCTTTGCAATCTTGGAGAAGTTTTCGACAAAGCGACGGCAATAGCTGGCCAGTCCAAGAAAACTTCTGACTTGCTTAACATTCTTCGGGGGAGTCCAGTCAAGAATAGCTTGAACTCGTTCAGGGTTGACCGCAATACCATCCTTGGAGTTCACATGACCAAGGTAGGTTACTTCGTCCATCCAGAACTCACACTTAGAGAACTTAGCATATAGTTGATGTTCTCGAAGCCTTTCGAGCACAAGACGAAGATGTTCGGCATGCTCTTCTGCATTCTTGGAATATATGAGAATGTCATCCAGATATACCACGACAAACTTGTCGAGATAACCCATGAAGATATAATTCATCAACCGAGAGAAGGTTGCTGGGGCATTCGTTAAGCCGAAAGACATGACGGTGTACTCGTATGAACCATAGCGAGTAACAAATGTTGTCTTTGGAATATCTTCTTCACGAACACGGATCTGATGATAACCCAACCTCAAGTCGAGTTTTGAGAATACTAATGATCCAGCCAGTTGAGCATACAGATCGTTGATCCGAGGAAGTGGATATTTGTTTTGAATCGTTGCTTGGTTGATGGGTCGGTAATCTTGGACCAATCGATTCGTACCATCCTTCTTCTGGACAAAGAGAGAAGGTGCTCCCCAAGCAAAGGAACTTGGACGAATGAAACCCTTGCGAAGCGATTTGTCAATTTCTTCCTTAAGCTCAAGAAGTTCATGAGGAGGCATTTTATAAGGCCGCTTAGCAACAGGGGTGGTGCCTGGTTTCAAGTCGATGTCGAACTCGACTGCTCTAGCAGGGAGAATGCCTGGAAGCTCTTCTGGAAACACATCTGGGAAGTCTCGAACCACTGGAATGCTTTCAATCCCTTCAAGAGGTGAAGCATTCAATGCGTTCATGTAATGTATCTAGGTCTCGGCATTACGAACGAGACGAGCGGTATGAACCACTAACTCATTGGAAGGGTGCAGAAGATGCACGGTCTTAGTGGCACAAACGACCGAAGAACTATGTGCTATCATCCACTCCATTCCCAAGAGTAAGTCAATATTGGAAGACGCCAACACAATGGGCGAGACGAGGAACTCTAGTCCTTCGATCTCAACGGCGACGTTGGGACATATCATAGAAGTCTGACAATTTCCCGCGGGTGTGGATACCATTATTTGAATGTCCATGTTCTCGCTCTTAAGGTTATGCTTACATGCCAATTCTTCCGACATGAATGAATGCGATGACCCAGTATCAAATAATACGGATGCGGGTATTGAGTTAACAAGAAGTGTACCCATCACAGTAGCAGGCTGGTCTTGAACTTGATTCAGATCAATATTGTTAGCTTGAACACGACCAGTGTTAGGCTTGGCGTTGTTGTTGCTGGGCTGGTTGGTAGGCAGTGCAAGTTGATTCTGACCCTGCCTGCAGTCTCTAGCACGGTGTCCTGTGCGACCACACTTGAAGCATAGTCCATCCTCAGGACGGGAAGGTGGAGGCTGAGGTGCTCTTCGCGGTATAGCTCTTAGCTGTCTTGGCGGTGGAGGGGGCAGACGAGGCGCCACATAGGATGGCCTCGGGGCATAAGCAGGTGGACGGTAGTTGTTGGGGATCCAGATCCTTTGCTTCTAAGGACGTGGGCCCGAAGATGAACCCATGTCAATTTTGCGCTTAGTGTGTTCTTTGTACCTCTGCAGACCTGTCTCAATCTGGATAGCCTTATTCACCAAGGTGGCAAAATCAGGGAAGTCATGAGCCAGAAGAGCAAGGTGAATATCTGGTTGAAGACCTTCACAAAATTTCTCCTGCCTGCGAGTATCAGTTGCAATGTCTTCTTCAGCATAGCGAGATAAGTCCAGAAATTCCCGCTGATAAGCATCCACGGTCTTGTTGCCCTGGACTAAGTTGCGGAATTCGCGCTTCTTCTTATCCATCGTTCCCTGGGGAATGTGGCGAGCACGGAAAGCAGCTTGGAACTCTGGCCAGGTGATGATTGTTCCAACAGGCTGAGAGCGCCTGTGACTGTCCCACCATTGAGCAGGAGGACCCTTCAGAAAGTAAGAGGCAAAAGTGACATAACTAGCCTCTGGGGCGCCTGAAGACTCCAGCTCATAAGTGATGTCACGGAGCCATTCATCTGCGTCGAGTGGCTGAGTTGAGCTGCGGAAAGTCGTAGGGTTGAGGCGCATGAAGTCTTGCAGAGTTATTGGGGCTGGCTGCTGGTTCATATTCGGCCTTGGGAAATGGTCCATAAGTCCTTGCATAAACTGGCGGTTCAGCTCAAACTGTTGCATCATACCAGCCATGTAGTCAGGTGGTGGTGGTGGCTCAGGCGTACCACGACCACGACCAGCTGGCCTAACCATTCTATCAAATTTTAACAGTGGTAGTTTAGCATTTGGTAATTGCAACATCAATTTATCATTCATGAAGTAAATTGCACAAAGAAGGAAGTGCAATAATTACGACATAGTAGTTCAAACTTCAATATACAAATCCATACATAAGTCTATTACAAACCATAAGTTCGTTACAAAATAGACGATAGATCCGGCATGAAATTAACCTAGACAACTAGGCGGCACGCAGGCACGCGATGGAGGGATACAACAACGCATCAGTGTCGGGGACAACGAAAATAGCCGGGGAACTGCAGGTGACCCTGAAATCTGGTGAAGGAGTACTGCATCCCGTGCACACCCTGATGCAGAATCTGCATATCAACCGGGAGCCTAGGTCCAAGTGCGGGAGCACGACCTCCAACAGCAGGCCACTCAAGACCTGGAGGAAACTCAGTCGGACGCGGGTGAAGAACAAACTCTGTATGCATTCCCACAACGACTGCTGGCCTCAACTGCTCCAAAGCCCGATAAAGACGAGCACGGGTGGCGTACAGCTCAAAGTTAAGAGCCCTGACAGTGCAATCCAGAGCCTCAGTGTACTGAACCAGAACATGTGGGTCGTAACGATGACTCACGTAGGGGGCGCAGATAGCAGTGTAGGATCAGTCGGTACGCTGCCGTGCGAAAGGTGTCAAGACCTCAGCGTCGGCGGCAGTATCAACTCCAGCAGGGACATACGGGAGGTATCTGTATGCCGTCTCCTCCAAACAAGAGTTCGCTGCACGGAGACGAACAATAGCAGCATAGGCAGCATCCTGTACTGCCATCTCAACAGTCACTCCAATGCCACGGAAGGTGTGTAGCTCAGTGATGGAGCGGTCCTGTCGATCCCAGATAACCATCACAGCCTCATACTGTTCCTGGTTGAACTCGCGGTAGTCCTCGTAAACAGTGTACTCAGGGTACCAGCGATATCCCAGCTTCTTCAAGAGGTCCACCAGAATGGCCGGAAACCCAGTAGTATTGTGCGCGTAGGTCAGACGAACGATCTGCCTATCGGGACGCATCTGTAACAAGGAGATTCAAGATGTCAAATGACAGTGTGTGCATCACACTTCAAGATAAAACAATTGTCGACGAAACAATTCTCCGGTGGATGTGATCACGAGAACCTAATGTTAGATTTTTAGCAAAATCTTTAACCCGAAAGAGAAGATAGATTAGAAGCCATAGTATAGATGAGGAATAAAAGATCCTAATACCACCCGATTGAGATGTGGGCCCGTAAGCCACAGCATCAGTGTTAGTATAAGTTTTTCAATGACTAGACTCAACTTCGGCCAAGGAGTTGGAAAGGGGGCTACCTACAGGCAGTCGGCTCTGATACCAACTTGTGACGCCCCCATTCTTGACCGTACGCTAATCATGCACACAATGCGTACGACCAAGATTAGGGACTCACTGATCGATATCACAACACGACAAAAGACACAAATATAAAGGTCATACAGCTTAATCTTACAAGCCAGGGGCCTCGAGGGCTCGAATACAAAGCTCGACAAAGCACGAGTCAGCGGAAGCACATATATCTGAGTACGGACATAAGTTAGACAACTTTGCCTTAAGAAGGCTAGCACAAACATAAGCAGCGGATCGAAAGAGGCGAGGCCTCCTGCCTGGGAACCTCCTAACTACTCCTGAGCGTCGGGGGCGGCCTTCACGTAGTAGTAGGCTCCATCGGCGGTGTAGTAGTCGTCTCCGGCGTACTCCATCTCCTGGGCTCCATCGACTGAACGCAGCAACGTATTGAGGGGGAAAAGGGAAGCAAAGCAGCTGTGAGTACTCATCCAAAGTACTCGTAAGACTGACATCAGAACTATGCTAGATATGCATCATTATCAAAGGGAGGGATTATATCTGGATTGACTGCAGAAAGCAAGAACAGGGAGAAGGCCTAGTCCTATCGAAGACTAGCATCTTCAACATCTTGCAGCATTAGAAGAGTGCAGATTGGTAACCACGCCCAGAGATCCTTCCTCGACTCCCTGCGAGGAAGCAATCCCGGAGCCACAATTCATTTTAATTAGTTTATGATTATAGTTGTAGTAGGTCAAAGCACAACTCCAACTCGTCCTGTTACCGTGGACACGGCTATTCGAATAGTTTACTTCCCTGCAGGGGTGCACCACATTCCCCAACACGCTCGATAAGCTCCGGCCGGATTCAATTTTCTGGTCATACCCGGCCTCGGCCGATCGACACGACGTAGTCCTACCTAGGCTCAATAGAGAGGCCAGCACGCCGGTCTACATCCTAATGGCTCGGGGTCTTGGGCCATCGCCCTCGCCATCCTACACGTTACGCCCTCGGCCGGGACCAGTCCTAGCATGCCTTAATAACAAGCGCCATGCGTTCCAGACCACCCGGGCGCGAGTCGAAAAATGTGGCATCTGAAGAGCTTTCGGGAGAATGTACGGCGTAGAGCAGCCCATACTAATTACCCCGCGTGGTGGTTAGTGCGTATTAGGCCAACGACCTAACTCAGATCAAATACTCAACCCATTAGCAATTTATTAGTGCGGGGCAAGCGCGAACCATAAAGTGCAGTCCGTCGCCCCACCAATAACAATCGGGTGCCTTACTGGCGCACCCCACCAACATCTCTCTCGCGGGTACCCTTGGGGCCAACCCGCCTTCAACATGTTTCAGTAGCCCGGTCAAAGTAACTGTGTGTATAAAACATCGAGACGGAACCTGAGGAATCACCCTCATGGGGTCCCGCTCAATGAAACCGTCAAGGTGGAACTAGAGGAATCACCCTCGAGGGTCCCACACTTGAGGGGTTGCACGACAGAGTCATCGTCGGCAGTGGGGAAGGAGGAATCACCCTCGATAACCATGACCGACTAGCTACACTACAGAACTAGCATCAGGAGTACTTCACGAGGTGTCACCCTCGGTACTCGATAGTAGCGCTGCAGAGTCGTACAACTAAGGGGGAGTGCGGTGATGTGAGGGGCCTGGCTTGTCAGTCATGATGACTGAGTCTTCTGTCTTCAAGTCCTCGGTGTCGTCGATGAAAGCAGGGGCAACTGGGACTAAGGGGGTCCACTCGGGATTCTCTGATCAACCTATACTAAACAGTTGACATGATAACATGTGTAGTAGCAGTTCATCAAAAACAGGCTATGCATCAGAATAGGTGCTAACTAACACAGTAGCAAAAATCTAATGCAAGCATAAGAGGGAGAGAGATGGGTGATATCGGAATGCTCAAGGGGGTTTGCTTGCCTTGCTGCTCTGTGGCAAAAGGCTGATCGTCAACGGGGTAGTAGTATCCGGCAGCAACGTCAGCCTCGGGGTCTACCGGAGAGAAGAGGGGGAAGAAACAATAAATATAAAGCACAGATGCAATCACAATGCATGACATGGCAATATGCATAGCTAGGCATGCGCAAACGCGGTACTACACGTTGCAGACGAAGCGGGAGAATATCTGACGATATTTCCCGGGTCTCTGGATTTATCGGACAGACGAATCGAAGGGGAAAGTTCCATGTTCATCATGCTAGGAGCACGTGACAGATGAACGGATGGCATATTTGGATTCGTGGGATTTTTCTGATCAACTTTCATGTATAAAGTTTTTCCATCTGAGCTACAGATTATTTTATATGATTTTTCAAAGATTTAAACAATTTCTGGAATTAATTCTATTTATTTAATCCAACATTATCCAAAACAGTGCAGGTGACGTCAGCATGACGCAATGATGACATCAGCATCGACAGTGGGGCTGACCAGGTCAAACCTGACCAGTGGGTCCCACATGTCAGTGACTCAGTGTTATTACATGTTTTTAATTAAATTAAACAGAGTTAATTAACAGTGGGGTCCACATGTCAGTGACAGATTAGTTTAAATTAATTATTTTAATTAATTCATTTAGCTAATTAAGCAACTGACAGTGGGGGCCCATATGTCATAGACACTGGGGAAGGGGCCCCACATGTCAGTGGCTGGTCAATGCCCAGTCAGCAGTTGACCAGTCAACGGGTCAACGGCGGCCTGCGGGGCCCAGCTGCCAGTGACCCTGGCAGTGGCCCCGAGTCAGCCACGTCGACGGTCGGCGCCGGAGCGTTGCCGGCGAGCGTCGGACGCGGCCGAAAGCTCCGGCGAGCTCGGAAATCTCGCATAGGGCATCCTTGGGCGCGCGGTTGGGCGCGTTCGAAGGCTGGACGAGCCGCCGATCCATTCCAGGCATCGGAGCGAGCAATGGCGGGCCGTAGCGAGCGCTACGTCACCGGCGGTGGAGAAGCTTTCGGGCGGCGATGGCAAACGATGAATAGGGGCACAAACGAGCGAACCGAAAGCGCTACGGGGTTCTACGTGCAATGCGGAGTCGAATGACGGCGGTGGCAGGACCAAATGGCCGCCGGAGAGGTGCCAGCGACGAGGTCAGGCGGCGGCGCGTTCGGGCTCCGGTGGAAACTAGCGCCAGGAGCATCGGCTCGTCGCGAGGAGGAGAGGGGGAGGTAGCAGGAGCTCACAGTGGGGCGTTGCCGTTCAAAGTGAGCTCGGGGAGGGCTCGGAGCAGCCGGAATCGACGACGGCGTGCGGCGGCGTTCCGAGGAAGAAGAAGCTCCGGGTCGTCGGTGGAGGGGCTCCGGTGCTCGTGCGTGTGGTCGAGGGGGTCGAGGAGGCCACGGCAGAGCTCGTGGACGCGACGGCAGGGCTCGGGGGCGATGGTGGCCGCGGCTATCCATCGGCCATGGCGGCGGCGGCGCTCGGATCTGGAGGGGAGCGAGCGAGGGAGAGAGCGAGAGGAGGGGGGAAATGGCGTGGGCGTCCAGGGGAGGTGGACGAGGGCGCCCTTATCCCCTCCGCTCACCTGCTCCGGCGCCGTGGCAAGCGGCGGGCGGCGCCGCGAGCTCCTGTCCACCTAGCCCAAATATTATCTTGCAATATTCGGGAGGGCCACATCCATTTTGAACATTTTTGGAATCTGGTTGTAATTTCAATTTGAATTTAAATGCATTTTAAAATACTTTTAGCTCCTGTTATTTATGGTGGGGTCCACATCAGAAGCTTGGTGATGTTGTTTTCCTTAACAATATTTGTTTTATGATTTTTCACAAATATGCAACATTTTACTTATGCTGTTTGAGGATTGAAATTTAACACATAAATCCTAGGGCAATTTGAAATGGAATTTGAATTGGAATTTGAACTTCAACTTGATCAAGCTCCACTTAGCAAAATGATTAGGCACTGTTCATGATCATTACTGTAGCTTAATTATAATGATCACTGTAGCTTAAATCCAGGGTGTCACACCATCAAACTACCAGATTTACATCAACCGGTACAACATCCAACATAACTAACAAAGAAATGAAAAACACCAACGGCAGAAAGAACGATGGAGCCGGGAACAAAACTTATAGCACATCCCATGCTTTTTTTTAGAAAAGGAGGATGACCCCGGTCTCTGCATCTAGTAGATGCATGCATCCAATTTATTAATTACGAGAAAGCTAACGTCTAGTCGACTGGACGTTAGCGACAGATCCGCATGATCCCCTCCCTACGATCCCCCGATTCGTCGAACCTTGTACCTAGTGGTTTAGTCTTACTCTTGCTAACCATCTGGGTTAATACCTTGCTGGTGCTTAGATACAGGTTAGGCTGCTTTTATTTCCACAAGAGCTGCTAGTGCATTACTAAAACATACCCCGGGGTGGGTGAGTTGTTGATTACATAGTCTGGTAACTTCCATGTAAATACATGGTAATACACACACATCGTGGTTGGTAACTCACGCGTAAACATCGTGATAACTTTTGACCCAAGAAAAAAGTTGTTGACAAACATACACTGATAACTTATATGAAAAATTAACATGGTAATATATGCACAATAAAGCTGGTAATTTACTTAACTGAAGTGTGGTAATTTTTTGACCAGGGAAAAAAGTTGTTGAACCGCCCTTTCCTGGTAACTCATGTCTACTAGCATGGTAATCTACGCATGTCAGCGTTTATAACTTACTTAGCCGAGACATGGTAACTATTTTTGACTTGCGGGGGGGGGGGGGGGGGGGGGGGTTGTCAAAAAATCACATGGTAAATTATATATATAAAACATGGTAACATGCGCACAACCAAACTGATAACTCACCACAAACAACATGATAACTTTGATACGGGGTGGGTTGTTTGCAAACATACTCCCGATAACTTCCGTGTTAAGAGCAAGGTGCTATACGCACAGTATATGTACAATAGAGCTGATAATTTACTTAGCCGAAGTGTGGTAATTTTTTTACCAGGGGAAAAAGTTGTTGAACCGCCCTTCCCTGGTGACTCATGTCTACTAGAATGGTAATCTACGCACATCAGCGTTGATAACTTACTTAGCCGAGACATGGTAACTATTTTTAACTTGCGGAGGGGGGGGGGGGGGGTTGTTGAAAAATTACATGGTAAATTACGTATAAAAAGCATGGTAACATGCGCACAACCAAACTGATAACTCACCCACAAACTATTTTTCACCTTCTTGTACTGTAGTTACCAGCCTAATAATGGTATAGTTATCATGTTACTCATACCATATTTATCACGCTGGTCATGCCAAAGTTACCAAGCCAATCTTTATTATTTTTTCTGATATGGTAATAATAAGAAATGTTCAAATAACATTGCTTATCTACAATACACAACAACAAAAGGTGGCTTAGTTGGTTATTATGCTCAATAGCTATTGCATAGACCTGGGTTCGAATCCTCATTCAAGCATTTTTACTTTCTTTTCATATTATGCAGCGAAAAACCAGAAAAAACCACTGGTGATTCACTACGGTTTTTGAGAGAAGGAAAAAATCAATGGAAGCGAGAATGGGATGATACCGATCAGGTAGGAACGAATCTTTCGGATTTTTATTTTCTTTTCATATTATGTAGCGAAAAATCATAAAAAACCACTAGTGATTCACTACGGTTTTTGAGAGAAGGAAAAAAAACAATGGAAGCGAGAATGGGATGATACCGATCAGGTACGAACGAATCGTTCGGATTTATCGCTAACGTCCAGTCGACTGGACGTTAGCACAGTCGTATTAATTGTTGCCAAAAGTTTGTGAAAGTAGTAAAATAATGTCATGAAACATTCAAAAATTATAGATACGACGGAGACGTATCATTGAGCATGCTATTTTGTTGAGAGGGGTAAGAGGGCCTTATCGGAGAGGAAGAAGAAATTAGGGGAGGGAAGCTATTGTTAGCCTGCTCATATTATATGTGATTCAAAAGTGGTGGGCACCGCACAGGGCCCACCACTGCTAACTGTCGTTATCAATGCCTCGCGCGGGAAAATTTCTTGTGGCGGGCGGTAAATCGTGCCCACCACTGCTGTTTCAGTTCAAGTGGTGGGTAGCAACTGTTACCCGCCACTGCAATTTTTTTAAATAGTTGTGGCGGGTGCCACATGATGCCTGGCACTAATTTAAATCCACGTATTCTCGGGGTTCTTGTCAGGCCCCGACGGTGCATGCGTCTTCAGATCTAGCGAGCCGATCGGGTGGAAATGTTGGTCTTCTCTGTCCGCAGCTTCGGCACTTCCAGAGACAATGGCAACGTTGTTCGATAAGGTTTCCACTGGGTTATTCTATGATTTCACTCGTGTGTGCACCATCGAAACTACAGACGAGATAAGGCAGACATGTTTGCCTTTCTCTCTGTGACAAGATGGATAGTTTGTTGTGTCTTGTCTGTTCAGTATTACTTCTGTAGAAATGATGCTAATATGGTTATTTCACCAACTCGTGCGGACATCCACGTATGATCGATCCACTGGCGTCTTCTTCACGCCCGTGGGTCATTCAACATCGACATCATGAACACTTCTCGTTAGAGATGAGCGACTTCCCACCTGCCCGGGTGGATACTTCCTTTTTGTTCATGGGATGGTAGGCAATTCTGCTAGGCAGCGACATCAGCGCGCCATAGGCATGTGCGGGGTGGGGAAGATGGAGGATTGTCTAAGGAATGGATTGTATTTTCCAATTCTTTTATGGGTTTTCTTGTCATGTTGGTGTTTGTTTAATACAAAGCTTCGGCTCCTTCGCAAGTAAAAAGATAAAGTAGTGTTGATGCATTATCTAGTAATCGAACATAAGGTAAATGCATGCAACTATGGCATTGCCAATGGAACTTTGAGTATTGTAGCTGCTACTTTGTCCAAAGTTCGGATCAAGAAAGGATAGTAGATGATTAAAAGGTAGATCCCTTTCTGTATTGTTTTTAGGGACTTTATGGCTAATATAATTGCAGCAAAATGCTTACCACTTGGAACCTATAAAAGACATGGCCAAGTCGATGTGACTGATGTGTCGTTGTGCATTAAATGAGAAGGCCTTCAAGAAGATATTTATGTTAAATCAAAATCTGTAACTTTGTTAACAACCCAACTTTATTGCATGTCTAGCAAGTTAAGGACTGCTTAAATAATACCCCTCCAATGATTCCTCGCATAGATAAAAACCCTTCAATGATCAACTTATTTCTAGTATTCCAAATAAGACTACCATTTCAGTTAGCTAGCTATCAGGAATGATCCCCATGGAACCAAAAATGATCCACATCTTCAGGCACTCTGCATACGAAACAGTTCATATGTCTATGTCATCGGCTATATTTATTTAAGCCAATCGTGACCAGATTTTCTCTACTTCCTAATTTGATTCAGCAGACAAACCGATGGGGCTCTAGTTTCGGTTACCGTGATGGCTCAGTTATATTAATTTATTGGTACCCCCAAGTCATCTCATAGGGTTTGGCTAACTAGTTGTCTGCTTCTTGTTTAACAATGTCCGAATGAGCTCTTTCATGGCTCGGCACACCCTTTGAATTAAGAATTAGGAATATTTTTTATTCCTAGAGCATAGCGTGTTAATGCCCGATGGGTCGTCGGCTGTTCGATGATCTAGCTTTGTTAACGTAGTGGCTCGGCTATATTAGTTTCTTTAGACCCAAGTTGTTTCAAATGTCTTGGTTTATTAATTGTCAGCGGATTGTTTAATAATGTCCAAATGAGCTGTTTCAGGGCTAAACAAGTAGAAATAATGAGCATTTGGTATCAATGCCCAGTGGGTATATCGTCAGCTCTTCAATGATTCTATATGGCTGTGAAACTTTTCTAAAACTTACAATATGAGGTTTGACCTAAGAAATTCAGATTGACGAGTTGTAATACTTATCACTTTACCAAAATATAGATGAGGGTTCCTTGATAGACCTATATATCTTTTTGTGAAGAGAAAATTTCTCCACTGGCTGCTCACAACACAGACCCACAAAGTTAAACAACTAGGTTTCCATGAAGACTATGCAACCCTCATCTATCCTTAGAGTCATAATAAATTAATTTGGATTGTAAACTAGTTAATAGAGTCTACTAGAGACAATGTTGTAGATACTGGGTGCAGCCGATGGGAGACGGCAGCACGGGCTATCTTCAACCGATATGGATGGCGGCACACTAATAGGCTAGGTGTTTAGTCATCGTAGCCTATTTTCATCCTGCCAGATGTGGCATGTAATCTTCGTTTCTATTATGAGCTCTTGCTGGATATTGCACTTGTTTGGAACCTGGCACTTTAATAAAATGGCTGCATGCATCATCATGATGCAGAGGCCGGGGCACTCCTCCTTTTCAAAAAAAAAACTAGAGACAATGTTGTATCAGCCGAGCAAATATTGTGATGCCTCAACTAAACTCGGAAGAGCCAAGGTGTATATATCATATATACCTAGTAGAGCCACTAGACTCCTCGATCACGTCGCAATGTAAGAAACTCCGTAATACATATTTTACGAGAAAGACAAGTGGGTGGTTGTTTAATTGCCGAACAAGGACGAAACATGATGGTAATTATTCTTTGGTGAGCATGAAAGCGTTACATCCTCCAGAGATTACAATGATAATCTGTGATGTAACATCTTTTCAGACGTAAGGCTCAAGGCGAGCCCGTGTTTCAATTAGCGAAGCCATCAAACTACCAGATTTACATCAACCGGTACAACATCCAACATAACTAACAAAGAAATGAAAAACACCAACGGCAGAAAGAACGATGGAGCCGGGAACAAAACTTATAGCACATCCCATGCTTTTTTTTAGAAAAGGAGGATGACCCCGGTCTCTGCATCTAGTAGATGCATGCATCCACTTTATTAATTACGAGAAAGCTAACGTCCAGTCAACTGGACGTTAGCGACAGATCTGCACGATTCCCTCCCTACGATCCTCCGATTCGTCGAACCTTGTACCTAGTGGTTTAGTCTTACTCTTGCTAACCATCTGGGTTAATACCTTGCTGGTGCTTAGATACAGGTTAGGCTGCTTTTATTTCCACAAGAGCTGCTAGTGCATTACTAAAACATACCCCGGGGTGGGTGAGTTGTTGATTACATAGTCTGGTAACTTCCATGTAAATACATGGTAATACACACACATCGTGGCTGGTAACTCACGCGTAAACATCGTGATAACTTTTGACCCAAGAAAAAAGTTGTTGACAAACATACAGTGATAACTTATATGAAAAATTAACATGGTAATATATGCACAATAAAGCTGGTAATTTACTTAACCGAATTGTGGTAATTTTTTTATCAGGGAAAAAAGTTGTTGAACCGCCCTTCCCTGGTAACTCATGTCTACTAGCATGGTAATCTACGCACGTCAGCGTTGATAACTTACTTAGCCGAGACATGGTAACTATTTTTGACTTGCGCGGGGGGGGGGGGGGGGGGGTTGTTGAAAAATCACATGGTAAATTATGTATAAAAACATGGTAACATGCGCACAACCAAACTGATAACTCACCACAAACAACATGATAACTTTGATACGGGGTGGGTTGTTTGCAAAAATACTTCCGATAACTTTCGTGTTAATAGCAATGTGCTATAAGCACAGTATATGTACAATAGAGCTGATAATTTACTTAGCCGAAGTGTGGTAATTTTTTTACTAGGGGAAAAAGTTGTTGAACCGCCCTTCCCTGGTGACTCATGTCTACTAGAATGGTAATCTACGCACATCAGCGTTGATAACTTACTTAGCCGAGACATGGTAACTATTTTTAACTTGCGGAGGGGGGGGTTGTTGAAAAATTACATGGTAAATTACGTATAAAAAGCATGGTAACATGCGCACAACCAAACTGATAACTCACCCACAAACTATTTTTAACCTTCTTGTACTGTAGTTACCAGCCTAATAATGGTATAGTTATCATGTTACTCATACCATATTTATCACGCTGGTCATGCCAAAGTTACCAAGCCAATCTTTATTATTTTTTCTGATATGGTAATAATAAGAAATGTTCAAATAACATTGCTTATCTACAATACACAACAACAAAAGGTGGCATAGTTGGTTATTATGCTCAATAGCTATTGCATAGACCTGGGTTCGAATCCTCATTCAAGCATTTTTATTTTCTTTTCATATTATGCAGCGAAAAACCAGAAAAAATCACTAGTGATTCACTACGGTTTTTGAGAGAAGGAAAAAATCAATGGAAGTGAGAATGGGATGATACCGATCAGGTAGGAACGAATCGTTCGGATTTTTATTTTCTTTTCATATTATGTAGCGAAAAATCAGAAAAAACCACTGGTAATTCACTATGGTTTTTGAGAGAAGGAAAAAAAACCAATGGAAGCGAGAATGGGATGATACCGATCAGGTAGGAACAAATCGTTCGGATTTATCGCTAACGTCCAGTCGACTGGACGTTAGCACAGTCGTATTAATTATTCACAAAGACCTTATAAGTAATATATCAATATGTTTGAAGTCTCCATCTTGGCAACATCTGTCGCTGCTCCTATCCACTGATGAAGGCGTGCCAAATGTCCGAGCCGAATACCAAACAGACATCGCACCAGAGCCTAGCATCTAAAGCCGGATGCCCCGACCAAGCCACATACTGGGTCTGGGTCCAAACCGGTCCGACGCACTCTTGTCGTCGCCATCATCTTCCATCCATCCATCTTTAGAGTAGGTACTGACGCAACAAGCTTGCTAGGCCTGCCGTCGACGCCCCCACGGCGCCAGACACTGCCTCCTCCCTACGTGCATTCATCATCACGCATCCGTCGCCGAGACTTTGCTGCGCCTCGCCGTCGAGACTCCACGACGTTGATGCGTCACAGGGAACGCTGCTCCACCGCATATATCGTCCACTGATTCCTCGAGCCTATGCACACCTTCAAGAATGACGCCCTCAAGAGGGGTACGACACATGGGTGTCACCGTTATCCGATCGACTGATCTAGGGTTTCCCTGAAGGAAGCAGATAGGGGTCTAGAACTTCTCCATGACGATTCCTTCAAGAAGGGGACGACGCAGAAAAACGCCGTCATCGCCGACCTTGGCAACGTCCCAAGAGTAGGGATTTCACCCAGATCCGTCCAAGGACCCTCCATCTAGCATCGTGTGCATGGGACCACCACCGATCATCACTGCCACGCATGAAGGTCGTATCGGCCGGATCGGATCTGACCGGAGACCAGGCCCAATGCCTCCGTTGCCAGGGTCAGATCTGATCGGATCCGCTTAATACGTCTCCGTCGTATCTATAATTTTTGATTGTTTCATGCCAATATTCTACAAGTTTCCTATATTTTTGGCAACTTTTTATACTATTTTTGGGACTAACATATTGATCCACTGCCCAGTGCCAGTTCCTGTTTGTTGCATGTTTTTTGTTTCGCAGAATATCCATACCAAACGAAGTCCAAATGCGATAAAAACTTACGGAGAATTTTTTTGAAATATATGTGATTTTTGGGAAAAAGAATAAACGCGAGATGATGCCCGAGGGGCCCACAAGCCATAGGGGCGCGCCCCAGGGGGTAGGGCGCGCCGTGGACCGTTGTGGTCACCCCGTAAGGCGGTTGGTGCCCTTCCTTCGCCGCAAGAAAGCTAATATACGGATAAAAATAGTGTTAAAATTTCAGGCCAATCGGAGTTACTGATCTCCGGGAATTTAAGAAACGGTGAAAGGCCTGAATCTGAGAAGGCAGAAACAGAAGGAAACAGAGAGAGCGATCCAATCTCGGAGGGGCTCTCGCCCCTCCGCCGCCATGGAGGCCATGGACCAGAGGGGAAACCCTTATCCCATCTAGGGGGAAGGACAAGGAAGAAGAAGAAGGAGGGGGGCTCTCTCCCCCTCTCTCCCGGTGGCGCCGGAACGCCGCCGGGGCCATCATCGTGACGGCGATCTACACCAACAACTTCGCCGCCGTCATCACCAACTCTCTCCCCCTCTATGCAGCGGTGTAACACCCCTTCCCCCCCCCCCCCACCGCTGTAATATCTAATTAAACATGGTGCTCAACGCTATATATTATTTCCCAATGATGTATGGCTATCCTATGATGTTTGAGTAGATCCTTGTTGTCCTATGGGTTGATTGATGATCATGACTGGTTTGAGTTGCATGTTTTATTATTGGTGCTGTCCTATGGTGCTCTCCGTGTCACACAAGTGTGAGGGATCCCCGCTGTAGGGTTTGCAATATGTTTATGATTCGCTTATGGTGGGTGGCGTGAGTGACAGAAGCACACACCCGAGTAAGTAGGTTGTTTACGTATGGGAGTAAAGAGGACTTGATACTTAATGCTATGGTTGGGTTTTACCTTAATGATCTTTAGTAGTTGTGGATGCTTGCTAGAGTTCCAATCATAAGTGCATATTATCCAAGTAGAGAAAGTATGTTAGCTTATGCCTCTCCCTCATATAAAATTGCAATAATGATTACCGGCCTAGTTATCGATTGCCTAGGGACAAATAACTTTCTTGTGACAAAAAGCTCTCTACTAAAACTAACTTAGTTGTTTCTTTATCTAAACAGCCCCTAGATTTTATTTACGTGTTCTTTATTATCTTGCAAACCTATCCCGTTACACCTACATAGTACTTCTAGTTTCATACTTGTTCTAGGTAAAGCGAACGTTAAGCGTGCGTAGAGTTGTATGGGTGGTCGATAGAACTTGAGGGAATATTTGTTCTACCTTTAGCTCCTCGTTGGGTTCGACACTCTTACTTATCGAAAGAGGCTACAAATGATCCCCTATACTTGTGGGTTATCAAGACCTTTTTCTGGTGCCGTTGCTGGGGAGCTATAGCGTGGGGTGAATATTCTCGTGGGTGCTTGTTTGCTTTATCACTAAGTAGATTTTATTTGCTGTTCTAAGTTGTTCTCTATCTTTACTTATGGATATGGAACACGAAATACCAAAAAAAATAGTTGAACCTACTACACCAATGGTTGAAGAACCACCCAAAATCTATCACATTGTTGAAGCTTTTTACTTGGATCATCTTCGATCTGTTTGTGCTCGTGTTGAAACCCCAACTAGCTTAGTTGAGGGCAAATCATTAAATGAGCATGCTTATTATGTGCGACACCGCTTATCTCAAAAAGGGAAACTTTTATGGCATCATATTAATACTTTGCAATGCTATGCTTGGAATTTATGCGAAATTTATGATTTTACTTGTTGTTCTGAAGACCCTAAAAAACACCTTCCCTATCAATGTGAGTTTAAGGATAATGGAATCGTATCTTCTTATGCCAAGGGTGTTTATAATTACTATGATATTGAGCAAATTGAAGAATTTGTTGCTTTTAAGGGTGCCTATGAAATTGCTTCTTTGATTGAAAAGTATGATGCTACTCTTTACAAAGCTAAAAGTTTTGCCATACTTAAATATTGCTATGAAAACTATGCTTCTAATGCTTATGTTAAGCCATATATTGAGGACTCCTCCGCTGTCCAAGAGGAGACTAATATTTTGTAGGAAACTATGGAAGAAGAAAATGATGACACTGTGAGCTCATTTGATGTAAAAGATGACGAGGAGAGCGAAGAACAAAAGGAGGAAGAGCGGACTAGCTTCCCATGCCCACCTTCTAATGAGAGTAACTCTTCAACTCATACATTGTTTAATTTCCCTTCGTGCTTACCGAAGGATGAATGCTATGATGATTGCTATGATCCCTTGGATTCGTTTGAAATATCCCTTTTTGATGAAATTGATGCTTGTTATGCTTGTGGCCATGATGCCAATATGAATTATGCTTATGGAGATGAACTTGCTAGAGTTTCTTATGTTAAGAATGAAATTGTTGCTATTGCACCCACGCATGATAGTCCTATTATCTTTTTGAATTCTCCCAATTACACTATATCGGAGAAGTTTGCGCTTATTAAGGATTATATTGATGGGTTGCGTTCTACTATTGCACATGATAATTTTGATAAATATAATATGCATGTGCTTGCTGCTCCTACTTGCAATTATTATGAGAGAGGAACTACATCTCCGCCTCTCTATGTTTCCAATATGATAAAATTGCAAGAAACAGTTTATACTATGCATTGGCCTTTACTTTGTGTGCATGAATTGTTCTTTTATGACATGCCGATGCATAGGAAGAGAGTTAGACTTCGTTGTTGCATGATATATGTTAATTTGTGCTCACTACTAAATTACAAATCATTGTTCATTAAAATTGGCTTTGATATACCTTGGGATCCGGGTGGATCCATTACTTGAGCACTTTATGCCTAGCTTAATGGCTTTAAAGAAAGCGCTGCCAGGGAGACAACCCGGAAGTTTTAGAGAGTCATTTTATTCTGCTGTGTGCTTTTATATATTTCAAAAAAATAAAAATAAAGAGGGGAACCTAAAACTTTTTCAAAAAGAGAAGTGAAAGTAAGACGGACGAGCACCGTTGAAGTGGGGGAGCTCCTTGAACTTTGTTCATGCCCATGAAAACTTGTTGAATCTTAATTACAGAAACTTTTCAACAAAAATAATTATTCCCTTGTATAAATCCCTTGTATTATAAAAATAATGTGCCAAGATTTGCCTTTAGGATGATTAGATTGCTTGTTTGGTGTGTGCAGTGCAAAAACAGAAACTTTGGCAGTAGTGCCTGAATTTACATTTTTTTACTAGAATGTCAAAAGTTTCTGAAAATTTTACACAGTACTGCTATGCAAATTGTTTAGTTTTTCCTAATTGTTCAGAATTTTTGGAGTTACAGAAGTATGGTAGATGTTCTGATTACTACAGACTGTTCTGTTTTTGACAGATTCTGTTTTCTATGCATTGTTCTCTTATTTTGATGGATCTATGGGTAATATCGGGGGGTATGAACCATGGTGAAGTTGGACTACAGTAGATATAATGCTAATATGAATTTGGAATGAGTTCACAACAGTACTTAAAGTGGTGATTTACTTTATTATACTAACGAATCTCACGAGGGTTTTGTTAAGTTTTGTGTGATTGAAGTTTTCAAGTTTTGGGTGAGATCACGATGGATGAAGGAATAAGGAGTGGAAAGAGACTAAGCTTGGGGATGCCCGAGGCACCCCAAGGTAATATTCAAGGACTCCCAAGAAACTAAGCTTGGGGATGCCCCGGAAGGCATCCCCTCTTTCTTCTAACGACCATCGGTAATTTTACTTGGAGCTATATTTTTATTCGTCACATGATATGCCTAAATCTTGGAGCGGCGTGTGCTTTTTATTTTTCTTTTAATAATGCACCATGCTGGTATGATAAACTTCTTGGTTGATTTATAGAAGGCTCTTTGCACCTCACTTATATCTTTTGAGTATGGCTTTATAGAATGCATCATGTGCTTCACTTATATCATTTGAAGTTTAGATTGCCTGTTTCTCTACACATAGAAAACCGCCATTTGTAGAATGCTCTTTTGCTTCACTTATATTTGTTAGAGCGTGGGCATATCTTTTGTAAAAAGAATTAAACTCTCATGCTTCACTTATATCTATTTAGAGAGTTAACAGGAGTTGGTCATTCACATGGTTAGTCATAAAATCCTACATAAAACTTGTAGATCACTGAATATGATATGTTTGATTCCTTGCAATAGTTTTGCGATATAAAGATGGTGATATTAGAGTCATGCTAGTGAGTAATTGTGGATTGGTAGAAATATTTGTGTTAAAGTTTGTGATTCCCGTAGCATGCACGTATGGTGAACCGTTATGTGAAGAAGTCGGAGCATGATTTATTTATTGATTGTCATCCTTTGTGTGGAGGTCGGGATCGCGCGATGGTTAACTCCTACCAACCCTTCCCCTAGGAGCATGCGTATAGTACCTTGTTTCGATGACTAATAAATTTTTGCAATAAGTATGTGAGTTCTTTATGACTAATGTTGAGTCCATGGATTATACGCACTCTCACCCTTCCACCATTGCTAGCCTCTCTAGTACCGCGCAACTTTCGCCGATGCATTACACCCACCATATATCCTTCCTCAAACCAGCCACCATACCTACCTATTATGGCATTTCCATAGCCATTCCGAGATATATTGCCATGCAACTTCCACCGTTCTGTTTATTATGACACGCACCATCATTGTCATATTGCTTTGCATGATCGTAAGATAGCTAGCATGATGTTTTCATGGCTTGTCCGTTTTTTGATGTCATTGCTACGCTAGATCACTGCACATCCCGGTACACCGCCGGAGGCATTCATATAGAGTCATATTTTGTTCTAGTATCGAGTTGTAATTCTTGAGTTGTAAGTAAATAAAAGTGTGATGATCATCATTATTAGAGCATTGTCCCATGTGAGGAAAGGATGATGGAAGCTATGATTCCCTCACAAGTTGGGATGAGTCTCCGGACTTTAAAAAAAATAAAAAAAGAGGCCAAAGAAGCCCACCAAAAAAAACAAAAAAAAATGAGAGAAAAGAGCGAAGGGGCAATGCTACTATTCCTTTTTCCACACTTGTGCTTCAAAGTAGCACCATGATCTTCATGATAGAGAGTCTCCTATATTGTCACTTTCATATATTAGTGGGAATTTTTCATTATAGAACTTGGCTTGTATATTCCAATGATGGGCTTCCTCAAATTGCCCTGTCTTCGTGAGCAAGCAAGTTGGATGCACACCCACTTAGTTTTCAGTTTGAGCTTTCATACACTTATAGCTCTAGTGCATCCGTTGCATGGCAATCCCTACTCACTTGCATCGATATCGATTGATGGGCATCTCCATAGCCCATTAATTTGCCTAGTTGATGTGAGACTATCTCCTTGTTTTTGTCTTCTCCACAACCTCCACCATATTCTATTCCACCTATAGTGCTATATCCATGGCTCACGCTCATGTATTGCGTGAAAGTTGAAAAAATTTGAGAATACTAAAGTATGAAACAATTGCTTGGCTAAAACCGGGGTTGTGCATGATTTAATACTTTGTGTGATGAAGATGGAGCATAGCCAGACTATATGATTTTGTAGGGATAACTTTCTTTTAGCCATGATATTTTGAGAAGACATGATTGCTTTATTAGTATGCTTGAAGTATTATTGTCTTAATGTCAAATGATAGACTATTGCTTTGAATCACTCGTGTCTTAATATTCATGCCATGATTAGATTATATGATCAAGATTATGCTAGGTAGCATTCCACATCAAAAATTATCTTTTTTATCATTTACCTGCTCGAGGATGAGCAAGATTAAGCTTGGGGATGCTGATACGTCTCCGTCGTATCTATAATTTTTGATTGTTTCATGCCAATATTCTACAACTTTCATATACTTTTGGCAACTTTTTATACTATTTTTGGGACTGACATATTGATCCAGTGCCCAGTGCCAGTTCCTGTTTGTTGCATGTTTTTTGTTTCGCAGAATATCCATACCAAACGAAGTCCAAACGCGATAAAAACTTACGGAGATTTTTTTGGAATATATGTGATTTTTGGGAAAAAGAATAAACGCGAGACGATGCCCGAGGGGCCCACAAGACATAGGGGCGCGCCCCAGGGGGTAGGGTGCGCCCTGGACCCTTGTGGTCACCCCGTAAGGCAGTTGGTGCCCTTCTTTCGCCGCAAGAAAGCTAATATCCGGATAAAAATAGTGTTAAAATCCCTTCCCAATAGGAGTTACGGATCTCCGGGAATTTAAGAAACGGTGAAAGGCCAGAATCTGAGAAGGCAGAAACAGAAGGAAACAGAGCAAGAGATCCAATCTCGGAGGGGCTCTCGCCCTCCGCCGCCATGGAGGCCATGGACCAGAGGGGAAACCCTTCTACCATCTAGGGGGAAGGACAAGGAAGAATAAGAAGGAGGGGGGCTCTCTCCCCTCTCTCCCGGTGGCGTCGGAACGCCGCCGGGGCCATCATCGTGACGGCAATCTACACCAACAACTTCGCCGCCGTCATCACCAACTCTCTCCCCCTCTATGCAGCGGTGTAACACCCCTTGTCCCCGCTGTAATCTCTACTTAAACATGGTGCTCAACTCTATATATTATTTCCCAATGATGTATGGCTATCCTATGATGTTTGAGTAGATCCGTTTTGTCCTATGGGTTGATTGATGATCATGATTGGTTTGAGTTGCATGTTTTGTTATTGCTGCTGTCCTATGGTGCTCTCCGTGTCGCGCAAGCGTGAGGGATCCCCGCTGTAGGGTTTGCAATATGTTTATGATTCGCTTATGGTGGGTGGTGTGAGTGACGGAAGCACAGACCCGAGTAAGTAGGTTGTTTACGTATGGGCGTAAAGAGGACTTGATACTTAATGCTATGGTTGGGTTTTACCTTAATGATCTTTAGTATTTGCGGATGCTTGCTAGAGTTCCAATCATAAGTGCATATGATCCAAGTAGAGAAAGTATGTTAGCTTATGCCTCTCCCTCATATAAAATTGCAATAATGATTACTGGCCTAGTTATCGATTGCCTAGGGACAAATAACTTTCTTGTGACAAAAAGCTCTCTACTAAAACTAACTTAGTTGTTTCTTTATCTAAACAGCCCCTAGATTTTATTTACGTGTTCTTTATTATCTTGCATACCTATCCCATTACACCTACATAGTACTTCTAGTTTCATACTTGTTCTAGGTAAAGCGAACGTTAAGCGTGCGTAGAGTTGTATCGGTGGTCGATAGAACTTGAGGGAATATTTGTTCTACCTTTAGCTCCTCGTTGGGTTCGACACTCTTACTTATCGAAAGAGGCTACAACTGATCCCCTATACTTGTGGGTTATCACCGCCGCCGCGGGCATGCAGCTAGCGTACAACGGGCCGCCCCTACCGCGTCGTCCCGATGAGGACGCCGCCGTGAGCTCCCTCCGCTGCGTTGCCGATCCCTGCGCCCGCCCGACTCCGCTGCCTAGCGAGACCGTCCCGCACCTGTCCTTCCGAGGCGCGAAGAACCGGGCCTCGCCGCCGGCCACCGCGAGGGGCTTTGCCCCGGAGGCTCCGACCGATGGCGAGGTTGGGGGAAGGTGGTGACGAGGCAAGGGGAATGAGATTGACACCGCCGCCTGAGTCACCCATGGGGGGGCGCGGGGGCTGCAGATCAATCTCTTCTATCGCTAGTCTTTTGCGTCGGAGATGACCGGTGCCCGCACTACCGAAAAAGGCTTTTGCCCCACTATATATATAAAGCAACCACATACAACATCCCGATACAAACGCACGTCACCCCCAACACACGCACACACCCAAAGCAGGATATATAGGCGCTGATCGCAGCAACAACACCCCTAGCACTACAAGAGCAATCAAGGACTCAACCGGGAACACGCCACGGCGAAGAGATGCAGCCGTATACAAAACGTGGGCTCCAAGGCAGCGCCTTCAGGAAGGATACGACACCGGAGTGCCACCACCGCTCGATCCGAGGATCAGTGTTTCCCCTGGAGAAGCACGACGGGAGATGAGAACCGCGACGACGCCTTCAAGAAGGGAACGAGCTTCGCAGCCGCCGGTCCGTCCGAAGATAGAACATGTTTTCACCCCGGCCAACACTCACCGCCACCGATCGCCACAACCCGGCTACCACGCCACCCACACGACCATGGCCATCGGGCAGCACCAAGCCACTGGCTCTACCCATGAGCACCACGCAACCACCTCCAGGGCCGCCACCCCGACATTCAAGACCTTGACACCACCTCTCCCAAGATCCGCCGCTATCCCAACCAAAGAAACGAGTGGAAAGGTCCTGCCTTTCCCACCCCTAGGCAATCCCCAGCGCTGAGACCCAATAGGCCGGGCAAAAGTGGCCTCCATGGATTCGTCCTGCAGCACCGGGCGCGAGACGAGCTCGGTCCTGTCGCACCGAGTGGGAGAAGAGGTTGGTCTTGCTGCATCGTACGTGAGACGAGCTCGGTCCTACACACCGTGCGCGAGACGAGGTCGTTCCTGCCGCACCGGGCGTGAGACGAGCGATGGACCGCGCTGGGAGAGGGCCAGCCCTTCGACAAAAGTAGAGCCCAGACGGCGAGGAGATGAGGTGAAGGTCGACACGATCCGACCGCAGACGAGCTGACGCCGGAGTAGAAGCCGGCCGTCGCCGCGGGCAGAGCCGCCGAGCTACCGTGTAGCGCCGCGCCACCGGGAGGCCACCGCCATGCGCCGCACCTCCCCGCACCGCCGCCCTCGACCGGAGCAGCAGCCACGCCGGACCGGTGCCCCAACCCGTGCCGCCGCCCACTGATACGTCTCCATCGTATCTACTTTTCCTCACACTTTTGCCCTTGTTTTGGACTCTAATTTGCATGATTTGAATGAAACTATCCCGGACTGACGCTGTTTTCAGTAAAACTGCCATGGTGTTGTTTGTGTGCAGAAATAAAAGTTCTCGGAACTGGACAAAACTTTTTGGAGATTTATTTTACAATAAATAAAAAATATTGGAGCCAAGAACCACCGGAGGGCGGCCCCTGGCTGGGCACGATACACCAGGGTGCGCCAGCCCCCCAGGCACGCCCTGGTGGGTTGTGCCACCTCGTGGCCCCAGTGACCCTAATTCCGATGCTATAAAATCCTATTTTTGGAGAGAAAAATCAGAGAGAAAGTTTCCTCACATTTTACGATACGAAGCCGCCGCCACCTCCTGTTCTTCATCGGAAGGCCAGATCTGGAGCCCGTTTGAGACTCCGGAGAGGGGAATCTTCGGTCTTTGTCATCATCAACCCTTCACCATCGCCAATTCCATGATGCTCCCCACCGGTAGTGAGTAATTCCTTCGTAGGCTTGCTGGTCGGTGAGGAGTTGGATGAGATTCATCAAATAATCAAGGTAGTTTTGTTAGGGCTTGATCCCTAGTATCCATTATGTTCTGAGATTGATGTTGCTATGACTTTGCCATGCTTAATGCTTGTCACTAGGGCCCGAGTGCCATGATTTCAGATCTAAACCGTTTATGTTATCACCATTATATCTATGTTCTTGATACGATCTTGCTAGTCATACGCACCTATTACATGTTCTGATCCGCAAATCCCGGAGTGACAATAGTCGGGATACATTCCGGTGATGACCGTAATTTAAGAAGTTCATGTATTCACCGTGTGTTAATGCTTTGTTCCGGTTCTCTATTAAAAGGAGGCCTTAATATCCCTTAGTTTCCTTATGCACCCCGCTGCCACAGGAGGGTAGGACAAAAGATGTCATGCAAGTTCTTTTCCATAAGCACGTATGACTATTTACGGAATACATGCCTACATTACATTTATGAACTGGAGCTAGTTCTGTGTCACCCTAGGTTATGACTATACCTGGACGCGAGCCGAGCCGAGCCGAGCTCGGGCCGAGCCAGCCATTAGCTTGCCCAGCACGAGCCGAGCCAGCCCGAGCTAACTGCTCAGGCGAGCCTAAGTGCCAGGCTCGACCCGAGCTGTGTGCTGGCTCGGTCCAACTCGGCAGCTCGTGTGCACTACACATCAGCGTGCAGACTACTCCCTCTCTTCCTAATACAGTAGTATTTATATGTGCTAAGTGCTAACTTTGACAGCAAATACTCAAGCAAATACACCCAAGTGCTAACTTTGGACAGCATCAACACTGAAAGCCTGAAACTTTGACAGCATGTACACCCAAGTTTGGACAGCATTAACACTGAATGTCTGAAACTATTGACAGCAAATACACACAGGTTTGGACAGCAAGTACACTGAAATTTGGAGCCGGTCCAGCCGGATGCAACAGCAGCTGCCGCCCGCGCGCCGATACCTTTGTTGTCAGGTAGACGCCGAGGCGGAGGCGGGGGTGGCCGTGCTCGCGCCTGCTGCTTTGCCGTCACATGCGGGTCGACAAGAACGATGCTTGGATTGGCCTTGGAGCGAACGGACGGCTCGATGCCGTCGTCCATGGAGCTGGAGGTCTTGCTTCTGCCCTTTTTCTTTTTTCCTATTGCTGGCTCCTTCCCAAGAATGGAGGTCAATGACCTCTCTTTCTTCTTCTCCATGGCTCCTTGGGCGATCTGGACAAGCGGCGTGTGTGTCATCGGCGACACAAGGAACTGCGATGGCGGCGGCCGGCGGAGGCTGGCTAACCTAGCTCTGGGGGGAAAGAGGATGAGTGCTGCTCGGGGTGAGGTAGAGCGCTAGGTCAAGTGACTGGTGCTGGGCCACTTTGGGCTGCAGAGTTGGACGAGCTCACGGGCTGGCTCGAGCCGAGCTGGGCTCGGCCCGAGGCCGAAACAAGCCCAATAACGCAGCTCGGCTCGGCCTTTTTATTTCTCGGGCCGAATCAAACTCGGGCCGAGCCTGGGCGAGCCCGAGCCGAGCCAGAAAGCTCGAGTTCGACGTCCAGATATAGTTATGACTGTTATATGATGAATATCATCCAACGAGTTCACCGATCCAGTGCCTACGAGTTTTTCACATATTCTTCTTGCTAAGTTACTATTGCTGCTGCTACTGTTACACTTGCTACAAAACTATTGCTATCACTGTTACCGTTACTGCTACTGCTGCTACTGCTATCAAACTATTATTCTACTGTGCTACTGATCACTCTGCTGCAGATATTTAATCTCCAGGTGTCGTTGAATTGACAACTCAGCTGCTAATACTCGCAAATATTCTTTGGCTCCCTTTGTGTCGAATCTATAAATTTGGGTTGAATACTCTACCCTCGAAAACTGTTGCGATCCCCTATACTTGTGGGTTATCACCCATGCCGGAGCAGCAGCCACGCCGGGGCAGTGCCCCAACCCGCGCTGCCGCCCATGGCCGGAGCAACAGCGACGCCGGGCCGGTGCCCCAACCCGCGCCGTCGGGCGAGCTCCAAACATCAGAGCCGCCAGGCACACACCCGTGCGACCAGCCGTCGTTGCCAGCCCTCGAGGGACGAAGGGGAGAAATGTCTTCGATGCCCCAAAACCTGGCTGATCCAGATCGGGGAAGGAGAGGCCTGAGCTCCCCACAAGCTGAAGCCGCCACGGGGCCACCACCATGCCGCGCCTACACACCCAGCCAGGCCGCCGGCCACCTCCCGCGTCGCACACGGCCAACCCGGAGCCAGATTCGGCCGGACCTGGCCAGGAAGCCATGCGCCCACCACCACTCGAGGACCTCACCTGCGCAGCCGCCACGCCACGAGCGAGTTGCAGGCCGACAATGCGCCGCTAAAGCCATCCGTCGTCGTCGTCCCGCGCCCGTCGCCGCGTCGGAAGGCCCCGCACCAGCCCGCCACCCCTGCCCGAGCCGCCGTCCCGCGCCAGCAGTGCGCCGCACAGAGGGGAAACAAAGCCCAGCCGCCGCCTACGCCGGGGGGCTTTGCCCGGCGGCTCCTTGCGGCGGCGGGGGGGGGGGGGGGGGGGGGCAGGAAGGGGGTGGAGGGGGGCACCGCTAGGGTTTGCCCCCGGTCGCCCGCGGGGACGACACGGGGGGCTGGCTTTTTTCTCGACTTGTCTTTCCCTAAATAATCCCGGTGCCCTCACTACAAGCTACTTTTTTTTTGAAAAGGAGGAGCTCCCCCGGTCTCTGCATCATGATGATGCATGCAGCCATTTATTAATTAAAAATGGAAAGAAAGGGAATCTCTCCTTGAAGAATAAGTCGCTCTGCTAACTCGAAGACTAACAGAGAAATAATACGGCAAGGGAAATGCTAGCCGTGAAGTCAACGACTTCGCCTCATCCGCAAAAAAAGAAAAAACGACTTCGCCGAACGTTTCCACTAAGAACCGAGAAGATACCACACGCGATCTAGCCTCGCAGAAGGGGGACCCACCCCCTCCTCCTGGTTGAAGGAAGGCGCACTGGCAAGCGAGGGATGTGTTCACTCTAGAACAACGAAGTAGATGATCACTATCTAGTCGCCCGCTGGGGCAATGCAAGGGCTGAAACTGTGATGTAACATTTTAACTATATATGACCTCACAGATTGTCCAAAAGATCAACCAAATGCTTTTGTCCTCTGGGTTTGCATGTTATAACCTTGCTCGCCACAATTAGCAAAACAGCAATACCAGTGTCGATTACCAACATGACGAGTCTATCAATCATTTATTTTCTAAGTGTAAGTTTGCTCGTGTAGCAGCTTCAAACGTTTACCCTCACCATAGTCACGTAATATGTTCCGCAATTACTTGTGGGGTATTGAGAAACACGTTTCTACATGTATTCTTCTGGAAGCAGTAGCCTTATGCTAGGCTCTGTAGCTTATCAGGAATAATGGGGAATTTATCAAAAAAATATGTTTCATATCTCTCGTGCAAGTTATTCATGCATGTATGCGGTGGCGTCTTACTTGGTCTATTTTAGAGAGGCAAGAGGATAGACTATTTTATGATGGCGTCTACCATGACTAGAGCAAATGCCCAGGGTGATTTTCACCCATCACTAATGGCGGTGTAATTTTCGGAGATGATGTACCCAATCGTAGGCTGGACTTTTTTATTATTGTTGTAAAATTATTTTTCTTTTGGTTGTATTGGATGTGTTGAATATGCGTGTCATGCTACTACGTGGAGGAAGGACATTCGCTCGGTACAGTTGTATCTCCTCGATATATCAATTGATAAAAGACCGGAAAATCATTAACATTTGAACTTTATATGACCTTTGATGAAATACCAGACTATATATATCAGCCGCATCGGCTGCGAGCCACCTGAAAATCTTTTTATTATCTAATGGTTAACACACGAGCAAAGATTAACAACTTCGTCCGGTCCTGACCTTAGCCAGACCGCCGTACGGCAAGAACAACGCCCATACTTAGCTAAGCAATGGCTAACATTATCCAGTTCACGTTTTACAAGACCTGTATAGGATAAATTTGCTTAAGGTTAACCTTAAGCAAATAGTTTATGTGGTGGAATTTTCATTATAGTTTACTGTAGTGCTCGCAATTTATTAATTTCTAGTGGGAACACAGATGTCTTGGGACAATGGCTACAAATTGTCACTTAGTGCTAACTAGTATTTATTAATTTGTTGTGGGAACAAACTGTTTACAAGACAACCACATGTTCTCACATGGGGTCTGCTGGACGAAGCATGAATCAAAACATATCCATTTCCGCCGGCCACGATACATAAAATAGATTTCAGCTTAGTCGTCAACTCGTCATACATAAATAACAAATAAACCTGACACGAAATTCACGAGCTAACCATTTTTTACTTGACCTTTTCTAATAATCTTGAAGCACAAGCGTACACGTTAGCTATCGTACAACAAACAAGAAACAAACCACAAGCATACACGGAAAGCAACCAAAAACATAATATTGTGCGTATGAAACAGGATGCGTCGCAATAATTGTACCAGAAAAGTATTGAGGCACACATCAAGAAGAGATAAGAAAGAACCACCATTGTTTGTAAACTTCTCTTGACTTACATTCTAATTGACAACACTTGACGAATATCGGTGGTGGGGCGTCCCTCCGTCACGGTTTAAAGGCGTGACAGTGGATCTTGAGCGGGCGCCTCGGGACGACATGTGTGTGGTCATGGCGCCGGTCACGCAGCGATGTGACCTCCTCTACCTTTGTCTGTCTTCATCGTCGGTTCAAAGGAATATGGTCGGTTGGTGTTGCCCTGCGGTGGCTTCCCGGCGACGGATCAAGTGGAGGAGGACATGGTGGCCTAGCTGCTGAAGTGGGTGAGGATGCCACCATCGTCGGCGGCGCCCGTGGGTGTCGCTTTTCTCATTGGAGGCGATGGTGGGGGCGTCCCTCGCTCCATTGTTTCCGGGCATAACCTCAGATCTGGAGGAGGTTACCACTGACGGCGGCGCCCGTGGGCGTCGTAGCCCTCGTTGGAGGCGTTGAGGGGCCTCCTGGATCGGATGATGGAGGCATCTTCATCGTCACCCCCGTGTGGGCAGCATCTTTGGAGACATTCATCGGCTGGACGAACATGTGGACGGCTTGGTGGTTGGGCGTCGGTAGGTGGTGGAGTGGTGCTTCATCATACACAACGATGGCGGCGGATCTCGGCGGCGTGGCACAGTGGAGACTCGGCGTCCGATGAGTGGCGATGGAGTCGTGCAGGAGGATGACGCTGTCTGGCGTCGTGTTGGCGTCGATGGCAGATAGGCCTGGCAAGGTCGATGCGTTAGTATCTGATCTGAGGATGGATCGATGGATGAAGGAGGTAACGGCCCTTGCAGCGTGCGCATGTGGTGCCCACTGAAAGTGCGCCGGACCGGTGTGTAATCCAGTCCAGGTATTGTGGCTTGGATGGGCATCCGGCATTAAATGTTAGGTGTTGATGTGATGTCTGTTTGGTATTAGGCTCGGACATTCGGCACCCACTCATTACGAGGATAGGAGTAGCGATCGGTGTTGCCAAGATGGTGCCTTCAGGCTTACTGATGTATTACCTTGTAAGGGCTATGTGAATAATTAATAAAATGGTTGCATGCATCGCTTAGATGCAGAGGCCGGGGGTACATCCTCCTTTAAAATCAGGTGCAGTTGACCATGGGTCAACGCGCAAGTGGTCCGCTTCCCGAGGCAACCCCCCGAAATCCGCCACCGCGCATCGAGCAGGGCACACCAGCCGGTCAGATCTAACAGGAGGCCACACCCACATGCAGTTGACCCTCCACCAAGCCCTCCACAGTGCCCCTCCATGCCGCCGCTTCCAATACCGAACATAACAGCCCAGCGGACGCCCAGAGATGCGCCCAGAGCCGGCCGCCGCGCGGCCCTGGCCCCGATCTCGGTCGGCCGCCGTGCTGCCATGACTCCGATCTCGGACGCGTCTCCACGCACAACGGGATCCCGCACCACCCCCACCGATGCGAGAAGGGAAGGAGGACCTCCGCCACCACCGTTGGCCCCCGGGCTTAGCCTGACGGCATCCTCTGGTGGCGACACATGGAAGGGAGGAAGGCTCCGGCGGCAACGGTTGGAGAACCTCTCGTGTCGCCCGAGCAGGGGTGATGGCGGGGTCGACAATATCACAACAGACGAGCTGTCGGCATATCCAACAAAGAAAAAATAAGAATAAAATAAAAAAATATTACATTTGATGAATATATAGATGGAATTTTCCCAATAGAGCTATTTTGTTGGTAGAAACAGATAACCACACAACATATTGATTTATATGTAAAAACAATTATCCTACAAATCTGCTGACCCACAAAGCGAATTATGTACCTATTTATGACTAAGTTTTAAGACTATTGCAAGCTCATATGTGCTCAAAGTCCCTACCAAATTTGGATGGCTGCTCAAGATACAGTGACAACATATTATCAACTAGCTAGGTCGAAATAGTGATGCATCAACTAACAAACTAGCTAGCATGCAAGATCACTTATATAGAACAATCTCAGACAAGCAAAACTTAACTGCAACAAATTGGATGCGACTACTGGTTTGTTATCCATAAGTTGTTACACTGGATCCATAGTTGGCCTCTACTCCAGCGTGTGGATACGTGATTTTATGGCTATTGGATGCGACTACGGCATGACGATCCATCTGTGACCGGTCTCCAGTGACATGCGCCGAGAAGCCGGTCTAGGGGCTGGGCATCACCATAACTGTAGCTAAATTGCCGAAACATCATTCTGTTGGCGTCGAACTTTCGAAGGATATCTCTGAACATATGGAGACAGCTCTGCCTGTCAAGAAACCTTTGGTGGCATCCCACCAAGGGCTCATCAGCTATTCTGAAGAGCTATGTTGTGAAGGGAAACTATAGTTTGGATCGAAGGCACAATGTGTTTGGTTCTTGTTCAGACGAGAATTCTTAGGTATCTCTCTAACGGGCTCTGACTAGCAAGAGGATCGATTCCTACGATAGATTCCTTGCAAAAGTTTTCTCTGAATTCATGAATGCCCCAGTCAGTCCTCAAACAGACTTCCGTCAGTCGGAATGAAGTCAGATGTCACCAAAATTCACCCGTACTCTCACAACAGACGCGATCTTCTCTGCCCACCATGAAGAGGTCGTTCAAATCTATAGGTTTCTAATCATCTTATTTCAGGAACTTTTTGAGCTCATCATGGCCATTCTCTCAGTCGACCACGAGACATACTCAACCGTCCACGTAAAGCTACGGAGGATAGAAGAGGCTCTACAAGCACGGCATGGCCCAAGCCTGCTCCTCATAGTCCTCCGGCGATACAAGGCGCATTGTCACCTTGGCATACAAGGCAAGGACTTTGCTTTCCATCTAGCATAGGTCTTCTGTATTAAGCTTGTACTAACAAACACCATTTGAATCACGGAGGCATGCGCTAACCCAGGTGAGTATTGTCGATAAGGTACCACCACAATCAGCAGCTTTGATATCCTTTTCTTGCATAGATCTTTTAGCTTCCTTCATACCCTCTTCAGTCAAAGTAAGCATACCCTCTTGTTTGGAGTATGGGCTAGCAAAGCCACAATAATATTCCAATCATCGTCATTTTTAGAGATATGATCAAGAAGTTTCTTAGCTTCACCCAATTTGTTGTTCTTGAAAATATTTCTTGCATAGCTATCTAGTTGCATTCTAAGATTCGACCACTAAAGCATTGGAAAATGTATCCCATGAAACATTATCCTTAAGCTAGCATAAAAATAAATACTACCTGTAAGATATTAAAAGGTGTCTTGATCAAGTCACATCCTTTCTACGTTGAATAAATTTGTGACATATGAGTATGCCAAAATACACACCATTGAATCAGTCTGCAGTACATGCAGCAGAATATATAAAACATATAGGGCCAGCGCAGAACCATGTTAGTGGGGCATCATTTCATCGATCGATGCACTGACAGCGATGACCTAGCACACACAAAATATATAATGTTAAAGCTCTGCTAACCATCCAACTAGCATAAATAAATGAATAATAAATACATAAAAAATAAGTGCAATTTGCTGTCTCATACCGAGCGTGAAAGTGCAGTGCCTGTCAGCCATAAGAACACAAAACAGTGTGATGATTGAAGTATCTGTATGGGGCTGGTAGACAAGGAGAAAACACAAATTAAGCACAAGATTGATTTAAGCACAAAAATTAACTAAGCTAGACTCGGTTCCTTAGTTTTACAATAAACATGTTATATGTTGGAAATGATCTACATGCCCATAAATGTTCATTCTCCTAGCTATAGGATTGTATATTTATTAAACTTTCAATGAAACAAAGCTTACTCTTCCCCGCTTTTAAATAAAAAGTCTACCCTGCCACTTGCATGTTGTTTCTTAGACTTTAGAACAACCATCTGTATAATATAAGATGCATTATGTTTCCTAATCTCCCCCAAGTTATTTGTAAATATAAAATCATTGAAACACTTAGAGATCAGCTCATTCTACTTTGTGCAACTAAAGTCAGGAGAACACGAAAATGTCCCGTTGGGTAAGATGTCCGTATGCGGAAGCATGATCCATATCTTCAGGGAGTCTGCATAAGGAACAGCTCACATGTCAATATCAGATGCCAGATTTTTTTAAGCCAACCACGACGCAAATTTCATTAGGTCCAAACTGGTTCGGCAGACAAACAAGGAGGGTCCACGTTCGGTTAACGTGATGGCTCAGCTAAATTGATTTCTTGAGACCCTCAAGCCATCCCCTAGGTCTTGGCTAATTAGTTGTCCGTTTGTTGTTTAACAATATCCTAATGAGTTGTTTCAAGACTCATCATGCCCTTGTAGCTACAAGTAGCCATAATTTTATCGCCTTGAGCATATGGTTAATGTCTGATGGGTCCCGTATATTTGATCGGCCCATGGAGTTTGAATATCCTTTGCAGAACCCTTTTTTCACGAATATCCTTCGCATAACCTTAAAAAAGAAAGAACTAATACGTGAATTTATCATGCTTAAATTTTCATGTCATCGCTTAGGGATAAAGCAAAGGAATGGTTTGTGTGGGCAATGTGAAAATCACATGTATGGTGTAATAGTGATATTTTAAAGTGTGGATGTAGCTATTCACCTGGTTAAAATAAACCAGAAGATATTCATGCTGATACAGTTGTACGACCGTATTTTCCTGATGGTTGAAAATCAGTTCCTAGCAGAGCACAACACTGTTGGAGATGACGTCAATTAACTCCCATGAAATAATTTTGCAATATTGTTTTCAACCTTAGGGACAAAAAGGCTCCGAATGTCAATTGCTATAACACACTGCCATCGCAGCTGCAACGACCGGTAGTTAACTTTGCTCCATTGACTGGCACTGTTCATTGTCTTGGTTTGTGTAACCCAGACCAATATGTTAGCCAGTAAGACCTAAGAGGCCTGAGTGGTCACACGACGGATCATAGGGACAAACACTATGAAGCTCCTAACCTTACCAGGAATACCAAAAATCACTGCTGCAACACCTGCAGCAGTGAAACTCCTAACTTACCAGGAATACCAAAAATCCAACTACTCAAGTTCTATAAAGGTCAAGTTCATGCTAAAATTGAAAGAACAATTACCCACAGCCCATACATACCTAGAAAAAGAACAAGTAAGAAACAAATGTTCTACTGTCTCTACCACGCCGCAGAACATGCAATTGCTTCTACCTGCCCAACCACTTTCGAAAGATTACCTTTGTCAGGATCACAGATATAAATAGCACACTATAGCAACACTAATAGTGCGCTATAGCATTCTGCGCAATGTCTTGCTGAAATCAGTTTACAATCATTCACCATATCATGATATAGGTTCGCTATAACAGTTTTTAAGGGCTGGCCAATTTGTCATAGCACACTATTTTATTGATCAGGATACTACTCCTTCTCCAAAATAAGTTCGTGTTTTTAGTTCAAGGTTGAATTGAAATCATGAACTAAAACGACGGTGCTTATTTTGGATTCAAGGGAGTATTTAAAAAAAATCGAGATAAACACCTTAAATTTCAATGGAAATTGAACATAAATGGAATTCTTAACAGGATGTGACACTTGTCGATTATGGATGCAATATTAATTCTAGGAACTTTAGGAATAAATTTGCAGTGCGGTACAATTGTGAGACTAGATTGACTAAATTTGCAGTGAACCACCATTGGAGCATGAAAGGTGACTTGATAGCAAGCATATATTTGATATTAAAAGGCGACTTGATCAATTTGCGGGTTTCCAGGATAATTATTTGTGAGGCCTAAGCCGTACATGATTTTATTAGCACCCTGTTGATGTTGTTTAAGGAGTTCTGGTCAACCCATGGTTTTCAGTTTCAGTGAGATGTGGATGAAATTCACTGGGTTCCAGTAATTTTTGTAGACACCTAAATATTTCAGTCACTTCAGTTGTGCCCAAGAAATTAAAAAAATTACAAAAATTTGATTGGATTTGAAGTGAATGTCAATATCACAGGGAGTCTTCATAAGGAACAGCTCACATGTCAATATCACAGGCCAAATTTGTTTTAGCCAACCACGACGCAATTTCACTAGGTCCAAATTGGTTCGGCAGACAAACGAGGAGGGTCCACATTTGGTTAACGTGATGGCTCGGCTAAATTGATTTCTTGAGACCCCCAAGTCATCCCCTAGGGTTGGCTAATTAGTTGTCCGTTTTGTTGTTTAACAATATCCCAAAGAGTTGTTTCAAGACTCATCATGCCCTTGTAGCTACAATTAGCCATAATTTTATCGCCTTGAGCATATGGTGTTAATGTCTGATGGGTCGTTCATCTTATTCATATGGTTAAAAAGCAACATTTTACAGGGAGAAGAAATGTTATATTTGGGACCCTCTTAGCGGGTGAACGTTCACTAGGAGGGGGTGACATTTGAGAATGTTAGATGGCAGTTTTAGTTGTATGAGGGGTGGCAGTTTCTTCATAGCAGCATGGCCGTTTCTTTAGAGAGAGGCATTTATCTTCTAAAACGGCCAACCTCGCATCACAAACAAAAACTGCCAGGAAAATGTTTTCGCTAGCCACCCCCTTCCCAGCTGACGTTCACTAGATAACATTACCGTATATTTGATCAGCCCATGGAGTTTAAATATCCTTTGCAGAACCCTTTTTTCACGAATATCCTACGCAGAACCTTAAACAAGAAAGAACTACTAAATGAATTTATCATGCTTAAATTTTCATGTCATCGCTTAGGGATAAAGCAAAGGAATGGTTTGTGTGGGCAATGTGAAAATCATATGTATGGTGTAATAGTGATATTTTAAAGTGCGGATGTAGCTATTCACCTGGTTTAAATAAATCTGAAGATATTCATGCTGATACAGTTGTACGATCGTATTTTCCTGATGGATGAAAATCAGTTCCTAGCAGAGCACAACACTGTTGGAGATGACATCAATTAACTCCCTTGAAATAATTTTGCAATATTGTTTTCAACCTTATGGACAAAAAGGCTCTGAATGTAGATTGCTATAACACACTGCCATCGCAGCTGCAACAACCAGCAGTTAACTTTGCTCCATTGACCGGCATTGTTCATTGTCTTGGTTTCTGTAACCCAGACCAATATGTTAGCCAGTAAGACCTAAGAGGCCTGAGTGGTCACACGACGGATCATAGGGACAAACACTATGAAGCTCCTAATATTACCAGGAATACTAAAAATCACTGTTGCAACACCTGCAGCAGTGAAACTCCTAACTTACCAGGAATACCAAAAATCCAATTACTCAAGTTTTATTAAGGTCAAGTTCATGCTAAAATTGAAAGAACAATTACCCACAGCCCATACATACCTAGCAAAAGAACAAGTAAGAAACAAATGTTCTATTGTCTCTACCTCGCCGCAGAACATGCAATGGCTTCTACCTGCCCAACCACTTTCGAAAGATTACCTTTGTCGGGATAATAGATATAAATAGCACACTATAGCAACACTAATAGTGCGCTATAACATTCTGCGCAGTGTCTTGCTGAAATCAGTTTACAATCATTCACCATATCATGATATAGGTTCACTATAGCAGATTTTAACGGCTCGCCAATTTGTCATAGCACACCATTTTTTATTGATCAGGATACTACTCCTTTTCCAAAATAAGTTCGTGTTTTTAGTTCAAGGTTGAACTGAAATCATGAACTAAAACGACGATGCTTATTTTGGATTCAAGGGAGTATTTTCTAAAAAATAACGAGATAAACACCTTAAATTCCAATGGAAATTTAACATAAATGAAATTCTTATCATGATGTGACACTTGTCGATTATGGATGCAATATTAATTCTAGAAACTTTAGGAATAAATTTGCAGTGCGGTACAATGGTGAGACTAGATTGACTAAATTTGCAGTGAACCACCATTGGAGCGTGAAAGTTGACTCGATAGCAAGCATATATTTGATATTAAAAGGCGACTTGATCAATTTGCGGGTTTCCAGGATAATTATTTGTGAGTCCTACGCAGTACATGATCAAACAAATTGCACAAATTCGATTGGATTTCAAGTGAATGTCAATAGCACAGGGAGTCTGCATAAGGAACAGCTCACATGTCAATATCATAGGCCAGATTCGTTTTAGCCAACCACGACGCAAATTTCACTAGGTCCAAATTGGTTCGGCGGACAAACAAGGAGGGTCCACGTTAGGTTAACGTTAACGTGATGGCTCAGCTAAATTGATTTCTTGAGACCCCCAAGTCATCCCCTAGGTCTTGGCTAATTAGTTGTTCATTTGTTGTTTAACAATATCCTAATGAGTTGTTTCAAGACTCAACATGCCCTTGTAGCTACAAGTAGCCACAATTTTATCGCCTTGAGCATATGGTGTTAATGTCTGATGGGTCGTTCATCTTATTCATATGGTTCAATAGCAACATTTTACAGGGAGAAGAAAGGTTATATTTGGGACCCTCTTAGCGGGGGAACGTTCACTAGGAGGGGGTGACATTTGAGAATGTTAGATGGCAGTTTTAGTTGTATGAGGGGTGGCAGTTTCTTCATAGCAGCATGGCCGTTTCTTTAGAGAGAGGCATTTGTCTTCTAAAACGGCGAACCTCGCATCACAAACTAAAACTGCCAGGAAAATGTTTTCGCTTGCCACCCCCTTCCCAGCTGATGTTCACTAGATAACATTACCATATATTTGATCGGTCCATGGAGTTTGAATATCCTTTGAAGAACCCTTTTTTCACGAATATCCTTCGCAGAACCTTAAAAAAGAAAGAACTACTACGTGAATTTATCATGCTTAAATTTTCATGTCGTCGCTTAGGGATAAAGCAAAGGAATGGTTTGTGTGGGCAATGTGAAAATCACATGTATGGTGTAATAGTGATATCTTAAAGTGCGGATGTAGCTATTCACCTGGTTTAAATAAAACCTGAAGATATTCATGCTGATACAGTTGTACGACCGTATTTTCCTGATGGTTGAAAATGAGTTCCTAGCAGAGCACAGCAGTGTTGGAGATGACGTCACTTAACTCCCCTGAAATAATTTTGCAATATTGTTTTCAACCTTAGGGATAAAAAGGCTCCGAATGTCAATTGCTATAACACACGTACTGCCACCGCAGCTGCAACGACCGGTAGTTAACTTTGCTCCATTGACCGGCATTGTTCATTGTCCTGGTTTCTGTAACCCAGACCAATATGTTAGCCAGCAAGACCTAAGAGGCCTGAGTGGTCACACGACGGATCATAGGGACAAACACTATGAAGCTCCTAACCTTACCAAGAATACCAAAAATCACTACTGCAACACCCGCAGCAGTGAAACACCTAACTTACCAGGAATACCAAAAATACAACTACTCAAGTTCTATTAAGGTCAAGTTCATGCTAAAATTGAAAGAACAATTACCCACAGCCCATACATACCTAGCAAAAGAACAAGTAAGAAACAAATGTTCTACTGTCTCTACCTCGCCGCAGAACATGCAATTGCTTCTGCCTGCCCAACCACTTTCGAAAGATTACCTTTGTCAGGATCACAGATATAAATAGCACAATATAGCAACACTAATAGTGTGCTATAGCATTCTGCGCAATGTCTCGCTGAATTCAGTTTACAATCATTCACCATATCATGATATAGGTTCGCTATAGCAGATTTTAAGGGCTCACCAATTTGTCGTAGCACACTATTTTTTTATTCATCAGGATACTACTCCTTCTCCAAAATAAGTTCGTGTTTTTAGTTCAAGTTTGAACTGAAGTCATGAACTAAAACGACGATGCTTATTTTGGATTCAAGGGAGTATTTTTTTTAAAATAAAGAGATAAACACCTTAAATTTCAATGGAAATTTAACATAAATGAAATTCTTAACAGGATGTGACACTTGTCGATTATGGATGCAATATTAATTCTAGGAACTTTAGGAATAAATTTGCAGTGCGGTACAATGGTGAGAATAGATTGACTAAATTTGCAGTGAACCACCATTGGAGCGTGAAAGGTGACTTGATAGCAAGCATATATTTGATATTAAAAGGCGACTTGATCAATTTGCGGGTTTCCAGGCTAATTATTTGTGAGGCCTACGCAGTACATGATTTTATTAGCACCATGTTGATGTTGTTTAAGGAGTTCAGGTCAACCCATGGTTTTCAGTTTCGGTGAGATGTGGATGAAATTCACTGGGTTCCAGTAATTTCTGTAGACACCTAAATATTTCAGTCACTTCAGTTGTGCCCAAGAAATCAAAAAATTTGCGAAAATTCGATTGGATTTCAAGTGAATGTTTCGACCTTTGCCCGAAATTCGGAACCAGGGGTCAGTCTACCACCATGTCAGACTGTGAGAATGCGAACAGAACACAGCAATATAGGATATATTAATGCCAACACTGTGCTGGCATCACAAAACCATGTTAGGTGGGCATCATTTTATCGATCCACTGGACTGCAGAGACTATACTAGTATATACATAGCGCACATCGTCCCGGGTATATATAAATTTAAAAGTCTCCTAATCATCGTATAAATTTAAAAAGTGCAAATTGCTGTCAAGTGTCTGTCCCCTTGAAGAATATAAACCGACGTGAGAAGTGAAGTGTATGGGATTGATACTTGAACACAGTGACCTACTAAGCTAGCTAGGCAAGAAGAAAACAGCACAAGCTAGGTAGGATAGGAGAGAGCTCTAGGCTTGGTAGTGATATCCACTGAGCCATGGCAGACCTTGCGGTTGGCATGGCCAAGTCGGTGGTGGATGTGGCACTGACCAAGGCCCAGGCAGCGATCGAGGAGGATGCGAAGCTGCGGCAGAGCGCACAGCGCAACCTGGTGTTCATCACTGGTGAATTCCAGATGATGCAATCCTTCTTGAAGGTCGCTCACAGCGACCGCCTGAAGAATGAGGTGGTGAGGACGTGGGTGTTGCAGATCCGCGAGCTGGCTTATGACGTGGAGGACTGCATTGAGTTCGTCGTCCACCTCGACAAGAAGAACCGCTGGTGGCTCCGCCTGATCAAGCCTGCGAGCTGGCTCCTCAGACCCTGTGTGGATCTGAGTGGGTCGCTGCCGCTTGACATGGCGGTCGACGAGCTGGACCGGCTCAAGGCCAGGGTGGAGGACGTGAGCAGCAGGAACGCACGTTACAGCCTCATCGACAGTGACTCCGGCTCCAAGCCGGCCGCAGCGCAGCCGGCTTCCCTTGATACCGTCGGTGTGACGGCATTCAACAGGCTCATTGTGGCGGCGAACACTAACCAAGAGGAGATCACCCACCTGCTCCCCAAGGAAGGCCATCACCTGGGAGTGATTTCGATCTGGGGCACCGGAGGTGGTGATGTTGGGATGGCATCCATCGCCTGGAATGCCTTCATGAGTAAAGAGACCTGCCGAGATTTCGTCTGCCGTGCCTGGGTGAAGCTGATGCATCCTTTTGATCCCCAAGAGTTCGTCCAGTCTGTGATGGCTCAGTTCCACGCAAACTCCAAGCAGAGTTCCGCAACCAAGATTGGGGAGGCCAATCAAGGAGAAGATCCCCTCAACGAGTTCGAGCAGCTTGTCACGGAGAAAAGGTACCTCGTTGTGTTGGAGGACCTTTCTACGGTGGCAGAGTGGGCTGCTATCAGGAGGTTTTTTCCAGACATGACGAATGGCAGCTGTGTCATCTTGTCCACGCAGCAATTCGAGGTAGCAAGCTTGTCTGTGGGACGTCCATACCAAGTGCTGCATCTGAACCAGTTACAAGCTGAGCACTCTGTCTATGCCTTCTCTAAAGAGGTAAACAACTTATAAAGATGTCAAACTGATATTTACTAGCTGGTATTTCATTCTTTATAAGTGGCAAACATAGAAATGATTGACTGATAATTAAGAATTATGAGAGGACTTACATTTTGCATGAAGTAAGAAATGTAATCCCGGAAAAACTAATCGATGATGTTGTTTGGTCGAGATCCAGGAGACTTCTTTTCAGTCCGGACTTGCTCGACTCAATGCGATCTAAATTCTGCATTTTTTGGTTTCATCTCCAGTTTGTTGACATAAATAGGGATTTGATTTAACTTTGGGAGACTAATGCATTTTTATTAAAAAAAAATTCTAGAAGAATTCGGAAAGGCGCAGTTTTTTCCTACCAAGATAGTGCAGGGCAGAATGATCTGTTATTTTATTACCTTTTACCTTTGTAATAATCTGTGCATACCTGTTTACCAACATCAATTCAATGTAAAACGATCTTCTCGGCAGAAATAAAAGTAAGAGGATCAGACTGAATTAATGCAACTGGAATCAGTTTGTTGTTTAGGTCTCGCTTATGTGAGTCAAAAAATATCCAGGCTGTTTAATCTTGCTTACTCTATGACCTCCGTAGCAAACTGTCCATCCATGTCTGGTTGAACCGGTCCTTAGCCATTGTGCGGTACAAATCGAATTGGAATTAGTTTGTGTATATGTAGGTCTCTTTCTTGCTTACGATTTCCTATTGAACTCTTAGCAGACGTGAGACCATGTCCATGTTTAAATCTCAAACATTGACTTTTAATAGGTGAATCTCCATCTTACATTTTCTATTATTTTACTACATAATATATTTGAAATGTGTTCGAAAATGAGTGTTGTCAAGAAATTTAGCAATAACTATAGTAGGAAACTTAATCGAAGGTCGTGGAAATTAGAAACTAGAGAAGACACTATCAAAATAAACTTCATCTTTGCATGATATATATACCTACGAACATAAACTTGAAATGCCTAACTAACCCACTTATTTTTTTTAGGGATCTCAGAATGATGGAGATAAAGTTATTGGTACAAACAGTGAGGTATCAATCAACAACAGTAAAAAAGAGGCAGCCGAGAAGTGGATAAATGATCACCATCTTGTTGGACGTGAGTCAGAAATGGAAGATCTCGGTCTAAATGTAATTAAGGCACGAGCCAAAAGCTACCAAGTTATGTCCGTGTGGGGATTTGCTGGGGTTGGAAAATCAGCTCTCGTCAAGAACATGTTCTGCCACAGAATTCTTACCGGCAAACTATTTCAGAAGTATGGTTGGGTGGATGTATCACATCCTTTCAATTTATGGGACTTCTCTCGAACCTTACTTTCAAATCTTGGTTCTGGATATCTTGAAGCCAGTGAGACTACTACAAACTTGTGTACAATGGGAAGCAGAAACCCCATTGCAGAGTGTCGTCAGATTTTGAAGGAGCATAGATGCCTGGTTGTTATTGATGGACTGCAGTCCAAGGAAGCATGGGATCTCGTAAAGGCTGACTTGGTATCTGGATCTCATCATCATAATGTTATCATTCCAATTACAACTGAAAAAGAAATTGCCACTCATTGTCGTGGAGATAAGGGAGAGCTCATATTCAATGTCAAAGGTCTAGAAGCCGACACAGCCGTTGAACTCTTCGAGAAGGTGCATTTTTGAAAATAAAATTTCTTCTGTCTAATAGTTCCTTGCATGCATATTTGTACAAATTAGACTCCTCTTGCATGAATTCGTTTCATTTCTCTTGATTACGCTTGCATTTTTTTTTTCAAAAGGAGGTTGAAATCCCCAGCCTCTACACAACCATTTTTGTTAATTCATATTCCCTCCGTCCCAAAAAAAATGTGACTCAACTTTGTACTAACTTTGTATCAAAGTTAGTGCAAAGCTGAGTCACTTATTTTGGGACACAGGGAGTAGTAAGTAGAGTAGAGAGAAAAAGCAACCACACCCACCCTGTTACAAGATAGGAAATCACCTAGGACTAAGTTGACTTCATCTGCAACAACGCCTTCAAGAAGGGATAGACATCCTTGCACCATCGTCGTCACATCCAACCAAAGATGGCATGTGTTGGGATTCGCCCACGGATCAATCACATCAAGGGATCACCAAATCACACGCATGAAAACTTATAGCCAAGAGCCTTTGTCGTGAATCCTGCCTATCCTGCTACCGCAGCCGCCGCGTCAAGCCCATGCATCCTTGTCTTGACCACCGCGGTTCTCTGCGTCGGCAATCCAACGGAGGGAGACCACGTCTTTGGTGACGAAGATGCGGACGAAGAGCATATTTCCTTCAACCCCGAAGTTGCAGCCTTGTCCATCTTAGCTATTCTCACCAAAGCAGACGCCCCAAATGCTGCTGATATGTGTACGGTACTGGAAGTGAGGGCCCAAAAGATGCCATGATGGCCACGGCCAGCTTGTTCTTCATCCACGGAGGTGGCGGATGGTGGGCAAGCAGCCACGGCGGATTGTGTCCCGTGGACCCCATCAATCTCAGCCGGCCAGGTGACCTCACACCGGCGCAAGCGTAGATGCCATAGCTTGTCCACGCCGGGAAAAGAGAGTCCGGCGGGCGTGTTGAGGCTGGCACCGCCAACATTGTTTTCGGCTTTTCGCTCTGGGAAGGGACATGTCGCTCGTTCTGTAAATTTGGATGTTTGTAAATTTCGGATCTCATTATTACACTATTGTTTAGCAGGAAACCTTTTTTGGTCTGCCGTCACATGTTATCTAGCAAACAATATGAAAGTGCAGTATATTTGCATTTGGTACTGGGCTGATGTGATGTATGATTGCTTGAATAACAGATATCCACAAAGGGTGAAGTCGCAGAGCGACGAGAACTTACTTCAATATGTGGTGGACTTCCCAAAGTAATAGTTGCGATAGCTGGCTCATTCACCAGAAACACAGATCGATGGAAACTTGCACTTTCTACCAATAAGAAACTTATGCTAGAGCTAAAGAACAATCGAGAGTTTGTCAGTCTAAATGGTTTATTTGATTGGATGAATTCGTGCTTTCGCAATTACACAGATTCTCTCAAGCCATGTATCTTATATCTACCAGTTTTCCCTAGAAACCAATTCATTCGGCGGACACGACTGATAAGGAGGTGGATTGCTGAGGGTTACTCCAGGGATAACCATGAAGAATCTGCAGAGATGATTGGGGAGAAGCAATTCCAGGACCTCCTTGATCTGAGAATAATCCAACAGCCATCTATGTTGGGTTTGGGTGACACAAGGTGTCAAGTCAATGGCTTCTTTCGTGAGTACATTGTCTCACACCAAACAGAAGAGAACCTTGTGTTTGAACTTACAGGCAGTTGTGTTTTAACCACACAGCGCACGGGGCGCCATCTTGTGATATCGGAAACTTGGGTCAGAGATAAAACTGTATTTGAGAGCATTGAGTTCTCTCGGCTCCGGTCACTAACAGTGTTCGGAAGATGGGAATCCTTCTTCATTTCTGAAAGTATGAAGCTGCTTCGGGTGCTTGATCTAGAAGATGCGTCAGAAGTAGAGTATAGTGATCTCAAGAAGATGGTGAAGTTCATGTGTCGCCTCAAGTTTCTCTCGCTGAGAGGACACAGCGAAATCAAGCGTCTGCCGAGTTCAATAGGTGATCTGAGGCAGCTCGAGAGTCTTGATGTCAGACACACCTCCATAGTCACCCTCCCAGAGAGCATCATCAAGTTACAGAAGCTGCAATACATCCGTGCAGGCACCAAGGCGCCCTTAAGGAAAACACCGACAGCACATCATTTAGTGTCCCGGCTGTCCAATTGTTGCACTTGTCGTCACCCAGTTGGTATTGTGGTGCCTCCAGGGATTGGGAAACTGACGGCTTTGCAGACTCTTGGTGTAATTAATGTCCGTGCCTCAGGGACAAAGGCCGTCCTAGAAGATCTCAAGATGCTCACACACTTGCGCAAGCTCGGAGTGTCTGGCATCAACAAGAATAACAGCAACAAGTTTGTCCTTGCAATCACGGTTCTTGTACATCTGGAGTCATTGTCAGTGCGACTCGAGGAGAACAATGAAGATTGTTTGGATGGTATACCACTGCCTTTGGAGAGCCTGCGGAGCCTGAAACTTTATGGGCTTGGAGATCGGCTCCCAAACTGGAAAGCACAGCTCACCAAGCTCACGAAGATGGATTTGGAAATAGCCAAATTAACGGAAGATCATGTGTCTGCGCAGTTAGAAGATGATACACCGGAAGGAAGAAGGGAGCCAACTAGAGGCGTCATCAAGTTCCTAAGCGAGCTACCAAGACTATGTATTCTATGTCTTCGCGTCCATCATCTTCAAGATAATCGGCTCGATGTGTCTATCATTACAAATGACCTCGAGGAAGACTCCTTCGAGAAAATGAAGATCTTCGAGATTGCCTGCAGCTCCAGTTCCAGCATAGAAGTCACTTTTGGAGAAAAGACAATGAAAAAACTTGAGCAGCTGAAGGTCGACTGCTGCAGTGGGTCGTCGCTCTTAGGCCTGAAGCATCTGCCTGAACTCAAGGAAGTTTTGCTCAAGGGTTCTAGCGGCGAAGCGCTCAAGATCCCAACAAAACACCCAAATTAAGCAGAAGAAACCTGTTTTGAAGTTGGAGGAACTACCGTCTTCGTCCTCATAGATCCATACACAGATCAAGGGTGTCAATAGTTCTGTGTTTCCTGTTGCATTATAGTAGTTTCTGTGTCGAGTGCCCTCGTCATGTTAGTTTCTTCATTAATTTCGTTGTTTGTTTAATCTTGTTGCAATTCATCTTAGTTTGGTTGTTGGTGCACTGCTAAGCTGGATCATGTCAAAGCGCTTCTTAATTATTTCCGTGCTTTTTTTAGACATCAAGGAGGGTGGAATGATATTGTGGATCTCCAAATCCATGTATGCATTGTAAGTTTGTGATATAAATTTAAGATTAGGAACAATTAACAGGGTTTTTAATATATGTGGTATATATTTTAGACGCAAAACATGTGTACAAAGAACATCGGAACTGCTATTCTAGACGCACCAACGATAATCCAAAATAGCGTCCAGGAACAATTTTTTCAGTCAGCACTACCGCATCGAAAAATCTATTTGCATGCTTTGAGAGCCTAAATATGCAATGTAATATGGTAATGAACTTCAAAAAGTATACCATGACTATCCAGTCTGGGTCAGTGATAATCATCATTTCATTAGTTCAGTCTGGGCATCGTTGAGATTTTTCATGGATTATCTCTTTAATTAATTGCCTTCTGAACACTAATTAATTGCAACAGTCAATGCTATCTGCCAAGAAAATGTTAGATATCTGGCAGAAGCCTACCTGTTTGCGTTGCTATCTAGCGAAAGATAGAGGGAATTTACCCCGCAAAAAAAAAAAGATAGAGGGAATTTTCTTTAGCAACAGATTCCCAATTGCTCTTAATGCCGTCAGCACCATGAATGCATCAGACAATTGCAGGTTCTGCACTGCTGCCTAGTCCTCCTGTACCACAAATTCCGCTGCTAATCGGTCGGGTGGCTGGCGAGTGTGCGATTCGGTGGGAACAGAGTATTGGAAGCGGCGGGGAGTGGGGAGGATGAGCACCTGCGCGGTGGCCTCGCTGGCGGAGGCGCCGGTCTCCGCAGCTGCAATTGGCGGCGTGGGTCCTCCGAATCCCGAGCGCGGAATGCGACGGCGCCGGCGCCGGCGGCGGAGCGCGGAGGATTTGGTTGGGATTCAGGTGGCGGGGCAGCCACGAATTTCTATTACTCCCTCCCTTCCTAAATATACTATATCACTAATCCTCCTAGAATTGAAGGCTTCTCATTCAATTGAGGTCATCAATTTAGAATTGGGTCACCGATTTTAACCGGGTCAACAATTTTTCACTCAATTATTTTAATCCTCTATAACAGTAAGCTTCTATTTTTTTAATGCCTCACAATCAATTGAGGTCTCAATTTGGAGTTGGGTCATCCAATTTTGACCGAGTCAACAATTTCACAATGAGCTCTCTCATTCACTTTTTTAGCACACTATGCTCCCTAATTTTAAAGCTTCCCCGTCAATCCTTGATTTTGACTTCGTCAATCCTTTGTTGTGGCAATCAAATCTCTCACTTCGTTAAGCTATCCCTTTTTAAAGCCCCTCATTCAACTATTCAATTTGGATTGGATACATAATTGATTGGGTCGTTCACCTTGGCTTCATGGTGGGATCTTGCGATGAATAGGTGACAAAACAAAAGTGTCGCGCATGACACGTTTAGCACTAGCATAACACACGTGTCCAACAACATAAGTAATTTTTTCATGTTTTTGTACTATTTAAAATGCGTCCTTCAATCACACGGTCAAAAAAATCCACACAAACACCACAATAAAAAAAAGAAAAATGATAATAAACTCACGAACAATTCGCTACGGATTGGTCATACCAAACATTTTCCCATCAATCACTTCCCGAATTTGCAACGTTGGCCCACTTTTTTCTTAATCTCTGACCATAAATTGACACATCCATTTCTAAGCATGATTTCGTAAAGTCTGTCCATAGGAGTAGCATATCTGATAATAAAAATGCACTTCCTTGCATCCCCGCACGCCAAACCAACTAATATGTAAATATTTTTCACAACTTGAAAACGATTATATAAAATATGTAGAACCTCAAGAATATAAGCGGCGCGGCAAAGCGCGCACTGCCCTTCTAGTATAAGTCATTTTAGACATTCCAATAGAGAACTACATAAAGAGCAAAATGAGTGAATCATACTCTAAAATATGTCTATATACATCCGTATGTTGTTCAATAATGAAATCTCTAGAAAGACTTATATTTAGGAACGGAGGGAGTAGTTAGCAGCACAACTACTTCCTCAGTCCGGATTTATTGTTGGATTATAGATGGGCTTAGCCCCATGTAAGACAATAATCCCTGGTTAATCTCTATGGCTCATATGGGTGTACGGCAAGTGGTGCCAAGTGGTGGGAAGTTTAGTATCATACTACTACAGCAGTAAGAGTGAGACCACTTTATAAGGGCTGCTCTATCACTTGCCATTGGGAGCTTGGGAAGAGGAGTTGTACACGCGCGCTCCTCCTCCTCCGCCGCCCGCCTCGCCACGACGCGCGCCGCGGTTTGCGGGAATGAGCCGAGCCTTATTTTTGCCGGTCAGAAATGTTTAATTATTTATGGATTAATTAACGAGTCGCTAAACGAAAGTGCCAGGCCCATCTACCCGACGGCCTATATAAGGAGGCGCCACCAGTGGAGTGTAACCTAATCCGTTCACACTCTCCCTCTCTGTGCAACCCTAGCCGTCATCTATTGTTCCTCTCAGTATGCTACTTCCGGCGATCTCACCCCGATGACCGCGTGCACGGTTGGTCGGGAGAGCAGGTGCCTCCGGAACCATGTCGTTCGAGATCCTGCCCGGGAGAACGACAATAAGGTTTTTGGGGAGCGTCTCGATGCGACTGCTCCCGATCCGTCCCCGTCTTCGTCCTCCTCTGCTTCGACTACTTCCCCTGCATCGACACCATAGTCGCCGCCGCTGCCGTTGCCGCCGCCGCCATGAAGAAGGCCACGGACGACGCCGAGGCTGCTGCTACCGCCGCCGCGTTGGCTTGGCCAACCGGAGGGTATGATTTGTTCATCCCTCGTTTACTCGTTCTCGTACTAGCCGTATATGCCATGTTCATAGATATTCCGTTTCTATGTACTGTACGTGCTAGTATGCTTAGGTATCTGTATGAAGTGCATACCGTATTTACCATGCTTGTTATTTACTCATGGATTAGCCTAATCGGAAAAGTGCTAATATCTCCAACAATCCAAAAAAAACCTTATTATAGGCACTTTTCGATTCATGGCTTCGCCGCTACACTGAAACCGTAAAAGTTTATCGAAACGCATTTTAAACGTTGGCAAACGAGGACCACCTTGTGGCTCACGGCTATGAACGTGTTCTGGGTCGGTGCTGTGGATCCCGCGGGAACAATTGCTCCTGAACAGGAGAAGGCGTTCAGGGAGGCCACCACTGTCTTTGTGGGAGCCATTCTTACTGTGATCGGAGACAAGTTGGTTGACGCATATCTCCATATGCGCGTTGCTAAAAACTTGTGTGATGCGCTCGAAGCTAAGTTCGGCGCAACCGATGCTGGAAGCGAACTGTATGCTATGGAGCAGTTCCATGATTACAGGATGGTTGATAACAGTCCCATTCTGGACCAGGCTCATGAGATACAGTGCCTCGCTAAGGAGCTGGAGCTCCTGAAGTGTGAGTTACCGGACAAGTTTGTCGCGGGTTGCATTATTGCAAAACTCCCTCCTGCATGGAGGAACTTTGCTACTTCTCTCAAGCACTTGAGACGTGAATTCTCTGTTGAGGATGTCATCGGTCATCTAAGTGTTGAGCAGAACTCGAGAGCAAAGGACTTACACGTGAAAGTGGCAGAGGGTTCTTCTAGCGCCAATGTGGTGCAGAAGAATTTCCACAAGTTCAAGGGAAAGAACTCTGTCCAGCAGAATACTACCTTCAAGAAGAAGGGTAAGAAAAAGACAAAAAGAGAGATGGCTGCTTTACTTGTGGTTCAGAGGAACAGTGGGCAAACAAGTGCCCAAACAAGTACAAGAAGTCGGGACAGGACCCCAGGTCTGTCAATGTGACTATGAGCAACAGTGATGGGGCAACTGGGTATGGTAATTTGTTTACTGTACTGTCAGTTTGTCAATCCACCGATTGGTGGGTTGACACGGGAGTCAACATTCATGTGTGTGTTGATATGTCATTGTTCTCTTCTTACCAGGTCGCACGAGATTGCTCCGTCCTGATGGGGAATGGCTCGCTTGCTTCTGTTCATGGTGTTGGCACGGTAGATCTGAAGTTTACTTTGGGAAAGATCGTGCAACTGAAGAACGTGCAACATGTCTCCGCTATCAAGAAGATCTCGTTAGTGGCTCCCTTCTATTGAAAGAAGGGTTTAAGTTAGTATACGAGTCCAGTAAGGTAGTCGTATCTCGGTATGGACTGTTTGTTGGAAAAGGATATGATTGCGGAGGTTTGTTCCACCTTTCCCTAGCGGATTTCTGTAATAACGTCGTGAACCAAATTCATTCTAATGTGAACGAATGTGAGGTTTGGCATTCACGTCTTTGTCACATTAATTTCGGTTGTGTGACGCGGATAGCTAAGATGGATTTAATCCCGAGATTCACTTTAGCCAAAGGCTCTAAGTGCCATGCGTGTGTGCAAGCTAAGCAACCTCGTAAGCCTCACAAGGCTGCGAAGGAGAGACACCTGACACCGCTAGAGCTCATACATTCAGATCTTTGCGAAATGAATGGTGTGTGGACTAAAGATGGAAAGAAATATTTCATGACGTTGATTGATGATTCCACTAGATTCTGCTATGTGTATTTGCTAAATACTAAGGATGAGGCTCTACACTATTTAAAAATCTATAAGGTAGAAGTTGAGAACCAACTTGAAAAGAACATAAAATGAGTTCGGTCTGATCGTGGTGGAGAGTACTTTTCTAATGAGTTCGATTTATTCTGTCCGGAACATGGTAGTATTCATGAGAGGACGCCTCCCTACTCACCCCAGTCAAACGGGGTTGCCGAACGGAAAAACCGTACTCTAACAGACTTGGTTAACGCCATGTTAGATACATCGGGTTTATCCAAGGCATGGTGGGGGGAGGCTGTATTGACATCATGTCATGTCCTAAATAAAGTTCCCACGAAGGATAATGAGACTACTCCATTTGAGCAATGGGAAAAGAAAAGAAATACACTCTCATACTTGCGCACTTGGGGCTGTTTGGCGAAAGTCAACATGCCGATAACCAAAAAGCGTAAGTTGGGACCAAAGACCGTGGACTGCGTTTTTCTGGGCTATGCCCAGCATAGCGTCGGCTATAGATTTCTTGTGGTGAAATCTGATGTACACGACATGATGGTCGGTACGATCATGGAGTCTAAAGATGCTACATTCTTTGAGGACATATTTCCCATGAGAGATATGCAAAGCACTTCTAGACTGGAATCTAATGAGGCTCCCGAACCTGCCATTCCGATGGAATATTATGAACACAAAAGTGATGAAAATTCCACGGAGGATGACGAGGAAGCTCCTGTTAGGAGCAAGAGACAAAGGACTGCAAAGTCTTTTGGTGATGATTTCCTCGTGTACCTCGTGGATGATGACACTCCTAGTTCCATTTCAGAAGCCTACGCATCATCGGATGCTGACTACTGTAAGGATGCGGTCCGCAGCGAGATGGATTCCATCTTGGCTAACGGGACCAGGGAGATCACTGATCGTCCTTATGGTTGCCAAACATTGGGATGTAAGTGGGTGTTCAAGAAAAAGCTTAGGCCCGATGGTACTATAAAAAAGTACAAGGCTCGGCTTGTGGCCAAGGGTTATACCCAGAAAGAAGAAGAGGATTTCTTTGATACTTATTCACATGTGGCTAGACTGACAACCATTCGAGTGTTACTCTCGTTGGCTGTCTCGCATGGTCTTCTCGTTCATCAAATGGACGTTAAGACAGCTTTCCTCAACGGAGAGCTAGACGAGGAAATTTACATGCAACAACCAGATGGCTTTATAGTAAATGGCCAGGAAAGAAAGGTGTGCAAGCTATTGAAATCTTTGTATGGCCTGAAACAAGCGCCTAAGCAATGGCATGATAAGTTTAATACAACTTTGACATATGATGGCTTTGTTTTTAATGAAGCTGACAAATGTGTATACTATCGCCATGGTGGGGGCGAAGGAGTTATACTTTGTCTGTATGTCGATGACATACTGATATTTGGGACCCACCTCAAAGTCATTGAGGAGGTCAAGGCTTTTCTATCTCATATCTTTGAGATGAAAGACCTAGGTGTGTCCGATGTTATCTTAAACATCAAGCTGCTACGAGATAGTGAGGGTGGAATTAAACTTCTACAATCCCACTATGTTGAGAAGATTCTGAGTCGTTTTGGATATTCTGACTGCAAACCTTCTGCAACACCATATGACCCTAGCGTGCGGATTCGAAAATTCGAAGGCACGGCTGTTGATCAATTGAGATACTCTCAAGTGATCGGTTCACTCATGTACTTAGCATGTGCTACTCGTCCTGACATCTCATTTGCTATGTGCAAACTGAGCTGGTTTGTTTCCAACCCGGAGATGTGCATTGGCATGCTGTTGAGCGAGTCATGCGTTATTTGCAAGGTACTGCGAACTACGGAATTCACTATTCTGGGTACCCGACAGTACTCGAAGGGTATAGTGATTCTAATTGGATATCTAAGGCTGATGAGATGAAAGGCACAAGTGGGTATGTCTTCACACTTGGTGGTGGTGCTGTTTCCTGGAAGTCTTGCAACCAGACGATCTTAACGAGATCGACTATGGAAGCAGAACTCACAGCATTAGACATATCATGCGTCGAAGCAGAATGGCTTCGAGAGCTTTTGATGGATTGGCCAGTAGTTGATAAGCCAGTCCCGGCTATCCTTATGAAGTGTGACAATCAAACAGTGATTGCCAAGGCTAAGAGTTCAAAGGACAACATGCAATCCACAAACCATATAAGAACAAGATTGAAATCTGTCAGGCATTCAAGAATCTCTGGAGTTATAGCGTTGGATTATATCCAGACGGCTAAGAATCTGGCAGATCCCTTTACAAAAGGGCTATCACGAATTGTGATAGAAAATGCATCGAGGGAGATGGGCATGAGACCCACGTAAGTTGCCATGGGGGTAACCCAACCTATGTGATCGGAGATCCCGTGAGTTAGGACCTGGAAAAACAATCTAGCGGTCAACTGAGGAGAGTATCCTTACTAACCCACTCCGTTGGAGATGCAATACTCTCGTAATCTGTAAGGCAGACTGACTTTGTCTTAATGTGTTCCAAAGCTCGTGTAAGCAAGATGCTAACCTACAGAGCATTCTTTGGAGGAACACACCTATGTGAGCCCGACTGCTGGTCACAGTCTATGAGATTGGGTAATCTCTAGGAAGCTCATGAGAAGGTAAGGATTATGACTAATAAGCTCCACCCATGGGGTTTAGCCTTCGACAACCACGTATCAGCTGACAATAGGCGAAATTTCTGCACGCTAAACTAACAATTCAAGGCATAGTCCATTGTTCAGTTGTGAAGAAGTCTAATCCTGTTGCTCTAGGTGGAAGTTCAACTTAACAGTCTCCACTGAAAATTCCGGTATATCAAACATTGTTTGGAACAGTTGACAAATGTATGTGCGTCGAGATCTGGTGGGGGATTGTTGGATTATAGATGGGCTTAGGCCCATGTAAGACAATAATCCCTGGTTAATCTCTATGGCCCATGTGGCTGTACGGCAAGTGGTGGCAAGTGGTGGGAAGTTTAGTACCATACTGCTATAAGGGCTGCTCTATAAGAGTGAGACCACTTTATAAGGGTTGTTCTATCACTTGCCATTGGGAGCTTGGGAAGAGGAGTTGTACACGCGCACTCCTCCTCCTCCGCCGCACGCCTCGCATCGCCACGCCTCTCCTCGTCACGACGCGTGCGCGCTGATGTCTACTACGCAACCTTCTTCTTGTAGACTCGTGTTGGGCCTCCAAGCGCAGAGTTTTGTAGGACAGTAGCAAATTTCCCTCAAGTGGATGACCTAAGGTTTATCAATCCGTGGGAGGCGTAGGATGAAGATGGTCTCTCTCAAACAACCCTGCAACCAAATAACAAAGAGTCTCTTGTGTCCCCAACACACCCAATACAATGGTAAATTGTATAGGTGCACTAGTTCGGCGAAGAGATGGTGATACAAGTGTAATATGGATGATAGATATAGGTTTTTGTAATCTGAAAATATAAAAACAGCAAGGTAACTAATGATAAAAGGGAGCACAAACGGTATTGCAATGCTTAGAAACAAGGCCTAGGGTTCATACTTTCACTAGTGCAAGTTCTCTGAACAATACTGACATAGTTGAATCATATGTAAATCCCTCACGTGCGACAAAGAGTTCACTCCAAAGTCACAAATAGCGGAGAACAAACGAAGAAATTATTGTAGGGTACGAAACCACCTCAAAGTTATCTTTTCGGATCAATCGTATGAGCTATCCCTATAAGTGTCACGAACAGCCCTAGAGTTCGTACTAAAATAACACCTTAAGATACACATCAACCAAAACCCTAATGTCACCTAGATACTCCAATGTCACCACGAGTACCCATGGGCTTGATTATACGATATGCATCACACAATTTCAGATTCATCATGTTCAATCCAACACAAAGAACTTCAAAGAGTGCCCCAAAGTTTCTACCGGAGAGTCAAGACGAAAACATGTGCCAACCCCTATGCATAGATTCCCAAGGTCACGGAACCCGCAAGTTGATCACCAAAACATACATCAAGTGGATCAATAGAACATCCCATTGTCACCACGGATATCCCATCGCAAGACATACATCAAGTGTTCACAAATCCTTTAAAGACTCAATCTGATAAGAAAACTTCAAAGGGAAAACTCAATTCATCACAAGAGGATAGAGAGGGGAAAACTCCATATGATTCATCTATATTAATAAAGCTCGCGGTACATCAAGATCGTGTCATCTCAAGAACACGAGAGCGAGAGATCAAACACATAGCTACTGGTACATACCCTCAGCCCCGAGGGTGAACTACCCCCTCCTCGTCATGGAGACCGCCGGGATGATGAAGATGGCCTCCGGTGATGGTTTCCCCCTCCGGCAGGGTGCCGGAACGGGCTCCCGATTGGTTTTTCGTGGCTACAGAGGCTTGCGGCGGCGGCAGCGGTATTCTGGCCCGTTTCAAAGCCCTGTTTTCTACTAGTGGTGGCAAATCATTTAAGCCCCTATCTTCCCATGTGTTCGACGGAAACATGAGCTCCAAAAATATGCCATGAGGTTCAGTAATCATAGAAGATTAAATGATAGTTGAGTATGTGAACTCGCTAATATGAAAGCTCTTACATTGACTCTCCTCTGGAATATGATGAATTATGATTGTCCCAAGGACTAAGAGCATAGTTTGTTAATTGTCAATAAAGTTTATGCTTCATGCTTCGATAATTGTGAATGGATTGTTACTTGTTTATGAGGAGTATGATGATAACATACTTGCTGCTATGATAAAGTTCATGATGCTTACATTCCCGTATTTTATTTTTATCGGCACCTCTCTCTCAAATTATGTGGTCATTATTTTCGAGTTTGGCTTTCGCTTGAGGACAAGCGAGGTCTAAGCTTGGAGGATTTAATACGTCCATTATGCATCATGAATTCTTATTGATATTTATGTTATTCTTTTCCATTATTCCTTATTATGATACAATTCTTATGTCTTTTCTCCCTGAATGTGCAAGGTACACCATGAAGAGGGAAACTACCAGAAACTGGAATTCTGTACCTGAAAACCAACAAAAAGGGTGAAAATTCACTGGACTCCAAATGACCTGAAATTTCACGGAGAATTTTTATAGAATATTTAAGAATTACTGGGCCAAAAATATACCAGAGGGGGGCCACCTGCTGGCCACGAGCCAACAGGGCGCGACCACCCCCCTGGTCGCGCCCTGTTGCCTCGTGGGGGGCCAGTAGGTCTCCCAACCCCCCTCTTCTCCTATATGGTGTGTTTTGACATAGAAAAAATCATAATCAATCTTTCGGGATGAAGCGCCGCCGTCTCGAGGCGGAAACCTGGGCAGAAGCCCTTTTGCTCTCCAGTAGAGAGATTCTGCCGGGGAAATTCCTCTCCGGGAGGGGGAGATCAAAGCCATCGTCATCACCAATGCTTCCTCCTTCATGGGAGGACAAATCTTCATCAACATCTTCACCAACACCATCTCATCTCCAACCCTAGTTCATCTCTTGTATTCAATTTTTGTCTCAAAACCTCTGATTGGTACCTGTGGGTTACTAGTTGTGTTGATTACATCTGGTAGTTGATGCTTGTTGGATTACTTGGTGGAAGATATTATGTTAAGATCCTTGGTCACCATTATTATACCTCTGATCTTGAACATGTTGATGAGGTGTTAGTAGTTAATATTGTTCCTGAGGACATGGGAGAAGTCTTGTTATAAGTAATCATGTGAAGTTGGTATTCATTCGATATTTTGATGATGTGTATGGTGTTGCTTCTCTTAGTGGTGTCGTGTGAACGTCGACTACATGACACTTCACCATGTTATGGGCCTAAGGGAAGGCATTATGGAGTAATAAAGAGATGATGGGTTGCTAGAGTGACAGAAGCTTAAACCCCAATTTATGCGTTGCTTCGTAAGGGGCTGATTTGGATCCACACGTTTCATGTTATGGTTAGATTTATCTTAACTCTTCTTTCGCAGTTGCGGATGCTTGCGAGAGGGGGTAATCATAATTGGTTGCTTGTTCAACTAAGAACAACACCTTGGCATCGGTCCACCCACATATCAAATTATCAAAGTAACAAACGCGAATCAACTCAACTTGATGAACATAACTAGACATTAATTCCCATGTGTCCTCGGGAGCGCTTGCTTTATATAAGAGTACTTTCTGGCCTGTCCTTTGCTATAAAAAGGATTGAGCTATCTTGTTGCACACTTGTTACTATTGTTACTTATCACTTGTTACGAATTACCTTGTTATGAAACTATCTATCACTGCTACTTACAGCATTTGCAGAGAATGCCTTGCTGAAAACTGCTTGTCATTTCCTTCTGCTCCTTGTTGGGTTCGACACTCTTACTTATCGAAAGGACTACGATTGATCCCCTATACTTGTGGGTCATCAGTACTCCAGGCGGTCTCCCCGACGTCTCCAGACTACATGTCGCCATGGACTTTATTTGCCCGGACTTCTTTTCTATTTTATATGAAATAAATTTACCACAGACGACTTTATATATTAAAATAAAATAAAGCCAATAAAAATTTCATTTACGGCGCATTCAAACCCAACAAAGAGTAAATTATAAAAGTTTGGGGATCTATTAACAAATAAACGCCACAACCTCATCTTCTTATCACTACAGAAACCCTGGACTAGCTCCCTCCCGTGTCAAAAAAAAGAAACCCTCGCCGGCGACGCGATCCCCAAACTTTGAAGCGCTCCCACCGATCACCAAACGCCGGCCACGCGACGCCCTCCCACCGGCCACAATGATGCGGAGCAGCGGCCTCCCCGCAGCGATCCGAAGGTCAAAGGAGGTGCTGGCCTTGTCACGCAGCATCCCGCGGAGGAGGAGGAGCGGCCTCCTCGCTGGACATCCTGCCGGAGGGGCAGGAAACCAGCAGCACCTGCACATCCTGCCGCAGGGGCAATGGGTGTGGGCGCCGGACAGCTTCCATGGCGCCAGCGCACTGTAAGCCCTCCCTTCCCCTTTCCCCCGCGCACTTAGGGTGGGGGCTTTGCATCTTAGGTTGTTTGCTTATTATGGTGGCCCGATTCGTGTGTTTGATTCATGTGGTGATGCCTGCTAACTTTGGTGGAGTATTTTAGCATCCCCTGTTCCCGCTCTGTGGAGTGGATTGACTACAAGTGTGGTATTTAAGTGAGATGCAACTGGAGTGGATACTAGTATTTTCAGTGGCATCCATCCTGTGGAGTGGTATTGGTAGATACTACAAAATCTGTATGTCATTATTATAGTGGCATGCTGATGGGATCCCACTTAGTGGACGTGCAAGTGGTAGTGCTAAAATCTCTGTATTTTAATCCATACTCATACAAATTCACCTACTGTAGGACATGGGAGGGATCCCGCTGTATAGGTTGATACTGCCACAACAGTTCTACGACAGAGACAGTGCGAAATAAAATTGATATTTTTATACTAAACTTTTATACTTGTTTATTTTTATTTTACTACAATGTTAAGAAGTACAATTCTAATGTTAATTGGTATAGTTAATCATGTAGTTTAGTCAGTATAGTTAACCAGTGTTTTTCGGTTTGAGTAATAATGTATATGATCGATCATTTTCTTTATGCTAAATTTAAATTAAGTGATGTGACAAAATTTATCTTCGAATTATTTTTGTGACAATTGAAGAAATAGCATAGTGCAATACATATTTGTATGAATGTGCATATATATAGTTTATTTTCATTAAATATTATGTGAGAAGTTTCTAAAGAATAATGTCCAACTAATTTTTAATAGTGATTTCTAGTTTATTATTAGGTGTGCATATTTCTAGAATATGTAAATTGTACCATTTGCAAATGTGCTTCATATTAGATACCGTAATGAATTTAACATATCCATGGTATTAAAAGTAGTCAGTGATGCATGTAACATATCGTTGATTCAGCTATATGCTTACCTACAATTTATTTATTTATTGTGCTCATCTAGACATTTGGTTCCATCTGGTGTATGCAAAGAGTTGATGCCAGTTTCTAAACTAATACTCTAGGTTTATAAAGATTAAAGTTAGAATCTATCGATGCTCATTTTCACATATCAGATTCACTATAGCCTATCAAATTGGTTGTTAGTTTGATGTGATGTTCATTCACTTCTGTCAGAATTTGTCTGAATCGAAGAAGAAAAAAGTGTGCAAGCTCGAGAAACAATAGAGAGAATCAACAATGAAGACATAGAGAAGACATCATCTCGTCACTAAACTCGCCGTCGAAAACGTTCGGAGATGCCATGTGCTCATACCTGACGTTCGATAGTTATCAGGGTCCTTACATTATCAGGATCCTAGGCTGGCTAGATGATTGTAGCATGCCACTTAATAGGCGTATAGGCAGCCCTTCTTTTTGCCAACTTTGTCTCTGATTAAGCTTTTACTATGATTTTTGCGCAGAAAAAGAGTGATAATATACAGAGTAGAAGATTTTCTACGAAGTGACACGATGTTTTCCTGAGTTGCACCAGGAAAGAATGGACTCTGATCCAAAGTTTAGGCCCTGCCCATGCTTTAATTAAAAAGAACATATGAAACGATGATAATTTGTGTGTGATTTTTTTCAACAGCTAGAAAGCATATGCTTGCCTGGAAATGTATCGGTATGGTCTTCTTATATACATGTATAATGTATTACAAAATGTGGTTTCTATTACCCGCAAAAAAAATTGAGGTTTCTATTTGGTTTGATTATTCATCGTTAATTTGTGCATTTTTGGCTGGTGTATGTATGCATTTTGCCCGGGTAACCAAATGAGAAAGCCACAACTGGAAGATTTGAAATCTGCGTATATAACCCTCCAACTTTTGAACCAAATGCAGCAAATTTGACCGGCACACGTCCCTCCTCAGCTGTCTCATATATATTCAGTCAATCCTATCGGATCTTGTCCTGCTCGTCACAGCGAGCTTGCAGCAGCGCACATGGCACTCCCAACCTCAAAGGAAACCTTTTTTTACGAGAACAGCAGGAGCTCTGCCTTTGCATTATAGATGGGGAAGAGATACAGAGGTACATGTTACAAGTAGAGGTGGCAAACTGCCCCAAAAACCGAAGACACGGAAACAAAAACTAGCTCTTGAACAGAGAGCTACAGAGGCAAACTAGACACCATCCTACACCCTGTTTCTACCCAGCCACCTGAATGGAAGAACGGAAGGCCTCATTGAGCATCTTTAAATCGACTTGAATGAGATTCACCAAGGCTCTTGGCGTCATCTCAACATTCTCAAAAACCCTTCTGTTTCGTTCCTTCCAAAGATTCCAAGCAATGTATGCCGACAGGGATGTTTCCTCGGCAGCCTTGGATTGCGCACCGCGATGCATATAGAGCCTCTTCCACCAATCTGAAACTGAATTTGCAGAGTGCACCACATTGTACATCCTGTCACTTGTACCCTGTGATAGGTACCAGACCTCTCTTGCATAGCTGCATCGCAGCGTGATATGTTCCACAGTTTCGGGCTCCTGATCACACAACCGACAGCAGGCATTGTGTGGCCATCCTCTAGCCTGCAGCCTGCCAGCGGCCCAATTTCGATTCTGCAGCAACAGCCAGATGTAGAACCGTACCTTTCCCTCAAGCTTTGTTCTCCACACTTGTGCAATCCCGGGCTGCTCAATCCGTGCAGCGAATTGGATCTCATAAGCAGAGCAGGCCGAGTATCTTCCATTTGCAGTGATTGTCCATTTGATTTTGTCTCGATGAGCCGAGAGAGTAATCATCTGCAATTTTTCCCACAAACTGACAAATTGACAGAGTTGATCATTGCTGTCCATTCTTTGCAACCCTTGCATCCACCGCCCATTGCACAAAGCCTCTCTGACTGTCAGAATTTTGAATCTGGCAAGCTTGAAAATGTCGGGGCCAGTTGGTTAGGGGCCTCACCATTGAGCCAACGATCCTTCCAAAAAACAGCAACACTGCCATCCCCCAATTGCAGGGAAGTGCAGCTCGAGAAGAGCTGGCGATCAGTGTCATCACAGGGTGTCAGTGTCCCTTTCAATGGTCTGTCCTCGTCTTCCCATTTGAACCATTCCCATCGCAATCGCAGAGCCCTGCTAAAACAGCCAATATCCTTCACACCGAGTCCACCATACCGCTTTGGAGAGCACACACGTCTACAATTTACAAGACTTTTCCCTCCCACTGACTCATCCTCGGCAGACCAAAGAAAATTTCTCCTCGTCTTATCCATCTTTTTGATGAACCACTTGTCGGGCTGGAAGCTTGTCAGGAAGAAAGTGGCAGTGGCCGTAACCACGGAATTGATGTACACTAATCTTCCCATCCTGTTCAGCATCCTCCCCTTCCTAGGAGCCAGCTTACCCGCGACTTTATCTAGAACCTGTTGCAAATCCGCTCTTCGTGGCTTCGTGGAGTTCTTGATAGAATAATTAGTTTTTTTGGTACGAAGTTCAGCAAAGGCCTTCCAAATAGCGATATTCGGAAGGCTCTTGTTAAACTTCGTACCAAAAAGCTAATTATCCTATCCGGGACTCCGTTCCAAAACAACTTTGGAAAGCTTCCTACCATCATGCGCCTGTTACTTCCGGCTAATGATGAAGCCATGGTTTTCTTCCTTTGACACTAGCTAGACAACGTGACATATAGAAGGGTAGATGAGATCAGGAAAAATATGGACCATTTTCTGCACATCCACAATGGCGCCATTTTGTTAAATCCCTTAAAGCTTAAGAGAATCCGTTCGGATTCTCTAGGTTCCTCGTATATAAGAAATCACAATCAAGCATTTAAAAAATGTTAAATTTGCATAGAATTTCTTCTCGGAGTCAACGATGCCCGGCCTGCATCCTCGTCGTCGAGTCGTTCGCGACGACGTCCTGCTTCAGAGGGGCAACGTTTGGGACTGGGCTCCGCCGGGCTGGCACTGGGAGGTGCTACCTTCAGGGGCGCGCAGCTTGGTGAGGAACCCGGCCCCGGGTCCCGTCGTCGACCCGGAGCTTCTTTGGTGGCGTTCGCGTGGGCCACTTTCGGTGCGGAGGCAGCCGGCCCCGCCGGAGGTGGTACGTCGCCGTGTCAGGGAGGAGGACGAGCACGTCCGTCGCTACATGGATGTGTTGGACGTCAGGTTCTCCAATACCTAGCAGGTTCTTCAGGGATCTCACCCGAGCTATGATCCTGTGATGGTTCCTTCTCTTTGGGTGTCCACCGCCCGCGCCTCAGGAACCGCGAGTGAACTAGATTCTTCGATAATATTCGATCTGTATTAGCTAGTGATAATACTCGAGATGTATTCGAGATTATATTCGATAATATTCGAGACGATTTATTCCAGATTATATTCGATGATGCATATTATATGAATTATTCGAGATGCATATTATGTACTATGATTCAGTTTTTCCTTATTGATTGCATGCATTCTAATTTGAATACTAAATTGTTTTATCTTTCTTCTGGATTAGTTAAATAAAAGCTATGGACAATACCGGCAGACAAGGAGAAGAGGCTATGTTCGACATCATACGCCCCTCCCCGAGCCCAGAGCATGAACCTGAAGATGATGACGGCTCGCAATATCTGAACAATTCCGGTGAGGGTTGTATGATATTTGATGAAGACGAACGAATAGATGAAGGCGACGACAACGATGTTGACGAAGAAAATGTTCTTCAAATAACAAAGACCGGCGAGGTATATTTATTATATAAGCCATCCGGTGATCATTACATGTCTTAATTGATTTGTATGTATTAACGAATCGATCTTTCTTCATTTAGGCCTCCGGATCGAGCAAATCTTCTACAAGCGACAGGGTAGTTCGAGGCCCGGCCAGAAAGTTGGATCCTGGCGTAAAGTTCAACATCGATTCCATCAAAACATCAACTGGCGAACCGCTTGAACCTAGGAAAAATGGGACCAAGTTCAAGAATCAATGCGGAGTTATTGTCAGGGACCAAATCCCGATCTCCGTTCAAGAATGGAAAAAGCCAGCAAAGGGAGATCGAGCAGGAGTTACTTTTGTCGACGAAAGAGCAAAAGATGTGCTTTGGACATCGCTCATGGAACATTTCACCCTACCAGATAATTTGACAGATGCAGATCTGAAGAAAGTCAGAAACTACGCTCTTAAAAAGATGGCGATTGCATTCAACACCTTCAAGAAAAATGCATGGACTAAGTACGTCAAATCAAAAAAGAAGACTCCAGAATTCACGGGAGCACTGGTGAAGGCAAAAGATCACTGGGACGCTTTCGTGAAGTTCAAGGAATCGGAAGAAGCTAAGGAACGGTCGAGAAAAAACAAGATTAATGCTGCGAAAAAGAAGTGGCACCATACTCTGGGGCCAGGTGGCTACCAGGTGGCCCTGCCTAAGTGGGATCAATCTGAGCAAAAGATGATTAGTGCAGGGGTCACTCCAGTTACATTGACATGGCCCCCCAGGTGCAGGACATGATTTTATGCGCATGGGGGGAAGTTGGACCCAGAGACAGGGCTGGTTATGGTGAAGGCAAGTCTTAAAGAAGCGACAGACGAAATACTTATTGCAATAGAAGAAGCTCGAACGGGGGTGTTCACGCCCAACAGAGAGAACGACGAGCTTACGCGCGCCCTGAAGAATCCTGAACACCCGGGAAGAACACGAGGCAAAGGCGTTGTTCCGTGGTTTGAGGGGTTTGCGGATTGGAACGACGACTATAGAAGCCGTGCGAGAAAGAAGATGCAGGAGTTGCAGAAGAAGAAGGAGGAAGCACTCCGCCTTGAAGGCCTAGAATCAAAGCACCTGGAGTTGGAACGATTTGTCAGGCGGCAGCAGGAGCAGATCGACTCACTCAGCCAGGAAAGGGCGTCTCAGCGGCAGCATGAGCAGATCGATCCAGCATTGGATAGCACCGTCCCATCTATGCCGAGAAGCAGCGTGAGTTCCGCCCCGGCCGATATCGATAATGCACTGCTAGCTAGCTACCCTGTGGATGATATCAAAGACAGGACTAACTGTGAGCTACACATGAAAGTGAAGAACTTATCCATGAAGGTGGCGGACGGCTATGCTTTAGCAAATCCCCCTGAAGCAACCTTCCATTGCAATACCATTCCAGCTGGCTATGCTCGTGTCGGGGTTGATGAAGTGATGTCAGGATATCACGAGCTACAACTTGACATTCTTGGAGGTGACGAGGAGAGAACACTAGGAGAGGCCATACATCGTATCATTCTATGGAAAAATGATTGCATCGTCTTTCCAAGGCCACCGACTCCTCCTCCTCCAAGTCTGCCGCCGCGTCAGTCGACTCCTCCTCCTCCAAGTCCGGCACGGCGTCAGCCAACTCCTCCTCCTCCAAGTCCGCCGGCACCGCGTCAGCCGACTCCTCCTCCAAGTCCGGCACCGCGTCTGCCGTCTCCGCCGACTCAGCGTGCTCCGTCGCCTAAGCAACAGCGGAAGAGAAAGGCCGCAGCTACGACGGCTAGCGGCACAACAGGCAAGAATTTCAAATATGGTCCAAGCCTCAAGCCTCTTCCGAAGTTGTCTTACCACCTGACTGAGGAGGAACTCAACACCGTAGTGGATGCCCAATTGAAGGCCCATTTTGGACCGAAACAGCCCCCGCCGCCAAAGGAGAAAGTACCTGAGCATGTCTCACAACACTTTATTGATATGGCTCGACTGGCTGACAATCAAAAGGACTCCGACTATGTGCGGTCTATCAAGAAGTCGTATTTAGCAGGACAAAAGGAGTCGAGCTCGAGCTCGAGCAAAGCAGCTGGCAAAAAAAGCGGGAAAACTGTTCCCCAGCTGGGAGAACAGGCAGTGCAATTGATCCCCCCGCTCATTGTACAAACACATGTGAGTACCGCCGATCAGCTGGTAATAACCGACGATCATAAAAGGCAGGCTAAAGAGGCCGGTGTCACTGTTGAACAACTCCTAGGCCTTGAGGAAATCCCCGGGATTACAGAGGAGGAAGTAAAATACCAATATGTCCGCGGCAAACCTCTGGTCAAGCCTGACGATGTCAAGCTTCTACCAACGAGATTGTACAATTTGCATCCGTGGTACATGCAAGAAACAGCAAATACCAATCAAGAGTCTCTCATGGTGAAAGTCAAGAGAAAGCATTACTTTCATAAAAAAGATTTGTGGATTCATTATTCAGAGTTGTTTCAGTTATTCAATCAAGACGCACTCGACAAATCTATCGTCAATTGCTATTGTCTGTAAGTGATTTCTTTCTGTAATTTAAGTCTCTAGCTAGCTAGTTGTGCTCTCGTTCATTACCTGTAATTATCCTCACTATATTCTTTTCTGTGGTATTATGCAGAATGAAGATGTATGAAATGAAAAAAGCTGGACGCTATGGCATTGGATTCATTGACCCAAATACGGTTAATCAAGCGATATGGGAAGATGAATATTCGAGAAAAGACACAGAGAGATTCCTGCTAGAGTTTTTGAAGCAACTAAACACCCAACCAGAAATACTACTTCCTTACAACTTCGGGTGAGTGTTACTATATCTTGTACTACAAATTCTATTTTTTGCTTACTAGATGTTATTAAGTGTAGTTGATGAGTTATGCACATGCCCGCTTAATTATACAAAACGTGTGCGCATGCAGTTACCACTGGATCTTGTTAATCCTTGAAGTTGACAAGGGAAAAGTTGAAGTACTGGACTCACTATATAAGAATCCATCCGAATACGCAACCGTGAGGGGGATGGTCGACAGGTAATTTCAATCATTATCGCACTATGTCGGCCTCTTTACTTCATTTCCTGATATCAACTAGTTAATAACTCATTTATTCATTTTCTTTGCCGGCGGGCAGGGCTTGGGCCAAGTTCATCAAACTGGTCCCAGGCGACTTCGCACAAAATTTGAAATGGGTGCGACCCAAGGTAATTAAGTAGTACTAGCTAGCTACGTCCGTGCATCTCTTTAATTCTAGTTTCAATACCATTATCATGCTTGATTAATTATTACCTGATTGAATTTTATTTTCGTAAAGTGCATGAGGCAGTAGCAGGGGAATAGTTTATGCACATACTACGTTTGCGAGAACATTCGCATGATCACGTCTGAAAGGAGCAGAAACGAAAGAAATCTTTGGGTACGTTTGCCAGAACACTATCCATAATTTTTTTATCATGATCTAGCTAATATATATACACACAACTAATATATTCATCTTGATCTCCTTCTTATAGCTGATGGAGATGCGGGGCCAGCTCCTACCAACGGCTCGCGTACGAGCAATTCAAGAGGAAATAGCTGGATTTCTGCTCGACCAGGTCATAGATCCCAAAGGAGAATACCATTACAAGATCAAGCAGTAATGCCTGCATATGTAATGATCCGCAAATTGTAGGAGAAATTGTATATACCAAATTGTATATATATATATATATATATATATATATATATATATATATGTGAATGGTCGTCGTACGAGAAATTCGATGATATATATATATATATATATATATGATCGGTTCTACGAGAAATTCTATTTATATATATATGCACAACGTGTACAGTATGTAGTAGCGTAATATATGTTTAAAATGAAAAATAATTAAATGGAAAACACAAAATTAAAAGGAAAAATAAACCATAATTAATTCATAAACCCCTAAAGGATTAAAAGGAAAAATAAACCAAAATTAAAAAAATTAACACCAACCGGGACTAAAGGTCCCCCAGCCCACGGCGCCGGCAGGTGCCACGTGGTGGGCTTTTAGTGCCGGGCCGTGTTGAACCAGGACTTAAGGGGGGGGGGGGCCTTTAGTCCCCACCCTTTAGTGCCGGTTGGAGAACCGGCACTAAAGGCCCTTACGAACCGGAACAAAAGGTCTGTTTTCTACTAGTGCAAAAACGTATCCTGTTGAACTCCATTCAACAAATCAAATTCTCTCAAATTGTCGGTCGCGTAAAATGCACAGAACCACTACAATTCGTGTCACACAATTTATTTATCTGGTTCCATTATATATTCAGCAGCATGTGTACTATGAATGCATTTGGAGGATAATTGCCAAGCCTGTAAGCTACAACTGCAAGTTGTTGGCATCTACTGTATTTGCAAAGCAATGCAGGGCCGGCAACCTGCTTCTACGTACGGTCAATTGTTTACTCTCTCTTCACGTACTATTGATTGATAGACAAATAATCTGATGAACTAGATTGTTTTGTGCAACTGATGAGACTGGTTCTAGTAGTTTCATAATTGATCTTCTTGATAAAAATACTGTGGCTCGTAGTCATAGTTCGTCTTATCATCAGTAGTTTACATGAAAACCGTGACGCTATCTGCTTGTATTCCAAGATCGGTGCGGTCCTTATATGCTTGAACTCGTAGTGATATTAGTTATTTGAAGATACAGCCCTTTCTTGAAGCTTTCCTACATGTAAGATCGAGCATTGAACCTGCCCCTCCATGAGATTCCCTGTTCAGACAAACAAATGATCCACATCTCTACATATCTAACTTTACCGATGAAAGCTGCAAAAAACATTGTGAAATGACCTTGGACCTTGTCACCCTTGTAGCTTGGATCAATCTGCCGATCGAACTCTTGACTGGATACCGTCAAGAAAAAACCTTGACTGGAAATAATTTGGAAATGCATGGATCATTTGAAAACGACGCTCTCTGTCTTGTTAAATGCACTTGGCTCGCCGGCAACATTGGATGGAACCGCTAACATATTTGTCTACATCAACTATTGTTAAGTATATGGTATGATGTACCTTCACCTTTATTTTCCTAGAATTGGTATGACATACCTGATGTACCCGATGATCAAGGGAAGATTTTATAATGGCCTTAGGTTAAATTACACAAGACAATGTTGGAATGTTTTATGTAGGCATCTGTCGTGTTAACATATGCATCGGGCCCTACCCAATCGTATATATGTCTCCCTCCGCAAAAAAAAAAAAAAAAAAAAAAAAGTATGTTGCCTCTTGTTCTCCAAAAGTTGTCATTTTCAGACAATGAGAGATAGTAAGAATCATCTCGGTGTCTGAGTAGTGAGTAGTGAAATTTATGAGGTTTTTTTTTTCTTGAAGGTGTCAAGTTAGCTCTAATTTTCCGAAACAGCATGTATCGGTGCTGCTCACCACAGATCCTATGCAGGACTATTCTTGGTTATATTTTGCAGAAAACATCCAGGGATATTTTTCTCTCTACAAGTTTACTGCTGCTTGCTCTTCGACTTTTATGGGTATGCACTCAATCTCACTCAATTGCACCACTTCTCAAGGTCGGCGATGCCTCACTCCTTCTGCGTTGCCCTCATATTTCTTTTGTCGTGTGAAAAAATGTACACACTACAGAGCTCTCAGTCGGCTTTTCCTTGCAACATGACGAGCTAGCTAAAGCCAATACTCATATTATTGTGCACTAGGGGAGAAGCGACATCGTTCGTTCAGTTACAATTGAGAAACCAGCGGGAATATTATGCAGCATGAACCGGCACAAATTTAGAAATCGATTGGGATATCATGCTGACTTGGTTTACAAAACCGGCCGACTAGAACATTATAAATTGCAGCAGCTGATTTCTTGTAAAAAACGACTTTAAATTGTAATGCCAGTTTTAGGTTAATTCGAATTTGAATTATAATAATGAGTTTTTGTTAGTCCAAGTTTAGATTTCTAAAAGATTGCATTTGCACAAAGACCCGAACACAAATAGCACCAATAAACATTTCATTCCATTCAATAAAAATAGCCATGGCATCGATAGACGTTGCAGTCTAAGAGCATCTACAGCCGGACCCCTCAAAACCGCCTCAAATGTCCGGGCAGGCCGTCACAAAAATTCGACCCAGCCGGACCTCTCAAACGGGCCTCAAACGCCCGGGCTGACCGGCACCCCTCATCTCCAGCCCAAATATGGGGCGGATATGGGGGAGCCCGGGCACACCCGCCTGGCCCGCATCGACCCCACATATATTCGTCCTCAACCGTTGGCCGGACCAAACCCTAGCCACTTCACTCCACTCACATCCACTCCCACCCGCCACCCTACCTCACTCCGGTGATCTCCGGCATGGAGGGCAGCGGATCTGACTCTGACCAGTCCGGATCCATCGACTGGGGGGGTCGTCCCGTGCGGAGTGGAGGAGGCAATGGCAGTTCGCATTGCACCCCGCCGCTCCCGCGAGGACAGCGCCCGGCTGACGGCAGGATTTGTCCGCCGTGACTCCATAGCGTCCGCTCAAAGGGCACTCGGTTCCTCTGGGGCGGGGTCCTCCATGTCCCGGCGGGCGGATCCATCGACCCCACATATATTCGTCCTCATCCGTTGGCCGGACCAAACCCTAGCCACTTCACTCCACTCCCATCCGCCACCCTACCTCACCTCTGGCCTTCTCCGGCATGGAGGGCACTGGATCCGACTCTGACCAGTCCGGATCGATCGACTGGGGGTCGTCCCGTGCGGAGTGGAGGAGGCAATGGCAGTTCGCATTGCACTCCGCCGCTCCCGTGAGGACAGCACCCGGCCGACGACAGGATATGTCCGTCATGACTCCATAGCTTCCGCTCAAAGGCCGCTCGGTTCCTCTGGGGCGGGATCCTTCACGTCCCGGAGGGCGGATCCATCGATCCCACATATATTCGTCCTCATCCGTTGGGCGAACCAAACCCTAGCCACTTCAGTCCACTCCCATCCACTCACATCCGCCACCCTACCTCACATCCGGCCTTATGCGGCATGGAGGGCAGCGGATCCGACTCCGACCAGTCCGGATCCAACGACTGGGGGGTCGTCCCGTGCGGAGTGGAGGAGGCAATTAATGGCAGTTCGCATTGCACTCCACCGCTCCCGCGAGGACAGCGCCCGGCCGACGGCAGGATCTGTCCGCCGTGACTCCATAGCGTCCGCTCAAAGGGCGCTCGGTTCCTCTGGGGCGGGATCCTCCATGTCCCGGCGGGCGGATCCATCGACCCCACATATATTCGTCCTCATCCGTTTGCCGGACCAAACCCTAGCCACTTCCATCCACTCCCATCCGCCACCCTACCTCACCTCCGGCCTTCTTCGGCATGGAGGGCAGCGGATCCGACTCCGACCAGTCCGGATCCATCGACTGGGGGTCGTCCCGTGCGGAGTGGAGGAGGCAATGGCGGTTCGCATTGCACTCCGCCGCTCCCGTGAGGACAGCGCTTGGCCGACGACAGGATATGTCCGCCGTGACTCCATAGCGTCTGCTCAAAGGGCACTCGGTTCCTCTGGGGCAGTATCCTCCATGTCCCGGCGGGCGGATCCATCGACCGGACCCGCGGACTTCGAGTCCCGCCGGGAACGGGCTGCCCGCCGTGGGAAGGAGAGCATAAGGATCGCCGAGGCCTATCTCGCGAAGGAAATGGCGAAGGCGGCGGTGGCTGATGCGCAGAGCGGGTGGCCGTAGAGGAAACCATCCGCGCCCGCTTTTGAAGAAATGGCGGCGGAGGAACACCCGCGCCCTCGCCCGCGAGCAAAATCGGGCGATCCGTGAAATGGCCGGACTGCCATCGAAGGAGGAGGAGGAGGTGAGTGAGGGCGAGGATAGCTCCGGTGATGAGTAGATTCGGCTCGATCCGTACTGCGTCTTCGACTGGTACTTCCGCGAGAAGGACGGCAAGGGCTCCGGGAAAGGCAAGGGCAGCCGTGGCTGAAGTCCACCATAGCCAAACATGCCAAATTTTGGTAGTCCGATGGCATGTTAGTAGTGATGGAGTAGCCGGACGATGTGTGCATAATGTATCGACGTAGTAGTTATATGAGTTTGTATGGATTTGAGATATGAGATTTAAGGTGTCCGGATATAGAATGCATTATTTGAGGCATGACCGGTCAATGTCCGTGGACGCGCCCGGGCGCGTCCGTGGACGTTTGAGAGGCCGGATTTACAAGGTCCGACTGTTGATGCTCTAATTGCTGTGGAATTACCGGAGGACATCCAACACATACATACCCCGCGTACGTGTTGAGGTACTAATAATTAAGAAGAAAAGACGGGACGGTGTTTTTCTTCTTCTATTCTATTGTACTGTAGATGCATAAAGGTAATGGATCCTTTTAGTTTCCCATTGGTCAAAAAGAAGAAAAAGTGCTGCTAAGCCGCCACTAACAGGCATGCATGCACTTGACCATGCCCTTGGAAGGTGGGAGCAGCCACAGCACATGCACATGCACCACCCATAAAGCGTGCTTCCCGTGGAGCAGGCATGCATGAATTGGCTAGTTGCTGATATAAACCGTGGGCGGCATGCATGCTGGTTTCTACTTCCTCCGTTCCTAAATATTTGTTTTTATAGAGATTTCACTACGGATTACATACGCATATATGTAGACATAATTTAGATTCGTCCATATTGTTTCGTATGTAGTCCGTAGTTAAATCTTTAAAAAGACAAATATTTAGGAACGGAGGGAGTAGCATGCAGGTTAGGGCCTCTTCAACGTTGACTCATGAATCATTCGTATCTTATCGGATCGAATGGTCCGACCATATTTTGTATCCAACGTAGTACTTTTTTTTGTTCGTGCATTGGTCAAGACGTTTTTTTCGTAAACGGAAGCAAATCGGGGGTGCTTCGTCCGAACCACTGTCACGCATACCTCTGACACCCCGGACTCACCCAAAATTCATTCCTGCACTTTTCTCTGAAACAAATGCACCGCTTCCCACGCTGCATTCATGTCGGCCCATAGCCGCACACCCGTCTCAGGCACCGGCGGGGGCTCCGAAGCTCGTCCTCCTCCTCGGGTGCTGGCAATGCCTCACATGTGGTGGTTGTTGTGATTGTACAGGGATGGATCTTGTGATGCATGCATGTTTTGGTGGTCAGGGATGACGCATTTGGTTTGGTTTGGTTTGGTTTGGCCCCATGGATCTCACCTTGTGCAAACATATATGCCTCCTGGAGGGTTCGAGCAGCCACAGCACATGCACCGTACCCGGCCCGGCTCCAACCAAAAGGAAAAGGTGTGGTGTGGGCGTGTTTTCCATTGGATATTTACTTACCTTGTTCCGGACATTTTATCTACTTTTTTCATGGCTCCAAGAAGTCATGACAGCTGGAATGCACCCTTCCAAATTAGTAGTATATGGTGGAGGTCATGCATAAACATGGCTCATCATGGACCATGGTTATCTATACCTATTAATAAAGTAAGGTGATATTCTTTGTTTCGTTTCGTTTAGGTTGTTTTTTTGATGCGCCGTTGATGATCTTTTTGATATGCGAGGTGATACTAATTGATACATCGTCAATTTTCCTTACAGTGCGATGTGGCCCAATAAACAATCAGAGAGGCCACGTTTGTCCATCCACAATATATAAAAAAAATAACGTCTAGCAATATTCAAACCCACAACCTCCCGTTCAGAAAGGAGGTCGCGACCAACTATCCAATTTATATACACCTTTAAATTTGCTCTGTATCAGGAAGCCATCTGAGGGGTAATGACAGAGAAATATGAAAGGGGAGAAAAGCTAATAAAGGAAAGGGTGGCTAATTAACTGTGCAGGCATTTAAAATTAAGAAGATAAGATTGATTGACGTAGAGGATTCCAAAGGAAATAAGGGAGAGAAAAATAGGCAAGGAAAGAGAGGCTAATAATATGGCGGGCTGCTATTAAACGGATTTGAGAGGGCAACATTATGTATGTGTGTAACAAATTCATGAGATTTGCCTAAAAAAGATTCATGAGATATCCTTACTCATTTATAAAGGATATTTTATATGTGTGTAACAGATTCATGAGATTTGCCTAAAAAAAGCATTCATGAGATATCCTAATTAATTTAAGAGAAAAGTATAATTTTCGTCCCTCAACTCTTGGCGGAGTCTAGATTTGGTCCCTCAACTTCGAAACGGGACAACTTGCACCCTCAACTACTGAAACCGGACAAGATTCGTCCCTGGCCACGGTTTTGACTGGTTTGACCGGGTTTGACCGCCCAGATTTTGACCGGGTTTGACGGATGAACAGTAAATTCGAAAAAAAAAACTGTGACACATTCAAAAAAATCTGATTTTTTTGTCATCCAATATGCTTATATGCGTGCCAATTTTCGTGGTCTTTCGACACTCGAGGAGCTCGTGGCAAAAAAAACAAAACATCTATTCTAGGTGAACAAATTTTCGCTCACAAAAAAAAAACCAAAATTTCTTTTTTTTTTGCTATTTTTTTGAGATTTACTGTTCATCCGGTCAAATTGATCAAAAATCGGTCAAAACCGTGACCAGGGACGAATCTTGTCCGGTTTCAGTAGTTGAGGGTGCAAGTTGTCCGGTTTCAAAGTTGAGGGACCAAATCTAAACTCCGCCAAGAGTTGAGGGACGAAATGTATACTTTTCTCTTAATTTAAAAAGAGGCATTCCTGAGACATGCATGTTGCATCCTTTAGCGAGAGGGATCATGTTGTGATGCCGGTACGAAACGGGGTGCTAATGAGAATAATTCGAACTCAACTCGATTGTGTAGATGTGGTCGAGATCTCAAAATGACCGTATTACGGTAGAAGCGAGAATTGAATTGTGTAGATATGGTCGAGATCTCAAAAATGACTGTTCGTCGACTTATTCATCTAGGCCATGCAATTATTTATTGTTTCCAGTCTTATGTGAAACGTTACTTGTGTAGTGGATAATGTGACCATCATCAACAATGTGACAAAGAAGAGAAGTGGTAACATAGATAGGGCGTAAGGGATGAAGATTTGTTTCTTCCGTTGCAACGCACGGGCCCTCTTGCTAGTTTATCTTTAAATTCAGATGGAAAGCAGCCTTACATATTTAGCTCAAAAATTGCTCTGAGTTTATATGTTTGCACCCTTCCAACATTTTATTTTACAAAATTTGACCATACGTTTGGTTTGTAATAATAGTACAAAAAATACATGCCACATAAAAGTTATATTATTGAAGTTGTATTTGAAAGAAGTTTTGAGTTGTAGTACTATTTTTTGCTCATGCATGTTTTGTTACGTAAGTGTATAAGTCAAACTTTAACTCAAAATGTTTAGTATCGTCATTAATCATCAACTATTCCAGCAATCCATCTCTATTCCTCTTACAAGTAGCACGGTCCACAGCACGGACATGCTAGGTGTCATGACTTCCAAATCCAGATACTCCAAATAGTACATGCATTCATGCTACTAGTCAGTCAGGGGCAGAGCTATGTAGCTGGTGGTGGGGCGGGCGAGCAGTGGTTATTTATCTTTTCGAAAGCAGCCTTACATATTTAGCTCAAAAAATGCTCTGAGGAAAATTTTATATGTTTGCACCCTTACAACATTTTAATTTTCTTCTTTCTTGGCTCCAAGCCGCCCTCTCTCCACACCACACCAACCACCCTTACAACTTATATAGCTAGTCCTATCCTATATAAGTAGGCAGCGTATCTCCATTCTCCACAGCACACCAACGGCGCCTCCGTCACGCTCACTCCATTCCCTTCCACTCGCAAAGCCAAAGCCAAACCCAAACCAAAGGAGAGATGGAGAGGATGGTGATGAGGCTCATGAGGAACAAGTCTCTTCTCGCCGCCGGAGCATGCTCTAGCCGCGGCGGCGTTGGAGGACTAGCCTCCTCCTCCTCCTCCTCCTCCATCGTCTCCGGCGCCGACTCATCTCCCTTCTCCACCCTGCAGCAGCAGCAGCAAGAAGACCCCGGGGTGCTCAACATCAGGGACACCGCCGCCCACGTACGACGTTACCTTTACCTATACTATCTATATTCTTCTTCTTCTTCTTCTTCTTCCTTGAGTTTTAGCAAGCGATTGAGCGATCGAGCAGTGATTTCTCTCTCATGGACCTTAAATCCTTAATTAATTACGGATATGGTGCATGCAATATGTATATAGCTCATCGGGCGGACGCCGCTGGTGTACCTGAACAAGGTGACGGAGGGGTGCGGCGCCAGGGTCGCCGCCAAGCTCGAGTTCCTCCAGCCTTCCTTCAGCGTCAAGGACAGGTTCATTCATTGCTCATCACCTGGCTTATACCTTAATCAAACAATCACAATTAAATGACTGCCCGTCATTTATTTATATATATATATATATGCTACTGATAAATATACGAGATTAATTAGCATTTATTAAATGACTGCCCGTCATTTATTTATATATATATATGCTCATTACCTTATACCTTAATCAAACAATCACAATTAGCATATATGTACGAGATTAATTAGGTAGATGATCAAGTGGTATGGTGCATGCATGATATATACTACCACTGTAAACTTTTATAAGACGTTTTAGAATCTAAAACGTCTTATAAAAGTTTACAGAGGGAGTACTTCTCTTCTTCTGATGATGATGATGATGATGATATCCGGTCGGTGGATTGGTTGGTGGACAAGAATCAGCTCTTCTGCTCTACAAGATAGCAAATATCCGTCCCCGGTCAGACTCAGATTATGTATTGATGGCCATGATCAAAAGCCCTGCTATATATCTATCTATCTACCTATACAGGTCCTTTTCAAAATAAAACAAAAGATAGATAAATATACAGGTTCAGATTTTTATCCCTAAATTTTGACTCCAACAAGCGAAACCACCAATAGGTAGATTTATTATATGTACCCATCACATAATTAAGAGTACTAATTAAATTAAACCCCGGCCCCCACATCGATGATCCTCATTGCATCCTATTCCCATGCATATGCCTGAGCTAATACCGCCAACCAACTGACATATATACGGTTAATCTATCTATTATCATACTCTGTTATTGTTATCGTTATTGCTTCTGATCTAGATAGCAACCAGAATCGGTTAAAATACCCTCCCCATCGATCCGGTCGCTTTCGCGGGGAAAATTAAAAAGGGACAAGTGGGCTCCGGATCCATATCTCCTTGTCTGGCTCTCTGCCTGAATGTGATGCATAGAGAGAGAGAGACCAGATTCTCCTTGTATACAAGTCATGAGTGACTAGTCCACCTTAATCTTGGTCCCTCAAGTTTTACTACTACTTTTCAGTCTAGCAGTACAATCATATTCTCCACCCAGAACTACTAGTGAAGCTAGCTAGTGTGGAAGGGATCTCATCTCCATTGTTTATGTCCATTTGAACTTATTCTATCTACTAGTGAAGCTGACAGCCTGGCCAGATTGACCCCACTTGGGACAATTTGTTTTGTCTGAAATCTACTGCTATAATAAACTTGAATGCTTACTATTTATCACCAACCTATTTATTTTCAATCAGTATTTGTCAAGGAAAGAAGGATTCCGCCTCTGTTTCCATTTTTTATTAATGCATGTGTCTGTTGTATGATCCAGGCCAGCAATCTCCATGATTGAAGATGCGGAGAAGAAGGGATTGATCACCCCGGGCAAGGTCAGTCATCTCACCCTCTCGGATAAATCCACAACTGCATTAGTTATGTAGTAGTAAAGAGTACTAGGCTCTGGAACTAACAACAGCTAGCAGTCAAAAACAGAGAGGAAATGGAACTTTATTAATGGATAAAGAAATAAAAGCAAATCGACCATTCAGCATTCAACTTTACTTCACATGGAAATGACACTATATAAGAATGTAAAAACTAGCAGCGAAACAATCTGAGGCATGTTCCTTCAGTTTGTTGGTTTTCGAAACAGAAATTCAGAGTTTTGTCACTTCTGAAACAGACGACGCTGATCGAGCCTACGTCCGGCAACATGGGCATCGGCCTGGCCTTCATGGCTGCACTCAAAGGGTACGAGCTCGTGCTGACGATGCCGTCCTACACCAGCCTCGAGCGGAGGGTGGTGATGAAGGCCTTCGGCGCGCAGCTCGTGCTCACCGACCCGGCAAAAGGGATGGGGGGCACCGTGAGGAAAGCCACCCAGCTGTATGAGAACCATCCCAGTGCCTTCATGCTCCAGCAGTTCGAGAACCCTGCCAACGTCCAGGTGCACTACGAGACCACCGGCCCCGAGATATGGGAGGACACGCTCGGGCAGGTCGACATCTTCGTCATGGGCATCGGTAGCGGCGGTACTGTCACCGGTGTCGGCAAGTACCTCAAGGAGAAGAACCCCAACGCAAAGATCTACGGAGTCGAACCAGCCGAAGCAAATGTTCTGAATGGTGGCAAGCCAGGTAGCCTATCAGGCTTTCTGTAAATGATGTAGTCCTCTTCTTCTTTTAGTTTCTATACTCATGTTGCTAACTGAACCTAACTGCAGGGCCTCACCTAATCACTGGAAATGGAGTGGGATTTAAGCCAGATATTTTGGACATGGATATAATGGAGAAGGTTCTTGAGGTAAGGAATCAAATCAAACTGGACTTATGTTCTCTTCATAGAATAGATTCTATATTTTTTTACTGAATCCACGCATGTAAAAATTAACAGGTGAAAGGTGAGGATGCCGTCAAGATGGCGCAGCAGTTGGCGCTGCAAGAGGGTCTGCTGGTGAGTTGCAAAAACAAACTTACTGCTCCCTTACAAAAGAAAATGCATGGTTAGGAAGAATCGGTGATGAAGAACAGACTCCTGATGTGATTATTGGCTACTGTGAAACTGGATCGATTTCATTGAACTGTTGCTGAACCTGTCGAATTTTCGCAGGTGGGGATATCATCAGGAGCCAACACGGTGGCAGCGATTGAACTTGCAAAGAGGCCCGAAAACAAAGGGAAGCTCATCGTGGTACGACATTACATACCCATATCTATGAATGAAATGTATATACAAAAATATGTTAAAGATGGAGAAGTTTCAGAAACCGAGTCACCTGTTGTTTCAGACTGTTCATCCGAGCGCGGGAGAGCGATACTTGTCGTCTGCGCTGTTCGAGGGTCTGAGGAAGGAGGCCGAGGCTATGCAGCCAGTGCCAGTGGACTAATTAACTTGGAGCTATATAATGCATACAGAATAAATTCACTGCATTACCATGTTGCAAGTGCTAGTTGTACGTGCCTCGTTTGCAATTCTTCAGTGTGTTCCTTCGTGTGGGCCTCGTGTAAAAACCGGTTGAAACGGTTAAAAAAAGGACTTTTACCTCTCTGGAGATCTATGATGTACATATATGTTTGAGTTGTGGGGATCATGGGTCAAGTGATGATACTATGTGCATCAGTTTCTGCCAAAGTCAAACAACCTTTGTTCTGTCAGTGAGTGCGCCCTTCCCAGGTGATTCTCACCACAGAACAGGGTAGAGTTCACTATCATTATCTGAACCGGGGGATGATTATCCTGACTCGTTCCTGCATTTTCAAACACAAATACAAAGTCACGATCACACACTAGACAACATAATGCAAGCGCAATTTGTCAGCCTAGTGTACAGACACATCTGCATGTTCCAGTCAATTCTGTGGTATGCTTTTTTTCAGAACCAGAGCTCAATGTTATCCTTTTCTTCAGTGGTGTTTTTTTTCCATAACAAGGACTTAGTGTGCTATGCTTTTCAATCTACTGTTCGCTCTTGAGGTTTGCTCGAGCACCATATACCAATTTCATTTGAACACAAAGGGGCCAGGTATCACTGATTACCTTCTTAGTTCGCTCTTGAGGTTTGACACCTCCTTTTCCTTAGGATAACTTGAACCAGCCAGTTGAGCTGCTTTTGCCTTTCCCTGTTCCACATTTGTGTTGGGATCTGCCGCCGTTGTGGAATATAAGTGGAAGGTGAGGGGAGGCTGGCATAACAAGCAAGCCTTGTCAGAATCCACAATCTAAAAAGGGCATAAAAGCAAAAACAGTGAAGACATATGATATGCAGTCACATTTGTAATACTTGTAATCTTCTGAGCAGGACTGTTCTAGGAACCTTCATATAGATATAGCATCTCTCCAACTGTAACAAAGTGAGGTCAGAACAATTATTACAGTTTTGTTGCCGGTATTTGTTCCATATTGGGCCTTCCATTTATCCCTCGTGTTCGGTCCCTCTGGGGTCCTCCATCTGCTCCAAGTGTTTGGTTCAGCTGGGACCTTCCGTTTTCTACCGGTGTCTGGTTGATCATGGGGCTTCCATTTGCCGCTGGTGTCTGCTTCATTGTAGGTCTTCAGTTTGCTACAGGCATTCAGTTCATCGGGAGGGGGCTTCCATTTTCTACAGGCACTTGGTTTCGTTGTGGTCTTTCATTGCGGAAGCAGATCTGGTCCTTCAGCCAAGACAGGAAACATAGTGAGACAAGGATAACCAAAGACTAATATATTCAGTTTGACGAGTAACAAGTAAACATACTTGCAGCAGGCCTAGTAGTATTCAGAGACCTGATATCTCTAACAACCCCCTGCATGAAGAGGCAAAAGCAGTTGTAGTGCAAAACTATCCGCGTAGATTTCTTCAGTACAAAAAAGAGTGACACTTGATAGACGGGACTGTGCCCTTTTTAAGCCATCAACAAGAAAATATTGCATCATAGGTAGCGGTAGATCATATATAACAGCAGAAAAAGTACCTCCATATCCTTTGTAAGAACCCAGAAGATGTCACCTTACATCTGCTTGCACTGGTTCTGGGCAGACTGAAATGACCAAAGACATCTCATTCAATTTGTTGGTGCAACAGCAGCGCCTGGGCCGAGGCCACAGAATCAGGGGACGCCCTCCCACCACCGCCGCTCCTGTTCCGGAACTGAATCAGCGGACGCGCGTTTCAGCAGCAGCAGCGGGGTGGGGATACATGGGAGGAATAATATATGTTGACATCTATTCTTTTCATATCAACTACTACATTATTCAGTAGAAAACAAATATTGCAGTTACAATGCATCACACATCATCATCTAACCAAAATTTGCCTGCGCCTACCTTAGGCTAGCAGGTTCCTACCAAAAGCTATGCTTCCCTTACAAAGGATGAAGTCTTATACAGCCAAGGTTACATAAAAAACTATCTATTGCGGTGCTACATTCGGAAGGCAGAGGAGCACAATGTCTTCCTCCTGCCACATTGTTACATGATGTCCTGCAAGAGCGAACAAAACTGCGGGACAAAGCAACCCAGGAAGGAAGAGTGATGGACTAGAGATTTCCCTGCGGCATGACTCTTCCTTCCGGCGGCACCCTCTTGTCGACGCGGCCCATCTTGCCGGGCGGCCACACCACGTGCGTCACCCTCCCCTGCACCAGACCAAGCGGCACCTGCATGCAGCACACAGCAAAAGGATAATAAATATGTTCATCATTCATTGCCACAACCATGTATGGTTGATTCTGATATGGCCGGTGCCACAAGATGTTTTTGCCTAAATTCTGTCATGAGGATATCAAACTTCACAGTACATGGTCAGATAGTGAACAGTCAACAGGCTGGTGTCACGGGATGTTTTTTGTGTAATTTTTTTTTTTTTTTTTGAGGATACCAAAATCAATATATGACCAGAAAGCAAACGGTCAAGACTATGGCTCATATGCAGCATCTGCTGCTGATATCAAACACAAAGGTATGTTTTCTGCTCTGTTTTCCTCACTTAATATCAATCACAAATGTAAGTTGCCCTAGCATGTTCATTGGTACTTGTTAACCAAAAATACCAAAAGACAAACCAGCATTCTGGATTTGAATGAATTTCAAACTGCAGGTGGACTGGACTGTAGTCCATCGACAGTGATGGTAACCAAATGAACATGGCACCATAGCAGCATAAAAAATAGCACCAAGACAAGTGCAATACGTTTTCCCTTTAGTGCATTATTGCAAGCTGCAGCTAGATCAAAGCGGAAGATATAAACAGAGGAATACAACAAGGATGCATAAAGAAGAGGTAAGATGGCAATGCAAGATAAAGGCACTCAAAACAAAGGAGCAGCTTCATGTTGGCTTGGTTTCATGTATAAATCTGAACCATAGCGGATGGTATTTGGGTCTCAACGCAACAGATTGGACTGAGGCTTATGCCCTTCTCATCCAAAACCAAGAGGGATTCGACTTGTTCGTGTCAGGTGCTAATAATGCCATGTAGTTAAAAGTTAAACAATATGTAGATAAGGCAGCTTTGTTTGTCCTAAAAACAAATCCAGGTGAGGAGACGAGCTATAGTTATAGAGCAGATTTTCACCACCAGCTGCTACCGATACAAAAATATGTTTTTGTGCTCTATTTTAAGTTTTTAACCACCTAAACTTTGCAACCTTAAGTTATCAGTCATCTTCCTGATCCAACATCAGCTACAAATACGAATTGCGGTTCAGCAATGCCAGCAGCAGCAGCAGAGCAGCATTGGTAAGCAGCACACATTACAAGGAATCGCTTTTGCATCGCCTTAAAATCACGAACACTGGTTATGCCGACAGTCACCAATATTATGCGGTTCAGGGCACGGTGATATTGATATATCGCAGATTTGCCAAGGGAGAAGGAAGAGGAATGTGTTGCTTACAGGGCCGTAGGATCTGGAGTCCCAGCTGGCGCTGCCATTGTCCCCTTCGACCCAGCAGTGGCCATCCGGAATCTTCCGGATCTCCTCCTTCTCCGGGACGCTGATCCAGTCGCCGGGCAGCCCAATCAGCCTCTTGATCGTCCTACTCCGGTGGTCCACCGGCGACCTGCACACACACACACATACATACATACAGCAGCATCAACCGTCAAGATTCAGTATCGAAAGAACAGGATTCAGAAAGAAAAAAAAACGGCAGGTTTCTTACAGGAAGACGACGACCTCGCCGCGGGAGTAGTCATAGAGGGGGCTCCGCTTCACCAGCGCGTACTCGCGTCCGTCTGCTCACTCCGGCGTGCGGCGGTCAGAAATCGCTGAGGAATCTGCTCACTCCGGTGGTGTGTTGTGCGTGTGTGTGGACGGGGAAGGGGCTGGAGCTTGCTTACCTGTGCTTCCGTCGAAGGTGGGGCGCATGGAGCCGCCGTGGACGGTGGCGAAGGAGAAGTAGCGGTCGGAGATGGTGATGCCGATGAGGGAGCCGCCGATGCAGGCCTTCACCACCGACCTCAGCGCCGCCCACGCCATGCCCGGAGATCGACCTCCCTCCCTCCCACGCCGCTGAGACGCGGCTGCTCGCCGTCAAGGGTGAGGAGGCGACGACGGCGGCGGCGGCGGCGGGGGTCTGAGGGTCGGAGCGGCGAGGAGTACGGGTGAGGAGTAGTATTCTGCAGCAAGGAAAAACCCCAACTTTGTTTCTTGTCTTTTCCTTTTCCTTTTCTTTTTTTTTTCTTTATTTATTTATTACCGACTTTCTTCGTGTATAACAATTTGTTCTTTATTAAGGGACAGCTTTATCACATTTTTACATTTTCCTAATAATAGTACTCAAAAAAACATTTTCCTAATAATAACGTATTTGTTTAGGGAAATAATAACGTACTCCATAATTTATAAGATTCCCAAAAAAGCGTTAATATTGTCCAATAATGTGTCTTTTACTTTTAAAAAAGGGGATTGCTACGCGTCCACCGGTCGACGTGTGCTATACGTCCGCCACCTCGATGGCCGTCGGATCTACACGCGGGCAGCGTCCGAGATCTCCTGGCACGTGTCGTACTCATGCTTTTCTAACTGACATACTCAGGAGGCGAGTAGAACCACTCCCGTCCGAAGACGCTGAGAAAGCGCCGGGCAATCCTCAACCAAGGTCTCCGGTACACGCCGAAGTGAATGCGGGGACTCCTGTCGCGGGCCAACATCCCGATGACCTAGGGGATGTCTCGGCTACCAACTCCGAGGTTGAAAGTGTGATGAATCACCGACGACGGAGGGAGGCACTGCGTCACCCCATATTTTCCTACCAGGAGTTCAATGCCCTCAATTCCGTGGACTCATACCTCGGGGCCGCTCGAGCAGGACTTGATGGAGCCGCTAAAATAATATCCGCCAGCCTGCAGGTAAATGGTCGCCTTGGAAGGCCGATCATAATTCGTAACTTAATAGCCCCCGAGCCTTAATTTGGTCGGAACAGCCGAATTCAAGGGTTTGACAACTATGTTTGTGCCTGTGTAGGTTTCAAAGCAACAGAACGAGAAGTTGTCTGCAGACCTCGAGTCAAGTCGAGCAGAGCTGCAGGACGTTAGGACCGAGCTCGAACACGTGAAGAAATTCACCCGGGAGGCGCACGGTGAGTATAAAGTATTGCTTCTTGTACCAGAGTTATTTAAAGGACATCCCTTCTGACGAAAGATTGTTTCGTAGCAGCCGAGTCCATAGGGCAAATGCAGAAGGATTTGGATGCTTCCCGAAAATCCCAAAGGTATGCTGAATCCCAGCTAGAGGCCGGGCACCGCGTATTGACTCGAAGTCTTGAGGATAAAAACCAGCTCAAAGCGGAAAATCAGCGATAGGCCGAAGAAATTAAGAGCTTGAGAGCTCAATTGGCACAATCCTGCCAAGAAAAACCAGAGATTGAAGGGTGGCATGTACTGTAAGTGAAAATCTAACCTTTAACCCACCAAATGTTTTGTAGTATATTGAGTGTAAGGAGCATTGTTTATTTCCTGACCAGGTCTCCTGACCGGGCATCCCGAGGAAGAAGTCAGCTCGTAAGGAGGAGATCTATTAAAGGAACTCTCCGTTGTGCACGAGCGGGCTCGGAAGGCTATGAAGAGCATGATTAAAGCTCTATGGCCGACGCAAACGCCTCCGGAAGGGAAGGCAGAGCTGGCCGAGAAGTTCAGGGGAGCTCGGAGTCGTTTTGAGCTATGGAAGACTTCCGCGCTTGCCGAGAGGGAGCCCGAGAGGCGTGGGCCATGATCAAGACACGCTTTACCAAACTCAACCCAGAGCATATGGCTCGGGTTGGGCCTGTAGGGCCGGATGGCAAAGAGGTGCCAGTGAGCTTGGTTTACGACCAAGTGATGCATGTTGCTCGGATGTCACAGAAGATTGTGCCTTGCACACCATAATAGACCATCTTGAGTGACAGCCTTGAGTTTTGAATCTATGTAACTATGTACTTTTTATCAAAACCCTCTCTATCCATGCTGTAAACGTTGTCTTAACCGGTCATCGGCCTCTACCTCCGTCACCGATAGCTAAGGAGTGTTCCGGACTATGCATCCTGCGATAACAGGGGATTGTCTCGGGGAACTAAGCAATCCGACCTTGTGGTGCGAACATACGAAACGTGCATGGGGAGGTATATTATATTACTATGTAACGTAAGAAACGTCTTCTAAAGAAAATAGTTCCTCTATGGGTTCATTTCTTTGGGTTACTACGTGAACCATAGATGTCATAGTCGTGTATCCGTATTATGCGGATGATGTTGCTGTTTGGGGGGGGGGGGGAATAGCCCCCATGTACGGCAAGAAGTGCCAACCCTACCTTATTCTTTCCTTGCCGACCAATTTGTATCATAGGAATGCTAGCTGATAACCCACAAGTGTAGGGGATCGTTTGTAGCCTTTTTCGATAAGTAAGAGTGTCGAACCCAACGAGGAGCTAAAGGTAGAACAAATATTCCCTCAAGTTCTATCGACTACCGATACAACTCTACGCACGCTTTAACGTTTGCTTTACCTAGAACAAGTATGAAACTACTTTGCGGGAATAAAACTAGAAGTACTTTGCAAGATAATAAAGAACGTGGAAATAAAAGTTAGGTGTTGTTTTAATAAAAGAACAATAAAAGTAAATAACTTAGTAGAAAGTTTTTTGTGTAACGCAAGAGAAAGATTGTCCCTAGGCAATTGAATATAATATGACAGATACTTGTTATATGCAATGAGGGAGAGGCATACGCTAACACACTTTCCGTACTTGGATCATATGCACTTATGATTGGAACTCTAGCAAGCATCCGCAACTACCAAAGTTCATTAAGGTAAAACCCAACCATAGCATTAAGTATCAAGTCCCCTTTACTCCCATACGCAACAACCCACCTACTCGAGTTTGTGCTTCTATCACTAACGCAACCCACCATAGGCAAATCATGAACATATTGCAACACCCTACAACGGGGATCCCTTATGTTTGCGCGACACGGAGGGCACCATAGGACAGCACCATATCAACATACAACTCACATCCATAACATCATACCACAATTAACCCATAGGACAAAAGAGATCTACTCAAACATCATAGGATAGCCAAATATCATTGGGAAATAATATATGGAGTTGAGCATCATGTTTATGTAGAGATTACAGCGGGGAAAAGAGGTGTTACATCGCTGCATAGAGGGGGAGCGAGTTTGTGTTGACGGCGGCGAAGTTGTTGGTGTAGATCGCCGTCACGGTGATTGCCCCGGCGGCGTTCCGGCGCCACCGGGAGAGAGGGGGAGAGAACCCCCCCCCCCTCCTTATTCTTCTTCCTTGGCCTCCCCCCTAGATGGGAGGAGAGTTCCCCCTCTGGTCCATGGCCTCCATGGCGGCGGAGGGGCAGGAGACCCTCCTAGATTGGATCTCCCTCTCTGTTCTCTTCTGTTTCGCGTTCCTGTTTTCTGGCCAAAAATCGTTTCTTATATTCCCGGAGATCCGTAACTCCGATCGGGCTGAAATTTTGAGGGGGTTTTTATCCAAAAATTAGCTTCCTTGCACCCGAAGGAGAGCTCCAACCGACGTACGAGGTGGGCACAACCCACCACGCCGTGCATGGGTCTTCTGGGTGCGCCCTAGTGTCTCTTGGGGGCTGTGGGCCTCCGTTTGCGTTGATTCCACTTCTCAAAATTCACAAATATTCCAAAAAAAAATCTCCTTACATTTTTATTGCGTTTGGACTTCGTTTGATATGGATATTCTGCGAAACAAAAAACATGCAACAAACAGGAACTGGCACTGGGCACTGGATCAATATGTTAGTCCAATAAATCATATAAAATGTTGCCAAAAATATGTGAAAGTTGTATAATATTGGCATGAAACAATCAAAAATTATAGATACGACGGAGACGTATCAGCATCCCCAAGCTTAATTCCTTCTCGTCCTCGAGTAGTTAAATGATAAAAAAGATAATTTTTGATGTGGAATGCTACCTAGCATAATCTTGATCATATATCTAATCATGACATGAATATTAAGACACAAGTGATTCAAAGCAATAGTCTAGTTTTGACATAAAGACATTAATACTCAGGCATCCCAACAAACAGTCGTGTCTTTCAAAATATCAAGGCTGAAGAACGCTATCCCTACAAAATCATATAGCCTTGTCATGCTCTGTCTTCTTAACACAAAGTATAAATCATGTACTACCCCGGTGTCGGCCAAGCAATTGGTTCATACTTTTTAACGCGCTTCAGCATTTTCAACTCTCACGCAATACATGAGCGCAAGCCATGGATATAGCACTATGGGTGGAATAGAATATGGTGGTAGGTTTCAAAGAGGTAAAAGTGGAGAAGAAAGTCTCGCATCAACTCAGCGTATCAACGGGCTATGGAGATGCCCATCAATAGATATCTATGCGAGGAGTAGGGATTGCCATGCAACGGATGCACTAAGAGCTGTAAGTGTATGAAAGCTCAATATGAAAACTAAGTGGGTATGCATCTAACTTTATAATGAAAAATTCCCACTAGTATATGAAAGTGACAACACAGGAGACTTTCTATATGAAAAACATGGTGCTACTTTGAAGCACAAGTGTGGAATTAGCATGCCCCTATTCCTTCTTCTTTCATTTTTTTTCTTTCTTTTCTTTTCTTTTTTTCTCTTCTTTTTTCTTTTTTTTCTTTTTTTCTTTTTTTTCTTTTTTTTCTTTGTCCGGAGCCTCATCCCGACTTGTGGGGGAATCATAGTTTCCATCATCCTTTCATCACTGGGGCATGCTCTAATAATGAATAATGATGATCATCACACTTCTATTTACTTACAACTCAATACTACAACGATAGTAGAACAAAGTATGAGTCTATATGAATGCAATGATCTAGCGTAGGAAAGATATCAAAAAACGGACAAGCCATGAAAAACATCATGCTAGCTATCTTACGATCATGTAATGCAATATGACAATGAATGCTCAAGTCATCAAAACGGAAGTGGTGGAAGTTGCATGGCAATATATCTCGGAATGGCTATGGAAATGCCATAATAGGTAGGTATGGTGGCTGTTTTGAGGAAGATATAATAAGGCTTATGTGTGATAGAGCATATCATATCACGGGGTTTGGATGCACCGGTGAAGTTTGCACTGACTCTCGAGGTGAGAAAGGGCAATGCACGGTACCGTAGAGGCTAGCAAATTGCGGAAAGGTAAGAGTGCGTATAATCCAAGGACTCACATTAGTCATAAAGAACTCACATACTTATTGCAGAAGTTTATTAGCTCTCTCGAAGCAAAGTATTACTACGCATGCTCCTAGGGGGGGAGGTTGGTAGGAGTTAACCATTGCGCGCCCCCGACCTTCACACAAAGATAGACAATCAAGAATAAATTGTGCTCCAACTTCCTAGCATAATGGGAGACTATACGTGCATGTTTCGGGAATTAAAAACCTTAACACCAATATCTTACTAAACACGATCATCCACTAGTACCTCCCACATATTATCATCTCTATATCACAAAACTATTGCAAGGAATCAAACATATCATATTCAATGATCCCTAAGTTTTATGTAGGATTTTATTACTAACCATGTGAATGACCAATTCCTGTTGACTCTCTAAATAGATATAAGTGAAGCAAGAGAGTTTAATTCTTTATACAAAATACCATGCTCTAATAAATATAAGTGAAGCAAAAGGGCATTCTACGAATAACGGTTTTCTATGTGAAGAGAAACAGGCAATCCAAACTTCAAATGATATAAGTGAAGCACATGAAGCATTCTATAAAGCCATACTCAAAAGATATAAGTGAAGTGCAATGAGCATTCTATAAATCAACCATGGACTATCTCATACCAGCATGGTGCATAAAATAAAAGTGAAAACTAAACACAAAAGACGCTCCAAGATTTACACATATTACATGAACGAAACGAAAACGAAAACATACCGATACTTGTTGAAGAAAGATGGGATGCCTTTTGGGGCATCCCCAAGCTTAGACGCTTGAGTCTCCTTGGATATTTACTTGGGGTGCCTTGGGCATTCCCAATCTTGAACTCTTGCCTCTCCTCCTTCTCCTCATATCGAGACCTCCTCGATGTTTGAACACTTCATCCACACAAAACTTAACAGAAGACTGGTGAGATCCGTTAGTATAATAAAGCAAATTTCTACTTTAAGTACTGTTGCAAACCCATTCATATTTTATATTTGCATTATACCTTCTGTATTTTAACTTTTCCATGGCTTATACCACCGATAGTTTCATCAAAACAAGCAAGACAATGCATCAAAAACAGAATCTGTCTTAAACAGGACAGTCTGTAGTAATCTGAACTTTGACCATACTTTTGTAACTCCAAAATTCTGAAAAATTAGTACGAATAAACATTTTGTATAGAAATACTGTGTAAAAATTTCAGACACTTTTGACATTCCAATAAAAAATGAAAATTCATGCACTACAGCCAAAGTTTCTGTTTTTACACCGCACATACCAACAAGCAATCTAATCATCCTAAAGGCAAATCTTGGCACATTATTTTTATAATACAATGGATTTGTACAAGTGGATAATTATTTTTGTTGGAAAAGTTTCCGTGATTCAAGACTTGCAAAGTTTCCATGGGCATGAACAAAGTTCAAGGATATCCCCCACTTCAACGATGATCATCATCTCTCTCACTTTCACCTTTCCTTTTGTGAAGTTTCAGGTTCCCCTCTATATTATTTTTGTTTTTAAACTTTATAAAAGCACACAACATAAATAAATGACTCTCTAAAACTTCCGGTTTGTCTCCCTGGCAGCGCTTTCTTTAAAGCCATTAAGCTAGGCATAAAGTGCTCAAGTAATGGATCTACCCGGATCCCAAGGTATATCAAAGCCAATTTTAATTAATAGTGATTTGTAATTTACTAGTGAGCACAAAGTGATATATATATATATATATATATATATATATATATATATATATATATCATGTGACAACGAAGTCTAACTCTCTTCCTATGCATCGGCATGTCATACAAGAACAATTCATGCACATTAAGTAAAGGCCAATACATAGTATAAACAGTTTCTTGCAATTTTATAGTATTGGAAACATAAAGAGGTGGAGATGTAGTTCCTCTCTCATAATAATTGCAAGTAGGAGCAGCAAGCACATGCATATTATATTCATCAAAATCATCATGTGTAGTAGCAAAACGCAACCCATCAATGTAATCCTTAATAAGAGCAAACTTCTCCGATATAGTGTAGTTGGGAGAATTCAAAAAGATAATATGACTATCATGTGTGGGTGCAATAGCAACAATTTCATGCTTAACATAAGGAACTATAGCAAGTTCATCTTCATAAGCATAATTCATATTGGCATCTTGGCCACAAGCATAGCAAGCATCAAGTTCATCAAAAAGGGATATTTCAAATGAATCCACGGGATCATAGCAATTATCATAGCATTCATCCTTCGGTAAGCACGAAGGGTAATTAAACAATGGATGATTTGAAGAGTTACTTTCATTAGAAGGTGGGCACGGGTTACCAATCCGCTCTTCCTCCTTTTGTTCTTCGCTCTCCTCCTCATCTTTTTCATCTAATGAGCTCACAATTTCAGCAATTTCTTCTTCCATAGATTCCTGCAAAATATTAGTCTCTTCCAAGGCAGCGGTCATTCCTTCAATAAATTCTTTAACATAAGCATTAGAAGCATAGTTTTCATAGCAATATTTAAGTATGGCAAAATTTTCAGATTCGTAAAGAGTAGCATCATACTTTTCAATCAAAGAAGCAATTTCATATGCACCCTTAAAAGCAACAAATTCTTCAATTTGTTCAACATCAAAATAACAATAGGCTTCCTTGGCATAAGAAGATAGTATTTCATTATCATTAAACACACATTGGTAGGGAAGGTGTTTTTTAGTTTCTTCAAAACAACAAGTAAAATCATGTGTTTCACATAAATTCCAAGCATAGCAACACAAAGTATTAATTTGATGCCACAAGAGTTTCCCTTTTTGAGATATGCGGTGTCGCACATAATAAGCATGCTCATTTAATGATTTTCCTTCAACTAAGCTTGTTGGGTTTTCAGCACGAGCACAAATGGATCGAAGATTTCTTCGGTAGTACGGAACACTAGTGTTTCCTCAACTTTTGGAGCAGCAAGTACATCTAATTTTTTTGGTATTTTGCGTTTCCTACCCATATCTAAAGATAGAAAAGAAGAGCACAAAATAAAAAATACTTAGTGATAAAGCAAACAAGCACACACGAAAATATTCACCCCACGCTATTGCTCCCCGGCAACGGCGCCAGAAAAAGGTCTTGATAACCCACAAGTGTAGGGGTCGCTTGTAGCCTTTTTGATAAGTAAGAGTGTCGAACCCAACGAGGAGCTAAAGGTAGAACAAATATTCCCTCAAGTTCTATCGACCACCGATACAACTCTACGCACGCTTTAACGTTTGCTTTACCTAGAACAAGTATGAAACTACTTTGCGGGAATAAAACTAGAAGTACTTTGCAAGATAATAAAGAACGTGGAAATAAAAGTTAGGTGCTGTTTCAATAAAAGAACAATAAAAGTAAATAACTTAGTAGAAAGCTTTTTGTGTAACGCAAGAGAAAGATTGTCCCTAGGCAATTGAATATAATATGATAGATACTTGTTATATGCAATGAGGGAGAGGCATACGCTAACTCACTTTACGTACTTGGATCATATGAACTTATGATTGGAACTCTAGCAAGCATCTGCAACTACCAAAGTTCATTAAGGTAAAACCCAACCATAGCATTAAGTATCAAGTCCCCTTTACTCCCATACGCAACAACCCACCTACTCGGGTTTGTGCTTTTGTCACTCACGCAACCCACCATAGGCAAATCATGAACATATTGCAACACACTACAGCGGGGATTCCTCACGTTTGCACGACACGGAGGGCACCATAGGACAGCACCATATCAACATACAACTTACATCCATAACATCATACCACAATTAACCCATAGGACAAAAGAGATCTACTCAAACATCATAGGATAGCTAAATATCATTGGGAAATAATATATGGAGTTGAGCACCATGTTTAAGTAGAGATTACAGCGGGGAAAAGAGGTGTTACACTGCTGCATAAAGGGGGAGAGAGTTGGTGTTGACGGCGGCGAAGTTGTTGGTGTAGATCATCGTCACGATGATTGCCCCGGCGGCGTTCCGGCGCCACCGAGAGAGAGGGGGAGAGAGCCCCCCTCCTTATTCTTCTTCCTTGGCCTCCCCCCTAGATGGAAGGAGAGTTCCCCCTCTGGTTCATGTCATCCATGGCGGCGGAGGGGCAGGAGACCCTCCTAGATTGGATCTCCCTCTTTGTTCTCTTCTGTTTCGCGTTCCTGTTTTCTGGCCGAAAACCGTTTCTTATATTCCCGGAGATTCGTAACTCCGATCGGGCTGAAATTTTGAGGGGATTTTTATCCAAATATTAGCTTCCTTGCACCCGAAGGAGAGCTCCAACCGATGTACGAGGTGGGCACAACCGACCACGCCGCGCCTGTGCCTTCTGGGCGCGCCCTGGTGTCTCTTGGGGGATGTGGGCCTCCGTTTGCGTTGAATCCACTTCTCAAAATTCACAAATATTCCAAAAAAATCTCCGTAAATTTTTATCGCGTTTGGACTTCGTTTGATATGGATATTCTGCGAAACAAAAAACATGCAACAAACAGGAACTGGCACTGGATCAATATGTTAGTCCAATAAATCATATAAAATGTTGCCAAAAATATGTGAAAGTTGTATAATATTGGCATGAAACAATAAAAAATTATAGATATGACGGAGACGTATCACTAGCCTTCGGCTTCGCCCGTCTGAGGTACGTGTCCGGGTAACCCAGTCGTAGCAATCGCAGAGGTGCTCTCTTTACCCCCTAGCCGAACAATCGGGAACGTAGGGGGTAAGCACAGGAGCAAGGCAACCCGGCTTGGCTAATTCTTAAGCCTAATTGGTGCATAAGTGGCGCGAGTGAAATGTCGGAAGAGTGCATATAAGACAAATATCCAGGTAAAGTAAGATGGCTTCATTACGGAGCCCCCAGGTGGTTGTCGGGTAAAACATTTACCGATGAAATCATAGTTCGGTTAAGCCGAACATAAGTTTAGAGAGAAGGTCTAGCCATTCCTACAAAGGTAGATAAAAATAAAAAGAAAGGAAATACAAGGGTTGGTAGGGAACAAGGTGACACCGGTCTATCCGTAGAAGCGCCGGGGCGAGCTGCGTTCCATGGGTTTGGTTCGAGACGATTTTCCTGCGGGTTGCGAAGACGGTAAGCTCCTCCTGTCAGTACTTCGTCAATTATGAAAGGGCCCTCCCACTTCGGTTTGAGTTTATGCTTCTGTTTCTCTGGGAGGCGTAAGACCAACTCGCCCACATTGTAAACTTTAGCTCGAACCTCCCTGCTTTGGTACCGCCGAGCCTGCTGTTGATAGAAACTAGATCGGGCTCGGGCTATGTCGCGCTCCCCCTCCAAGGCATCTAGGTTGTCTTGCCAATCTAGCTCGGCTTGTTTTTCCTCGTACATGCGCACTCTTGGCGCGTCGTGAATGATGTTACAAGGGAGGACCGCTTCCGCCCCGTACACCATAAAAATGGTGTGTATCCCGTTGATCGGTTCGGGGTTGTACGCAAACCCCACAACACGGAATCCAGTTCCTCTACCCAATGATAGTCAGACTCGTGAAGTGATCGGACCAGGCGAGGTTTAATACCACTCATAATGAGGCCGTTGGCCCGTTCGACCTGTCCATTGGTTTGGGGGTGATACACCGAGGCATAATCAAGCTTGATGCCTAGGTTCGCGCACCAGTCCTTGACCTCCTGGGCGGTAAAGTTGGTTCCGTTGTCGGTTATTATACTGTGTGGGACACCGTAACGGTGTACCACGCTGGATATGAAGTCGATGACCGGTCCCTATTTTGCCGAACTTACTGGTTTTGCTTCGATCCATTTAGTGAATTTGTCGACCATGACCAGTAGGTATTTCTTTTTCTTGGTCCCCCCTTTAAGTGGTCCGACCATATCTAACCCCCACACCGCAAAAGGCCATGTGATGGGTATCGTCTGAAGAGTCGTAGGAGGCATGTGGCTTTGACTTGCAAAGAGCTGACAGCCGACACAATGTTGAACGAGTGTGTGGGCGTCGGTTTGGGCGGTGGGCCAGAAGAACCCGGCTCGAAAGTGTTGGGGAACGTTGCATGGGAAACAAAAAATTTCCTACGCACATGCAAGATCTATCCATGGTGATGAGCATCTACGAGAGGGAGAGTGGATCTACATACCCTTGTAGATCGCTAAGCAGGAAGCGTTAAGAAACGCGGTTGATGTAGTCGAACGTCTTCACGATCCAAATCGCCGAGCGTCCCGCGATCTAATCATGATCCGTCCCGATCTAGCGCCGAACGGACGGCACCTTCGCGTTCAGCACACGTACAGCTCGATGACGATCTCCGCCTTCTTGATCCAGCAAGAGGGAGCGGAGAGGTAGATGAGTTCTCCGGCAGCGCGACGGTGCGGCGGCGATGGTGGTGGAACTATTCCGGCAGGGCTTCGCCTAAGCACCGCCGAAATTAGACTAGAGGAGAAAACGATCTAGAGGAATTAGAGGGAGCACGTGGCAATTAGGGTTAGATCTCCCCTCTAAATCCTCTAGTATATATAGGAGGGAGGGAGGGGAGGAGGCAGCCTCAAACCCTCAAAGGTTCGGCCGAAATAGGAGGTGGAGTCGTCCTACTCCAATCCTACTAGGAGTAGGATTCCTCCTCTCCACTTGGAAACCCTTTCCACCTTTCCACCTTTGGGTTTTTCCCACCCCTAGCCACATGGGCCTTAGTGGGGGGGTTCGGCCAGCCCACTAGGGGCTGGTTTGACTCCTCCCACAGCCCATGAGGTCCTTTGGGTCGAGACACCCCTCCCGATGGCCCCCGGTACCCTCCCGGCACTCCCGGTACACTACCGAAGTACCCGAAACTTTTCCGGTGACCAAAACAGGACTTTCTATATATCAATCTTTACCTCTGGACCATTCCAGAGCTCCTCGTGACGTCCAGGATCTCATCCGGGACTCCGAACAACCTTCGGTTACCACCATACATAACTCTACTATACCGAAACGTCACCGAACCTTAAGTGTGCAGACCCTGCGGGTTCGAGAACTATGTAGACATGACCGAGACACCTCTATGGTCAATAACCAATAGCGGGACCTGGATGCCCATATTGGTTCCTACATATTCTACGAAGATCTTTATCGGTTGAACCTCTATGTCAAGGATTCAGTTAATCCCGTATGCTGTCCCTTTGTTCTTCGGTATGTTACTTGCCCGAGATTCGATCGTCGGTATCTCTATACCTAGTTCAATCTCGTTACCGGCAAGTCTCTTTACTCGTTCCGTAATACAAGATCCCGTGGCTAACACTTTAGTCACATTGCTTGCAAGGCTTGTTGTGATGTTGTATTACCGAGTGGGCCCTGAGATACCTCTCCGTCACACGGAGTAACAAATCCCAGTCTTGATACATGCCAGCTCAACAGACACCTTCGGAGATACCTGTAGAGCATCTTTATAGTCACCGAGTTACGTTGTGACGTTTGATACACACAAGGTACTCCTCCGGTGTCGGTGAGTTGCATGGTCTCATGGTCATAGGAACAGATACTTGACATGCAGAAAATAATAGCAATAAACTGACACGATCATATGCTACGTTCTTAGTTTGGGTCTTGTCCATCACATCATTCTCCTAATGATGTGATCCCATTATCAAATGACATCTCATGTCTATGGCTAGGAAACCTTGACCATCTTTGATCAACGAGCTAGTCTACTAGATGCATACTAGGGACACAGTGTTGTCTATGTATCCACACATGTATCGGTGTTTCCAATCAATACAATTATAGCATGGATAATAAACGATTATCATGAACAAGGAAATATAATAATAATTCCTTTTATTATTGCCTCTAGGGCATATTTCCAACAGTCTCCCACTTGCACTAGGGTTAATAATCTAGCTCACATCACTATGTGATTTACATTGTAATGAATCTAACACCCATGCAGTTCTGGTGTTGATCATGTTTAGCCCTTGGAAGAGGTTTAGTCATCGGATCTGCAACATTCAGATCCGTGTGTACTTTGCAAATATTTATGTCATCCTCCTTGATGTAATCGCGGATGGAGTTGAAACGTCGCTTTATGTGTCTGGTCCTCTTGTGAAACCTTGGTTCCTTGGCTAGAGCAATGGCACCAGTGTTATCACAGAACAGAGTCATTGGGTTCAGTGCACTAGGCACTACTCCAAGATCTGTCATGAACTCCTTCATCCAGACACCTTCCTTCGCCGCCTCCGAGGTAGCGATGTACTCCGCTTCGCATGTAGAATCAGCTACCACGCTTTGCTTGGAACTGCACCAGCTTACCGCACCCCCATTGAGAATAAATACGTATCAGGTTTGCGACTTAGAGTCATCCGGATCAGTGTCAAAGCTTGCATCGATGTAACCCTTTACGACGAGCTCTTGATCACCTCCATAAATGAGAAACATGTCCTTAGTCCTTTTCAGGTACTTCAGGATATTCTTGACCGCCGTCCAGTGTTCCATTCCTGGATCCCTTTGAAACCTTCCGGCCATACTTATGGCAAGGCTGACATCGGGTCTTGTGCATAGCTTTGCATACATGATAGAGCCTATGGCTGAAGCATGCATAGGGGACGGCACTCATCTTTTCTCTATCTTCTGCAGTCACTGGGCATTGAGTCTTACTCAACTTCACACCTTGCAACACAGGCAAGAACCCCTTCTTGGACTGATCCATTTTGAACTTCTTCAAAACTTTGTTAAGGTATGTGCTATGTGAAAGTCCTATTAAGCATCTCGATCTATCTCTATAGATCTTGATGCCTAATATGAAAGCAGCTTCTCCTAGGTCCTTCATTGAAAAACTCTTGTTCAAATATTCCTTCACGCTTTCCAACATTTCTATATTGTTTCCAATCAGCAATATGTCATCCACATATAATATTAGAAACGCTATAGAGCACCCACTCACTTTCTTGTAAATACAAGCTTCTCCGTAAACTTGTATAAACCCGAACGCTTTGATCACCTCATCAAAGCGAAGATTCCAACTCCGAGATGCTTGCACCAGTCCATAAATGGATCGCTGGAGTTTGCAAACTTTGTCAGCATTCTCTGGATCGACAAAACCTTCTGGTTGCAGCATATACAACTCTTCCTTAAGGAAACCGTTAAGGAACGTTGTTTTGACATCCATCTACCAAATTTCATAATCGAAAAAGGCAGCTATTGCTAACATGATTCTGACGGACTTAAGCATCGCTACGGGTAAGAAGGTCTCATCGTAATCAACTCCTTGAACTTGTGAAAAACCCTTTGCCACAAGTCGAGCTTTATAGACTGTGACATTACCGTCCGCGTACGTCTTCCTCTTAAAGATCCATTTGTTCTGAATGGCCTTGCACCCTTCAGGTAATACTTCCAAAGCCCATACTTTGTTTTCATACATGGATCCCATCTCGGATTTCATGGCCTTGATACGTCTCCAACGTATCTATAATTTTTTTTATTGTTCCATGCTATTATATTATCTGTTTTGGATGTTTTATATGCATTAATATGCTATTTTATATTATTTTTGGGACTAACCTATTAACCTAGTGCCCAGTGCCAGTTTCTGTTTTTTTCCTTATTTTTGAGTATTGCAGAAAAGGAATATCAAACGGACTCCAAACGGAATAAAATTCTACGATGATTTTTCTTGGACCAGAAGGAACCCTGGAGACTTGGAGAAGAGGCCAGAAGACCCACGGGTGGGCCACAAGCCACCTGGGCGCGCCCCCTGGCTTGTGGGCCCCCCGTAGCTCCTCCAACCCTAATTCTCCGCCTATAAATTCAGAAATATTCCCCCAATACCAAAAAGACCCACGATAATACTTTTCCACCGCCGCAAGCCTCTGTTCCCATGAGATCCCATCTTGGGGCCTTTTCCGGTAATCTGCCGGAGGGGGATTCGATCACGGAGGGCATCTACATCAACACCATTGCCCCTCCGATGATGCGTGAGTAGTTCACCTCAGACCTTCGGGTCCATAGCTAGTAGCTAGATGGCTTCTTCTCTCTCTATGTTCTTCAATACCATGTTCTCCATGATCTTCATGGAGATCTATCCGATGTAATACTCTTTTGCGGTGTGTTTGTCGAGATCCGATGAATTGTGGGTTTATGATCAGATTATCTATGAATATTATTTGAATCTTCTCTGAATTCTTATATGCATGATTTCATATCTTTGCAAGTCTCTTCGAGTTATTGGTTTGGTTTGGCTAACTAGATTGGTAATTCTTGCAATGGGAGAAGTGCTTAGTTTTGGGTTCAATCTTGCGGTGTCCTCACCCGGTGACAAAGTAGGGGTAGCGAGGCACGTATTTGTATTGTTGCCATCAAGGGTAAAAAGATGGGGTTTTCATCATATTGCTTGAGTTTATCCCTCTACATCATGTCATCTTACTTAATGCGTTACTCTGTTCTTCATGAACTTAATACTCTAGATGCAGGCAGGAGTGAGTCGATGTGTGGAGTAATAGTAGTAGATGCAGAATCGTTTCAGTCTACTTGACACGGACGTGATGCCTATATGCATAATCATTGCCTTGGATATCGTCATAACTATGCGCTTTTCTATCAATTGCTCGACAGTAATTTGTTCACCCGCCGTATTATTTTCCTTCAAGAGAGAAGCCTCTAGTGAAACCTATGGCCCCCGGGTCTATTTTCCATATTATATTTTCAGATCTATAAACCAAAAATACCAAAAATACTTTGCTGCAATCTATTTACTTTTATTTTACTTTTCGTTTTAGTAATCTTTTATATCTATCTCTATCAAATCTCATCCTTGCAAGTAACCGTGAAGGGATTGACAACCCCTTTATAGCGTTGGGTGCACGTGTTTGATTGTTTGTGTAGGTGCAAAGATTGGGGCCTTGCTTGTACCTCCTACTGGATTGATACCTTTGTTCTCAACAACTGAGGGAAATACTTATCTACTTTGCTGCATCACCCTTTCCTCTTCAAGGGAAAACCAACGCAAGCTCAAGAAGTAGCAAGAAGGATTTCTGGCGCCGTTGCCGGGAGGATACATAGCAAGTCAAGACATCAAGCCTACCAAGTACCCATCACAAACTCATCTCTTGCATTTACATTATTTGCCATTTGCCTCTCGTTTTCCTCTCCCCCACTTCTAAAACGATTTTCAGAAAAAACCAAAAAGATTTGCATTTTTATTCACCCTTCCTCCGTTCGTCTTTTCGTTTGCTTTTTGTTTGCTTGTGTGTTAGAACGCTTAAACTCATGGCTAGCCTTACTACTATCGATAGTATCCCGAGAGTGAAGCTCTTAATTTTAAGCAAAGGGAGGGAGAAAACTTAAAAGATGCTTGGTATAGAATTTGCAATGCTCAAAATAGATCTACTCGTAAGCAATCTACTACCGTTCTCCTTCGCAATTTTTATGTGGGTGTTTCTCCTTGGAATAGATATGTTCTGGATACCATTATGGGAGGAAATTTCTTGGGAAGCCATACCGTTGATTCTTATAGTGCTATTATAAATTTGGTAGGTTCACCCCCACTCATGGTTAATGAAACTATCTTAACTTTGGAACATGTGATGCGAAAGCTTGATATTATTGAAAATAAAGTTGCTACTGTAGAGCTCATTGAAAACTTGGATAAAAAGATTCATAATCATATTACTCAATATGGATCTAAGGTAGGAGTTACTTTAAAAAACCTAAGGGAAAAAGAACCCATAGTTAATGAAAAATTGGATCAAGATTCCTCTAGAATTGGAAAGCTAGAGGACATTATTACCAACTTGGGTTCCACTTTTGCCTTTGTTCAAACCACTCCAAATTTTCCTCCTTCTAAGACTGCCAAATTTGTTTATGTTCCTAAAAATAAGGGTGAATCCTCTAGTAAAGGGGATGAAGATCTTAAGATGATGAGTGTTCACCCCAGCTTTATCAATATTGTTATGGAACCTATTGCCACAAGTGAATCTCTTGACTTCTTGCCTAGGAGCATTATTATTGATAAGAGCAAAGAACCTCCTAAGGTTTATAAGTGTGCAATTGAGGAGTTGCATACCAAAGATGATAATACCTAGATCTATTGCGTTATGCCTAGCTAGGGGCGTTAAACAATAGCGCTTGTTGGGAGGCAACCCAATTTTATTTTATGTTTTTTGTTTTTGTTTCTGTTATCAAGTGATTTACACATAATTACCTCTGTAGTAATTGTGTTTTAGTGTTTTAATTAGTGCTTGAGCCAAGTAAGACCTTTGGGATGGTCTACGGTGATTGTTGATTTGATTTTGCTGAAAAACAGAAACTTTTGCGCTCAGTCCAGGAATTTTATAAATTCACCAGAGCGTCGAATGAGTCTGAAATTTTTACACCATATTGATATACAAATTTCCCAGACTTTCCTAATTTTTCAGAACTTTTGGAGTTACATAAGTATTAGAAGTTTCCAGATTGCTACAGACTGTTCTGTTTTTGACAGATTCTGTTTTCTTTGTGTTGTTTTCTTATTTTGATGTATCTATGGGTTGTATCGGGGGGTATGAACCATGGAGAAGTTGGAATACAGTAGATATTACACCAATTTAAATAAATAATGAGTTCACAACAGTACCTAAAGTGGTGATTTATTTTTCTTATACTAACGGATCTCACGAGTTTTCTGTTGAGTTTTGTGTTGTGAAGTTTTCAAGTTTTGGGTAAAGATTTGATGGACTATGGAATAAGGAGTGGCAACAGCCTAAGCTTGGGAATGCCCAAGGCACCCCAAGCCATATTCAAGGATACCAAAGAGCCTAAGCTTGGGGATGCCCCAGAAGGCATCCCCTCTTTCGTCTTCAATCCATCAGTAAATTTACTTGAGGCTATATTTTTATTCACCACATGATATGTGTTTTGCTTGGAGCGTCTTGTATGATATGAGTCTTTGATTTTAGTTTGCCACAATCATCCTTGCTGCACACATCTTTTGAGAGAGAAACGCGTTAATCGTGAATTTATTAGAATACTCTATGCGCTTCACTTATATCTTTTGAGCTAGGCAATGTTGCTCTATGTGCTTCACTTATATCTTTTTAGAGCACGGTGGTGTTTTATTTTATAGAAATAATTGAACTCTCGTACCTCACTTATATTATTTTGAGAGTCTTTAAACAGCATGGTAATTGGTTTAGGTTGTGAATTTAGTCCTAATATAATGGGCATCCAAGAGGGATATAATAAAAAAAATCGTATACAGTGCATTGAATACTATGAGAAGTTTGATTCCTTGCATATAGTTTTGAGATATAAAGATGATGATATTAGAGTCATGCTAGTGAGTAATTGTGGATTGGTAGAAATACTTGTGTTAAAAGTTTGTGATTCCCGTAGCATGCACGTATGGTGAACCGTTATGTAACGAAGTCGGAGCATGATTTGTTTATTGATTGTCATCCTTTGTGTGGGGGTCGGGAGCGCGCGATGGTTAACTCCTACCAACCTCTCCCCTAGGAGCATGCGTCTAATACTTTGCTTCGATAACTAATAGACTTTTGCAATAAGTATGTGAGTTCTTTATGACTAATGTGAGTCCATGGATTATACGCACTCTCACCCTTCCACCATTGCTAGCCTCTCTAGTACCGCGCAACTTTCGCCGGTGCATTAAACCCACCATATACCCTTCCTCAAAACAGCCACCATACCTACCTATTATGGCATTTCCATAGCCATTCCGAGATATATTGCCATGCAACTTCCACCGTTCCGTTTATTATGACACGCACCATCATTTTCATATTGCTTTGCATGATCGTAAGATAGCTAGCATAATGTTTTCATGGCTTGTCCATTTTTTTGATGTCATTTGCTATGCTAGATCGTTGCACATACCGGTACACCACCAGAGGCATTCATATAGAGTCATATTTTGTTCTAGGTATCGAGTTGTAATTCTTGAGTTGTAAGTAAATAAAAGTGTGATGATCATCATTATTAGAGCATTGTCCCATGAGAGGAAAGGATGATGGAAGCTATGATTTCCTCACAAGTTGGGATGAGTCTCCGGACTTTACAAATAATAAAAGAGGCCAATGAAGCCCAAATAAAAAAAGTGGCCAAAGATGCCCACCAAAATAAAAAAAATGAGAGAAAAGAGAGAAGGGACAATGCTACTATCTTTTTTCCACACTTGTGCTTCGAAGTAGCACCATGATCTTCATGATAGAGAGTCTCCTATTTTGTCACTTTCATATACTAGTGGGAATTTTTCATTATAATGCACACCCACTTAGTTTCTTTTTGAGCTTTCATACACTTATAGCTCTAGTGCATCCGTTGCATGGCAATCCCTACTCACTCACATTGATATCTATTGATGGGCATCTCCATAGCCCGTTGATACACCTAGTTGATGTGAGACTATCTTATCCTTTTCCTCACAACCTCCACCATATTCTATTCCACCTATAGTGCTATATCCATGGCTCACGCTCATGTATTGCGTGAAAGTTGAAAAGGTTTGAGAACATAAAAGGTGTGAAACAATTGCTTGACTTGTCATCGGGGTTGTGCATGATTTAAATACTTTGTGTGGGGAAGATGGAGCATAGCCAGACCATGTGATTTTGTAGGGATAACTTTCTTTGGCCATGTTATTTTGAAAGGACACAATTGCTTTGTTAGTATGCTTGAAGTATTATTGTTTTTATGTAAATATTAAGCTTTTGTTTTGAATCTTATGGATCTGAACATTCATGCCACAATAAAGAATATTACATGGATAAATATGTTAGGTAGCATTCCACATCAAAAATTCTGTTTTTATCATTTACCTGCTCGAGGACGAGCAGGAATTAAGCTTGGGGATGCTGATACGTCTCCAACGAATCTATAATTTTTGATTGTTCCATGCTATTATATTATCTGTTTTGGATGTTTTATATGCATTAATATGCTATTTTATATTATTTTTGGGACTAACCTATTAACCTAGTGCCCAGTGCCAGTTTCTGTTTTTTCCTTGTTTTTGAGTAGTGCAGAAAAGGAATATCAAACGGAGTCCAAACGGAATAAAATTCTATGATGATTTTTCTTGGACCAGAAGGAACCCAGGAGACTTGGAGAAGAGGCCAGAAGACCCACGGGTGGGCCACAAGCCACCTGGGCATGCCCCCTGGCTTGTGGGCCCCCCGTAGCTCCTCCAACCCTAATTCTCTGCCTATAAATTCAGAAATATTCCCCCAATACCAAAAAGAGTCACGATAACACTTTTCCGCCGCCGCAAGCCTCTGTTCCCGTGAGATCCCATCTTGGGGCCTTTTCCGGTAATCTACCAGAGGGGGATTCGATCACGGAGGGCATCTACATCAACACCATTGCCCCTCCGATGATGCGTGAGTAGTTCACCTCAGACCTTCGGGTCCATAGCTAGTAGCTAGATGGCTTCTTCTCTCTCTATGTTCTTCAATACCATGTTCTCCATGATCTTCATGGATATCTATCCGATGTAATACTCTTTTGCGGTGTGTTTGTCGAGATCCGATGAATTGTGTCTCGGTCATGTCTACATAGTTCTCAAACCCGCAGGGTCTGCACACTTAAGGTTCGGTGACGTTTCGGTATAGTAGAGTTATGTATGGTGGTGACCTAAGGTTGTTCGGAGTCCCGGATGAGATCCTGGACGTCATGAGGAGCTCCGGAATGGTCCCGAGGTAAAGATTGATATATAGGAAGTCCCGTTTTAGCCACCGGAAAAGTTTCGGGTATTTCCGGTAGTGTACCGGGAGTGCTGGAGGGCCATCGGGAGGGGCCACCCACCCCAGGAGGCCACATGGGCCTGAAGGGTGTTGCGCCAGCTCTTAGTGGGCTGGGAAAACCAGCCCTACAAGGCCCATGCGGCTGGGAAAGAGTGGGAAAGGAGAAACCCCAAGTGGGGGAAGGAAAATCCAAATTAGGAAGGAGTCCTAATAGGATTCCACCTCCCTTGTGGGAGGTGGATTCCTCCCTTGTTTGGTTCGGCCGAACCTACTTGGAGTAGGGGCCAAGGCTGCCTCCTCTCCCCTTCGTCCTATATATATTGAGGGTTTTTGAGGGCAGCCCTAACCCTAATTGCCACGTGCTGCCCTCTTCTTCCTCTAGATCTATTTCTCCTCTAGATCTGTTCGGTATAGCTTAGCGAAGCTCTGCCGGATCAGCTCCACAACCACCGCCACCACGCCGTTGTGCTGCCGGAGAACTCATCTACCTCTCCACCCTCGCTTGCTGGATCAAGTAGGTGGAGATAGTCATCGAGCTGTACGTGTGCTGAACGTGGAGGTGCCGTCCGTTCGGCGCTAGATCGGAAGGATCGTGATTGGATCGCGGGACGGCTTGCGATTTGGATCGCGAAGACGTTCGACTACATCAACCGCGTTTCTTAACGCTTCCCGCTTAGCTATCTACAAGGGTATGTAGATCCACTCTCCCTCTCGTAGATGCTCATCACCATGGATAGATCTTGCGTGTGCGTAGGAAATTTTTTGTTTACATGCAATGTTCCCCAACAGTGGTATCAGAGCTAGGTCTATGCGTAGATGAGATCTCGAGTAGAACACAAAGGAGTTTGTGGGCGTTGATATTCATATTGCTTCCCTCCTTAGTCTTTTCTTGATTCAGCGGTATTGTGAGATGAAGCGGCTCGGACCAACCTTACTCGTCCACGGACGAGAGACCGGTTCCATCGACTGACATGTAACTTTGTTGCATAAAGATGGCTGGCGGGTGTCTGTCTCTCCCACTTTAGTTGGATCGGATTCGACAGAGGCGGTCCTGGTAGAAGGTGAAATAGCAACTTGTATATCACCGTTGTGGTTTTGCGTAGGTAAGAATCGTTCTTGCTAGATACCCATAGCAGCCACGTAAAATATGCAACAACAAATTAGAGGACGTCTAACTTGTTTTTGCAGGGTATGATGTGATATGATATGCCCAGAAACATGATGTGATATATGTGATGTATGAGATGATCATGTTTTGTATAGATTATCACGACTTGCATGTCGATGAGTACGGCAACCGGCAGGAGCCATAGGGTTGTCCGTAATTTATTTTCGCCGTTTTTGCTTTACTTTATCTCTATGAGTTAGCAATAGTTGTAGAAGCAATAGTTGGCGAGACAACCTCATGGCGACACGTTGATGGAGATCAAGATGATGGAGATCATGGTGTCATGCCGGTGACGATGGAGATCATGCCGGTGCTTTGAAGATGGAGATCAAAAAGCACAAGTTCATGGCCATATCATGTCACTTATGATTTGCATGTGATGTTAATCCTTTTATGCATCTTATTTTGCTTAGGACAACGGTAGAATTATAAGGTGATCCCTCACTAAAATTTCAAGATAAAATTGTGTTCTCCCTGAGTGTGCACCGTTACGAAAGTTCGTCGTTTTGAGACACCACGTGATGATCGGGTGTGATAGACTCTACGTTCACATACAACGGGTGCAAGCCAGTGTTGCACATGCGGAACACTCGGGTTAAACTTGACGAGCCTAGCATGTACAGACATGGCCTCGAAACACAAGAGACCGAAAGTTCGAACATGAGTCATATAGTAGATATGATCAACATGGAGATGTTCACCATTGAAACCACCTCAACTCACGTGATGATTGGACTTGAGTTGGTGAATTTGGATCATGTGACACTTGAATGACCTGAGGGATGTCAATTTGAGTGGGAGTTCTTAAATAATATGATTAATTGAACTCATTATCATGAACATAGTCAAAATGTCTTTGCAAATTATGTTGTAGATCACTAGCTCGCGCTGTAGCTCCCCTGTGTTTTTATATGTTCCTAGAGAAATAGAGTTGAAAGATGATGGTAGCAATAATGCGGACTGGGTCCGTGATCTGAGGATTGTCCTCATTGCTGCACAGAAGGCTTATGTCCTTAATGCACCGCTCGGTGTGCCACCCCCTCAAGCGTCGTCTGTAGATGTTGTGAACATCTGACAGGCATGTTCTGATGACTGCTTGATAGTTCAGTGCGTCATGCATTACGGCTTAGAATTGAGGCTCCAAAACATTTTGAACGTCACGGAACATATGAGATGTTCTAAGAGCTGAAATTGGGATCTCAGGCTCGTGCCTGTGTTGAGAGGTATGAGACCTCCAACAAGATTCTTTGCCTGCAAGATGAAGGAGAATAGCTCAATCGGTGAGCATGTGCTCAGATCGTCTGGGTGCTACAATCGCTTGAATCGAGTGGGAGTTAATCTTCCAGATAAGATAGTGATTGATATAGTTCTCCAAGTCATTGTCACTAAGCTACTAGAGCTTCGTGATGAACTATAAAATGCCAGGAATGGAAATAATGATCTCTGAGCTATTCGCGATGTTTGACACCGCGAAGGTAGAAATCAAGAAGGAGCATCAAGTGTTGATGGTTAGTAAAAGCAGTAGTTTCTAAAAGGGCAAGGGTAAGGAGGGAAACTTCATGGATGGCAAGCCAGTTGCTGCTCCAGTGAAGAATCCCAAGGTTTAACCCAAACCCGAGATTAAGTGCTTCTATTATGAGGAGAACGGTCGCTGATGCGGAACAACCCTAGATACTTGGTAGATAAGAAGGCTGGCAACGTCGACAGAGGTATATTTGATATACGTGTTATTGATGTGTACCTTACTAGTACTCCTAGTAGCACCTGGGTATTGGATACCGGTTCGGTTGCTAAATGTTAGTAACTCGAAATAAAAGCTACGGAATAAACGGAGGCTAGCTAAGGGTGAGGTGACGATGAGTGTTGGAAGTGTTTCCAAGGTTGATGTGATCACCATCGCACGCTCTCTCTACCTTCGGGATTAGTGATGAACCTAAATAAACGTTATTTGGTGTTCGCATTGAGCATGAACGTGATTAGATCATGTTTATTGCAATACGGTTATTCATTTAAGTCAGAGAATAATGGTTATTCTGTTTACATGAATAATACCTTCAATGGTCATGCACCCAATGAGAATGGTTTATTGAATCTTGATCGTAGTGATACACATGTTCATAATATTAATGCCAAAAGATACAAAGTTAATAATGATAGTACCACATACTTGTGGCACTGCCGCTAAATGTCATATTGGTGTAAAACGCATGAAGAAACTCCATGTTGATGGATCTTTGGACTCATTCGATTTCGAATCGGTTGAGACATGCGGACCATGCCTCATGGGCAAGATGACTAAGACCCTATTTTCCGGTATGATGGAGCGGGCAAGTAACTTATTGGAAATAATACATGTTGATGTATTCGGTCCAATGAATGTTGTAGCGTGCGGTGGATATCATTATTTTCCTACCTTCACTGATGTTTTGAGTAGATATAGGGATATTTACTTAATAAAACACAAGTCTGAAACGTTTGAAAAGTTCAAACAAAATCAGAGTGAAGTTTGAGATCATCGTGACAAGAGGATAAAATGTCTACGATATGATCGTGGAGATAAATATCTGAGTTACGAGTTTGGTATACAACTCAAGACAATGTGGAAGTTGTTTCACAACTCACGCCACCTGGAACACCATAGTGTGATGGTGTGTCCGAACATCGTAGTCGTACTCTATTGGATATGGTGCGAACTATGATGTCTCTTATCGATTTACCACTATCGTTTTAGGGTTATGCATTAGAGACAACCACATTCACTATAAAAGGGGCACCATCTAAGTCCGTTGAGATGACACCGTATGAATTTTGGTTTGGCCGAAACCTAAGCTGTCATTTCTTAATGTTTGGGGCTGCGACGCTTATGTGAAAAAGGGTTTTCACCTAATGAGCTCGAACCCAAAGCGGACAAATGCATCTTCATAGAATACCCTAACGTAACAGTTGGGTAAACCTTCTATCTTAGATCCAAGCACAAAGTGTTTGTTGCTAAAACGGGTCCTTTCTCGAGAAAGAGTTTCTTTCGAAAGAATTGAGTGGGAGGGAGATAAAACTTGATGAGGTTGTTGAACCTTTGTTTCAACCAGAGAGTAGCGCAACACAGAAAGTTGTTTCTGTGGAGCCTACGTTAGTTAATGATGATGATCATGAAGCTTCGAATCAAGTTGCTATCGAACCTCGTAGGTCGACAAGGATGCGTACTGCTCCAGAGTGGTACGGCAATCTTGTCTTAGAGGGCATGTTGTTGGACAACGATGAACCTACGAGCTATGGAGAAGCGATGAAGCGCCCGGATTCCGAGAAATGGTTAGAGGCCATGAAATCCGAGATGGGATCCATGTAAGAAAACAAAGTATGGGCTTTGGAAGTATTACCTGAAGGGTGAAAGGCCATTCAGAACAAATGGATCTTTAAAAGGAAGACGGACGCGGACGGTAATGTCATTGTCTATAAAGCTCGACTTGTGACAAAGGGTTTTTCACAAGTTCAAGGAGTTGACTACGATGAGACTTTCTCACCCGTAGCGATCCTAAAGTCTGTTGGAATTATGTTAGCAGTTGCTGCATTTTTCGATTATGAAATCTGGCAGATGGATGTCAAAACATCGTTTCCTTAACGGTATCCGTGAGGAAAGGTTGTATGTGATACAACCGGAAGGTTTTGTCAGTTCTAAGGATGCTAAAATGTATGCAAACTCCAGCGATCCTTCTATGGACTGGAGCAAGCATCTCGGAGTTGGAATATACGCTTTCATAAGGTGATCAAAGTTTTTGAGTCTATACAAAGTTTATGAGAAACTTGTATTTACAATAAAGTGAGTGGGAGCACTATAGAATTTCTGATAAGTATATGTGGTTGACATATTGTTGATCGGAAATGATGTAGAATTTCTGGAAAGCATAAAGGGTTGTTTGAAAAGGAGTTTTTCAAAGGAAAACCTGGAATGAAGCTACTTAAATATTGGGCATCGGGATCTATAGAGATAGATCAAAACGTCTGATAAAACTTTCAATGAGTACATACCTTGACAAGATTTTGAAAGAGTTCAAAATGGATCAGTTAAAGAAAGAGTTCTTGCCTGATTTGTAAGGTGTGGAGTTGAGTGAGACTCAAAGCTCGACCACGGAAGAAGAAAGAGAAAGGACGAAGGTCGTCCCCTATGCCTTAGCCATAGGCTCTATATAGTATGCCATGCTGTGTACCGCACCTGTGTGTACCTTGCCATGAGTCTGTTAAGGGGTACAAGAGTGATCCAGGAGTGGATCACTGGACAGCGGTCAAAGTTATCCTTAGTAACTAGAGGACTAAGGAAATATTTCTCAATTATGGAGGTGATAAAGAATTCGTCGTAAAGGGTTACGTCGATGCAAGCTTTGACACCTATCCGGATGACTCTGAGTAGCAATCCGGATATGTATAGTGGAGCAGCCATTTGGAATAGCTCCAAGTGGAGCGTGGGAACATCTGCAGTACGACATATAGATTTGCAAAGAACACACGGATCTGAATGTTGCAGACCGTTGACTAAAGACCTCTCTCACATGCAAAGCATGATCGAAACCCGGCACTCATTGGGTGTTAGATTCATAACAATGTAAATCACATGGTGATGTGAACTAGATTATTGACTCTAGTGCAAGTGGGAGACTGTTGGAAATATGCCCTAGAGGCAATAATGATTTAGTTATTATCATATTTCCTTGTTCATGAAAATCGTTTATTATCCATGCTATAATTGAATTGATTGGAAACTCAAATACATGTGTGGGTACATAGACAACACTGTGTCCCTAGTATGCCTCTAGTTAACTAGCTCATTGATCAAAGATGTTCAAGGTTTCCTGGCCATAGACATGAGTTGTCATTTGATAATGGGATCACATCATTAGGAGAATGATGTGATGGACAAGACCCAACCATAAGAAGAGCAGTTGATCGTGTCAGTTTATTGCTACTGCTTTATCCATGTCAAGTATCTGTTCCTACGACCATGAGATCATGCAACTCCCGGACACCGGAGGAATGCCTTGTGTGTATCAAATGTCACAACATAATTGGGTGACTATAAAGGTGCTCTACAGGTATCTCCAAGGGTGTCTGTTGGGTTTGCATGGATCGACACTGGGATTTGTCACTCCGTATGACGGAGAGGTATCTCTGGGCCCACTCGGTAATACAACATCACAAGAAGCTTGCAAGCAATGTGACTAAGGAGTTAGTCACGGGATCTTGTATTACAGAACGAGTAAAGAGACTTGCCGGTAACGAGATTGAACTAGGTATGGAGATATCGACGATCGAATCTCGGGCAAGTAACATACCGATGGACAAAGGGAACTGCATACGGGATTGTCTGAATCCTTGACATCATGGTTCGACCGATAAAGATCTTCGTAGAATATGTAGGAACCAATATGGGCATCCAGGTCCCGCTATTGGTTATTGACCGTAGAGGTGTCTCGGTCATGTCTACATAGTTCTCGAACCCGCAGGGTCTGCACACTTAAGGTTCGGTGACGTTTCGATATAGTAGAGTTATGTATGGTGGTGACCTAAGGTTGTTCGGAATCCCGGATGAGATCCTGAACGTCACGAGGAGCTCCGGAATGGTCCGGAGGTAAAGATTGATATATAGGAAGTCCCGTTTTGGCCACCGGAAAAGTTTCGGGTATTTCCGGTAGTGTACCGGGAGTGCCGGAGGGCCATCGGGAGGGGCCACCCATCCCAGGAGGCCACGTGGGCCTGAGGGGTGTTTCACCAGCCCTTAGTGGTCTGGGAAAACCAGCCCTACAAGGCCCATGCGGCTGGGAAAGAGTGGGAAAGGAAAAACCCCAAGTGGGGGAAGGAAAATCCAAATTAGGAAGGAGTCCTAATAGGATTCCACCTCCCTTGTGGGAGGTGGATTCCTCCCTTGTTTGGTTCGGCCGAACCTACTTGGAGTAGGGGCCAAGGCTGCCTCCTCTCCCCTTCGTCCTATATATATTGAGGGATTTTGAGGGCAGCCCTAACCCGAATTGCCACGTGCTGCCCTCTTCTTCCTCTAGATCTATTTCTCCTCTAGATCTGTTCGGTATAGCTTAGCGAAGCTCTGCCGGATCAACTCCACCACCACCGCCACCACGCCGTTGTGCTGCCGGAGAACTCATCTACCTCTCCACCCTCGCTTGCTGGATCAAGGAGGTGGAGATCGTCATCGAGCTGTACGTGTGCTGAACGCGGAGGTGACGTCCGTTCGGCGCTAGATCGGAAGGATCGTGATTGGATCGCGGGACGGCTTGCGATTTGGATCGCGAATACGTTCGACTACATCAACCGCATTTCTTAATGCTTCCCTCTTAGCGATCTACATGGGTATGTAGATCCAGTCTCCCTCTCGTAGATGCTCATCACCATGGATAGATCTTGCGTGTGCGTAGGAAAAATTTTGTTTCCCATGCAACGTTCACCAACATATCCCTCTACATCATGTCATCTTACTTAATGCGTTACTCTGTTCTTCATGAACTTAATACTCTAGATGCAGGCAAGAGTCGGTCGATGTGTGGAATAATAGTAGTAGATGCAGAATCGTTCCGGTCTACTTGACACGGACGTGATGCCTATATGCATAATCATTGCCTTGGATATCGTCATAACTATGCGCTTTTCTATCAATTGCTCGACAGTAATTTGTTCACCCACCGTATTATTTTCCTTCAAGAGAGAAGCCTCTAGTGAAACCTATGGCCCCCGGGTCTATTTTCCATATTATATTTTCAGATCTATAAACCAAAAATACCAAAAATACTTTGCTGCAATCTATTTACTTTTATTTTACGTTTCGTTTTAGTAATCTGTTATATCTATCTCTATCAGATTTCATCCTTGCAAGTAACCGTGAAGGGATTGACAACCCCTTTATAGCGTTGGGTGCAAGTGTTTGATTGTTTGTGTAGGTGCAAAGATTGGGGCCTTGCTTATACCTCCTACTGGATTGATACCTTGGTTCTCAACAACTGAGGGAAATACTTATCTACTTTGCTGCATCACCCTTTCCTCTTCAAGGGAAAACCAACGCAAGCTCAAGAAGTAGCAGGCCTCTAACCATTTCTCGGAATCCGGGCCCATCATCGCTTCTCCATAGCTAGTAGGTTCATCGTTATCCAACAACATGACCACTAAGACACGGTTGCCATACCACTCTGGGGCAGTACGCGTCCTTGTCGACCTACGAGGTTCGATAGCAACTTGATCCGAAGCTTCATGATCATCATCATTAACTTCCTCCTCAACCGATGTAGGCTCTACAGAAACATCTTTCAGCGCTGCGCTACTCTCAGGTTGAAGTAAAGGTTCAACAACCTCATTAAGTTCTATCTTCCTCCCACTCAATTCTTTCGAGAGAAACTCTTTGTCAAGAAATGTTCCGTTTTTAGCGACAAACACTTTGCCTTCGGATCTGAGATAGAAGGTATACCCAACTGTCTCTTTTGGGTATCCTATGAAGACGCATTTCTCCCTTTGGGTTCCACCTTTTTAGGCTGAAGCTTTTTGACATAAGCATCACATCCCCAAACTTTAAGAAACGACAACTTTGGCTTCTTGCCAAACCACAGTTCATATGGCATCGTCTCAACGGATTTCGATGGTGCCCTATTTAAAGTGAATGCAACTGTCTCTAATGCATAACCCCAAAACGATAGTGGCAAATCGGCAAGAGACATCATAGATCGCACCATATCCAATAAGGTTCGATTACGACGTTCGGACACACCATTACGCTGTGGTGTTCCAGGCGGTGTCAATTGTGAAACAATTCCACACTGTCTTAAGTGACTGCCAAACTCATAACTCAGATATTCTCCTCCTTGATCAGATCGTAGGAATTTAATCTTCTTGTTACGATGATTCTCAACTTCACTCTGAAATTGCTTGAATTTTTCAAACGTTTTAGACTTGTGTTTCATTAAGTAAATATACCCATATCTACTTAAGTCATCAGTGAAGGTGAGAAAGTAATGATAACCACCGTGCGCCTCAATGCTCATCGGACCGCACACATCAGTATGTTTGATTTCCAACATGTCACTTGCCCATTCCATTGTTCCAGAGAACGGCGTCTTAGTCATCTTGCCCATGAGGCATGGCTCACATGTGTCAAGTGATTCAAAATCAAGTGACTCCAAAAGTCCATCAGCATGGAGCTTCTTCATGCGTTTTACGCCAATATGACCTAAATGGCAGTGCCACAAGAAGGTGGTATTATCATTATCAATTCTACATCTTTTGGCATCAATGTTATGAACATGTGTATCATCACTATCGAGATTCAATAAGAATAAACTCCTCACATTGGGTGCATGACCATAAAAGATATTACTCATATAAATAGAACAACCATTATTCTCTGATTTAAATGAGTAACCGTCTCGCAATAAACAAGATCCAGATATAATGTTCATGCTTAACGCAGGCACTAAATAACAATTATTCAGGTTCATCACTAATCCCGATGGTAATCGAAGAGCGAGCGTGCCGACGGCTATCACATCAACCTTGGAACCATTTCCCACGCGCATCGTCACTTCGTCCTTTGCCAGCCTCCGTCTATTCCGCAGTTTTTGTTTTGAGTTGCAAATGTGAGCAACCACACCGGTATCAAATACCCAGGCACTACAACGAGAGTTGGTAAGGTACACATCAATAACATGTATATCATATATACCTTGTTTGTTGTTGGCTGCCTTCTTGTCAGCCAAATACTTGGGGCAGTTCCGCTTCCAATGACCAGTTCCCTTGCAATGAAAGCACTCAGTTTCTGGCTTGGGTCCAGACTTGGGTTTCTTCATGGGAGGGGCAACTGCTTTGCCACTCTTCTTGGAGTTACCCTTCTTACCCTTGCCATTCTTCTTGAAACTAGTGGTTTTATTGACCATCAACACTTGATGCTCCTTCTGAATCTCAGACTCAGCGACTTTCAACATCGCAAACAGCTCGGTGACTGACTTGTTCATCCCGTGCATGTTATAGTTCAACACGAAGCTCTTGTAGCTAGGTGGCAATGATTGAAGAACTCTATCAGTGATCGCCTCTGCTGGAAGGGGCATCCCCAATTCAGCTAGACATGTGGAATACCCAGACATTTTGAGTATGTGTTCACTGACAGACCCGTTCTCCTCCATCTTGCAAGCATAGAACTTATCGGAGGTCTCATACCTCTCGATCCGGGCATATACGAGAGCTTCGTGTGAAACAAAAAATTTCCTACGCACACGCAAGATCTATCCATGGTGATGAGCATCTACGAGAGGGAGAGTGGATCTACATACCCATGTAGATCGCTAAGCGGGAAGCATTAAGAAACATGGTTGATGTAGTCGAACGTCTTCGCGATCCAAATCGCCGAGCGTCCCGCGATCTAATCACGATCCGTCCCGATCTAGCTCCGAACGGACGGCACCTCCGCGTTCAGCACACGTACAGCTTGATGACGATCTCCGCCTTTCTTGATCAAGCAAGAGGGAGCGGAGAGGTAGATGAGTTCTCTGGCAGCGCGATGGCGCGGCGGCGATGGTGGCGGAACTATTCCGGTAGGGCTTCGCCTAAGCACCGCCGAAATTAGACAAGAGGAGAAAACGATCTAGAGGAAGTAGAGGGAGCACATGGCAATTAGGGCTAGCTCTCCCCTCTAAATCCTCTAGTATATATAGGAGGGATGGAGGGGAGGAGGCAGCCTCAAACCCTCAAGGGTTCGGCCGAAATAGGAGGTGGAGGAGTCCTACTCCAATCCTACTAGGAGTAGGATTCCTCCTCTCCACTTGGAAACCCTTTCCACCTTTTCACCTTTGGGTTTTTCCCACCCCTAGCCGCATGGGCCTTAGTGGGGGGTTCGGCCGATGAGGTCCTTTGGGTCGAGACACCCCTCCCGATGGCCCCCGATACCCTCCCGTCACTCCCGGTACACTACCGAAGTACCCGAAACTTTTCCGGTGACCAAAACAGGACTTCCTATATATCAATCTTTACCTCCGGACCATTCCAGAGCTCCTCGTGACGTCCAGAATCTCATCCGGGACTCCGAACAACCTTCGGTTACCACCATACATAACTCTACTATACCGAAACATCACCGAACCTTAAGTGTGCAGACCCTGCGGGTTCGAGAACTATGTAGACATGACCGAGACACCTCTACGGTCAATAACCAATAGCGGGACCTGGATGTCCATATTGGTTCCTACATATTCTACGAAGATCTTTATCGGTTGAACCTCCATGTCAAGGATTCAGTTAATCCGTATGCTGTTTCCTTTGTTCTTCGGTATGTTACTTGCTCGAGATTCGATCGTCAGTATCTCTATACCTAGTTCAATCTCATTACCGGCAAGTCTCTTTACTCGTTCCGTAATACAAGATCCCGTGGCTAACACTTTAGTCACATTGCTTGCAAGGCTTGTTGTGATGTTGTATTACCGAGTGGGCCCTGAGATACCTCTCCGTCACACGGAGTAACAAATCCCAGTCTTGATCCATGCCAGCTCAACAGACACCTTCGGAGATACCTGTAGGGCATCTTTATATTCACCCAGTTACGTTGTGACGTTTGATACACACAAGGTACTCCTCCGGTGTCAGTGAGTTGCATGATCTCATGGTCATAGGAACAGATACTTGACATGCAGAAAACAATAGCAATAAACTGACACGATCATATGCTACGTTCATAGTTTGGGTCTTGTCGATCACATCATTCTCCTAATGATGTGATCCCATTATCAAATGACATCTCATGTCTATGGCTAGGAAACCTTGACCATCTTTGATCAACGAGCTAGTCTACTAGAGGCATACTAAGGACACAGTGGTGTCTATGTATCCACACATGTATCGGTGTTTCCAATCAATACAATTATAGCATGGATAATAAACGATTATCATGAACATGGAAATATAATAATAACTACTTTTATTATTGCCTCTAGGGCATATTTCCAACAGAAAGGCCTTGCTTACCAGGGCCCGTGCTGCCGCGTGGTGGCCGCCCATGCCTGCATGTATCTCTGTCAAGAGTTGCCTTCCTTCTTCTTCAGATATGCACCGTTGTAGGACCCCCGTAGTGCTCTTTTTGTATAATTCTCCTTCATGGACCTTGTAGGCTTTTGATCGCCGTATTTTGCGCCTCGCCTCCGTCTGGTCGTCCGGGAGTTCTTTGCGTAGAAGGTAGGAAAGGAAGGGTTCTGTCCATGGTGTGATTACGACCATCACTTCATGGGCCAAGGGAGTTTCTTCAATTGTGAAACTGCCGATGATTTGCTCATCTGGCTCGACTGTGGGGGGGTATGACCTACTCATCTCCATTAATTACAGCGTCCCCGCCGTCGTCCTGCCATACCACACAGGGTTTAAAGAGCATCTCTAGGAAGGTGTTCTTAGGGACTGGGTCGCGTTTGGTGCCCATACGGGCGAGGATGTCAGTGGCTTGGTTGTTGTCTCTAGAGACATGGTGGAACTTTAGTCCTTCGAATCTTGCAGATATCTTGAGGACGGCATTTCTGTAAGCTGCCATTTTTGGGTTCTTAGCATCGAATTCACCGTTGATTTGAGAGATGGCGAGATTAGAGTCTCCCTGCACTTCGACCCGTTGTATACCCATCGAAGTTGTCATCCGGAGTCCATGCAACAGAGCTTCGTACTCGGCCGCATTATTAGAGTCGGCGTACATGATCTGGAGGACATATCGGATGTTATCACCGGTGGGGGACGTGACGATGACTCCAGCCCCCAGTCCGGCGAGCGTCTTGGATCCGTCGAAGTACATTGTCCAGTGTGAGTATGTGTTGTATTCTCTAGGGAGCTCGGCCTCCGTCCATTCGGCGATGAAATCGGCCAACACCTGAGGTTTAATAGCTCGGCGTGGTTTATAATTGATTTCTAACGAGAGGAGTTCGATGGCCCACTTGGCTATGCGGCCAGTGGCGTCCCTGTTATTGATTATGTCGTTTAGGGGCACTTCGGAGGCCACCGTGACCGAACACTCCTGGAAATAATGTCTGAGCTTTCGTGAAGCCATGAACACCGTGTAGGCTATCTTCTGATAATGCGGGTATCTGGTCTTGCACGGAGTAAGTACTTCCGATACGTAGCATATCGGTTTTTGTACCCTGTGCTTATGGCCCTCGGCCTCCCGTTCTACCACGAGTGCAGCACTGACGACCTAGTTGGTGGCTGAGATGTATAGCAACATCGGTTCACCCGTACCGGGTGCTGTCAGTATGGGGTTGCTGGCTAGCAGCGTCTTGATTTCCTCTAGTGCGGCTGCGGCCTCATTGGTCCATTCGAAGTTTTTTGTTCGTTTCAATAGCTTGTAGAGGGGCAGAGCCTTTTCACCAAGGCACGAGATGAAGCGGCTTAACGCCGCCACACAGCCCGCTAGTCCTTGGACGTGTTTTAGCTCCGTGGGGACCGCTAGTTGTGATAGGGCTCGGATCTTGGCCGGATTAGCTTCTATGCCCCCGTGGGAGACGATGAATCCGAGCAGCTTGTCGGCAGGGACGCCGAAGACGCACTTATCCGGGTTTAGCCGTATATCGTACCCTCGCAAGTTAGCGAATGTTTGGCCTAGGTCATCCACTAGCTGACTGACGTGTTTGGTCTTGATGACCACGTCGTCGACGTACGCCTCGACTATTTTGCCGATTTGTTTTTCCAGACATGTTTGAATCATGTGCTGATACGTGGCGCCTGCGTTTTTAGCCCAAAAGGCATTGTATTGAAGCAGAATGGCCCGTAGGGGGTGATGAAGGTTGTTGCAGCTTGATCAGACTCCTTCATTTTGATCTGATGATAGCTGGAATAAGCGTCGAGGAAGCAAAGTGAATCATGTCCGGAAGTGGCGTCAATGATCTGGTCGATGCGGGGTAAAGGGAAAGGATCTTTTGGGCATGCTTTGTTAAGGTCTTTGAAGTCGTCGCAAAGCCACCAGGATTTGTCCTTCGTCGGCACCATGACCAGGTTTGCTAACCATTCGGGGTGTTTGATTTCTCTGATGAATCTGGCTTCAAGTAATTTGGCAAGTTCTTCGCCCATAGCTTGACGCTTGGGTTCGGAGAATCGATGTAGGGTCTGTTTAACTGGCTTGAAGCCTGCAATTATATTCAGACTGTGCTCGGCCAGCCTGCGGGGGGTTCCGGGCATATCTAATGGGTGCCAAGCGAATATATCCTAGTTTTCGTGCAAGAACGTGCGTAGTGCCTCAGCGACCATGGGGTCCAGCTGAGCTCCGATGGACGCCGTTTTGTTGGGGTCCGTTGGGTGCACTTGAAATTTTATGATTTCGTCCGCAGGTTTGAACGACGTGGACTTTGGCCTTTTGCCGAGGATCGCGTCATCCTTATCTATGATAGAACGGAGCGTGGTCAGTTCCTCCGCGGCTAGCGTCTCAGCTAGTGCCTCAAGGGCAAGCGATGCTGTTTTGTTCTCGACTCGAAGGGCTCTATCCAGGTCGCTTGCAACTGTGATCACACCGTTGGGTCCCGACATTTTAAGTTTCATGTAACCATAATGAGGTATACTCCGTGTTATATTGATCCTACCATGACGCTTTTTTCGGCAGGCCTGTGCCTGGGCGGGTATTGTGGTGGCATGAGACTTTTCCGAACTTCTCTAGGTTGTTCGATGTGGACCGACTCTGTGTAAAATCGTTGTTCTTCTCGCGTACTCTCCATAGCGTAGTACTTTTCCATCAAATATGTTAGCTCGGAGAAGTTTTGGACGCAGCGATGGACAAGGGTGTTGAGGACGCCCTCATCATGGCAGTTCCGCTGGAAGCCTGCAATCATTTCCAGGTCATTAACGCCTTTCATCCTATTTTTGCTGAGGAGGAATCTGGCCCAAAAATGATGGACCGATTCCCCTGGTTGTTTCTTGACCTCCCGTAAGCTCATTGAACCGGGTTCTATTGCGCTCTTAAAGTGCTCGATCTGAGTGGTGGGTGGGAAAAAATTTCGCGCCCCGGCGAGGTGCATGTTCAGTGCACGGACAGTTGGGTTTTGTACCGTTATGGGACCGGGTGCGAAACCTCTGGTCTCTGCCTCAACGGGCTTGGGGGACGCGGCACCAATAGTGTTTTGCCGCGCGAGCCCCAAGTTGTGTGTTAGGTCAGCTACCGGCCTTAATTCAGTGTCCGGAGGGAGTTTGGATCCCGAGTGATAGGGGATCGGAATATACACCATTTTCAGCTTCGCCGGTTGGTGGGACGCGTCTTCAGCCGGGCACTCAACGGTGGCGACTAAATGCGTTATCGGAGGGACGTGAATTTCCCTATTGTCGGGCCTCAGCCCGATCCGGTCGTAAACCGATGGTTGGCGGTCGGCCATGCTCAAGGCTTGGATCCGACCGAGTAGCTCGCCCGGTAGTGGGGCTTCAATTGGGTCGGCACCAAAGGCGCGACTGGGGTCGGTCAGCGGCGCTGTCGTCCTGGGGTTACTTGATGGTATTCCCGAGGAGTATGCAGCCGCGGTTGACTCAGATGCATTGACCAAGACATGTTTTAAGACTGAGTCGGTGGCCGAGGCCATCCCGGCGGCGGGGTTTCCTGCCTCCGACGTCAAGGCGTCGGGGGTAGTGTGCCTTTTAAGAAGAGTAAAGGTCCTTGTCAAAACAAGATCTCCCCGGGAGTCGACGACAAACTCTAGGCTCCCAAACCCGACTTCTGAACCAGGGCAAAGCTTCTGATCTGGCCAAGGTGGCCCGTGGGATCGGCTTGAAGGACGGCACTTCCGAAAGCGAAGATCTGTCCAGGAACGAAGCCGTCCTTGTTGCAAATCTCCATGCCAATGATTAAACGAGCCATCAATCCTTTGGCGATTCGCAGCGGAACTCTCAATGAAAGCAACAATGTCGGTGTCGAAACAGGCAGATCTCGGGTAGGAGGTCCCGAACTGTGAATCTAGGAACGATGGTAACAGGGGAGGAGATGGTGTTTACCCAGGTTCGGGCCCTCGTGAGGAGGTAAAGCCCTACATCCTGCTTGATTGTATTGCTGAGTATGAAGTACAGAGTAGATCTACCTCGAGATCAAATGAGCTAAACCCTAATGATTTGACTTGTCCCTCTACGAAATAAGCCCCCTGGTTTATATAGACACCAGGGGTCCCTAGGGTTTCCATCCGGGCATAGATACGCCCATTCTTTCTTGGAGGACACACCAAGTCTTCGGGACTCCTCCTTCCGAACACGGGATCGTCTGGTAACTTGGCCTTCTAGTAGTTGCTCCTGTGCGGCCCACCGTGTTGGCCCATCAGGGATGAACCAACGGCCCGAGGACCCCTTAGTCCTGGACTCCCTCATCCTCCAAGGACAGCGATCGCATGTTCCGCACCATGCACCGCGCCGCATCGGTCCGGCCCCAACAACGGCTGCGCCACCCGACCTTGTCTCCTCATCACCGCCGTTGCCTAGCCCGAAGAACACAAAGACGATGTCGCTCCTCCATGTTGTCGCTGTCAACCGAGGTCCTACACAATGTCGCCAGTAGGTAGCAGCCCGACCCTTCAAGGCGGGAAGAATCCCTGTGGGAGACAATCTCCGTGTTGCTACCGGAGTGTCCTCCCATGCCGGAAAGAAAGGCAGCTCCGGATTCCAATGGTTGGTACGATTCCGGTGAACCGACCGGAGCCAAACTCCCGAGTGACGTGGGGAGCTACCTTCTCCGGAATGGAGACTGAGAAGGGAGAGGAGGAGTAGGGCAACACGGACGCCATTTCAATGACACATGCATCACATCAGCAAGGGGAACACCTGGCAGAAGGAGAGATTTTTACTTGCTTTTCCTGGATGCAGATGTGAAGGAGGAGGATGGGAGACGTGCGAGGCTGTGATGTCTACTACGCAACCTTCTTCTTGTAGACTCGTGTTGGGCCTCCAAGCGCAGAGTTTTGTAGGACAGTAGTAAATTTCCCTCAAGTGGATGACCTAAGGTTTATCAATCCGTGGGAGGCGTAGGATGAAGATGGTCTCTCTCAAACAACCCTGCAATCAAATACCAAAGAGTCTCTTGTGTCCCCAACACACCCAATACAATGGCAAATTGTATAGGTGCACTAGTTCGGCGAAGAGATGGTGATACAAGTGCAATATGGATGGTAGATATGGGTTTTTGTAATCTGAAAATATAAAAACAGCAAGGTAACAAGTAACAAAAGTGAGCACAAACGGTATTGCAATGTTTAGAAACAAGGCCTAGGGTTCATACTTTCACTAGTGCAAGTTCTCTCAACAATACTAACATAGTTGAATCATATGTAAATCCCTCACGTGCGACAAAGAGTTCACTCCAAAGTTACAAATAGCGGAGAACAAACGAAGAAATTATTGTAGGGTACGAAACCACCTCAAAGTTATCTTTTCCGATCAATCTTATGAGCTATCCCTATAAGTGTCACGAACAGCCCTAGAGTTTGTATTAAAATAACACCTTAAGATACACATCAACCAAAACCCTAATGTCACCTAGATACTCCAATGTCACCACAAGTACCCATGGGATTGATTATACGATATGCATCACACAATTTCAGATTCATCATGTTCAATCCAACACAAAGAACTTCAAAGAGTGCCCCAAAGTTTCTACCGGAGAGTCAAGACGAAAACATGTGCCAACCCCTATGCATAGATTCCCAAGGTCACGGAACCCACAAGTTGATCACCAAAACATACACCAAGTGGATCAATAGAACATCCCATTGTCACCACGGATATCCTATCGCAAGACATACATCAAGTGTTCTCAAATCCTTAAAGACTCAATCCGATAAGAAAACTTCAAAGGGAAAACTCAATTCATCACAAGAAGATAGAGAGGGGGAAACTCCATATGATTCATCTATATCAATAAAGCTCGCGGTACATCAAGATCGTGCCATCTCAAGAACATGAGAGAGAGAGAGAGAGATCAAACACATAGCTACTGGTACATACCCTCAGCCCCGAGGGTGAACTACTCTTTCCTCGTCATGGAGACCGCCAGGATGATGAAGATGGCCTCCGGTGATGGTTTCCCCCTCCGGCAGGGTGCCGGAACGGGCTCCCGATTGGTTTTTCGTGGCTCTGGAGGCTTGCGGCGGCGGAACTCACGATCTAGGTTTGTTTCTGGGGGTTTCTGTATTTATAGGAATTTTTGGCAGCGGAAACAAGTCAGGGGGGTCCACGAGGCGGCGACAAGCCAGCAGGGCGCGCCCTAGGGGGGCGCCCTAGGGGCTTGTGGCTGCCTCGTGGCTCTTCTGGCCCAACTCCGATGCCCCGTGGGTCTCTTATGGTTCATAAAAAATCACCGTAAATTTTTATTCCGTTTGGACTCTTTTTGATATTCCTTTTCTGTAAAACTCAAAAGCAAGGAAAAAACAGAAACTGGCACTGGGCTCTAGGTTAATAGGTTAGTCCCAAAAATAATATCGAACAACATATAAATGCATATAAAACATCCAAGACCGATAATATAATATATAGCATGGAACAATCAAAAATTATAGATACGTTGGAGACGTATCAAGCATCCCCAAGCTTAATTCCTGCTCGTCCTCGAGTAGGTAAATGATAAAAACAGAATTTTTGATGTGGAATGCTACCTAACATATTCATCATATTCTTTTCTTCTTTGTATAGCATGGACATTTGGACTTGTAAATGATTCAAAGCAATAGTCTAGTTTTAACAGAATGACTTCAATACTCAAGCATGTCAACAAGCAACCATGTCTTTCAAAATATCAACACTAAAGAAAGTTATCCCTAGCCCATCATGCTCAATCATTGATCCATTCATGAAACACACTCAAATATTAGCTATGCCCAATGCTCAAGTACGATCATAGTGCCCCCTAGTTGGTGCTTAAAAGAGAAGATGGAGACTCAAAGCAAAAATAAAAATTGCATAAAGTAAATAGATAGGCCCTTCGCAGAGGGAAGTAGGGATTTGCAGAGGTGCCAGAGATCAAGGTTTAAATTGAGAGAGAAAAATATTTTGAGTGGCATGCTTTTCCTGTCAACGAAAACGACAAAGTAGCTCACAATACTTTCCATGCTAGATACATTATAGGCGGTTCCCAAACAGAATAGTAAAGTTTTTACTCCCCCTCCACCAATCAATCACACTCCACGGCGAGCCGAATCCACGGGTACCGTCCATACAAACAACAATCCTGGGGGAGTTTTGTTTCATTATTATTTTTGTGATTTGAATTTTGAGCATGGGACTGGGCATCCCGAATACCAGCCACTTTCTCGTGAATGATAGTGAATCAACACATATCGTGAGAATAACACACCTAGCATGGAAAAATATTGGACACTCCCCACCGTTTCATGAGCGGTACGGGCACACAAAAGAGAAAATTTATTTTGAAAATTTAGAGATGGCACATACAAATTTGCTTGGAACGGCATGGAAATACCGCATATAGGTAGATATGGTGGACTTATAAGGCAAAACTTGGTTTAAGGATTTCGGATGTACAAGTAGTATTTCTACTTAGTACAAATGAAGGCTAGCAAATAGATTGGGAAGCAACCAAACCAAGGAACGAAAAATCACATAAGTGAGCATTGAGTCATAACTAACACCGAATAATGCACCACAAGTAGGATGTAACTTCATTGCATAACTATTGACTTTCGTGCATGCATAGGGAATCACAAACCTTAACACCAATATTCCTACTAAAGCATAATTACTAACTAACATGACTCACATATTACTATCATCATGTTTCAAAACTATTACAAAGAATCAAGTTTAATTTGTCCAATTATCTTCATGAAAGTTTTTATTATATCTTCCTTGGATACCTATCACTTTTGGACTAGTTTCATATGTTGCTATTGCTTTTTGGCAAGCTCAAACAAATTTAAGTGAAGTACAAGAGCATAAAAAATTTCATCTCTCAAAAAGGTATAAGTGAAGCATGAGAGGAAATGACAAGCTACTCTCAAAAGATATAAGTGAAGATCAATGAGTAGTCAAACAATTAAGTAGCTATGTGAGGACTCTCTCATCTAAGAATTTCAGATCTTAAGTATTTATTCAACAGCAAGCAAAAGAAAAATAGCACTCCAAGAATAGCACGCATCATGTGAACGAATAAAAATTTAGGCTCAACATAGGCTAACCGATAATTGTTGATGAAGAGAGATGGGATGCGTAGCATCCCCAAGCTTAGATGCTTGAGACTTCTTGAAATATTTACTTGGGGTGCCTTGGGCATCCCCAAGCTTGAGCTTTTGTATCTCGTTCAATCCTCTCATACCACGGTTTCACCTATTCTCAAAAACTTCATCCACACAAAACTCGAAAAGAACTCGTGAGATAGGTTAGTACACATAATAATAAATCAACTCTTTATGTACTGCCAAGACAAGTTGCATAATAATTTTCAAACATTAGGTACTGTATACTATCATTTCCACAATTTATATCTACCAATATAGGCTATGGAAACTATGGGATAAGTAGATAACAAAACTATGACAGCAATCTGTCCAAACAGAACAGTCTGTAGCAATCTATGAAAGCAGTGTACTTATGTAACTCAAATAATTATGAAAATTTAGTACATGCTATAAAATTTATATGACAACACTGTGTAAAAATTTCAGAAACTTTCCACGTTCCAGTAAAATATGAAAATTCAAACACTACAGCCAAAGTTTCTGTTTTTACACAGCACTCATCAAAACATGCAATGCAAGCATCCTAAAGGCAATTCTTGGAACTTTTTATTGAAAAATAAGATTATAAATAACACCTAACAGAGAACAACAAAATAAAATGATGCTCCAAGCAAAACTCATATGATGTGACGAATAAAAATATAGCTCCAAGTAAGATATACCGATAGTGTTGAAGACGAAAGAGGGGATGCCTTCCGGGGGATCCCCAAGCTTAGGCGCTTGAGTCTTCCTTGGATATTACCTGGGGGGTGCCTTGGGCATCCCCAAGCTTAGGTTCTTGTCACTCCTTATTCTCCTCATATCGGTGTCTCACCCAAAACTTGAAAACTTCAATCACACAAAACTTAACGGAACATCGTGAGATGGGTTAGTATAATTGTTCTGTCAAGACAAGATTCATAATTTTTCTCACATAATACCTACTGTATTCTATCATTCCCATAATTTATATCACTGAATATAAGCTATGGGAACACTAAAACAAGCAAACTATGCATGCAAAACAAAATCTGTCAAAAACAGAACAGTCTGTGAAGATCTGTAGTGTAACCATACTTCCCTGTCTCTTAAAATTCTGAAAGATTAGGAAAATCTAGGAAATTTGTATATAAAGACTGTGTAAAAATTTCAGATCAAAATAACGTTCCAGTGAATTTACAAAATTCCTGGACTTATAGCAAAAGTTTCTGTTTTTGCACAGAATCAAGTCAACTATCATCCACACTATCCCAAAGGCTTTACTTGGCACTTTATTGAAACAAAAGCTATAAAACATGATTATACAGTAGCTTAATCATGTGTACACACAAAAACATAAAGGAAAAGTGTTGGGTTGTCTCCCAACAAGCGCTTTTCTTTAATGCCTTTTAGCTAGGCATGATGATTCCAATGATGCTCACTTAGGAATAATAATTGAAACATGCAAGAGAGCATCATGAATCTCATGGCAAGCATATTTAAGTCTAACCCACTTCCTATTCATAGGGATTTTGTGAGCAAACAATTTGTGGGAGCAAGAATCAACTAGCATAGGAAGGCAAAACAAGCATAACTTCAAAACTTTGAACACATAGAGAGGAAACTTGATATTATTGCAATTCCCACAAGCATATGTTCCTCCCTCATAATAATTTTCATTAGCATCATGAAGGAATTTCACAATATAACCAGCACATAAAGCATTCTTTTCATGATCTACAAGCATAGAAATTTTGTCACTCTCCACATAAGCAATTTTCTTCTCATCAATAGTAGTGGGATCAAACTCAACAAAATAACTATCATGTGAGGCATAATCCAATTGAAAATTAAAATCATGATGACAAGTTTCATGATTACTATCACTCTTTATAGCATACGTGTCATCACAATAATCATCATAAATAGGAGGCATGCTTTCATCATCATAAATTTTCTCATCAAAACTTGGGGGACAAAAAATATCATCTTCATCAAACATAGCATCCCCAAGCTTGTGGCTTTGCATATCATTAGCATCATGGATATTCAAGGAATTCATACTAACAACATTGCAATCATGCTCATCACTCAAAGATTTAGTTCCAACCATTTTAATAACTTCTTCTTCTAACACTTGAGCACAATTTTCCTTTCCATCATTTTCACGAAAGACATTAAAAAGATGAAGCATATGAGGCAACCTCAATTCCATTTTTTTGTAGTTTTCTTTTATAAAACCAAACTAATGATAAAACAAGAAACTAAAAGATTCAATTGCAAGATCTAAAGATATACCTTCAAGCACTCACCTCCCCGGCAACGGCGCCAGAAAAGAGCTTGATGTCTACTATGCAACCTTCTTCTTGTAGACTCGTGTTGGGCCTCCAAGCGCAGAGTTTTGTAGGACAGTAGCAAATTTCCCTCAAGTGGATGGTAGATATGGGTTTTTGTAATCTGAAAATATAAAAACAGCAAGGTAACAAGTAACAAAAGTGAGCACAAACGGTATTGCAATGTTTAGAAACAAGGCCTAGGGTTCATACTTTCACTAGTGCAAGTTCTCTCAACAATACTAACATAGTTGAATCATATGTAAATCCCTCACGTGCGACAAAGAGTTCACTCCAAAGTTACAAATAGCGGAGAACAAACGAAGAAATTATTGTAGGGTACGAAACCACCTCAAAGTTATCTTTTCCGATCAATCTTATGAGTTATCCCTATAAGTGTCATGAACAGCCCTAGAGTTCGTATTAAAATAACACCTTAAGATACACATCAACCAAAACCCTAATGTCACCTAGATACTCCAATGTCATCACAAGTACCCATGGGCTTGATTATACGATACGCATCACACAATTTAAGATTCATCATCCTCAATCCAACACAAAGAACTTCAAAGAGTGCTCCAAAGTTTCTACCGGAGAGTCAAGACGAAAACATGTGCCAACCCCTATGCATAGATTCCCAAGGTCACGGAACCCGCAAGTTGATCACCAAAACATACATCAAGTGGATCAATAGAACATCCCATTGTCACCACGGATATCCTATCGCAAGCCATACATCAAGTGTTCTCAAATCCTTAAAGACTCAATCCGATAAGAAAACTTCAAAGGGAAAACTCAATTCATCACAAGAAGATAGAGAGGGGAAAACTCCATATGATTCAACTATATCAATAAAGCTCGCGGTACATCAAGATCGTGTCATCTCAAGAACACGAGAGAGAGAGATCAAACACATAGCTGCTGGTACATACCCTCAGCCCCGAGGGTGAACTACTCTTTCCTCGTCATGGAGACCGCCGGGATGATGAAGATGGCCTCCGGTGATGGTTTCCCCCTCCGGCAGGGTGCCGGAACGGGCTCCCGATTGGTTTTTCGTGGCTCTGGAGGCTTGCGGCAGCGGAACTCCCGATCTAGGTTTGTTTCTGGGGGTTTCTGTATTTATAGGAATTTTTGGCGGCGGAAACAAGTCAGGGGGGTCCACGAGGCGGCGACAAGCCAGCAGGGCGCGCCCTAGGGGCTTGTGGCTGCAAGCGGAATTCAAGTACGGTGATCTCACGAGGGCGACGTGGTGGTATAAAAGGTACAGACGACTCCTCGGTCACCATCAGTTCGTCTCACATTACTGGCTTTGCATTTAATTTCTGCATCAGTAGTGGAGAAGGCGACCAGACCAGCGAAGAAGATGAATAGTTTCGTTAGACAAAGAAAAACAGACGCGGCTCCCATGCACCATACGAAAAAATAATAGAGTACTTATTTATTGTTGAACTGACATGCGTGATTGTTTAATAAATTTGTTGTTGTGGCATATGATTGCTGAGATGGAATAGTTGCATGTTAAGATGAGGTGGATAGTCTGCATGTCAAGAGAATTGGGACCAACTTCTTAAGAATGTAAGATTCCCAAACAAACGTTAATATTGTCCAATAATGTGTCTTTTACTTTTAAAAAATTCCAAATCTTTACAAAGGTTAACCAGAAATACAAAGCATCCCAAACATAATGAAAATTACCTTGGGAGCTAGTACCATAGAACGGACATCTACGTCGTTAAAACCAGCCGCTGGCAAGTCGTTGTCGCCACTTTCATAACAGAGTCAACATGACCTTATTGATGACATCTGCGAAGTCTTCGTGCACATGCCTCTAAGGATTAGTGTCCGGGACCAGCAATCGTTGTGGTAGAACATTTGAAGTCGATTTGAAGAATCTGACATCAAATCTTGTCGTCACGTACGCACAACAAGAAAACCTAACTTCGTCGCACCAAGGAGCTGGCAAGAATCTACGCCAACACTTTGATCAAACTCGTTTCGACGGACGAACTTGAGGAGGATCAAAACCTCGAAGGTTGCCTCGAAGAAGAAGCGTCGCCATCCGTTCGAGCGTCGTCACATCGAGAATTAAAACCCTAACCTATCTACTAGCCGGAGACGAGGCATCAGGATTCCCCCTCCCCGCCATTGGTTGTCGGAGTGGCAGGCAGAAGGGGACTGAATCCATGAACTCGTTGGTGGAGATCTAGGGGTCCTAGTTGCCCTTGAGAGGAAAAAAGAAACGCACTTTTTGACATGTGCACGTATTACGGATGTGTCGGTTTTCAACCGTTTTCCTTATAATCTGGTTATTTTTTTGGGTTAATTGGATAAATGCCACTCGAATTATGGCGATTCCGAGAAATGCCACTGCAATTTCCAAACTTTGAAAAATGCCACTACAAATTTGGCAAACTTTGAAAAACGCCACTGCAGACTTTGAAAAATGCCACTGGAAATGGCATTTTTCAAAGTTTGGAAATTCCTGTGGCATTTCTCAAAATCACCATAATTCGAGTGGCATTTATCAAATTAACCCTATTTTTTTTATTGAAAAGTAAAAACTTCTCCCGACTTTTTCATGTAGAGTTGACTCGAGACATTTTAGTGTATAAGTAACATTAGCGTCGACTATATATAACTTGGAGAGGTAAAAATATGAAAGTCACTGTAACAACACACCATGATGAGTATATTAGGGCAGCTCCAACACGAATCAGCAAAGCCCCCTCCTAAACGCCCAAACAACCTTGTCCGGTTGTTTCTGGCCATCCAACGTCGTGCCTCAAATGTCCGTGGACGTCTGAAATTTCACAAGCCAATACCAAACCCAGGAAGGTTGTGGGGGCATCTAAACTCGTGCCACGTTTGCGCCTGACTACATGGGCCCACTAGAACCCCTTCCAGCACCTTCCGTTCTAGTAACCTTTGTCACGTGTTCATGCCGGTCAGAGTGGATGCGAATGGACAGTTGCCTACCCACATTGATGTGGGGTAGACATGCGTGAGCGGAGGGCTGACCGTGCTGGCATTCACACCTACCCAGTGACCAAGAGACCTACTCCAGCCGTTGTACCGCCTTCAAGCAGCGTCGGTCTGCCTGCCCCAGCTAATTAAGCAGGTCGACCGTGTTGGCCAACCCCATCTCCTTACCTCTCCTCCGCACACCGCGACGAGCAAGTCCCACACCGACTGGTTCTTGGTGCCGGGCGGGGAGAGCTTGGGACCATGGCACCGTCATCCTCCATCGCTCAGTCCGTGAAGGATGATGTTGTGTTCTCCTTAGACGATGAGAAGCAGCGATGAGGAGTTTCCGATGACGATGGATCAATCTTAATCAGTTCCAATGTTTAGCTCCGAATACGTTTTCTACCGGCTACGCAACCGCTGCCTGCTGCTGGTCCATGAAACAGGTTTAGTCTCGACGTCATCCATGAAATTTATGGCGTAAATATTATGCAATCGATATTAGTATCGTCTAATATCAGCATGCATTACAGGTTCTGATTAGTAGCATGGGAAGGTGGGAAGGAAAGAAGGATGTGAGGGGAAGTGCCCTTCTACACCCGAGCTCATTTGAAAAATATTTGTATAATGTTCAAAAAAGATCTGATTTTTTTCACAGAAAATTTTGAAAAAAAAATGTTCAAAGAGCTTGCAAAATTTCAGTACGAAATCACATATGTGGAAGTCGTGGCAAAAAAAAAAAGTAGTGCATCAAAATGCTTTTAAAAGAAGCATTTTTAGAGTTTTGATTTTATTTTATTTGTCACGACTTGCATGAATGTGATCTCGTGATGAAGCTATACGTGTTCTTAGAACATTTGTTAAAGTTTGCCATATAAAAACATATTTTTTTCTTTTAAAAAGTTGAACTTATTGTTCACCCAAGCTCAGAAACATCACGTCGTCCGGACTAGAGGGGGTAGGATTGTTTGGATTCTTGTGACGTATTTACTACTCGTACCGTTCCATAATATAAGAGTGTTTTTTACATACGAGTATTATAAAGACTAGGACGAAGGGAGTAGCTACTTACTTACATGTGGGGCCTCTTGCGTGGTGGGTGATAGGGGGTAGCGCGTCAAACCGCCTGCCTGCTATGGGCCCACCCATACCCCCTGTGGGCCCGAGACGTCAGCGTCGCACGCACGCAGTTGGCTTCCTTCTCTCTCTCTTGTCTCTTGTCTCTTGTCTGAGTCTGAGAAAGATGGTAGTTTGATCTCATCCATCCTCTCGTCCCACGGTTCCTCCACCACCGCCGCCGCACGCCACCCCCCAACCCCCCTACCGGAGCGGAGCGGAGCGGAGCCGATTCGACTGCGGCGGAGCGGATCGGAACGGAGATCATCCCTTCTCGGTAAGGTAAGCCCCCGCCTCCCTCGCTCGGATCGATCCCCCCCTCCTGCTCTGCTCTGCTCTGCTCTGCCTGGTTGTGCGCCGCGGATCGATCTGATCCCTTCCTTCTCCGCGACCAAGGATTGAATTCCTTCCTTGTATTATGTATGTATATGATATGATATGATTGACTAGTGATGAGCGCGCTGCCCAACCTTGTTTGCCCAGATTTGATTCGGATGGGTTGGTTGGTTGCTTGGTCTACGGATAGATGGATGGATGGATGTGCCGTCTTCCTCACCTCACCTCACCTCATATAGGATAGATAGATAGCCAGATGCTGGCTCAAGGAACCACTATGCTATGCTATGCTACGGTTGATGCAACAACTAGCCATTCTTTCTTTATCTAGTGTATGCATGTACGCGCTTTGCTTTGGTTTGGTTTGGTTTGCATCCCCGAGAGATGGTGATGAGGGGATTCATACAAAGTCTAGTCTTTTTGCTTCTCTCTTTGTTTCTTTGTTTCTTTGTTGGGAAAAGAAAGAAAGAAATAAAGGGCTATCTATGTTTGCTTGATAGATTATTACTACTCCCTGCTTTTCTTTTCTTTTCTGCCTGCCCATGCCACTGCTTCTGCTTGCCTGTCTCTCATGTTTACTTAAATGATGGGGAGGGGTCACCAGGTCTGGTACCACTCATGAAATGAAATTGCTCTTCTGTGAATCACCACATTTCTGACACTGCTCAATTTGCTTTCTGTATATCACCACAATTCTTTCACACTACTCAAATGAAATTGCTCTTCCTATACCACCACAATTTTTTTTTCACTCTTCTCTAGTTGCTCTTCTCTATACCACCGCAATTTTTCTACGCCGCCGTAATTGCTTGGCCCCTTCCATGATCAGGTTTTCTGGACATGTCTGACAGCGAGAAAGAGGTCCCGGCGGCGGAGGGAGGCGCGTCCCGGGGGGCAGACTGGGAGGTGGTGACGCTCACCGCGTCCACCTACGCAGCGGCGCCCGGCGGACCAGAAGGGGCAGCAGAGGGCAAGAGGCTCGGCGAGGGCAGCAAGGACGGCCGGGCCTCGTCCAGCACGCTGCTCATGTCTGACCACTTCGTGTTCCCCCCCAGCGAGCACGAGAACCTGCCCATAGAGACCGCCCTGCTCGAGCCTCAAGAAAGTACCAGCGTGGACGCCGCGGGTTTCAAGAATGTGGGTGGAGGCTACGATGATGGGTCTGAGACAGTCAAGTACTACGACGAGGGGAAGAGCCTGTCGGTTCATGATGCCGAGATGATGATGGGTGACGTGGCTGAGTTCCACACCGAAGATGACGGCCGTGGTTTCGTTGTCCATGATGATGATTCCCAGGACAAAACTGACGTGCCTCTGGACAGCAGCAACAGCAGCAAGGGCCGCGGCTCTGGTGCCCCCTGCCAGTGCTGGCTGAAGAAGCACATGTCATGCCTGTATGACCAGGCTAAGGAGACCAATACTCTCTGGGGTGCAGTGGTTGTGGCTGCCCTGGTTGGCCTTGTGATCTTGTGGCGCAAGGACAAGTTGCACATGAGCTGTCTTAAATGGCGCTCTCGCTCAGCAGTCAGGTATGTACGCATGGAGCTATTGTCTCTTTTCAACTATGATTCATGTTTCATAGGGTTGAGTCAGTATCCTGTTGCCTGTTTTGGAAAAAAGTTCAACCTAGCTCTTTCTACATATTTAGCAGTGTACATACAGTTGTTGAGTATTGGTCACTAATGTGCATCTTAGTGGCTCACTCTGCGCGGACGATCACCTATGCTCCCTCCTCAGCATGTGCTCAGATTGAACTAGGATTTTCCTTACCCGTAGCATAGTGTTGCTTCGACCAGTGCTAGCAAAATTGATTTTTGGTGCAGTAGGCCTCTCTTTCTGTTTTTCCTTGTTCAGTTATGGGCCTGAGGGCTGACTAAACTCCCTGATACATCTCCTGAGCAGTTTAATCCCTATCATGGCCCTGTACCTACCCCCAGTTAGACCATCACATGCACGTGCATATATATTTTTTGAACTATAATGCATGTTTCATATGGTTGAGTCAGTATCCTACTGCATGTTTTGGAAAAGAATTTCAGCCTAGCTCTTTCCATATATTTAGCAGTGTACATACAGTTGTCGAGTATTGGTCACTAATGTGCATCTTTGTGGCCTACTCTCTCGTCAGCATGTGCTCATTGTCGTGTTTCTTTCAGCAGTACTAGAGGAATCCATTTTGTGCAGCAAGCTACTCTTTCTGGTTTTCCTTACTCAGTTATGGGCGTGAAAACTCATCGAACTCCCTGTTACACCACCTGAGCAGTTAAATTCTTTATCATGGCCCTGCACCTCCCCCAGTGTTACAACATCATGTGCACATGCTTCCTGAAATTAAGTATGTGCATTGATATCATTTATTTGTTAAGAAGTTAGTGGGGTGTAATTATTGAAGGTATTTTAGAGATATAGTAGGGCATGGTTAAAATAGAGCAGTAGAAGAACTGTTTGAATGGTTCATTAGTTATGAAATCATTATATATCATGTTGTTCTTTATACGGATTATGTATTAAATATCTACTCCGGTTACTGATTTTGCTTCATCTGGCATGAACTTAGTACAGATAATGAGTTAATTTGTTTTGCTATTTTTGTTGATGTTCATTATTGCATAAAAACAGCAAATTGGATTTGATTCAGTTTTCACTTTGGCTTAGTATGAATTATGAAATAGTGACTATTAACTATTCAAATCAATCACTGATTCTGCTGAACTTGGAATAAACTTAGTATGTGTATTGAGGTAGTTTTTTTGGTTGCTATCTTTTGAAGTTAGTATGGATACTGAAATAGTTACTACCTTTTACAGTTTATGTAGTACATAAAGTGGGCATGCTTGCCATATTTTATCATGTGAGTGGTTGGTCTATGTAAAAGTGATGGATGTTATTTCAGCTTCTTAGATATCAAGTTTGTTTATACCGGCAGTGTGCCAAGTTTCTTTCTTTTGCAACATTATCATACCCAGTTGTCATGTTTGCTGTCACTTTCATATTTACAGTGGAGTACTTTTGTAGTATCATTTACTTAACTTGTATGCAGTCAGTAAATTGGTTCTTGTCACTGACATTGTTAACACATCATCATTAGTATCATATGAGAACCTTCTTGTATTAACATTTTGTATCCCATCATTTAGTTTGTTTTCGAGTCTTCTATGTGGGAAACATACAGTTCACCTGTAACAGTGTCCTGACTGTTTGCTTTAACAAGCTATCTAGTAAAAAGCAATATGATAGGTATATTACCTTGCTTCTTGTGTTTATATTAGCTCACACTGATATCGTCGTGATGACAGAATATATATTAGAGATGATAATTCCTGATGTCTGTTGCCTTCTGTGAATCGTTATGTTTTTTGTTGCTAACTGAGGCTCTGTTTTGTTGGCAGCTGATGATCCAATCCCCTGGACTGGTGGGTCTGTTTGTGGTCTTCTTCGTCGATACAATCTCTGATGAGTCTTCACAGATCACCCTGGAGTCATTATAACCACAAAAAGAAGATGGCCGTGCCAATATGATTTGTGATAATGACGAAAGGGGTCTCTAGTTGTAATAATATTAAGTTTGACAGGGTATTTGCTTGTTACCAGGCTTGTGAGATGCCAAAGTTTCTTCTTGCTCTTGTCCGCATAGTCGTCGTACCTCTGTACTCTTTATTAATACGAACGGCGCGCCCTTTGAAGTTTCTGCTACATTTTGACAAATGGCTGTTGGAATGTGCAACTGCATGCTGTGAAATCCATTGATAACCGCCGCATTTGTTCTCGTGCTTGAGACATGAAACCTGGGAATCTATTTTGTTTCTGTATTCCCTCTTAAGCAATGGTTTTGCTTGTGTTTTTGGTGGCTGAGAATTTACACATCACCATAATTTTTCTGTCCAGCAATTCTTCACTTGTTGTTGACCTGACTAAAGGACTTTTGACTTTCGAACAATTGTCAAAGTATTAATTGAATAGAATCCACGGCGGCTTCAAAACCAACATGGATTTAGGAGAACTGATAGATCTATAATCATCTTGGTGCTGAAACAAATTCTCTGTTGGCCAGGAGATGTTTCAGTATGTCAAACTGACTGCTTTGTAAGCGTAAATCAGCATACTTCACCAAAAATTCAAAGAAAATCAATGTGGTGGTTGAATGGTGGAATCAACAAATATACCTCTGCATCTACCAAATGACAGACTCAAGCTAACTGTCTTTCTGGCATGAAATGAACTAAGTAGGATGAGTGAATTAGGGTAGAGACAACAACATGCAAAGAAGCATATATAACATAAACAATAAATATAAATATACTTGAGACTATTCCAACAAACATCCTACAAGATGGTGACCAACTGCAAAATTCACAACTTTATACAAAACCAAACACAAAACCCTGTCAATAAAACATATATGATGATGCTCAGAGAGCCTGCACAAGCTACTGGATGTGTTATACCGAATGCGCCTAAGCTTCACAGGTGGCTGCCTTTTCTAGTGCCAAAATTACAGACAAGACTATCTCACGCGCCTATGCTGCCGAGCCAGAAGAAGAGGGGGAACTGCACGATGGCCATGAAGAGCAGGAAGTAGTGCTGCCGCGTTGAGTGCCTCTCGCTGCCCCGCATCTCCGTGAATATCACCCGCTTCATCGTCCTCACCAGAAAGATCCCCATGCACAGGCTCATCCACGGCATCATCACATAGTATGAGTAGGCCCATAGGAGCCTAGCGACGATGGCCAGGGACAGCCCTGCGAACAAGTACCCGCTGTAAGCTACTAGGTCGAGCAGCGGCACCTCGCCACCGCCCATCGAGTACAGAAGCCCCTTCAGGAACACAATCTGTAGGCCCCATCCGATTAGGCCTCTTGTGAACTGAAGGTTTATAGCTTCTGGAGTGAACCTGCATACGGATTCAAGTGCATTAGGAATGCCCGATTTGAAGCGTTTCTGTTTTGTGGCCGGAAAAAGTACAAAGGAAAACTCACTTTCCCATGAAACCTAGTGTGAAGCCTGCGAGAATAATGAAGGTACCAAACGCCATGAAAGGGATGTAGAGATCTGGCGCATTTATGTCGTACATTGGAGGTTTGTACGACAACCGGCCACCCACTGGCTCACTTATCCGAGTCCAGTGCCCCTGAAATGCCATTGCAAAGACTTCATTTCAGTAAACAAGATAGATAGATGGAAGAACCAGAACTATATCAAGGTGCAGCTGGGGAAAGACAGCCAACATACCCTGTGAAGGAAGGGAAACAGTATGACTTTCAACTTGTTCCTGACATACTGATCATTCACATGGAAGTAGTACTGTGGGTTGGAGAAGTATCTACTGATCTGCAAGAGTGGAGCCAATAAATAATTTAGAGAGGATACGTACGTGAGCGATTCAAAACACCCAGGAAGGGATCAAAGGTTCTTTGGAGACTCCTTACATTGCTCTGCATGAATTCTGAACTGGAGCCGAGGAACTTCTCCCCGTATACTCCTAACCCAGTTTTGATCAGACCCGAGCTTGCGCCATACAATGGATTGTCGTAAGGGCCAGGCTGAGGATTTGGTGGGGGCATTTGCATCCCGGGAGGATGAGGATTTCTGTAGTTGTCATACATGGCTGCAGAGACGGAAGTGGAGTTAAAACAATTGATGACAATTGTATAGATATTCGCGTGCAGGTTGGTCACCGGAAATTAACCGAAACAATTTGAACAGCATATTACAAAAGTAGCTAAGTTTGGCATCGTAATCATTCTACGGTACTGTGTGGTGTAAACAAGGAAAAATTGTAAAGACAGAAGAGAAATTCGACAGTGCTTGTATATGCTCCATACTGCTATATTACAACTCCCTTTTCGTAACAAGACACCAGTCAGATTAAGAATAGCTGAATTTGCCTGCCCAGGGAAAATTGGGCTATTAAGTAGAGTACTAGTTGTTTGGTGAATTATGTGGAATGTATAGACGATAATATGCAGGCACTGTGCTGTGCATCTACGAAAAGGGAATCGGCGACACAGAATTGAAATTGTGGTGGATTAAGAATCTCAATTAGCGAAATCGGTGCGACAGATTCGATGGAGCGTGCGTAACCCAAATCGACACCAGTCCAATTCAGAATCGTTCATCTGTTAAGCAGAGGGGGAGGGGAAGCCCACCCAACAAAGAAGAGAATGAATCGTGGACAAGGAAAAATGAAGGGATACCCAATCCAATCCAATCCAATCGCTGGCAACAAGGCTGAGAGATGGACGAGGTACATATCGCTGATGAATCGAATCGAATCGCAGGCTACTAGTATTATCGGTATAATAATAATCCGACGATAACCGGAGAAGAGGAGGCTTTCCGGCCGGATCCGATTCGCTCACGGCAAGAAAGGAAGAAAAAGATGAGGACGATGACAGCAAGACTCACTCTTTCTTCTCTCCTCTTCTCTTCTCTTCTCTTCTCTTCTCTTCTCTTGGAACGACGACGGCGGCGGCGGCGCTTGGGAGGAGGAGGAGGGGCGGCTGCCAGCGAGAGACACGATGTGGACAGAGGAAGGAGGTGGGAAAGGACAAGGGAAGGGAGGGGCCGAGGGGAACACGCGGACGCGGACGCCGTCGGTTGCCTCCAAACCAAGGAAAAAGAACCCACTTTTCTTTCCTTTCCTTTGCTTTATACTTTGCCCAAACACCTTACTTGGAACTAAACCTGGGCATGGGCAGCCCGGCCCCAAAAACCCGGGCCGGGCCGGGTCGAGCTTTACGTTCGGACCGGGCTCGGGCTTCAAAACTAGGCCCGATTGTCATTTCGGGCCGGGCTCGGGCTTGAGAAAACTATCATTTTACACGGAGGCCCGGCCCGGGCCGGCCCGAAATCCATCTTTTTAGTTCATTCGGACCGGGCTCAGGCCTGAGTATCTGATTTTTTTTGCCGGGCCGGGCCGGGCTCGGGTTTGGGATTTTCAGTTCGGGCTTTCTGCCCAGGTTTACTTGGAACACGCCTTCGTTTAGTTTGAGTTTGAATTTGATTTTGATTTGAACTAACTCTCTCTCAACCTACTTGGGAGTTGGATTATTCGATCCCCCTTTCCCCATAAATAAAAAATCCAACATGTTTATACAAGATGAAATATATTCACGCGAAACACCTAACAAAACGTGGTGGGTGATACAGTGCATGAGGCCTTGAGGACGTGGATCTTTGAGATGGACGGTATCGCCATTGGAGCTTTTGTTATCACCGAAAGTACCGTCTCCCACACCAAGAACAAACCACATTGATGGGCTAGTGAACCTAGAGTTTGGTCCCTCGCGGGGGTTCGGTTATAGCCACCCCATCGACATGTATCAGGCACCGGCCGCCCAACCAAATTGCCGTGAAAACACCATATAGGAAGTATTATGACATTGTTGCCGACCGGTTGGTTCCCGGATCCCACGATATTGGGTACGGGGGTTATATATGAATCCCATGATATAAACCACGATATAACATGATCTACGAAAGCACGCAACAAATAGTATGAACAAAAAAACTTGTAAGCAACAATGCCGATGATGATTGGATGACAAGATCCTCATAAACATGTCATCAACTCTAGAATATTCCATTTGCTTGTATTGAAATCATACACCGGAAACTTGTGTTGGAATATATTTTACATCGGATGTTTCAGAGACCCTAGTTGAAATATTTAAGAAAACTAAATTATGCAGAAACACAAAAGACAAATACACATCATATATTTTCATACTTGTGGCAAATTATTTTTCTGAACAATTGATGTTACAGTATAAAAGAGAATGACACAACACAATTTCACTTGATTAAGTATACTAACTAAACTAAGCAATATACAAAAATAATGTTTTATATTATACTTTCATAAACTAAATAAAAGTGTAAAAGTTAGGTACAAAGGCCCTGAAACCGTGTGACGGATGAAGGTTGCTATAAATTTTGAGTAGCAAAGCACTTTAGTACAAACTTCCGCGATTCCATTACAAAAAGCATCCATTTCATCGATCTAACTAGAACACTACGCCTCGCCGCAGCCGAGTAGCTCCCCACCTCGTATTCCTCGCCCTCCCTTTTCTTCGACGGCGCCAACGGTGCGCGCCTCGCCACAGCCGAGGAGCTCCCTCCCTCGTACTCCTCGACCTCGCGTGGGGAAAAGCGGCCAGAGAAGTCTTGTTCTAGTTGGTGTAGCGGCACGCGCAACGCTTGCGCTCCTCGCCGGAGTCGGTCCTGGCGGAGCTTCCACTGCCGCGCATCCCACCTGGCTGCCCCAACACTCTGACTCACGACTCACCTGTAAAGACATCAAAAATTTCAGCAAGCAATGATTAAATTAAAGTTCTTGAGAGCCTGGATGAGTTGACAATCATGGGTGTTAGCGAGTTACTCTAGTATCATGTGATGAACCAAAAGTATATGGGATCAATTGTAGTCCTTTCCATAAGTAAGAGGGTCGAACGCAACAAGGAGCAGAAGGAATTGATAAGTGGTTTCAGTAAGGTAATCTCTCCAAGTGATGTAAACAGGTAGTAACAAATAGTTTGATAGCAAGGTGATTCGTAGCAAATAACAAGTAACCAAAGTAACAAGGTGCAGCAAGGTGGTCCAATCCTTACATTCCAAAGGACAAGCCAAGAGTGTTTCTTATAATGATCAAAGCGTTCTCGAGGACATATGGGAATTTTGTATAGTTATGCTCATCATGTTTTAGTTGATTCGTGTTCACTATTTTCATAAATTGTAATGTGGATGGAACAGTGCTAGGGTGTTATTATTACTTGAACAAACAACCCACTTATGATTACCCTCTCTCGCAAGCATCCGCAACTACGAAAGAAGAATTAAGATAAATCTAACCATAGCATGAAACATATGGATCCAAATCAGCCCCTTATGGAATAGTGAATAAACTAGGGTTTAAGCTTCTTCACTCTCGCAACCCATAATCTACTTACTACTTCCACAATGCCTTCCCCTAGGCCCAAATATGATGAAGTGTCGTGTAGCCGACGTTCACATGACACCGTTAGAGGAAGAACAACATATATGTCATCAAAATATTGAACGAATACCAACTTCACATGATAATTTATAACAAGAATTCTTCCATGTCCTCAAGAACAAACGGAACTACTCACAAATCATATCCATGTTCATGATCAGTGGAAATAAATATATGATTAACAATATGAACATATGTCTTCCACCAAGTAAACCAACTAACATCAACTACAAGATGTAATCAACACTAGTAGCAACCCACAGGTACCAATCTGAAGTTTTGGGACAAATATTAAATACAAGAGATGAACTAGGGTTTGGAGATGAGATGGTGCCGGTGAAGATGTTGATGGTGCTGAGTCCTCCCACGATGAGAGGAGCATTGGTGATGACGAAGGCTTCGATTTCCCCCTCCCGGAGGGAAGTTTCCCTGGCGGAATCGCTCCGCCGGAGAGCAAAAGTGCTCCTGCCAAGTTTCTGCCTCGAGACGGTGGCGTTTCATCCCGAAAGTCCTCTCCTGATTTTTTTTCTAGGGCAAATGGCTCCATATAGGAGAAGGAGAGCCACAGAGGCCAGCTGGTTAGAAGATGGTGGAAAAAATAATTTGGGTCCATTTAGCTGTCAAAAATTGTCAAAAACCAAAATAACTTGGCATGGTGTCTTAAATTGTCAAAAATCAAAATAACTTGGCATGGTGTCTTAAATTGGTCATAGAAGATGGTGGAAAAAATTAGGTCCATTTGAAGGATGCCAAGAAACAATGTGCGCTCAGACGGAGCCTTCTGGCCGACCGAACACCTTTCAGTGAACCTGGTCTAGTTTTGAACATTCTTAAAATGACCCCAATTTTTTCAAGCAGGTGCGCATGCCCATGGTGGTCATCCTTGCCAGGTTTGAATGATTTCCGACACCGTGTGATAGTTACGACATGTTCGGCCATTTAGCTGCCTTTTTTGACTGAGAAAACTCCAGAAAGTGCAAAATTTGTTGAAAACCAAAAGAGCTTGGCATGGTACCTTGAATTGTTCATATAAAACGGTGAAAACAATTTGGTGCCATTTAAAGGATATCTAGAAACAACGTGCTCTCGGATGGAGCCTTCTGGTCAATCCAAACACCCTTCAATGAATATGGTATGTGCATTCAAAATTGTTGACAATTCAAAAAGCAATCGGGGAGTTTCAAATAATATTTGTGCTTTAAAAAAACCAGAATTTAAAAATTGTTCTTGATTTCAAATCATTTCTACATAAATACAAAAATATTCGGGGAAATTTCAAAACAAATTGGTTTCGATTTTTTTGTTCACAAATTTAAGAAATTTTGTGTTTCAAAAAAGTTGATTATTTTTTTAAAAGTACTTGGTTTGTAATTTGTGGTCACCATCAATTATTGGGAATTTGTTAACAATATTAGAAAAAGTGTTCAAGTCTATAAAATTTTCATAGACTACAAGAAATGGTTAGGATATAAGAATATGTTCACGTTGATTGATAATAACGAAAATTGCAAATAATCGAAGCATTCAAATAAGGAAAAATTACATTCTCACGGATGCACCTGTCTGGCATAGTCTTGCACAGTACTCTCAATTAGTGGTTTTTTTGGACTATGGATAAATGACCCCAACTTCTTGCAGCAACTTGGCATAGACATATGAGGCATCCATGCCAAGTTTTAACGACTTCCGACACCATTTGCATGTTGAGACACGTCCGGCTATTTATCTGTCGTTTTCACCCAGAAAACTCCAGAAAATGCAAAACTTTGGTCATAGAAGTTGTTGGGAAAAATTTGGAGCCATTTGACGGATGTCGAAAAATAATGTGCTATCACAGACCCTTCTCACCCTATCCGAACACCATCTGTTGCACATGGTCTATTTTGGACATTCTTAAAATGACCCCAACTTTTGCAAGCAGGTGGGCATGCAGTGGTAGGTATCCATGACCGTTTGAATGACTTTAGATATCGTATGCAAGTTGCAACCCGTCTGGCCATTTATCGGCATTTTTCTAGGAGAAAAATCCAGAAAATGCAGAACTTGTTGAAAACTCAAACAACTTAGGCAATGAAAATAATTGGGCCATCTAAGGGATGTTGAGAAACAAGGTGCTCCCAAACGGACCCTTCTCACCTACCCGAACAATCTCCGTTGAACATGGTCTAGTTTTGGTCATCCTTGAAATAAACCCAACTTTTACAGGAAGGTGGGCATGGCCATGGTAATATCTATGACTCTGCAAAAATGTTTGCAACACATCTGCATTTTGTTTCTATCACACAACAACAACAAAATCATCGATCAGAAAAAGGTTAATTATTCGAGAACCCATATGATGCTTCCATGGTATGTGAGAAATGTTGCGTAATCTACCTGCTTTATTTCATTCGCATGAAAAAAAATGCTTCGGTCAAACCAACTAGGGAATGATTTATTACCAAGAAAACAAAACCTGATTTATGGGATTTATACCCTAGAAACTAGGGATTAGTTTCCCAAAATTTTGGAAGCTTTTATGGTTCTCCCGTACATGCTATAACCGTGACCTTGATTGAGGAAAATATACTTACTGCCCATACGTATCACATACGGACATGAGTATACCTTATGGTTAAATTACCATACTGCCCAGACTAATGTGATGTGTTCAAAAAAAAACTAATGTGATGCTATGTATTTTCCCCATCCCACTCTATAATCTTCTTTTGTAACCTTTTTTTTCTGTCTATACGCAATGAAAAGCAGTGGCTCTGCCTTTTCGTCAAAAAAAAGTTGTTCCCGCCGGCCGACTGGCGTGCGCAACAGAGGCAACGCAGAACGTGGTCTCTGCTGTTTGGATTACTCTTTTTTTTTCTTTTGGAAAACATCCGATCTATTCATCTTCAAACATGATAGTACAACGAACACCAGAAATAATAGAAATTACATCCAGATTCATAGACCACCTAGCGACGATTACAAGCACTGAAGCGAGCCGAAGGTGCGCCGCCGTCATCGCCCCTCCCTCACTGGAGCCGGGCAAAACTTGTTGTAGTAGACAGTCGGAAAGTCGTTGTGCTAAGGCCCCATAGGACCAGCGCACCAGAACAGCAACCGCCACCGTTGAAGAGTAATGTAGATCGAAAGGATCCAACCTGAAGACACACAAACATAGACGAACGACGAACAAATCCGAACAAATCCACTAAAGACAGATCCGCCGGAGACACACCTCCACACGCCCACCGACGATACTATATGCATCACCGAAACGGGGGCTAGGCGGGGAGAACCTTATTCCATCTTCAAGGAGCTGCTGCCGTCTCGCCTTCTTGATCAGGACACAAGCCCTAACAAAACTCAAAAACACATCTAAAAACGGAGCCCTCCCACCGGCAAGGGCTGAGATCCACCGCGCCTCCATGGCCCTAAGGCCACCGGAGACGAGGCGGACCGGCGCCGGCGGGAGGCGGAGAAACCCTAATTTTCTTAGGAGAGGCGGCGGTTGCTACCAGGACGGGAGCGTAAGTGCCTCGAAATTTAAGGTATGATCTTGATTCTCGGTCTGCTGTTTGGATTACTCTTAAGAAAATATGTCAGATACACCCTCCGTCCGAGAAAACTTGTCTCCGTGGCGTTTTTGCAGAAAACCCCTCCCCAAACTCCCGACACAACCCGCACTCCTCGTCTTCTCCAGTCGATACTCCGCCGCTCCGACACAGGCACATGGACGCCGGAGCTCCCCTGCGCCGCGCTGCTCCCCTGCTCTCCCACGCGTCCTCCGCCGCCGCCGCCGCCGCAGCTGCCTCCTCCGCCGCTCCCTTCTGCCTCGAGCAGCTCCCCTGCCTCCCTTGCCTGCCTCCCGAATCTCCGCTCTTTCACCCCAAAAATCATTTCTTCTTCCTCCCGCCGCGTCTCCTACTCACGCGCGGCGATGACACGTCCTCCTCGTCGCCCCCGCTGCCGGAGAAGGCACGGGGCTGGCAGCAGTGGCTCGCGCTGTGCCTGCCCGACCTCGGGTGCACGTGGGTCGCCGCGTCGTGGGCCTACGCGCCGGTCGCCACCTCGGCCGTGCGCCCGTCCGCGGAGGAGGAGGCGGATTCCGTTCGCCGGCAAGGCTTTCTCGGTGGATTGCGTCGTGGTAAGTCCCTCGTCTCCCACCTGATGTGTCGTCGAGGTTTCAATTCACTGCTCTCTATTACTGCTTGATGCTCTCTGCATTGCTGTATTCAGTAGGGCCAGCTCGAACCGTGTGCACCAGGAAGAAGGCCAGCTCGAACCAACAGGATGCCCTGCAAAATGATTTCGAACGAGGTGTGTGTAGTTAGCAGATTAGCCGCTCCTGTATGTGTAGATAGAGGTATGAGTAGCTAAATACTCCTCCTTAATTACCAGCGTTGTGTAAGCGCACAGGCACTAGATTCAGAAATGTTCAATAGATTTAGAAATGTTCAGACTTTGAATGTTCACTGAATTAGTAAATCTTGTCTTTCCTAAAAACTGAATTTGTATATGCAGTCTTTGCTAAAGAGAATTAGTAAATCTTATCATAACAAATGTTCATTCAAAAGTGTTCAGAAATCTTCAATTTTTTATCATGAAATGTTCAGTTTTTTGCTCTCTAAATTGTGTGTCTTTATTTTGTTTGCTCCTGTGTAGAATTAGTAAATGTGCAGAATTGTTAAACTATCCTAAGCTAGGAGACAGAGCCAACACCTTCATGGAGTAGAATCACTGCTCTGGTTTAGTGTAGAATCACTTAAGTACATGGAGTACTTATTTTTTAGACTCTCACTGAAGATTGTGTTCCTAAATCAACATCAAGTTTAGGAACAAGTGTGTTCCTAAATAATCTTCAGTTTAGGAACAAGTGTGTTCCTAAATAATCTAACAGAAATTGATCACCACATATTTTCAGTTCCAAGTTTCTAACAGTTTCAGTTTCTGATTTATAAATGAGGCTAAGTATGACAAATAAATTCAATGCAAAATTAAGATGCAAGAAGCTTCAAGTTGATTTCAGAAATGTAGTTGTGACATGTTCATACTGAATTAGTAATTCAGAAATGTTCAGTGTAAAAATTCAGAATGTTTTACACAAAATCTGCCTCCTAGATTTTGGATTCATGATGTTTTTGAAAAGGACATGCCTCTTTGACTGAAATTCTGTGGACATTTTCCAAGATAATTTTTGTTTGCTGCAAACAGTAAAAATACTCAAATCATTCAACTCATAAACAAAAAGATGTGAAGATGTGAAGTATCCACCTTCTCACTAATTCATGGGTTGAGCCGAAGCCTTCCTCGAAATGTCCACAATATTTTACTACCAAACACCGACCATTGATCCAAAGGTTGGGGAATGCCCAAATCATTCAACTCAATTGTATAGTCACTCCCATTATGAAAGATCACCAACCATTTGCTATCTTTTAAGGTCCAATGGATCTCTGCACCAACATCTCTTATCTCAGCTCTGGAGCTTTTATCTAGCCCTCTGAAATCATCTTCTTCATCTTGCCTATCAAAAACATCCATTACCCGCCGAGGAAGCTTGAGTTCTTGTGCGATTGTCCTTTGGAGCGCTCTTCGGCTTTTCCACCTAGAGCAATCGACGTGGATGATCTTGTCGAATTTCTCTAGCAGAGATGGCGGAGGGTGTTTGGCTATGGCTCTAAGCACCGCCGAAGCAGCCAGCCCACCCGTTCCATCAAAATAGATGGCCTTGTGTGCAGTACTGCTCGTATCCTCCAGATAAGGGATTATTTCTTGCACCGCATCTTCGACGGTGTACGCATTAATCCTCTGCGTAGTTAGTTGATATAGAAATTAGTTGTCACTCACTTTAGCAGTTTTTGTCCAGTAAGATGCTACATGCAAGAGGCGCACCTACTTTTGTTGTTGTTATTATTAGGGCCAAGGCTAATGAATTAAACTGCATGCATATGCGTGGGCACTCATACATGCTAACGGCAGGCCATGACCATGCAATTTCAGTGTTTGTGTGTGCGTGGGACGGACCTAGAGAAGATGCATGAGAGGGCAAGCTAGGATAGTACAACTTGATAGTACAACGAACACCAGAAATAATAGAAATTACATCCAGATTCATAAACCACCTAGCGACGACTACAAGCATTGAAATGAGCCGAAGGTGCGCCGCCGTCATCGCCCATCCCTCACTGGAGCCGGGCAAAACTTGTTGTAGTAGACAGTCGCGAAGTCGTCGTGCTAAGGCCCCATAGGGCCAGCGCACCAGAACAGCAACCGTCACCGCTGGAGAGTAACATAGATCGAAAGGATCCAACCTGAAGACACGAACGTAGACGAACAACGAACAAATCCGAGCAAATCCATCAAAGACAGATCCGCCGGAGACATACCTCTACACGCCTACCGACGATGCTAGATGCATCACCGAAACGGGGGCTAGGCGGGGAGAATCTTATTCCATCTTCAAGGAGCCGCCGCCGTCTCGCCTTCTTGAGCAGGACACAAACCCTAACAAAACTCAAAAACACATCTAAAAACGGAGCCCTCCCACCGGCAAAGGCTGAGATCCACCGCGCCTCCATGGCCCTAAGGCCACCGGAGACGAGGCGGACCGGCGCCAGCGGGAGGCGGAGAAATCCTAATTTTCTTAGAAGAGGCGGCTGTTCCTACCAGGACGGGAGCGTAAGTGCCTCGAAATTGAAGGTATGATCTTGATTCTCGGTCTGCTGTTTGGATTACTCTTAAGAAAATATGTCAGATACACACTTAAATACTGTGATACTCGCGACTAAAACTTCCACCAAGGTGTGACCAACAACCTAGGAATTTGATTAAACTTTTGCCTAAGGTGTGATCAACAATGAGAGAATTTGATTTGTTGAACGAAGGAAGCTCAACCGGATATGGCTTTTGTTTTTCTTGGGACAATTGAGCAATGAGCTCAACATGAACAGGCACCAAATTTAGCATGCGCGCTTAATTACAAACCGGACGGACTATTGTTGGTGCTGTCCAGGAAGTAGAGCACATCGATGCCCTGTAACTTGGCCGGCTGGTTTGATACATAACCTGACTCATCGGAATTCCAAGACCTGCAAAGTTCTCATTTGGAGACGACTACGACTCGCCTACACCGCCGTCTCGCCATAACTGTCTGCCAGTGCCAGAGACTGCAATATACTCATATACATCAAGCAGGTCGAGACAGGTTTGCACAAATGTTAAACATACTGGAACGAAATGCAGCATGAAGCAATTGCATGAGGATTTTGTGATTCCGAGTCCGACCTTGATCAGATGGCATGACGCAGAATGAAGAACCCAATGAATGAACAGGTGGCACGTACGTACTGGGAAATGAAACATTTAAGATGTAATAAGAAGAGAAAAGACCATCGTACTAGTCATTGATATTAACCACACTGACAAGGCAATGTAATCAAACAAAGACTCAGTTGATAAATAATCCATGTACGTATGTATGTACGTACATCACACCAAGCCATGCATTTACAGTCAGCATATCCATGCTGCTGTACTGAATTGAATAACACACATTAAAATCTGGATCTGGCACACACACGTGCGAGAAACACGCAACCAAACGGTCCTTGCCAGCTCTGGGCACAAACATACACAGAATACAAAACCACGCCGATGATGCATAAGTCGTCTCACTCTCCCTGGAGGAGAGTGGAGACACACACAAAGAGATGATTAAGCATGCATGCATGCAGTGCAGGTGCGGCATCAAGCAAGATAGCACCACTTTATTCTTTCTTCAGCAAGGAAACACACATCCACCATCCTGGGAAGGAAACACACCAGGTTATTGACTTGAGCCACCACGGCAGTGGAAAGCAGCAACAAGTCCACGGCAGTGGTCTTGCCACCATGCCTCAAACGTGCACAACATTTTACAAACTATCATATGTTATGACACTTGCATGAAACAAGATGCAAAACAATGAACATATATATATAGCATGTACCTGGATAGTATTGTCTATTCACCGAAGCACTGAAACTCTGGGCAGGGGCTTCTTGTAATGCGACGAGTGGCGTCGCTTGAAGAGGCAAGGGTCGTGGCCAGCCTCCAGCCCATCCCACTCCAGCTTCTCCCACCAGTCCTGCTCGCAGTCCACGACGGGGCGACGGCTATCTTGGCCGATGGCGGGGAGGCGCCTGAGACGCCAGCAGCCCCTGAGCCATACCCTCTCAAGCTTGGGAGCATGCATCTTGACCTCACATATATGCTGCAACTTATAGAGCTCATATAGGTGGATGTGCTTTAGGCTTGGGAACTCAAGTACATTTCTTCCGAGGCGAGGATGTACAGGGAACACCATCTTTAGGTCACCGCAGTTGACGATGTGGAGACTTTCTAAGTTGTGTAAATATGATCCTTGAATACCCCACAATAATGGAAGCACGAATGCGAGCCTTGGGCAAGAGTACAGGTGTATGCTCCGCAGTTTGGCAAAACAATTATTTTCCGTGCCATCGTAGGTCCTTCCTTTGCTCCAAATGTAGTGAACATTCAAGAGATCAGCAGCCCAAAATGTTTCTATTTTTGTAAAGGGGTAGCCACCATAGTTAGTCATGAAGACTGTGCGCATCTTGGGGCATCTCACCACATGACAATGTTTTAGATGTTTCCAGTCAAGATCCCTCCCAACTGTAGACTTCATGTGTTCAGGGAAGACAGTGGTGATGGAAGAATTGTCATGCACATGCAATGACTCGGCTTTGTTCATCACAGAGAAGAATGCATTCTTTCCTTGTGTGCTCTCCATTCTAGTGAAACTAATTCCATCACCAATCTCCACATGGGAGCCCAGAGGCTGAAATTGCGATGCACTGTTGTAGTCGTGATCAATAGTCATGTTGTCAACAATGACATCCGTGTAGGTGTTGTAAGTATTGGGGGTTAGTGACTTTGGTTGAGGAGGACCCATTATCTTCCCACTATTACCTATGGCAGTCTTCTCCTTGTAGCTTTGCTCCTGAACTTTGTTGGTACAAGGTACACATAGATTTAAATGGAACCTAGTACTCTTCCAACAGAACTCAGCATTACTCTCTAATATCAAGGTCTGAAGAAACCTTATGTCCATTATAGTAGCATATGCTTGATGAAGTTTTGCTTCAACACGACAGACTAGAGAATCAATGCGTAATACGGTATGTTTTGGCATACCATTTTGTGGCCACAGAATTGCAAGAAGTTGCAGACATCCTGATAGAATAATTTGTTGGAGGTTTGGGGCCTGGACCACTTGATCTTTGAGGTCAAGTGTTTTGACCAATGTGCCTGATAGATCCAGCTCCTCAAGATTTGGAAGTGATCCACACAATCTGAAGTTCACTAATCTTGCACAACCAGCCAAAGAGATATGAGAGATTTTAGCCTCCTTATTCAAATTCCCTCTTGTACAAGAATCTAAGCTGAAGGATTCAAGTGATGGTGGCAGTCCTTCCGGGCCAACACGTTCCAATCCAACACAACCATCGAGAACCAGAATCTTCAGGCTAGTAGCCCCAGACATACTTGGCAAAGCTTGTATTCTACTATCCCCTGATAGGTCGAGGAACTCCAGGTTCACCATATCAGTGAATTCATCCTTTTCGCCGGTCCACCAAGGAGATGTAGGCTCAATTACTCGAAGCTTGTGAAGGTTCTGCAGTTCTCGCCATGTGAAACTGTGGTGCCAAATCTTTCCTTTCTTTATGTGTACCTCCCTGATGTTTGCAGCCATCTGCTCTATTATCTCTAGTGATAAATCCAGTTCCCAGTCTGTGTCGCATATGTCTAGTACCCATAGGCTCTAAAAAAATTCCATTGCTGGTCTATCTTGGTTCTCATCTTCTTCTGCTCGCTGATCCTTGCAGCCATCTAATCCAAGGAACCTTAAGCTGCGGCAACAACAGAAAGGAGGTGAAGAAAAACTGAAGGTGCAGTGGCATAACTTGAGCACACAAAGTTTGTCGGATTGATGAAACATATCATTAGGTAATGGTCTTAATAGAGGATCAGATTTGCTTGCGGTTGCAGCAAGGAAAAAGGACGTTGACTCTGGATGCGCAACAAAGCTGTCCTTATCCAATATCCACCGTTTCGGAGGAGTCTCCAATCCATCACCAAAAGAGGGCAGCACATTGGATGAATAATCCTCCATATTTATCTGTTGATGCAAAGTAGCAGCAACCTTCCATGCTTCATCACCCTGACCCCCTTGTATAATCCCATCACAAACCCAATAGCTCGAAGCATGTGTGGCCCAGTTGTAGTCCATGATGTTGCCTCCCTGGCAATTTAATGACAGCAGATACAAGCAACACTCTTCAACTGCTTCACCAAGATTATCCGTGTACCCAGCAATTTCTCTAGCCTCATTGTGCAACAAATAATTCCACCCACGTCTACTCAACTCATCGTAAAGGAAAAGATGGGAATCATCCACCTTTTTACTAATTGCTGGGTTCAGCCGAAGCCTCCCCCTGAAGGACCACAATATCTTAACATCAAAGGCCAGCGGTTGAGGAATGCCAAAATTAGTCAAGTCAACCATACTGTTGCTGCCATTATGGAAGACCACTAAGCATATGTGTTCTTGTAGGGCTTGATGAATCTCCCTCACAATGACTCCAATCTCAGCTCTCGAGCTTTCATCTACCCCTCTGAAATCATCATCTTCATCTTGCCTATCAAAAACATCCATTACCCGCTGAGGAAGCTTCAGTTCTTGTGCGATTGTCCTCTGGAGTGCTCTTCGGCTTTTCCACCTCGAGCAATCGACGTGGATGATCTTGTCGAATTTCTGCAGCAGAGATGGCGGAGGGTCTTCGGCTATGGCTCTAAGCACCGCCGAAGCAGCCAGTCCTTGCCATCCATCAAAATAGATGGCCTTGTGTTCAGTACTGCTTGTATCCTTCAGATAAGGGATTATCTCTTGCACCGCTTCTTCGACGGTGTCCGGAATAATCCTCTGCATAATTAGTTGATGGCAATTAGTTGAGGTCGCTCACTTTAGCAGTTTTTGTCAAGTAATTAAAATACTACATGCAAAAGGTGCGCCTAGCTACTTTGTTTTGTTATTATTAGGAACACTGATAAACTGCATGCAAAAGGTGCATGCACACAGCTGTTAGCCATGACCACGATTTCTAGTATCTATGAGTTTGTTCGAGCCAGAGAAGATGGGAGGACCGTCGGTGTTGCGTTAGGCCGGCCGCATGCAGAGTGGCAGCGGCGAGGACAACCAGGTGGAGACCGTCACTTGGAAGTTGATGCTCCCGCACGCGCGTACGTGTTGCTGTTTGGTTGCTAATTAAATGATGGAATCCCCTAGCAGTAGCAGCTCTCGATCTCGAGATGCTTTGAAAAGGAATCGTAAGTGCGTACGTACTCTTGTTTGCTACTGTAGCTATGCTTGCATGCCTTGGAAATTTTAATTAAATGTGGATGGGATTAACTATATATATGTGCTGTATGTATGTACGTACGTACTGTAGCAGCTGTAGTGCGTATGTAATTGGTTAACTTGTTCGAGCATTTTTGCATTTTTGTACAAGCTAAAGTATATTTTTGCAAGCTGATTGGTTACCTTGTAATTAGTAGGCATGCAATTAGCTTAGCACGAACTGCGGCATTTTTGCATGCGTGCATTGACTTGTAGTCCCTAAGAAGCCTCAGCCGTCACGGACTTTTTCAGCCGTCGGATCTTTGTTTCCTTGGATCCGGGACATCCCATTGGGCTACGCGTTCCTCCCCACCCGCGGCCGACCTTCCTCCTCGATGCTCAGCTCACCTCGTTCCTCCACCTCTCCATTCCCAACGCCGCCTTTCCCCGCGAGCTCCAAGAGCTCAAGGCAGCCGACCTCTCCCCTCCCCTCCCCTCCCCTTGTGAGCCGCACCACTAATCTTTACCTATATATCACGGTTTCTCTTTTCCCGTGTTTGTTTTCACTCTGTCATGTGCATGCCATATGTTCGACAAAATGCCTATGAGTAGTAACACGATCGCTGTGTGTCAATTGCTTGTTGTGATTTAGTTTATTTAGCTTGCATCACCTTCCCGCATCTCTCCGATAATAGCAGCACTGCTGTACCAGCAGATTGCCAGAAGGCTGGCGCTTCCCCAGTTGAGAATTGTGAGTTCTTTTCGCAATTCAGATCAATTTTGGCAAAAGATTCCCCTAAATATTGAGTCTTGCAGTCTTTGTGGTGCTGGACACTAAGTTTATCGGCATTTTAGTCATTGCTATGGCATGAGTTTTATGAATAATCATTGGTTGAAATATGATTTCATATTTGCACCGTTTGAGTGCTCATCGTTGGAGATTTCGATTATTTATTAATAAGTTAGGCAAAACCTTTTTTGTTACTACAGCTTGGTAATCATGGTATAATGGCCACCATAATACTATTTAAGTAACTAATTTTTGGAGCAGATGTTGTCAATAGAGTAAACGGGCTTTACTATGGTCAGCGTTCACTAAAAGCTTTATCTTTCTCCCTTTCATGCAGTTCTATAGCTAATTTCTGTTGATGTGTTCTTATGTTCTCTGAATATAAATGCTTCTCATGTGCATTCCACTAATTGTTTTTATGTGCACCTCAAAATGCATAGGGTATGCATACGAAAGAAGGACAAGTAACTAGCATAGAAGAGTGGGCAGAAGACCTGCCCGAGGTGCCACTTTTACATTGTTATGCAAGACAGTTCGCTGTTTCCAGACTTATTTGAATACGATTCATTTGAGTTATTGTTCATAGTTTGTTCTTTCTGCTGTCGGTTGCACTGCAGGGTTTTTTCACTCTGTAGATTTAGAAGTTCATATACATTCTCAGGATACAACAGCAGTGATAGTCTTGTGTTTCCTATTCTCTTGTGCTATTCTTATGTTTCCTATTTTACTGTGACATTTTATATTAGGGTCTTCCGAATTTAATGTTCTGTTTTATGGGTTTAGTGCCTGATCCAAAAGAGGCCTTGCCAAGTCGAAATCTCTCCACCCAAAGGCACTTGCTGATAAGTAGGACACCCAGACACAAAGGATGGTGCGAGTGCGGTAAGCAATTTCAATCTGGTACTTTGATGTATATTTCTTAATCAAGTTATAATCCATACATTATATTTCATTTTCGTCTCTTCTAATTATGTTTTTTTGTAGCATTTTGAAATCTGTGTTATTCTTCCAAATGCATAGTTTTGTTTTCAGGTTCTAGAGCATATAGAATAAGGAGCATCCACATTAGTTATTTTGACATTGCCATGCTTCACATTATAGTGTTTTAGATGGCAAAAACATTTGATGATGTTATTGATACATGGCATAGCTTTCACGTAAGATTGACCAGGGCTGAGGTATATATGCCATATAAGATGTGATTCTCCTGTCCTTGGAAACCTGTAGTTGTTCCTCTCCAATGAATTCCTGTTTGAGCTGTATGTGATTCATTTTTGTTCCAGTAAATTTATGTTATATTAATGACACTTCATTTATCATGCTAATGAATTGGTTAATTTATCAAATTAATGGGTTTTTGGTTTTTGCTAATTTGGGGTGTTGCAATCATGTCTACTTTGTTGAGGTGTTGGTGATGTGCTTCGCCTCCTTCCTGAGGGCTCAACAAGAGAAGCATGACCTCCACAAAAAAAATGGACGAGGAAGTAAAGCCGAAGTGAGCCGCTGCTGATTCGCCTGCCGCCATCCCCTGCCCTGCTCCTACCGTGCTTCTCTCCCCGTCGTCGAGCTCACGCTGCTGCTGTCCTCCACCAGAAGGTATTTTCAGGGCCGGTCCTGGCATTTCGGGGGCCGGGGCGGAAGTAGAATCCGGGGCCCTTACTATAAATATTAAAATAATAATTTATGTTTTTGCCTCGGCTCTTGAACATCCAAAATCTGCGTAAACCTCTCTTATAGCTAGCTAATTAACTATTATTCGATAAATATATAAGCATAGTTTGGACAACAAACGAAAATTTTAACTTTCTCACATTAATTTGAACTCTGAATCATGTACTAGACAAATTTCTTGGCTATAAATCTCAATCTACTTTACCAAAAGTAAACACTGGCTATGTCATATAAACTAGTGCTTGCAAAATAGATTTCTGCTAAAATTTGAAAATAATTATGTTCTAGTGATATCTCAACAAGACTGCCGTGACAACATCACTATTCAAGTGATATATGAACAACAATTAATCGAAACTGAGCAAATTGAGTTCGATTGGAATGCAATTCGCAAGCACTACAAATTTGATTTTGGTGTCATATAGAAATTATAGAACCAGTTATCAGAACACTAATCCCATCCAGTGATTGGATTACCAAAAGAAATTATCGGCGTCGACTTTGAATAACAAAGAAAAAAAAATAGGAACTGGGTACTACCATAAAGGTTACCTTTGAGCCGTAGAACATGGATCTAAAACAACGAAAAAAATAGCGCGCTATTTCGGCGTTTTAGCGTCGCTTTAGCATATTTGGGATGCTCACGTTACGTTTCAGAGAATTTGCTCGCTATGCCGCTAAATACGTTATAGCGCGCTATTTACGCGCTAAACGAAAAAACGTTACAACATTATAGCGTGGAATGGATCAAGATGGACCAAATTTGTGAGACAAACGGCAGGCTCAGTAGCCCATCGGGGCGGAAGTGTAGTTTCCCAGATCGACAGTTCTCTCTTCTCTGTTGTCATGTAGTTCTCTATTGACATAATCCTATCTTCTGTCATATATTCATCTGCAGTTTTCTACTACTTGTTGTCTTGAACATAAACTGCCTAGATCTCATGCTGAGTTCATTTGCTATGCACAACGATTATGAGTTCATTTGCAAACAAAGGATGTCTAGTTTTGTACGGAGTACTTACTAATAGTAACTACACCTTTGACTCACATTAAACTACAGATGGGATTATGAATTTATGATCAACATGAACACATTACATCTACAAATCTCTTATATGTTGTCGCTATGTTGTATTGTTTACTTGTTGGCCTGTTGCAATGTTTGCTAGTTCCATCTTCAAACTGTCATGTTGTATTATTGTTATCCTATTGGCTGTTGTTGTTGCCTGCTAGACTTTTGGACAAGTACTTCTGTATGTAGTTGTGTTGCTATGTTTCTCCATCTAGTTCATTTTATAGCTGCTATGTTGTATTGTTATTGTTGTTCATCTTAACCAATTGTTGCATGTATGGCTCCTAGACAAAAATTTAGATGTTTAAATCCTTAATTTCTGGTATATATTTGGTATTTTTTTCAAAACGCTATTTTGAATATAGCACGCTATAGCACGCAATAACTTGTATAGCATTTGAAGAAGGGCCACGCTATTTTAGATAGCACGCTATTTTTTTCGTTGATCTAAAATCAACTTATAGATTCCGATGCAATGTAAGCAGTCCTTCGGCCGCTGTTATCGCTTGTTCCTGGTTGCTGTGGCGCATCTAGGTGATAAGGCGAGGCGACGGTGCGAGGCAAGATGGCGACGATTACTCGATTAGGCGATGGAAAGGGTGCTCAGCGCAAGGGGAATCATTCGTCAAGGGTGATTATCAAATTCAGTTTGCTACTATGTAGCAATAGCTGTGTGTAGATTGTCAAGAGACGTGTATAGTCAATGGTAGCTTGCTCTCTTTAAAATGCACACATATAATATACTTGCATGACCACCATTGAGTTTCCTTTAGCTACCCATCTTATGTAAAGATTGTATATACTGCTCCATCTTTTGGCCCTTCTTAATATGTTTTTCCTCCTGTACTATAGGTTAGCAAGATGACAGGCTTGTCCTATGGAATGACAAAATGGCATGAACCTGATTATATGCTGCTATGGTACAGTTAGCTATTATGCGAAAGTTCAGTTAGCTAATATTTGCACCTTAGGAATGAGCGTTCAGTTTAGATATGCAGGTAAGCAATTCATATACAGAGCAATATGTGGCTAGCTGAATCTGAATGGTCTCTACGCACTAAGTTGAAAATGGACATATATTTGTGATTTACTAGTGCGGCACTTTGTGCCTAATCAAGCACTGATTCCCTCTCTCAAAACTGAAGCCCTTACAAGGTCCTTGTGTAAAACCCGGAACTGATTTTCAGTGTTCTTGTTTGCCTATAAATCCTGATCCTATCATAACACTAGTAAATTGGATAATTCTGGAACCAAAATAGGACTCTGTATATATTACCAGATTTATTAAGCTAAAGGAACAAGTGATCCTTTCATCTGTAGCTTATTTCTCAAATGTTTAACTGTAACTCTCTCCCTCGCTCGGCTTGGTTATTTTTGAGGATCAGCCTTTCCTGATACTCATGCAGTTTATCTAGAGGACCAGGCTTGGTTATTAACCAAGATAAAAATCCTGGTACTCATGCTTAATGGCTGTATGCATCCTTAGTTGTTGCAGAGGCCGGGGAAGTGAAATTCTCCCCAATTTTTAAGGATTTAGTCACAACATTTGAATTCAAACCTGCCTCGCATCGCCCCCGCTCGGGCGACTCGGGCGGCGCCGCAACCCTAGCCACCGGGGGCGCAACCTCCTTCCTTCCCTCCCTCCCTCCGTCGCCGCCGGGGGACGCCGACGGGCTAAGCCCGGGAGCTGACGGCGGTGGCGGGGGCTACCTCTCTCCCGCGTCATGGGGGTGGTGCGGGCGCCCCTCGGCGCGACCGATCAGACCTTGGCGGCCGGCCCTGCCACGGGCGGCGGCGATGGCTGTGGTCGGCGGCTGCGCGGCGGCTGGCCTTGCCTCGGGCAGCGCCGATGGCTGCGAGCGCAGCGGCTGGCCCTGCCTCGTGCTGCAGCGGCGGACAGTTATGTGGCGGCATGCCATCTGGCCTCGGATCGGCGACGGTGGCGTGGAGGGCCTGGTGGACGGGTCGGCAGCATGCGTGGTCTGGCCTCCGGTCAGATCTGATCTGGCCGGTGCGGCCTGCTCGCTGCGCGGCGGCAGAGATTGGTGGCGGCCCGTGCACACGATGCTAGATGGAGGTTCATCGAGCAGATCCGGGTGAAAACCTTGCTCTCGGTTAGTGCCAAGGCCGGCGATGGCGGTGCTCTTTTGTGTCGTCCCCTTCTTGAAGGCATCACCGTGGAGAAGCTCGAGACCCTTATCCGCTACCTCCGGGGGAAACTATAGATCAGTCGATCGGATGACGGCGCTCTTGTGTCGTTCCCCCATTGGGGGCGTCATTCTTGGAGGTGTGCATTGGCTCGAGGGACCAGTGGACGGGTTCAGCGGTGGAGCGGCGTTTCATGTGACGCATCGACAACGTGGAGTCTCGGCGGCGTGGCGTGGCAGGGTCTCAGCGACGGATGTGTGATGATGGACACGCGTAGGGAGGTGACATTGTCTGGCACCGTGGTGGCGTCTATGGCAGGCCTGGCAAGGTCGATGCATTTGTACCTGCTCTGAAGATGGATCGGTGGAAGACGGTGGCGACGGCCTCTGCAGCGTGCGCATGCGGTGCCCGCTGAGAGTGCGCCGGACCGGTGTGTGACCCAGACCTGGCAATTCGGCTTGGTTGGGGCCTCCGGATTTAGATATTGGGCTTTGGTGTGAGGTCTGGGTATGCGGCCCCGACAATCTGCACCCCTTCGTCAAGTTGATTGGAGTAGCGACAGTTGTTGCTAAGATGGTGGCTTGAGACTTATTGATGTATTACTTTGTAAGGTCTTGGTGAATAATTAATAAAATGGCTGCATGCATCGCCCTGATGCAGAGGCCGGGGGTCATCCTCCTTTTCGAAAAAAAAAACTCTCTCCTACGCTGTAACAATTATGAAGCAAGAGATAGGTGGCTATATGCTGTTCCACTAAGAATCTTTAATAAACTCTTAAATGTGTACTTGTCATATGAGTTTCTTTTGCGAAACCCCTTCAGCTGCAACGGCACTTCTTAGTCTCTAGGATGGCAACCAAAATTATCTTTGATCAGGAAAATGACTTATCCTTGGAATCCATGGTTTTTCTTTGCTTGTAAACTATTGTAATTGTGTTGTAACTAGTTCATAGTATTGTCACAAAACTTGGGGCTGCAGCCTGTAAGGATGTATGGCTTGTGTATTTGTTGGCAAGATCAGCTTAACAACATTGTGATTTATTTAAAGTTGTAGGTATTGACAACCGTATGTATCTGTCCACACATATTTAGAACAGGTTGCCGTGCTTTCTTGTGTTTTTGTGGAATATTCATCAGTATAAATCTCATAGATGAATAATTATTGCAGGTTGAGATGGAAGCTTTGAAGGGCCAAGTAGCAGCTGAAGACGGCACCAAACCGAAGGCAAATACGCAGGTTGTAACTGGCATGCTTAGTGCCTGCTATGCCATTTAATCTTGCTGTGACTGGCATGTTCTTTTTTACTAGATAGAGATATCTTGAATAGAGGTTATTCCAGTCCGTTGATCTCCGCATCTAAATAAATTCCAGTGGTCGTGTATGTAATAAACGAGGTTGTCTTGAACCTTTTTTTCATGCCACAAATGTACTGTCATGGTAGTCCCTGTTAAGCTGCAATGAGAACCTTTTATCCATGCAAGTCATTGTGTGGTTTCATAGATATTCATATCTTAGTTGCTAACTGAGGCATGGATAAGAGAGCATTGTGCTGGTACAGTGGTACTTGCAGATCTGATCAGGTGCTGAGTAGTGTATAAAAAGCGAAGAACCTTTTTGTTTATGAGTGCTATTATTACTTTCTGGTGGGTTAAAGTAAAGAGGTTAGTGACGGACCGTGTGCTCACTCCCCCGGAAGATTGGCTGCGCAAGCAGCTCAAGATTGCTTACCTTGGCTTGGCCTCACTGGAGCGCACGATTGCCCGGCAGCGCGCACGCATAACTTCCCTCAAGGACGGCGACGCAAACACGAGCTTCTTTCATAGGCAATGCACGTACCGCCGGCAGAAAAACCGTGTGCACAGCCTGGCCGTGGACGGGCATGTGCTCACCGACCACGAGGCGATGGCACAGGCAGCGTTCGTGCACTTTGATGGGTTGCTGGGCACCGCCTCTGACCGGGATCACACCCTGGACCTTGAGCAGCTCATCACGCCCAGCGACCTAACCAGCTTGGAGGAACCCTTCAGCCCAGAGGAGATATGGGAAGCGGTCAAGCACATGCCTGCGCACAAGGCGCCCGGGCCGGATGGCTTTACCGCGGAATTCCTGCGCGCTTGTTGGAGTATCATCAGGCAGGACATCATTGACGTCTTCGAGCTGCTCTACGCGCTGCGCGGACGAGGATTCAGCAAGCTCAACCAAGCGCTGCTAACCCTCCTGCCCAAGCGTGCGGACGCCCACAAGCTTGGTGACTACCGGCCGATCTGCCTGATTCACATCGTGGCTAAGATCTTCGCGAAGGTTTTGTCGTTGCGCCTCGCCCCAAAACTCGACAGCCTTGTGAGCCGCAACCAGAACGCATTCATTGCCGGACGCACGCTCCACGACAACTTCATCCTTGTCCGGCAATCCCTCAAGTTGCTGCATCAACTGGGCGCGCCGAGAATTATGCTCAAGCTTGACCTCTCGCGGGCCTTCGACTCGATCTCTTGGCCTTTTCTCTTCGAGGTCCTGCGCCAATATGGGTTTGGGGACCGATTTCGGGAATGGCTGGCCATCCTCTTATCTTCGGCCAGCACCCGCGTCATGCTCAATGGAGTCCCCGGCCCCCCTATCTGGCACCGCTGTGGACTGCGCCAAGGTGACTCCACATCCCCGCAGCTATTCGTCCTGGCTGTGGACACTCTTGGCCGCCTCATGCGCCGGGCCCTCCAGACAGGCATCCTTCGGCAGCTTCACCCCCGCCGTGATATTCCAGCAATATCTCTCTACGCCGACGACGTGATGCTGTTCTGCCACGCCACGCTCGATGAGGTCCTCGCCGTGAAGGGCATCCTTGGTGTCTTCGGTACAGCATCCGGACTCCAGGTCAACTATGGCAAGAGCTTGGCCACGACATTACACGGCGACGAGTCGAGTGCTGATCTGCTGGAGGTCCTTGGATGCCCTGCGGCAGACTTGCCAGTCACCTATCTGGGCATCCCGCTCACCACCCGCCGCCCCTCTGCAGCCCAGATGCAGCCACTTGTTGATGCGGTGGCTGGACGCCTCCCGTCATGGAAAGCTTGGCTGATGAACAAGGCCGGTCGGTTGGCGCTTGTTAAGTTGGTGCTCAGTGCAATTCCCATACACCAGCTGCTTGCCCTTGCGCCCCCAAAGAAAACCCTGAAGCAACTTGAGAAGATTCAGCGAGGCTTCCTCTGGGCTGGCCGCGAGGACGCACATGGAGGGCACTGTCACGTGAATTGGCGTAGGGTCTGTCGGCCGATCGAATACGGCGGACTAGGCGTTCGAGACCTTGAGCGCACGGGGCTCGCTCTCCGTCTCAGATGGCTCTGGCTCTCGAGGACGGACACCGACCGCGCCTGGCAGGGTCTCGACCTGCAGTTCACCCCTGAGGAGCGCACCCTCTTCCACGCCTCCACAACCATGGTGATCGGGGACGGATCGACGGCCCTATTTTGGGAGGATCGCTGGCTCCACGGCAAGTCCATTCGCGAGCATGCGCCCTTGCTCTACCTATGCATCCCCAAAAACTGGAGGAAATCACGGACGGTGGCGGAGGGCATCGACGGCAACGCCTGGGCGCGTGACATCCACGGAGTCCTCGGCCTACATGAGATTGGGCAGTACTTGCGGATATGGCACCTAGTGCAGCACACCACTCTGTCCATCGAGCCGGACAAGCTCGTTTGGAACTGGACGGCCAATGGCGTTTACACGGCGCAGTCCTGCTACCGGGCCACTTTCCACGGATCGACGACATGCCGCTCGTGGAAGCTAATATGGAAGGGCTGGGCGCCACCGAGAGTGAAGTTCTTTCACTGGCTGGTTAACCAGGACCGCTGCTGGACCGCAGAGCGGCTCGCCCGCCACGGCCTTCACTACCATCCTAGATGCCTCCTCTGCGACCAAGAGCCGGAGACGATCCGACACCTGCTGCTCACGTGCCCATTCGCGAGGCAAACCTGGCATGCGACCCTCTCTTGGCTGCGCCTGCCGCTCCGACGCCTGAGCATGACGCCTCGCTTCAGGACTGGTGGCTTCGGGCGAGGGAAGCCACGCCACACACGCTTCGCAAGGCGCTGCACTCTACAGCGCTCTTGGTGCCTTGGATGATCTGGAAGCATAGAAACGCGTGTGTTTTTGATCATGTAACCCCATCGCTTGATGAGCTGGTTGACAGGATCAAGGATGAGACCAGATGCTGGGCAAGGGCCGGGGCCCTAGGGCTCAGGGTTGTCTTGCCACCATCATGGGACGTCCACTGATCTTCATGTAACGATGCAGAACTGGCCTCTTAGGAGGATGTAACCCCCTTTCTTTCCAATGCAATGAAACGCAAAGGCTATTTGCGTTTTCTCGAAAAAAAAAGAGGTTAGTGACAGTGTACTCGTGGGAACATTTTGTAATTATCACATATTTGTGTCAAAATTAACCGCAATGTAGTGTTGACCCAAGTTTTTATTCTAGAAATTCCAGACAGCTTTCAAGCAATCAAGATGATGCACATTGACTTACACAGCATATATTCCCTTCTCTTAAAAGCCTCTGTAGATTACAATTTCAGTTCAGTTATTTTCTCATCCAACAGATGTATATCCCGGGAACAAAATATTTGTGGTCAGATGATTTTTGAGGTTGGCAGTGTTTTTTTATTCCACTCATGCTTGTACACAGATGATTTTTTTTCTGGTAACAAAATTTTTGGTCCTTTTCAAGTCTAGGTATTGATGTAACTTTACAAGTGTCTTGCTCATAAGTTTTGCCAATGTTAGATGGGTGTGATCATGCTCCATTGCCATTTGGAATGAAGACTGATATTGAACGTGTAAAATGCCTGGATCTTCGGATGACACGTGAGAAGGGTTTTTGTATTCCTTGTGATAAGAAGCTGTTATAGTTCCAATCCTTCACAAGGTAATGTTCTTTTTCCTTATCTGCAAGTCCTCTGTGTTGATTTATTCTGAAATGTTTGCCAACAAATTTTTGGTCGTGATGCATTTTAGTTGCAGCAATTACAAAAGTGCATTGTAGATTGCTAGCTCAAGTAAAGAATGAGCCATGTTTAGAGTGAGGTAATGCTGTTCATGATTATCAAATTCAATTTGCTACTAAAACCAACCAGAACCGGTGGTTTCTATCATATGATGAATCTTGAATGTACCTGTAAATCAGTACTGGGGGCAATGCTTATATGTGTACACAAGTAGGCGTTCAGCCGCACTGCATTGAGACGAGGGAATAACTGTGCATGCGTGTGCATGGGTGTGTGTGTGTGTCCACTGATTGTCTGTGTGCGTTTGATTTTGGCAACCATTTCTTTATCCTTGAACCGAGCTAATGAACATGTAAATCTTGAACGTATAATTTTTTATTCAATAAAAATTAATACAACCATATCTGGGATGCTTTTTTTTGCGTTAAAATCTCTAGCATGCTTAATTGTTATGTTTTGAACAAGAGCCATGTGTAGATCTATACTACCACAAGAATTGAAATACTACTAGTAGTCTAGATTGTGAGAATTGCATGCTTGTATTTCGCAAAAAAAGAAGAAGAAGAATTGCATGCATGTATATGTAGAAAAATACCTCTCGCGGCATAATGACTAATATTTCAACGAAGGCCCGGTAAAGATACGAAGCTCCAGATGTTAATCTAACCCATGGATCTGCACCTCCAGATGGATCTCTGATTATTTTATTTTGCTAGCACCTGGTGGATATCAGAAGAGCCTAGGAGTTAGTTATGTTTGTGCATGAACAAAACGAATATTGTCAGTTGATGCATAATTAATACACTTGTTATTTTGAAAACAAACTAAACCGCTAGTAATTAGAGAAGAATATTTAAAACCATATAGTAGTAGCAGTAAGGGCGTGTTCGGCAACTCTCTAAACTTCCAAAACTCCACAAAATCAGCTTCAGAAGCTAGCTTCGAACTCCACCTGAAGATTGGCGAAGCGTTCTGCGCGTCCTAGCTCCTCCCAGCGATTTGGCCCGCTGGGGAGGCATCTGGCCTGTTCGGCTAGAGTATGGGCCGGCTGGAACCAGCCCAAGTCACCTAGCCTGTACCGATTCGAGCCAGCCGCGCGCTTGTGTATCGATAGGATTCTGTTTCGAGGGGGTGGGAACGAATCGTTTTCTTTGGCGGGGGCACTTCGATGTAAATACCGGGAACTCCCACTTTTCAGTTCTGGGGAGCTGGGCTTTCGTTGCTCCACTTTTTTGCACTGCGGGCTGAGGCAGCTTCTCAGATTCAGCTTCTCGTGGTAAAACCGTTCGGGCCAACTCCAGGTGCGGAGTTAGCGGAGCTGGGAGCCAGGGAGTTGCCGAACACGCCCTACGTGTGTGCCTTACCCGGCTGGCAGTCACACAGATCTTGTGTGGTGATGATGAATAACAGAAGAATTAGTATATATCTGTCGATACCAGTTAACTGCAAAAGAGGTAGTGGCAGAAGAAGAAAGATGTTTATGTGAGGTGATATGAAGGAAGAGCAATGAAGGAAGAGCAATGAAGGAATGAATGGGTGTTGGAGAGCAACTGTGCCTGACTAGGGAAGGTCCAGATGCCAATCTACCCCATCGATCTGCACCTCCAAATGAATTATTTTATTTTGCTAGCTGCTATCACCTACATACGTAGTCACCAGAAGACCGCAGGGATTAGTTATGTTTGTGCATGCATGAACAAACATTGTCAGTTGATGCATAATATACGGCTAGCAAGCAATCGACACAAGATATATATATATATAGATAGGAGAAGAATTACTCATATATATAGCATCACTTAGTGTTATAGTACCTAAATTTGCAGCTGCAGACAGTGCTTGGTCGGGCCAGAAGAAATTGAAGATGTTGATGTCAGGTAATACGAAGGAGGAGCAATGAAGGAAAATGAATGGGGATACTGGAGGGCAGTTGTGGCTAACTAGTTCTGCAGGTATGCAGTGTAGGGCTTGTGTACGTAGGTACGTTTGGCTTAATTTGCTTTTCCCAAGGCTAGCTGCAGGTTCTTTGCTTGCTGTTTGAGCAAAGCAAAAAAGCAAAGATGGACTTGTCCCGGCCTTGTCTGCTAATGCTTTGCTTCTTTCCTCCTTTTCCTTTCTCTTTGAATAAAGCAAAGGGACCTTGGAGGCTTTATCACGAGTAATGCAAATCACGAGTACTGTAACGCCAACAACTCACTGGTAAGAAGGCGACGTGGCAATGTATCGTCGTGCGCTGGAGCAGCTCAAGGTGGAGAATGGGATGCGCCCCATGTAGGTTCCAGCGGTTTGAAATCACCGTGAGATACGATTGAATGGCCTGCCGCAAATTCGTTTGGTTAACTGGGTTTCCACATCATCTGTTTTTCACTACAGTTAATTGTTTCATCAGCAAGTATTATTGTTGGTCAAGTTATTGCGGCCAGCCAGCAGTTTACGTTTTTTGATCGATCCTTCTTGATGTGTGATTGCTTCTTTCTTGTACTAGTGCAAAGCTGGAGTCCTCAGCTATAGCGGTGTAATTAACCTGTGTGTTTTCTTATTCAGAATTTTCCCTTGTAATAAAGCAAGCAAGTACACTTCCAGTTTAACGAGTGCTAGCTGTACCTGCTTGCTAATTTGAACTACTTTTTGTCTTATGGACCCAGTCGAACCCACCTTCCAACTGTCAGTTACTTATGCATGGTGACACTTAATTAGTAATACCGAACTGTCGTACGTACTTGTACAAAATTATAAACGAGTTATTCTCAGAAAGAAACTAAATTGCGCTTACGTACTTGGTTTACCCCTGCTCTGCCTCTGCTCTAGTAAGTAGGTACTGATCGCCCTGCCCCGCCACCGGGCACTTGAAGGGCCACGTACTTGGTGTTAGCAGCACTCTTCTCACAGGATCTATTCCTCATCAATTCGGATTACAAGCCATGGATTCTAGCCTTGCAAGGGAGGAGAGGAATACAAGAGGAAGAGGAAGACAGAAGCAGAGGAGGCCGAAGCCGTCCTGATCCGAGCCGCCCCGTTCGTAAGCCACTTCCCTTGTATTTGTAGCAGCTGCCTCACGTCGTTTCCTAGCGGCCCAAGCCCAATGGTGTCAGCCCGTGGCCCAGCCCAGGGAAGGGTAGCGAAGGTCGCTAACATTCCCCCCTCCTTAAATTTCGGCTTGACCTCAAGCCGATGCCATGTCGAACCGCCGGGGTCCCACGGTACTTGATGCTTCATGACTTCGCCGAGGTCGCGGTGGGTGCCGTAGTCGAGGCAGACCTTGACAAGGTTAAGGTAGCCGACATCGCCAACTTGCTCAAGGAGGACGCCGAAGTAGTGGTCGGTGACAATTTGCACTTGGTCATGGAAGATGTTGAGATAGTGGTCTTGGTCGACTCGATGGCAGCGGTAGTAGGCTGGAGCTGCAGCATTTCTCCCTCCTATTGCTTCAGCTTGTGTGAAAAATCCGAAGAAATGGAGAAGTGCCCAGACGCCTGGATCCCATGACCACTTCCCTTGACAAAACTCCAGACTGCCGCAGCTCCACATGGCAAGGCAAGCAAGGAACTGAATTGGTACAGTACTTGCCCTGCCTGAAGTGAAATAATGGCAGCCACAAGTTCCAGTATGGTGAGCTCCAGACCAAATTACCAGGAGAACTTGTACAGTTCTTGTAGAGAAAGGTTGAAAAGTTGCGTTTCTCTTCGCAAGAAAACCTTCAGATCTCACTGTTTTTGGAAGGAGTGGCTGGCCAGACCTGTTGCCACTATCAGAGCAGCCGAAGTCAAGTGGCCATGGAATTTTCCAGTGAAGTCGCTCCAAACCACACAGACTATGCAGCATTGCACAAGTCCATGAGATTCGTCCCAACGGACAGAGGTCATTAATCTGAAGCATACCAAGATGATGTCGAATAAGGCCACCAGGGTCCCAGTGCAAGTGTAGCAGAAAAAATGAATGAATAGCCAATCTGTTGGTCTCAATCGCCAAGTAATAGATCACACTAGAGAACTTCCTGGCAATGTAATGACTAGAGCATGACACTGTTGTAGTTGGCCATGCAATCTCCCACTGAATTTCTGCAGTGCCATAGCCATACAAGGAAGTTTTTCCTGCAGGGCAAAACTGAAACCAACTATGTCGCACTGAATGAAACCATAGAAACTTCCAATGCATCAGTTCAGGATCCAATTGATTATGATCACTAGTGAGACAGTGGCTACCCCAGGTTTGCAAGGAACTAGCAAGTACCAGCTCCAATTGGAATTGTGACCAGTATACTTGGAAACATGGCACTGACCAGTATACCTGTGCCGCTTGCAGATGGACTCGTCCAAAATTTCTGTGAGAAATCACCAGCCTGACAACAGACTCAAGTAAAGGAAATGGAACTCTAAGCACCAAAGCATCATATGAATTATTGGGGCAGCGTCTGATACGCGTTTTGCATACTGATTCAAGGTTAGCTTTGTGATCCCCATCAACTGTAAAAAGATCCGACCACCCTTGGACAACACCAGACTGTGGTTGACAATTCTTCTGAGTAACACCGAATGATTCCAAAAGAAAATTTGCAAAGGGCATTTGTACAGCACAATTTGCAAGATATGCAGGAGCACAAGCCACACGACTTTCCATGTATTGTTTACAGAGATGGCCAACGCTATCGAACAGGTACTGGAGCAATCCCACGTAGATGTCCTGATAGAAATACTTGCCTATCGCGTTCGCACTTGAGCAAAGAAATTGACTAAACCAATGCAAATATGTCTGAGTTTTTGCATACCCCGGCTTCTGATCATGAACATGACTGCCTGATAAATGTGTATCCAATTGCTTAACACATGCACCCCAATCAATATCTTTGCTACGGGTAGAATCTGTCAATACCACTGGTTTCTTGCCTGGGTCCCATGGCAATAAGCAAACTGAATGAGTTGTACCACAGCCAAGACCAGAACACATACCACTGCATATTGGGTGAAGCTGATTCACACATGAACAACCCAGCTGCTGCTCCGCGATCTTGAGTGTGGCCTGTGCGAGCACTGCCGCTGGCACATCAGGGACGGGGTCGAGGCACACCACAGACACTGTCGTTGGCGACGCCATGATGAGGTCGGACTCGAGCGCCACTGATGTATCTGTTAAAGTGGCCGCTGCGGTTGGTGATGTAGAGAGTGGCCTAACAATGACAAATTGAAACGCCTGGAGGTAGAGGTCATCATGATACACCATACGCTCAGCCAGGACGGAGGCCGACACAAGAGGAGTTGAGGGCACAGTAGCATTTCTCGCGAGATCGGCCTTGTGCGCCGCAGCTGATGGAGGCGCGCCGATGGCACCGGTGAACGCCTCTGATTGGAGGTCGTCCTCATGGACCAGCTGGATATCCGCGTGTGGCGCAGGCCCAGTCACAGACGAATACGAATCCACCACTGCAACAGGGATGGGAAGCGGTGAAGCCACTGGTTCTAGAACCTCTGCGGGGTTGGACGCAGCTGATGGCGAGCTCGGGCCGCCTCGTGGGCATACCATCGAACAGGTTGTGGGCGGGCGAGCAGCGAGGTTGCCCTCGCACACCAAACACTCAGTGATAACGGAGGGAGGCGCGGAAGAAGTCGAGGTCGCCGTGGGGTCGTAGTTGGCCACCACAGACCTTGTGGTGGTAGACGTAGTCGCTGGCGCCAAGTTGAGGTCGAGGTCGTCCGCCACAGATGCCGTTGGGGTCGACGTGGTCGTCGGCGCAAGGTTGAGGCCCTCGTGGTGCCCCACGCGCGTAGCCCGTAGCGCTGCTTCGACGGCCGCCGACACCTCGGCTGCCACCTGCGCCGCGATGGCCGGGATGAGGGCGGTGAACTCGGCCTCGCGCCGCGCCGTCTTCTCCGCCAACTCGGCACGACGCCCAGTTCTCTGGTCCCTCCAATCGGCGAGGCGCCGCTGCTGCGGGTCCTCCACCAGCGCGACCGCTTGATCTCGGCGGGCAGCCCAAGCTGATCCGCGCAACATGGTTGAATAGGATGGATCGAAACCTCCGATATGAGAAATTATTTGGCTCGAATTCGGAAATTGTGGGGAGAAATTTTTGGGATTTTGCGTGGAGGAATCGATTGGCTCTGAATACCAATTGTTAGCAGCACTCTTCTCACAGGATCTATTCCTCATCAATTCGGATTACAAGCCATGGATTCTAGCCTTGCAAGGGAGGAGAGGAATACAAGAGGAAGAGGAAGACAGAAGCAGAGGAGGCCGAAGCCGTCCTGATCCGAGCCGCCCCGTTCGTAAGCCACTTCCCTTGTATTTGTAGCAGCTGCCTCACGTCGTTTCCTAGCGGCCCAAGCCCAATGGTGTCAGCTCGTGGTCCAGCCCAGGGAAGGGTAGCGAAGGTCGCTAACATTCCCCCCTCCTTAAATTTCGGCTTGACCTCAAGCCGATGCCATGTCGAACCGCCGGGGTCCCACGGTACTTGATGCTTCATGACTTCGCCGAGGTCGCGGTGGGTGCCGTAGTCGAGGCAGACCTTGACAAGGTTAAGGTAGCCGACATCGCCAACTTGCTCAAGGAGGACGCCGAAGTAGTGGTCGGTGACAATTTGCACTTGGTCATGGAAGATGTTGAGATAGTGGTCTTGGTCGACTCGATGGCAGCGGTAGTAGGCTGGAGCTGCAGCATTTCTCCCTCCTATTGCTTCAGCTTGTGTGAAAAATCCGAAGAAATGGAGAAGTGCCCAGACGCCTGGATCCCATGACCACTTCCCTTGACAAAACTCCAGACTGCCGCAGCTCCACATGGCAAGGCAAGCAAGGAACTGAATTGGTACAGTACTTGCCCTGCCTGAAGTGAAATAATGGCAGCCACAAGTTCCAGTATGGTGAGCTCCAGACCAAATTACCAGGAGAACTTGTACAGTTCTTGTAGAGAAAGGTTGAAAAGTTGCGTTTCTCTTCGCAAGAAAACCTTCAGATCTCACTGTTTTTGGAAGGAGTGGCTGGCCAGACCTGTTGCCACTATCAGAGCAGCCGAAGTCAAGTGGCCATGGAATTTTCCAGTGAAGTCGCTCCAAACCACACAGACTATGCAGCATTGCACAAGTCCATGAGATTCGTCCCAACGGACAGAGGTCATTAATCTGAAGCATACCAAGATGATGTCGAATAAGGCCACCAGGGTCCCAGTGCAAGTGTAGCAGAAAAAATGAATGAATAGCCAATCTGTTGGTCTCAATCGCCAAGTAATAGATCACACTAGAGAACTTCCTGGCAATGTAATGACTAGAGCATGACACTGTTGTAGTTGGCCATGCAATCTCCCACTGAATTTCTGCAGTGCCATAGCCATACAAGGAAGTTTTTCCTGCAGGGCAGAACTGAAACCAACTATGTCGCACTGAATGAAACCATAGAAACTTCCAATGCATCAGTTCAGGATCCAATTGATTATGATCACTAGTGAGACAGTGGCTACCCCAGGTTTGCAAGGAACTAGCAAGTACCAGCTCCAATTGGAATTGTGACCAGTATACTTGGAAACATGGCACTGACCAGTATACCTGTGCCGCTTGCAGATGGACTCGTCCAAAATTTCTGTGAGAAATCACCAGCCTGACAACAGACTCAAGTAAAGGAAATGGAACTCTAAGCACCAAAGCATCATATGAATTATTGGGGCAGCGTCTGATACGCGTTTTGCATACTGATTCAAGGTTAGCTTTGTGATCCCCATCAACTGTAAAAAGATCCGACCACCCTTGGACAACACCAGACTGTGGTTGACAATTCTTCTGAGTAACACCGAATGATTCCAAAAGAAAATTTGCAAAGGGCATTTGTACAGCACAATTTGCAAGATATGCAGGAGCACAAGCCACACGACTTTCCATGTATTGTTTACAGAGATGGCCAACGCTATCGAACAGGTACTGGAGCAATCCCACGTAGATGTCCTGATAGAAATACTTGCCTATCGCGTTCGCACTTGAGCAAAGAAATTGACTAAACCAATGCAAATATGTCTGAGTTTTTGCATACCCCGGCTTCTGATCATGAACATGACTGCCTGATAAATGTGTATCCAATTGCTTAACACATGCACCCCAATCAATATCTTTGCTACGGGTAGAATCTGTCAATACCACTGGTTTCTTGCCTGGGTCCCATGGCAATAAGCAAACTGAATGAGTTGTACCACAGCCAAGACCAGAACACATACCACTGCATATTGGGTGAAGCTGATTCACACATGAACAACCCAGCTGCTGCTCCGCGATCTTGAGTGTGGCCTGTGCGAGCACTGCCGCTGGCACATCAGGGACGGGGTCGAGGCACACCACAGACACTGTCGTTGGCGACGCCATGATGAGGTCGGACTCGAGCGCCACTGATGTATCTGTTAAAGTGGCCGCTGCGGTTGGTGATGTAGAGAGTGGCCTAACAATGACAAATTGAAACGCCTGGAGGTAGAGGTCATCATGATACACCATACGCTCAGCCAGGACGGAGGCCGACACAAGAGGAGTTGAGGGCACAGTAGCATTTCTCGCGAGATCGGCCTTGTGCGCCGCAGTTGATGGAGGCGCGCCGATGGCACCGGTGAACGCCTCTGATTGGAGGTCGTCCTCATGGACCAGCTGGATATCCGCGTGTGGCGCAGGCCCAGTCACAGACGAATACGAATCCACCACTGCAACAGGGATGGGAAGCGGTGAAGCCACTGGTTCTAGAACCTCTGCGGGGTTGGACGCAGCTGATGGCGAGCTCGGGCCGCCTCGTGGGCATACCATCGAACAGGTTGTGGGCGGGCGAGCAGCGAGGTTGCCCTCGCACACCAAACACTCAGTGATAACGGAGGGAGGCGCGGAAGAAGTCGAGGTCGCCGTGGGGTCGTAGTTGGCCACCACAGACCTTGTGGTGGTAGACGTAGTCGCTGGCGCCAAGTTGAGGTCGAGGTCGTCCGCCACAGATGCCGTTGGGGTCGACGTGGTCGTCGGCGCAAGGTTGAGGCCCTCGTGGTGCCCCACGCGCGTAGCCCGTAGCGCTGCTTCGACGGCCGCCGACACCTCGGCTGCCACCTGCGCCGCGATGGCCGGCATGAGGGCGGTGAACTCGGCCTCGCGCCGCGCCGTCTTCTCCGCCAACTCGGCACGACGCCCAGTTCTCTGGTCCCTCCAATCGGCGAGGCGCCGCTGCTGCGGGTCCTCCACCAGCGCGACCGCTTGATCTCGGCGGGCAGCCCAAGCTGATCCGCGCAACATGGTTGAATAGGATGGATCGAAACCTCCGATATGAGAAATTATTTGGCTCGAATTCGGAAATTGTGGGGAGAAATTTTTGGGATTTTGCGTGGAGGAATCGATTGGCTCTGAATACCAATTGTTAGCAGCACTCTTCTCACAGGATCTATTCCTCATCAATTCGGATTACAAGCCATGGATTCTAGCCTTGCAAGGGAGGAGAGGAATACAAGAGGAAGAGGAAGACAGAAGCAGAGGAGGCCGAAGCCGTCCTGATCCGAGCCGCCCCGTTCGTAAGCCACTTCCCTTGTATTTGTAGCAGCTGCCTCACGTCGTTTCCTAGCGGCCCAAGCCCAATGGTGTCAGCCCGTGGTCCAGCCCAGGGAAGGGTAGCGAAGGTCGCTAACATTCCCCCCTCCTTAAATTTCGGCTTGACCTCAAGCCGATGCCATGTCGAACCGCCGGGGTCCCACGGTACTTGATGCTTCATGACTTCGCCGAGGTCGCGGTGGGTGCCGTAGTCGAGGCAGACCTTGACAAGGTTAAGGTAGCCGACATCGCCAACTTGCTCAAGGAGGACGCCGAAGTAGTGGTCGGTGACAATTTGCACTTGGTCATGGAAGATGTTGAGATAGTGGTCTTGCTCGACTCGATGGCAGCGGTAGTAGGCTGGAGCTGCAGCATTTCTCCCTCCTATTGCTTCAGCTTGTGTGAAAAATCCGAAGAAATGGAGAAGTGCCCAGACGCCTGGATCCCATGACCACTTCCCTTGACAAAACTCCAGACTGCCGCAGCTCCACATGGCAAGGCAAGCAAGGAACTGAATTGGTACAGTACTTGCCCTGCCTGAAGTGAAATAATGGCAGCCACAAGTTCCAGTATGGTGAGCTCCAGACCAAATTACCAGGAGAACTTGTACAGTTCTTGTAGAGAAAGGTTGAAAAGTTGCGTTTCTCTTCGCAAGAAAACCTTCAGATCTCACTGTTTTTGGAAGGAGTGGCTGGCCAGACCTGTTGCCACTATCAGAGCAGCCGAAGTCAAGTGGCCATGGAATTTTCCAGTGAAGTCGCTCCAAACCACACAGACTATGCAGCATTGCACAAGTCCATGAGATTCGTCCCAACGGACAGAGGTCATTAATCTGAAGCATACCAAGATGATGTCGAATAAGGCCACCAGGGTCCCAGTGCAAGTGTAGCAGAAAAAATGAATGAATAGCCAATCTGTTGGTCTCAATCGCCAAGTAATAGATCACACTAGAGAACTTCCTGGCAATGTAATGACTAGAGCATGACACTGTTGTAGTTGGCCATGCAATCTCCCACTGAATTTCTGCAGTGCCATAGCCATACAAGGAAGTTTTTCCTGCAGGGCAAAACTGAAACCAACTATGTCGCACTGAATGAAACCATAGAAACTTCCAATGCATCAGTTCAGGATCCAATTGATTATGATCACTAGTGAGACAGTGGCTACCCCAGGTTTGCAAGGAACTAGCAAGTACCAGCTCCAATTGGAATTGTGACCAGTATACTTGGAAACATGGCACTGACCAGTATACCTGTGCCGCTTGCAGATGGACTCGTCCAAAATTTCTGTGAGAAATCACAAGCCTGACAACAGACTCAAGTAAAGGAAATGGAACTCTAAGCACCAAAGCATCATATGAATTATTGGGGCAGCGTCTGATACGCGTTTTGCATACTGATTCAAGGTTAGCTTTGTGATCCCCATCAACTGTAAAAAGATCCGACCACCCTTGGACAACACCAGACTGTGGTTGACAATTCTTCTGAGTAACACCGAATGATTCCAAAAGAAAATTTGCAAAGGGCATTTGTACAGCACAATTTGCAAGATATGCAGGAGCACAAGCCACACGACTTTCCATGTATTGTTTACAGAGATGGCCAACGCTATCGAACAGGTACTGGAGCAATCCCACGTAGATGTCCTGATAGAAATACTTGCCTATCGCGTTCGCACTTGAGCAAAGAAATTGACTAAACCAATGCAAATATGTCTGAGTTTTTGCATACCCCGGCTTCTGATCATGAACATGACTGCCTGATAAATGTGTATCCAATTGCTTAACACATGCACCCCAATCAATATCTTTGCTACGGGTAGAATCTGTCAATACCACTGGTTTCTAGCCTGGGTCCCATGGCAATAAGCAAACTGAATGAGTTGTACCACAGCCAAGACCAGAACACATACCACTGCATATTGGGTGAAGCTGATTCACACATGAACAACCCAGCTGCTGCTCCGCGATCTTGAGTGTGGCCTGTGCGAGCACTGCCGCTGGCACATCAGGGACGGGGTCGAGGCACACCACAGACACTGTCGTTGGCGACGCCATGATGAGGTCGGACTCGAGCGCCACTGATGTATCTGTTAAAGTGGCCGCTGCGGTTGGTGATGTAGAGAGTGGCCTAACAATGACAAATTGAAACGCCTGGAGGTAGAGGTCATCATGATACACCATACGCTCAGCCAGGACGGAGGCCGACACAAGAGGAGTTGAGGGCACAGTAGCATTTCTCGCGAGATCGGCCTTGTGCGCCGCAGCTGATGGAGGCGCGCCGATGGCACCGGTGAACGCCTCTGATTGGAGGTCGTCCTCATGGACCAGCTGGATATCCGCGTGTGGCGCAGGCCCAGTCACAGACGAATACGAATCCACCACTGCAACAGGGATGGGAAGCGGTGAAGCCACTGGTTCTAGAACCTCTGCGGGGTTGGACGCAGCTGATGGCGAGCTCGGGCCACCTCGTGGGCATACCATCGAACAGGTTGTGGGCGGGCGAGCAGCGAGGTTGCCCTCGCACACCAAACACTCAGTGATAACGGAGGGAGGCGCGGAAGAAGTCGAGGTCGCCGTGGGGTCGTAGTTGGCCACCACAGACCTTGTGGTGGTAGACGTAGTCGCTGGCGCCAAGTTGAGGTCGAGGTCGTCCGCCACAGATGCCGTTGGGGTCGACGTGGTCGTCGGCGCAAGGTTGAGGCCCTCGTGGTGCCCCACGCGCGTAGCCCGTAGCGCTGCTTCGACGGCCGCCGACACCTCGGCTGCCACCTGCGCCGCGATGGCCGGGATGAGGGCGGTGAACTCGGCCTCGCGCCGCGCCGTCTTCTCCGCCAACTCGGCACGACGCCCAGTTCTCTGGTCCCTCCAATCGGCGAGGCGCCGCTGCTGCGGGTCCTCCACCAGCGCGACCGCTTGATCTCGGCGGGCAGCCCAAGCTGATCCGCGCAACATGGTTGAATAGGATGGATCGAAACCTCCGATATGAGAAATTATTTGGCTCGAATTCGGAAATTGTGGGGAGAAATTTTGGTTGGAATTTTTGGGATTTTGCGTGGAGGAATCGATTGGCTCTGAATACCAATTGTTAGCAGCACTCTTCTCACAGGATCTATTCCTCATCAATTCGGATTACAAGCCATGGATTCTAGCCTTGCAAGGGAGGAGAGGAATACAAGAGGAAGAGGAAGACAGAAGCAGAGGAGGCCGAAGCCGTCCTGATCCGAGCCGCCCCGTTCGTAAGCCCCTTCCCTTGTATTTGTAGCAGCTGCCTCACGTCGTTTCCTAGCGGCCCAAGCCCAATGGTGTCAGCCCGTGGCCCAGCCCAGGGAAGGGTGGCGAAGGTCGCTAACACTTGGTTTATAGATCCGTCCCTGATTTCAATGATGTACATATGAAACCACAAGAGCAACATGGACGGAGAAGCAAATCCACTAAATACCTCACATATTTTATTTTATTTTTGAAAAGGAGGTTAAACCCCCGGCCTCTGCATCAATCGATGCATGCAGCCATCTTTATTAATTATTCCACGAAGGTCTGACAAGAACATACATCAAGCCACCCGAAGCCTCCACTCACACCTACAAACTTGGTAATGTGGAGTGCTCTCACTCCCCATACCTATAACCGATGTCGTCGCCGATCCATCCATATAACGTATCGGAACGCACAACCGGTGCAGCAGACCTAAAGCGTACACCACATGCACACGTTTTAGAAGCCGCCATCATCATCGAACCGCTGTCCCATCTTCAGGGGAGAAATCCGCATCATCCTTGCCAGTCCGGCCATCTGTCGACGCCACCATAGCGCCCAACGACTCCACCGCCCTGTGCTCGTCCATCCCGACGCGAAGGCTCTGGAAGATCTGTCGTGCGTAGCACCTGCCGACCAGGCATGACACAGCGTAGCACCTGCCGGCCAGGCATGACTTGACATCTCCACCGAAGCTCCGTTCAAGACGAAGCCGCTCCGCCTCTTGCCTCTGTCTTCCAGCGCTGCTCCACAAATGATGCTCCCAAGAGAGAAACGACACCGTAGTGCCGCCATCGTCCGACCTGGAACACCAGACCCTAGGGTTTCCCCCGGAGCAGCACGAGTGGGTCGACAGAAGTTACACGACGATGCCTTCAGCAAGGTAACGGCGCAGAACGCCACCATCGCCTACCGTTGGTTTTCACCGGCAACTCTGTCTCCCCAACTCGCCGCCGGGACTAGATGACGGATCTCGAGATCCGACCACCCAGCCTCTGGCCGGCCACCTCCGACGAAGAAGATGACCACCACCGCCGGCTGCACCAGCCAGAACAGATATGCCCAGAGGTGCCGCCGAGCATTCCACCAGGCCCTCGTCGCCGCCGCCGATCCAGAGCCAGATGACACGCCGTCGCAGCATAGATCGCATGGCGCCGCCGCCGGAACCAGGACATCCGCCGCACGCAGCCGCCCGTGACCAGGCAACCCAACGCGCCCGCATCTGCCTTCGCCCGAGGCAGAGCCGGCCACCGCCGCCGCCGCCGCAGCCATCGCCGCCGCACCGCTAGATCGGCCGTACCTCCACGCGCGTAGGGGCCCCGCCACCTCTGAGACGCGGGAGAGAGGAGAACCCCCGCCACCGTCGTCGGCCACCGGGCGTAGGCCGGCGGCGTCCTCCGGCGGCGGCGGGGGGAGGGGAGGGAGGTGGTTTTGGGCCCGGCGGCGGCTAGGGTTGGGGTGCCACCCGAGTCGCCCGAGCGGGGGGCGACACGGGGGCCCTGGGGCTGAACCTGACCCTTCACATATTTTCTTTGAGAGGATACTACACTGGGCCGGCTTTTTGAAAGCAGGACTACTCATGATCTGCTCCACTCCACAATTATGCAGATCCATGTCAATGGTTAGTTGCATTGCAGCTATCAGACTTGGCAGTTAACTAACCTCTCGATGCATACATAGCACACCAGCAAATCAAGCGCATGCATGGTGCTGAATGATGGAACCACCAGATAAATAAAATTCTTCATTGATTACATCAAGCAAAACGCATGCTGCTGAATCAATCACACACAAATTAACAACTTTGTTTCACTGCCTTCCGCAAGCAAGCATCACTCTCATCACACTCACACCAAATGGGGTTGTGTGGCAGTGGTAGACACAACAAACCCACAGCCACATCAAACCCTCCTTATTACAAGCACACTCATAACAGCAAACCAAACCAAACCGCACACAGATGATACGACGTATCGTACCCCACCAGAAAACAATTAAGCAGGTGCACACACACACATGCATCATCAAACCAACACCAATTTATTCTTGGGAAAATACACCAACACAATTTTGGCAAGCAAACACCTAAACCGTTGCAGCAACGGCAGCAGTCGACAGCAGCAAGACGTCTCCATCGTGTTGCAACAACCAAACCTACACAACACATGTAATGATGATACAGTTGATTAAATGGAAGCAGAATGGATGAAGTAAGAAGATCAAGCAGAATGGTAAACAGAGGGGAGAGGGATTAACTTAGTTGTTGCTCTACATATATGTCTATGCAATTTATTTGCAATTATCCAGATAGTACGTAACCGATTATTTAATCACACATGGTCTCTACTGTGTGTTTACCATGCATATACTATGACAGAAGCATGAAACAAGATTGAAAACAAGAGAGAACTCATGAGTGTGTGTACCTGAATAGTGTCTGGTTGGTTCACCGGAGAACGGAGACTCTCTCCAGGGGCATCTTGTAATACGCCGAGTGGCGAGGCTCAAAGAGGGAAGGGTCGTGGCCGGCCTCCGGCCCGTCCCACTCCAGCTTCTCCCACCAATCCTTCTCGCAGTCCACGATGGGGCGCCTGTCTCGACCGACAGCCGGGAGGCGCCTAAGACCCCAGCATCCCCTCACCCTGATGGTCTCAAGCTTGGGAGCAAACATCTTGGCTTCGCATATCTGTTGCAGCTTGAAGAGCTGATGCAAGTAGATATGCTTCAGGTTTGGGAATTCCAGTACACCTTTAGGGTAGTCTGTAGCTATTCTTGTCAGAATCTCTGGTTCCACGGGGAACACCTGCCTTAGATCACCACACAAGACGATGTGGAGGGTCTCCAAGCTTCTCAACGTGTAGAACCGAGACAGTGGGAGGACAAATACGAGCCTTGGGCAGGAGAACAGGTGTACGCTCTGCAGTTTCGAAAAGGAAAAATTGTCTTCAAAATCCGACATCATTACTTTGCTCCAAATGCAATGGGCCATCAATAGATCAGCCGCCGAAAAGTTCACTAGTTCTCGAAAGTGGTAGTAATCCCGGATAGTATTGAAGACTCTATGCATCTTGGGGCATCTCACCACGTGACAAGATTTCAGATGTTGCCATCTAAGCACCTTCCCTTCTATGGTCATCATATGTTCAGGGATGACAGTGGTGATGGAAGAATTGCCATGCACATGCAACGACTTGGCTTCGTCCATTGCAAAGATGATAGCCTTGATTGCTTGTTCTCTCGCCACGTTAATGTTGCTAATTCCCTTACCAATCTCAACATGGCAGCCTGACGGTTGAAACTGCATTCTATTTTTGTAGTCGTGATCCATAATTATGCTACCAACAGACACATCAATGTAGGTGCTGCAAGTATTGGGGGTTAATGACCTTGGTTGAGGCGGACCCATTATTTGCCTACTATTACCAGGGCTCATCTTCTCCTTCATATAGCTTTGTCCCTTAACATTGGTGGTACAAGGGACACAAAGATTTAGATGGAACCTATCGCTCTTCCAACAGAATCGAGCATTGCTTTGTAATACCAAGGACTGAAAAAACCTTATGTCCATTTTAGTAGCATACACTTCATGTAGTTTTGTTTGAATAGGACAGACCGAGAAATCAATGTGCAGCACTGTCAGTGTTGACAGACCCTCTTCTGGCCATAAAATGGCATGGAGCTGCATACATGCCAACAGAATAATTTGTTGGAGACGTGGGGCCTGCACCACCTGAGTTGTCAGGTCAAGTGTCTTGACTCTTGTGCCAGAGAGGTCCAGCTCCTCAAGGTTTGGAAGTGATCCACGCAGGGTGAAGTCAGACAGTCTTGCACAGCCAGCCATGGAGATGCGGCTTATTTTGGCGTCCTTGTAATCATCCTTTCTTGGTCCTGCGTGGTCTAAGCTGAATGATTCAAGTGATGGAGGAAGTCCTTCAATATGCTCCAAACCAACACAACCATCTAGAACCAGAGTCTTGAGGCTAGTTCCCTGTGACAGACTTGGCAAAACTTGTATTGTACTATTACCAGAAAGGTCGAGGAACTCCATCTTCACCATATCTATAAATTCATCCATTTTGCCTGTCTGCCAAGGGGATGTAGGCTCAATCACTCGAAGCTTATGAAGGTTTTGCAGTTGTCGCCATGCAAAACTGCGACACCAAATCCTTCCTTCCTTTATATGTACCTCCCGAATGTTTGCAGCCATCTGCTCTGCTATCTCCGGTGATAAAGCCAATTCCCAATCTACGTGACATATGTCTAGCACCCATAGGCTTTGAAAAAATTCCATTATTGGTCTATCTTGTTTCTCATCTTCTTCTACTCGCCGGTCCTTGCAGCCATCTAATCCGAGGAACCTTAAGCTGCGGCAACAACAGAAAGGAGGTGAAGAAAAACTGAAGGTGCAGCGGCATAACTTGAGCACACGAAGCTTGTTCGATTGATGAAACATGTCATTAGGTAAGGGTCTTAATGGATGATCAGACTCGCTTGCAACCGCGGCAAGGAAAAATGACGTTGACTCTGGATGCACAATAGAGCTTTCCTTGGAAAATATCCATCGTTTGAAAGGAGTCTTCAGTTTATGACCAAAAGAGGGCAGCTCATTAGATGAATAATCTTCTATATTTATGTTGTGATGCAGAGCAGCTGCAACCTCCCATGCTTCGTCACCCTGACCTCCTTGTATAATTCCATCGCAGACCCAATAGCTAGAAGCATGGGTGGCCCAGTTGTAGTCCATGATATTGCCTCCTTGAGAATTTAATGATAGCAGATACAAGCAACACTCTTCAACTGCTTCGCCAAGCTTATCTGTGTGCCCAGCAATTTCTCTAGCCTCTTCGTTAAGCAAAAAATTCCACCCGTTAACACTGTATGTATCATAAAGAAAAAGATGTGAAGTATCCACCTTCTCACTAATTCATGGGTTGAGCCGAAGCCTTCCTCGAAATGTCCACAATATTTTACTACCAAACACCGACCATTGATCCAAAGGTTGGGGAATGCCCAAATCATTCAACTCAATTGTATAGTCACTCCCATTATGAAAGATCACCAACCATTTGCTATCTTTTAAGGTCCAATGGATCTCTGCACCAACATCTCTTATCTCAGCTCTGGAGCTTTTATCTAGCCCTCTGAAATCATCTTCTTCATCTTGCCTATCAAAAACATCCATTACCCGCCGAGGAAGCTTGAGTTCTTGTGCGATTGTCCTTTGGAGCGCTCTTCGGCTTTTCCACCTAGAGCAATCGACGTGGATGATCTTGTCGAATTTCTCTAGCAGAGATGGCGGAGGGTGTTTGGCTATGGCTCTAAGCACCGCCGAAGCAGCCAGCCCACCCGTTCCATCAAAATAGATGGCCTTGTGTGCAGTACTGCTCGTATCCTCCAGATAAGGGATTATTTCTTGCACCGCATCTTCGACGGTGTACGCATTAATCCTCTGCGTAGTTAGTTGATATAGAAATTAGTTGTCACTCACTTTAGCAGTTTTTGTCCAGTAAGATGCTACATGCAAGAGGCGCACCTACTTTTGTTGTTGTTATTATTAGGGCCAAGGCTAATGAATTAAACTGCATGCATATGCGTGGGCACTCATACATGCTAACGGCAGGCCATGACCATGCAATTTCAGTGTTTGTGTGTGCGTGGGACGGACCTAGAGAAGATGCATGAGAGGGCAAGCTAGGATAGTACAACTTGATAGTACAACGAACACCAGAAATAATAGAAATTACATCCAGATTCATAAACCACCTAGCGACGACTACAAGCATTGAAATGAGCCGAAGGTGCGCCGCCGTCATCGCCCATCCCTCACTGGAGCCGGGCAAAACTTGTTGTAGTAGACAGTCGCGAAGTCGTCGTGCTAAGGCCCCATAGGGCCAGCGCACCAGAACAGCAACCGTCACCGCTGGAGAGTAACATAGATCGAAAGGATCCAACCTGAAGACACGAACGTAGACGAACAACGAACAAATCCGAGCAAATCCATCAAAGACAGATCCGCCGGAGACATACCTCTACACGCCTACCGACGATGCTAGATGCATCACCGAAACGGGGGCTAGGCGGGGAGAATCTTATTCCATCTTCAAGGAGCCGCCGCCGTCTCGCCTTCTTGAGCAGGACACAAACCCTAACAAAACTCAAAAACACATCTAAAAACGGAGCCCTCCCACCGGCAAAGGCTGAGATCCACCGCGCCTCCATGGCCCTAAGGCCACCGGAGACGAGGCGGACCGGCGCCAGCGGGAGGCGGAGAAATCCTAATTTTCTTAGAAGAGGCGGCTGTTCCTACCAGGACGGGAGCGTAAGTGCCTCGAAATTGAAGGTATGATCTTGATTCTCGGTCTGCTGTTTGGATTACTCTTAAGAAAATATGTCAGATACACACTTAAATACTGTGATACTCGCGACTAAAACTTCCACCAAGGTGTGACCAACAACCTAGGAATTTGATTAAACTTTTGCCTAAGGTGTGATCAACAATGAGAGAATTTGATTTGTTGAACGAAGGAAGCTCAACCGGATATGGCTTTTGTTTTTCTTGGGACAATTGAGCAATGAGCTCAACATGAACAGGCACCAAATTTAGCATGCGCGCTTAATTACAAACCGGACGGACTATTGTTGGTGCTGTCCAGGAAGTAGAGCACATCGATGCCCTGTAACTTGGCCGGCTGGTTTGATACATAACCTGACTCATCGGAATTCCAAGACCTGCAAAGTTCTCATTTGGAGACGACTACGACTCGCCTACACCGCCGTCTCGCCATAACTGTCTGCCAGTGCCAGAGACTGCAATATACTCATATACATCAAGCAGGTCGAGACAGGTTTGCACAAATGTTAAACATACTGGAACGAAATGCAGCATGAAGCAATTGCATGAGGATTTTGTGATTCCGAGTCCGACCTTGATCAGATGGCATGACGCAGAATGAAGAACCCAATGAATGAACAGGTGGCACGTACGTACTGGGAAATGAAACATTTAAGATGTAATAAGAAGAGAAAAGACCATCGTACTAGTCATTGATATTAACCACACTGACAAGGCAATGTAATCAAACAAAGACTCAGTTGATAAATAATCCATGTACGTATGTATGTACGTACATCACACCAAGCCATGCATTTACAGTCAGCATATCCATGCTGCTGTACTGAATTGAATAACACACATTAAAATCTGGATCTGGCACACACACGTGCGAGAAACACGCAACCAAACGGTCCTTGCCAGCTCTGGGCACAAACATACACAGAATACAAAACCACGCCGATGATGCATAAGTCGTCTCACTCTCCCTGGAGGAGAGTGGAGACACACACAAAGAGATGATTAAGCATGCATGCATGCAGTGCAGGTGCGGCATCAAGCAAGATAGCACCACTTTATTCTTTCTTCAGCAAGGAAACACACATCCACCATCCTGGGAAGGAAACACACCAGGTTATTGACTTGAGCCACCACGGCAGTGGAAAGCAGCAACAAGTCCACGGCAGTGGTCTTGCCACCATGCCTCAAACGTGCACAACATTTTACAAACTATCATATGTTATGACACTTGCATGAAACAAGATGCAAAACAATGAACATATATATATAGCATGTACCTGGATAGTATTGTCTATTCACCGAAGCACTGAAACTCTGGGCAGGGGCTTCTTGTAATGCGACGAGTGGCGTCGCTTGAAGAGGCAAGGGTCGTGGCCAGCCTCCAGCCCATCCCACTCCAGCTTCTCCCACCAGTCCTGCTCGCAGTCCACGACGGGGCGACGGCTATCTTGGCCGATGGCGGGGAGGCGCCTGAGACGCCAGCAGCCCCTGAGCCATACCCTCTCAAGCTTGGGAGCATGCATCTTGACCTCACATATATGCTGCAACTTATAGAGCTCATATAGGTGGATGTGCTTTAGGCTTGGGAACTCAAGTACATTTCTTCCGAGGCGAGGATGTACAGGGAACACCATCTTTAGGTCACCGCAGTTGACGATGTGGAGACTTTCTAAGTTGTGTAAATATGATCCTTGAATACCCCACAATAATGGAAGCACGAATGCGAGCCTTGGGCAAGAGTACAGGTGTATGCTCCGCAGTTTGGCAAAACAATTATTTTCCGTGCCATCGTAGGTCCTTCCTTTGCTCCAAATGTAGTGAACATTCAAGAGATCAGCAGCCCAAAATGTTTCTATTTTTGTAAAGGGGTAGCCACCATAGTTAGTCATGAAGACTGTGCGCATCTTGGGGCATCTCACCACATGACAATGTTTTAGATGTTTCCAGTCAAGATCCCTCCCAACTGTAGACTTCATGTGTTCAGGGAAGACAGTGGTGATGGAAGAATTGTCATGCACATGCAATGACTCGGCTTTGTTCATCACAGAGAAGAATGCATTCTTTCCTTGTGTGCTCTCCATTCTAGTGAAACTAATTCCATCACCAATCTCCACATGGGAGCCCAGAGGCTGAAATTGCGATGCACTGTTGTAGTCGTGATCAATAGTCATGTTGTCAACAATGACATCCGTGTAGGTGTTGTAAGTATTGGGGGTTAGTGACTTTGGTTGAGGAGGACCCATTATCTTCCCACTATTACCTATGGCAGTCTTCTCCTTGTAGCTTTGCTCCTGAACTTTGTTGGTACAAGGTACACATAGATTTAAATGGAACCTAGTACTCTTCCAACAGAACTCAGCATTACTCTCTAATATCAAGGTCTGAAGAAACCTTATGTCCATTATAGTAGCATATGCTTGATGAAGTTTTGCTTCAACACGACAGACTAGAGAATCAATGCGTAATACGGTATGTTTTGGCATACCATTTTGTGGCCACAGAATTGCAAGAAGTTGCAGACATCCTGATAGAATAATTTGTTGGAGGTTTGGGGCCTGGACCACTTGATCTTTGAGGTCAAGTGTTTTGACCAATGTGCCTGATAGATCCAGCTCCTCAAGATTTGGAAGTGATCCACACAATCTGAAGTTCACTAATCTTGCACAACCAGCCAAAGAGATATGAGAGATTTTAGCCTCCTTATTCAAATTCCCTCTTGTACAAGAATCTAAGCTGAAGGATTCAAGTGATGGTGGCAGTCCTTCCGGGCCAACACGTTCCAATCCAACACAACCATCGAGAACCAGAATCTTCAGGCTAGTAGCCCCAGACATACTTGGCAAAGCTTGTATTCTACTATCCCCTGATAGGTCGAGGAACTCCAGGTTCACCATATCAGTGAATTCATCCTTTTCGCCGGTCCACCAAGGAGATGTAGGCTCAATTACTCGAAGCTTGTGAAGGTTCTGCAGTTCTCGCCATGTGAAACTGTGGTGCCAAATCTTTCCTTTCTTTATGTGTACCTCCCTGATGTTTGCAGCCATCTGCTCTATTATCTCTAGTGATAAATCCAGTTCCCAGTCTGTGTCGCATATGTCTAGTACCCATAGGCTCTAAAAAAATTCCATTGCTGGTCTATCTTGGTTCTCATCTTCTTCTGCTCGCTGATCCTTGCAGCCATCTAATCCAAGGAACCTTAAGCTGCGGCAACAACAGAAAGGAGGTGAAGAAAAACTGAAGGTGCAGTGGCATAACTTGAGCACACAAAGTTTGTCGGATTGATGAAACATATCATTAGGTAATGGTCTTAATAGAGGATCAGATTTGCTTGCGGTTGCAGCAAGGAAAAAGGACGTTGACTCTGGATGCGCAACAAAGCTGTCCTTATCCAATATCCACCGTTTCGGAGGAGTCTCCAATCCATCACCAAAAGAGGGCAGCACATTGGATGAATAATCCTCCATATTTATCTGTTGATGCAAAGTAGCAGCAACCTTCCATGCTTCATCACCCTGACCCCCTTGTATAATCCCATCACAAACCCAATAGCTCGAAGCATGTGTGGCCCAGTTGTAGTCCATGATGTTGCCTCCCTGGCAATTTAATGACAGCAGATACAAGCAACACTCTTCAACTGCTTCACCAAGATTATCCGTGTACCCAGCAATTTCTCTAGCCTCATTGTGCAACAAATAATTCCACCCACGTCTACTCAACTCATCGTAAAGGAAAAGATGGGAATCATCCACCTTTTTACTAATTGCTGGGTTCAGCCGAAGCCTCCCCCTGAAGGACCACAATATCTTAACATCAAAGGCCAGCGGTTGAGGAATGCCAAAATTAGTCAAGTCAACCATACTGTTGCTGCCATTATGGAAGACCACTAAGCATATGTGTTCTTGTAGGGCTTGATGAATCTCCCTCACAATGACTCCAATCTCAGCTCTCGAGCTTTCATCTACCCCTCTGAAATCATCATCTTCATCTTGCCTATCAAAAACATCCATTACCCGCTGAGGAAGCTTCAGTTCTTGTGCGATTGTCCTCTGGAGTGCTCTTCGGCTTTTCCACCTCGAGCAATCGACGTGGATGATCTTGTCGAATTTCTGCAGCAGAGATGGCGGAGGGTCTTCGGCTATGGCTCTAAGCACCGCCGAAGCAGCCAGTCCTTGCCATCCATCAAAATAGATGGCCTTGTGTTCAGTACTGCTTGTATCCTTCAGATAAGGGATTATCTCTTGCACCGCTTCTTCGACGGTGTCCGGAATAATCCTCTGCATAATTAGTTGATGGCAATTAGTTGAGGTCGCTCACTTTAGCAGTTTTTGTCAAGTAATTAAAATACTACATGCAAAAGGTGCGCCTAGCTACTTTGTTTTGTTATTATTAGGAACACTGATAAACTGCATGCAAAAGGTGCATGCACACAGCTGTTAGCCATGACCACGATTTCTAGTATCTATGAGTTTGTTCGAGCCAGAGAAGATGGGAGGACCGTCGGTGTTGCGTTAGGCCGGCCGCATGCAGAGTGGCAGCGGCGAGGACAACCAGGTGGAGACCGTCACTTGGAAGTTGATGCTCCCGCACGCGCGTACGTGTTGCTGTTTGGTTGCTAATTAAATGATGGAATCCCCTAGCAGTAGCAGCTCTCGATCTCGAGATGCTTTGAAAAGGAATCGTAAGTGCGTACGTACTCTTGTTTGCTACTGTAGCTATGCTTGCATGCCTTGGAAATTTTAATTAAATGTGGATGGGATTAACTATATATATGTGCTGTATGTATGTACGTACGTACTGTAGCAGCTGTAGTGCGTATGTAATTGGTTAACTTGTTCGAGCATTTTTGCATTTTTGTACAAGCTAAAGTATATTTTTGCAAGCTGATTGGTTACCTTGTAATTAGTAGGCATGCAATTAGCTTAGCACGAACTGCGGCATTTTTGCATGCGTGCATTGACTTGTAGTCCCTAAGAAGCCTCAGCCGTCACGGACTTTTTCAGCCGTCGGATCTTTGTTTCCTTGGATCCGGGACATCCCATTGGGCTACGCGTTCCTCCCCACCCGCGGCCGACCTTCCTCCTCGATGCTCAGCTCACCTCGTTCCTCCACCTCTCCATTCCCAACGCCGCCTTTCCCCGCGAGCTCCAAGAGCTCAAGGCAGCCGACCTCTCCCCTCCCCTCCCCTCCCCTTGTGAGCCGCACCACTAATCTTTACCTATATATCACGGTTTCTCTTTTCCCGTGTTTGTTTTCACTCTGTCATGTGCATGCCATATGTTCGACAAAATGCCTATGAGTAGTAACACGATCGCTGTGTGTCAATTGCTTGTTGTGATTTAGTTTATTTAGCTTGCATCACCTTCCCGCATCTCTCCGATAATAGCAGCACTGCTGTACCAGCAGATTGCCAGAAGGCTGGCGCTTCCCCAGTTGAGAATTGTGAGTTCTTTTCGCAATTCAGATCAATTTTGGCAAAAGATTCCCCTAAATATTGAGTCTTGCAGTCTTTGTGGTGCTGGACACTAAGTTTATCGGCATTTTAGTCATTGCTATGGCATGAGTTTTATGAATAATCATTGGTTGAAATATGATTTCATATTTGCACCGTTTGAGTGCTCATCGTTGGAGATTTCGATTATTTATTAATAAGTTAGGCAAAACCTTTTTTGTTACTACAGCTTGGTAATCATGGTATAATGGCCACCATAATACTATTTAAGTAACTAATTTTTGGAGCAGATGTTGTCAATAGAGTAAACGGGCTTTACTATGGTCAGCGTTCACTAAAAGCTTTATCTTTCTCCCTTTCATGCAGTTCTATAGCTAATTTCTGTTGATGTGTTCTTATGTTCTCTGAATATAAATGCTTCTCATGTGCATTCCACTAATTGTTTTTATGTGCACCTCAAAATGCATAGGGTATGCATACGAAAGAAGGACAAGTAACTAGCATAGAAGAGTGGGCAGAAGACCTGCCCGAGGTGCCACTTTTACATTGTTATGCAAGACAGTTCGCTGTTTCCAGACTTATTTGAATACGATTCATTTGAGTTATTGTTCATAGTTTGTTCTTTCTGCTGTCGGTTGCACTGCAGGGTTTTTTCACTCTGTAGATTTAGAAGTTCATATACATTCTCAGGATACAGCAGCAGTGATAGTCTTGTGTTTCCTATTCTCTTGTGCTATTCTTATGTTTCCTATTTTACTGTGACATTTTATATTAGGGTCTTCCGAATTTAATGTTCTGTTTTATGGGTTTAGTGCCTGATCCAAAAGAGGCCTTGCCAAGTCGAAATCTCTCCACCCAAAGGCACTTGCTGATAAGTAGGACACCCAGACACAAAGGATGGTGCGAGTGCGGTAAGCAATTTCAATCTGGTACTTTGATGTATATTTCTTAATCAAGTTATAATCCATACATTATATTTCATTTTCGTCTCTTCTAATTATGTTTTTTTGTAGCATTTTGAAATCTGTGTTATTCTTCCAAATGCATAGTTTTGTTTTCAGGTTCTAGAGCATATAGAATAAGGAGCATCCACATTAGTTATTTTGACATTGCCATGCTTCACATTATAGTGTTTTAGATGGCAAAAACATTTGATGATGTTATTGATACATGGCATAGCTTTCACGTAAGATTGACCAGGGCTGAGGTATATATGCCATATAAGATGTGATTCTCCTGTCCTTGGAAACCTGTAGTTGTTCCTCTCCAATGAATTCCTGTTTGAGCTGTATGTGATTCATTTTTGTTCCAGTAAATTTATGTTATATTAATGACACTTCATTTATCATGCTAATGAATTGGTTAATTTATCAAATTAATGGGTTTTTGGTTTTTGCTAATTTGGGGTGTTGCAATCATGTCTACTTTGTTGAGGTGTTGGTGATGTGCTTCGCCTCCTTCCTGAGGGCTCAACAAGAGAAGCATGACCTCCACAAAAAAAATGGACGAGGAAGTAAAGCCGAAGTGAGCCGCTGCTGATTCGCCTGCCGCCATCCCCTGCCCTGCTCCTACCGTGCTTCTCTCCCCGTCGTCGAGCTCACGCTGCTGCTGTCCTCCACCAGAAGGTATTTTCAGGGCCGGTCCTGGCATTTCGGGGGCCGGGGCGGAAGTAGAATCCGGGGCCCTTACTATAAATATTAAAATAATAATTTATGTTTTTGCCTCGGCTCTTGAACATCCAAAATCTGCGTAAACCTCTCTTATAGCTAGCTAATTAACTATTATTCGATAAATATATAAGCATAGTTTGGACAACAAACGAAAATTTTAACTTTCTCACATTAATTTGAACTCTGAATCATGTACTAGACAAATTTCTTGGCTATAAATCTCAATCTACTTTACCAAAAGTAAACACTGGCTATGTCATATAAACTAGTGCTTGCAAAATAGATTTCTGCTAAAATTTGAAAATAATTATGTTCTAGTGATATCTCAACAAGACTGCCGTGACAACATCACTATTCAAGTGATATATGAACAACAATTAATCGAAACTGAGCAAATTGAGTTCGATTGGAATGCAATTCGCAAGCACTACAAATTTGATTTTGGTGTCATATAGAAATTATAGAACCAGTTATCAGAACACTAATCCCATCCAGTGATTGGATTACCAAAAGAAATTATCGGCGTCGACTTTGAATAACAAAGAAAAAAAAATAGGAACTGGGTACTACCATAAAGGTTACCTTTGAGCCGTAGAACATGGATCTAAAACAACGAAAAAAATAGCGCGCTATTTCGGCGTTTTAGCGTCGCTTTAGCATATTTGGGATGCTCACGTTACGTTTCAGAGAATTTGCTCGCTATGCCGCTAAATACGTTATAGCGCGCTATTTACGCGCTAAACGAAAAAACGTTACAACATTATAGCGTGGAATGGATCAAGATGGACCAAATTTGTGAGACAAACGGCAGGCTCAGTAGCCCATCGGGGCGGAAGTGTAGTTTCCCAGATCGACAGTTCTCTCTTCTCTGTTGTCATGTAGTTCTCTATTGACATAATCCTATCTTCTGTCATATATTCATCTGCAGTTTTCTACTACTTGTTGTCTTGAACATAAACTGCCTAGATCTCATGCTGAGTTCATTTGCTATGCACAACGATTATGAGTTCATTTGCAAACAAAGGATGTCTAGTTTTGTACGGAGTACTTACTAATAGTAACTACACCTTTGACTCACATTAAACTACAGATGGGATTATGAATTTATGATCAACATGAACACATTACATCTACAAATCTCTTATATGTTGTCGCTATGTTGTATTGTTTACTTGTTGGCCTGTTGCAATGTTTGCTAGTTCCATCTTCAAACTGTCATGTTGTATTATTGTTATCCTATTGGCTGTTGTTGTTGCCTGCTAGACTTTTGGACAAGTACTTCTGTATGTAGTTGTGTTGCTATGTTTCTCCATCTAGTTCATTTTATAGCTGCTATGTTGTATTGTTATTGTTGTTCATCTTAACCAATTGTTGCATGTATGGCTCCTAGACAAAAATTTAGATGTTTAAATCCTTAATTTCTGGTATATATTTGGTATTTTTTTCAAAACGCTATTTTGAATATAGCACGCTATAGCACGCAATAACTTGTATAGCATTTGAAGAAGGGCCACGCTATTTTAGATAGCACGCTATTTTTTTCGTTGATCTAAAATCAACTTATAGATTCCGATGCAATGTAAGCAGTCCTTCGGCCGCTGTTATCGCTTGTTCCTGGTTGCTGTGGCGCATCTAGGTGATAAGGCGAGGCGACGGTGCGAGGCAAGATGGCGACGATTACTCGATTAGGCGATGGAAAGGGTGCTCAGCGCAAGGGGAATCATTCGTCAAGGGTGATTATCAAATTCAGTTTGCTACTATGTAGCAATAGCTGTGTGTAGATTGTCAAGAGACGTGTATAGTCAATGGTAGCTTGCTCTCTTTAAAATGCACACATATAATATACTTGCATGACCACCATTGAGTTTCCTTTAGCTACCCATCTTATGTAAAGATTGTATATACTGCTCCATCTTTTGGCCCTTCTTAATATGTTTTTCCTCCTGTACTATAGGTTAGCAAGATGACAGGCTTGTCCTATGGAATGACAAAATGGCATGAACCTGATTATATGCTGCTATGGTACAGTTAGCTATTATGCGAAAGTTCAGTTAGCTAATATTTGCACCTTAGGAATGAGCGTTCAGTTTAGATATGCAGGTAAGCAATTCATATACAGAGCAATATGTGGCTAGCTGAATCTGAATGGTCTCTACGCACTAAGTTGAAAATGGACATATATTTGTGATTTACTAGTGCGGCACTTTGTGCCTAATCAAGCACTGATTCCCTCTCTCAAAACTGAAGCCCTTACAAGGTCCTTGTGTAAAACCCGGAACTGATTTTCAGTGTTCTTGTTTGCCTATAAATCCTGATCCTATCATAACACTAGTAAATTGGATAATTCTGGAACCAAAATAGGACTCTGTATATATTACCAGATTTATATTAAGCTAAAGGAACAAGTGATCCTTTCATCTGTAGCTTATTTCTCAAATGTTTAACTGTAACTCTCTCCCTCGCTCGGCTTGGTTATTTTTGAGGATCAGCCTTTCCTGATACTCATGCAGTTTATCTAGAGGACCAGGCTTGGTTATTAACCAAGATAAAAATCCTGGTACTCATGCTTAATGGCTGTATGCATCTTTAGTTGTTGCAGAGGCCGGGGAAGTGAAATTCTCCCCAATTTTTAAGGATTTAGTCACAACATTTGAATTCAAACCTGCCTCGCATCGCCCCCGCTCGGGCGACTCGGGCGGCGCCGCAACCCTAGCCACCGGGGGCGCAACCTCCTTCCTTCCCTCCCTCCCTCCGTCGCCGCCGGGGGACGCCGACGGGCTAAGCCCGGGAGCTGACGGCGGTGGCGGGGGCTACCTCTCTCCCGCGTCATGGGGGTGGTGCGGGCGCCCCTCGGCGCGACCGATCAGACCTTGGCGGCCGGCCCTGCCACGGGCGGCGGCGATGGCTGTGGTCGGCGGCTGCGCGGCGGCTGGCCTTGCCTCGGGCAGCGCCGATGGCTGCGAGCGCAGCGGCTGGCCCTGCCTCGTGCTGTAGCGGCGGACAGTTATGTGGCGGCATGCCATCTGGCCTCGGATCGGCGGCGGTGGCGTGGAGGGCCTGGTGGACGGGTCGGCAGCATGCGTGGTCTGGCCTCCGGTCAGATCTGATCTGGCCGGTGCGGCCTGCTCGCTGCGCGGCGGCAGAGATTGGTGGCGGCCCGTGCACACGATGCTAGATGGAGGTTCATCGAGCAGATCCGGGTGAAAACCTTGCTCTCGGTTAGTGCCAAGGCCGGCGATGGCGGTGCTCTTTTGTGTCGTCCCCTTCTTGAAGGCATCACCGTGGAGAAGCTCGAGACCCTTATCCGCTACCTCCGGGGGAAACTATAGATCAGTCGATCGGATGACGGCGCTCTTGTGTCGTTCCCCCATTGGGGGCGTCATTCTTGGAGGTGTGCATTGGCTCGAGGGACCAGTGGACGGGTTCAGCGGTGGAGCGGCGTTTCATGTGACGCATCGACAACGTGGAGTCTCGGCGGCGTGGCGTGGCAGGGTCTCAGCGACGGATGTGTGATGATGGACACGCGTAGGGAGGTGACATTGTCTGGCACCGTGGTGGCGTCTATGGCAGGCCTGGCAAGGTCGATGCATTTGTACCTGCTCTGAAGATGGATCGGTGGAAGACGGTGGCGACGGCCTCTGCAGCGTGCGCATGCGGTGCCCGCTGAGAGTGCGCCGGACCGGTGTGTGACCCAGACCTGGCAATTCGGCTTGGTTGGGGCCTCCGGATTTAGATATTGGGCTTTGGTGTGAGGTCTGGGTATGCGGCCCCGACAATCTGCACCCCTTCGTCAAGTTGATTGGAGTAGCGACAGTTGTTGCTAAGATGGTGGCTTGAGACTTATTGATGTATTACTTTGTAAGGTCTTGGTGAATAATTAATAAAATGGCTGCATGCATCGCCCTGATGCAGAGGCCGGGGGTCATCCTCCTTTTCGAAAAAAAAAACTCTCTCCTACGCTGTAACAATTATGAAGCAAGAGATAGGTGGCTATATGCTGTTCCACTAAGAATCTTTAATAAACTCTTAAATGTGTACTTGTCATATGAGTTTCTTTTGCGAAACCCCTTCAGCTGCAACGGCACTTCTTAGTCTCTAGGATGGCAACCAAAATTATCTTTGATCAGGAAAATGACTTATCCTTGGAATCCATGGTTTTTCTTTGCTTGTAAACTATTGTAATTGTGTTGTAACTAGTTCATAGTATTGTCACAAAACTTGGGGCTGCAGCCTGTAAGGATGTATGGCTTGTGTATTTGTTGGCAAGATCAGCTTAACAACATTGTGATTTATTTAAAGTTGTAGGTATTGACAACCGTATGTATCTGTCCACACATATTTAGAACAGGTTGCCGTGCTTTCTTGTGTTTTTGTGGAATATTCATCAGTATAAATCTCATAGATGAATAATTATTGCAGGTTGAGATGGAAGCTTTGAAGGGCCAAGTAGCAGCTGAAGACGGCACCAAACCGAAGGCAAATACGCAGGTTGTAACTGGCATGCTTAGTGCCTGCTATGCCATTTAATCTTGCTGTGACTGGCATGTTCTTTTTTACTAGATAGAGATATCTTGAATAGAGGTTATTCCAGTCCGTTGATCTCCGCATCTAAATAAATTCCAGTGGTCGTTTATGTAATAAACGAGGTTGTCTTGAACCTTTTTTTCATGCCACAAATGTACTGTCATGGTAGTCCCTGTTAAGCTGCAATGAGAACCTTTTATCCATGCAAGTCATTGTGTGGTTTCATAGATATTCATATCTTAGTTGCTAACTGAGGCATGGATAAGAGAGCATTGTGCTGGTACAGTGGTACTTGCAGATCTGATCAGGTGCTGAGTAGTGTATAAAAAGCGAAGAACCTTTTTGTTTATGAGTGCTATTATTACTTTCTGGTGGGTTAAAGTAAAGAGGTTAGTGACGGACCGTGTGCTCACTCCCCCGGAAGATTGGCTGCGCAAGCAGCTCAAGATTGCTTACCTTGGCTTGGCCTCACTGGAGCGCACGATTGCCCGGCAGCGCGCACGCATAACTTCCCTCAAGGACGGCGACGCAAACACGAGCTTCTTTCATAGGCAATGCACGTACCGCCGGCAGAAAAACCGTGTGCACAGCCTGGCCGTGGACGGGCATGTGCTCACCGACCACGAGGCGATGGCACAGGCAGCGTTCGTGCACTTTGATGGGTTGCTGGGCACCGCCTCTGACCGGGATCACACCCTGGACCTTGAGCAGCTCATCACGCCCAGCGACCTAACCAGCTTGGAGGAACCCTTCAGCCCAGAGGAGATATGGGAAGCGGTCAAGCACATGCCTGCGCACAAGGCGCCCGGGCCGGATGGCTTTACCGCGGAATTCCTGCGCGCTTGTTGGAGTATCATCAGGCAGGACATCATTGACGTCTTCGAGCTGCTCTACGCGCTGCGCGGACGAGGATTCAGCAAGCTCAACCAAGCGCTGCTAACCCTCCTGCCCAAGCGTGCGGACGCCCACAAGCTTGGTGACTACCGGCCGATCTGCCTGATTCACATCGTGGCTAAGATCTTCGCGAAGGTTTTGTCGTTGCGCCTCGCCCCAAAACTCGACAGCCTTGTGAGCCGCAACCAGAACGCATTCATTGCCGGACGCACGCTCCACGACAACTTCATCCTTGTCCGGCAATCCCTCAAGTTGCTGCATCAACTGGGCGCGCCGAGAATTATGCTCAAGCTTGACCTCTCGCGGGCCTTCGACTCGATCTCTTGGCCTTTTCTCTTCGAGGTCCTGCGCCAATATGGGTTTGGGGACCGATTTCGGGAATGGCTGGCCATCCTCTTATCTTCGGCCAGCACCCGCGTCATGCTCAATGGAGTCCCCGGCCCCCCTATCTGGCACCGCTGTGGACTGCGCCAAGGTGACTCCACATCCCCGCAGCTATTCGTCCTGGCTGTGGACACTCTTGGCCGCCTCATGCGCCGGGCCCTCCAGACAGGCATCCTTCGGCAGCTTCACCCCCGCCGTGATATTCCAGCAATATCTCTCTACGCCGACGACGTGATGCTGTTCTGCCACGCCACGCTCGATGAGGTCCTCGCCGTGAAGGGCATCCTTGGTGTCTTCGGTACAGCATCCGGACTCCAGGTCAACTATGGCAAGAGCTTGTCCACGACATTACACGGCGACGAGTCGAGTGCTGATCTGCTGGAGGTCCTTGGATGCCCTGCGGCAGACTTGCCAGTCACCTATCTGGGCATCCCGCTCACCACCCGCCGCCCCTCTGCAGCCCAGATGCAGCCACTTGTTGATGCGGTGGCTGGACGCCTCCCGTCATGGAAAGCTTGGCTGATGAACAAGGCCGGTCGGTTGGCGCTTGTTAAGTTGGTGCTCAGTGCAATTCCCATACACCAGATGCTTGCCCTTGCGCCCCCAAAGAAAACCCTGAAGCAACTTGAGAAGATTCAGCGAGGCTTCCTCTGGGCTGGCCGTGAGGACGCACATGGAGGGCACTGTCACGTGAATTGGCGTAGGGTCTGTCGGCCGATCGAATACGGCGGACTAGGCGTTCGAGACCTTGAGCGCACGGGGCTCGCTCTCCGTCTCAGATGGCTCTGGCTCTCGAGGACGGACACCGACCGCGCCTGGCAGGGTCTCGACCTGCAGTTCACCCCTGAGGAGCGCACCCTCTTCCACGCCTCCACAACCATGGTGATCGGGGACGGATCGACGGCCCTATTTTGGGAGGATCGCTGGCTCCACGGCAAGTCCATTCGCGAGCATGCGCCCTTGCTCTACCTATGCATCCCCAAAAACTGGAGGAAATCACGGACGGTGGCGGAGGGCATCGACGGCAACGCGTGGGCGCGTGACATCCACGGAGTCCTCGGCCTACATGAGATTGGGCAGTACTTGCGGATATGGCACCTAGTGCAGCACACCACTCTGTCCATCGAGCCGGACAAGCTCGTTTGGAACTGGACGGCCAATGGCGTTTACACGGCGCAGTCCTGCTACCGGGCCACTTTCCACGGATCGACGACATGCCGCTCGTGGAAGCTAATATGGAAGGGCTGGGCGCCACCGAGAGTGAAGTTCTTTCACTGGCTGGTTAACCAGGACCGCTGCTGGACCGCAGAGCGGCTCGCCCGCCACGGCCTTCACTACCATCCTAGATGCCTCCTCTGCGACCAAGAGCCGGAGACGATCCGACACCTGCTGCTCACGTGCCCATTCGCGAGGCAAACCTGGCATGCGACCCTCTCTTGGCTGCGCCTGCCGCTCCGACGCCTGAGCATGACGCCTCGCTTCAGGACTGGTGGCTTCGGGCGAGGGAAGCCACGCCACACACGCTTCGCAAGGCGCTGCACTCTACAGCGCTCTTGGTGCCTTGGATGATCTGGAAGCATAGAAACGCGTGTGTTTTTGATCATGTAACCCCATCGCTTGATGAGCTGGTTGACAGGATCAAGGATGAGACCAGATGCTGGGCAAGGGCCGGGGCCCTAGGGCTCAGGGTTGTCTTGCCACCATCATGGGACGTCCACTGATCTTCATGTAACGATGCAGAACTGGCCTCTTAGGAGGATGTAACCCCCTTTCTTTCCAATGCAATGAAACGCAAAGGCTATTTGCGTTTTCTCGAAAAAAAAAGAGGTTAGTGACAGTGTACTCGTGGGAACATTTTGTAATTATCACATATTTGTGTCAAAATTAACCGCAATGTAGTGTTGACCCAAGTTTTTATTCTAGAAATTCCAGACAGCTTTCAAGCAATCAAGATGATGCACATTGACTTACACAGCATATATTCCCTTCTCTTAAAAGCCTCTGTAGATTACAATTTCAGTTCAGTTATTTTCTCATCCAACAGATGTATATCCTGGGAACAAAATATTTGTGGTCAGATGATTTTTGAGGTTGGCAGTGTTTTTTTATTCCACTCATGCTTGTACACAGATGATTTTTTTTCTGGTAACAAAATTTTTGGTCCTTTTCAAGTCTAGGTATTGATGTAACTTTACAAGTGTCTTGCTCATAAGTTTTGCCAATGTTAGATGGGTGTGATCATGCTCCATTGCCATTTGGAATGAAGACTGATATTGAACGTGTAAAATGCCTGGATCTTCGGATGACACGTGAGAAGGGTTTTTGTATTCCTTGTGATAAGAAGCTGTTATAGTTCCAATCCTTCACAAGGTAATGTTCTTTTTCCTTATCTGCAAGTCCTCTGTGTTGATTTATTCTGAAATGTTTGCCAACAAATTTTTGGTCGTGATGCATTTTAGTTGCAGCAATTACAAAAGTGCATTGTAGATTGCTAGCTCAAGTAAAGAATGAGCCATGTTTAGAGTGAGGTAATGCTGTTCATGATTATCAAATTCAATTTGCTACTAAAACCAACCAGAACCGGTGGTTTCTATCATATGATGAATCTTGAATGTACCTGTAAATCAGTACTGGGGGCAATGCTTATATGTGTACACAAGTAGGCGTTCAGCCGCACTGCATTGAGACGAGGGAATAACTGTGCATGCGTGTGCATGGGTGTGTGTGTGTGTCCACTGATTGTCTGTGTGCGTTTGATTTTGGCAACCATTTCTTTATCCTTGAACCGAGCTAATGAACATGTAAATCTTGAACGTACAATTTTTTATTCAATAAAAATTAATACAACCATATCTGGGATGCTTTTTTTTGCGTTAAAATCTCTAGCATGCTTAATTGTTATGTTTTGAACAAGAGCCATGTGTAGATCTATACTACCACAAGAATTGAAATACTACTAGTAGTCTAGATTGTGAGAATTGCATGCTTGTATTTCGCAAAAAAAGAAGAAGAAGAATTGCATGCATGTATATGTAGAAAAATACCTCTCGCGGCATAATGACTAATATTTCAACGAAGGCCCGGTAAAGATACGAAGCTCCAGATGTTAATCTAACCCATGGATCTGCACCTCCAGATGGATCTCTGATTATTTTATTTTGCTAGCACCTGGTGGATATCAGAAGAGCCTAGGAGTTAGTTATGTTTGTGCATGAACAAAACGAATATTGTCAGTTGATGCATAATTAATACACTTGTTATTTTGAAAACAAACTAAACCGCTAGTAATTAGAGAAGAATATTTAAAACCATATAGTAGTAGCAGTAAGGGCGTGTTCGGCAACTCTCTAAACTTCCAAAACTCCACAAAATCAGCTTCAGAAGCTAGCTTCGAACTCCACCTGAAGATTGGCGAAGCGTTCTGCGCGTCCTAGCTCCTCCCAGCGATTTGGCCCGCTGGGGAGGCATCTGGCCTGTTCGGCTAGAGTATGGGCCGGCTGGAACCAGCCCAAGTCACCTAGCCTGTACCGATTCGAGCCAGCCGCGCGCTTGTGTATCGATAGGATTCTGTTTCGAGGGGGTGGGAACGAATCGTTTTCTTTGGCGGGGGCACTTCGATGTAAATACCGGGAACTCCCACTTTTCAGTTCTGGGGAGCTGGGCTTTCGTTGCTCCACTTTTTTGCACTGCGGGCTGAGGCAGCTTCTCAGATTCAGCTTCTCGTGGTAAAACCGTTCGGGCCAACTCCAGGTGCGGAGTTAGCGGAGCTGGGAGCCAGGGAGTTGCCGAACACGCCCTACGTGTGTGCCTTACCCGGCTGGCAGTCACACAGATCTTGTGTGGTGATGATGAATAACAGAAGAATTAGTATATATCTGTCGATACCAGTTAACTGCAAAAGAGGTAGTGGCAGAAGAAGAAAGATGTTTATGTGAGGTGATATGAAGGAAGAGCAATGAAGGAAGAGCAATGAAGGAATGAATGGGTGTTGGAGAGCAACTGTGCCTGACTAGGGAAGGTCCAGATGCCAATCTACCCCATCGATCTGCACCTCCAAATGAATTATTTTATTTTGCTAGCTGCTATCACCTACATACGTAGTCACCAGAAGACCGCAGGGATTAGTTATGTTTGTGCATGCATGAACAAACATTGTCAGTTGATGCATAATATACGGCTAGCAAGCAATCGACACAAGATATATATATATATAGATAGGAGAAGAATTACTCATATATATAGCATCACTTAGTGTTATAGTACCTAAATTTGCAGCTGCAGACAGTGCTTGGTCGGGCCAGAAGAAATTGAAGATGTTGATGTCAGGTAATACGAAGGAGGAGCAATGAAGGAAAATGAATGGGGATACTGGAGGGCAGTTGTGGCTAACTAGTTCTGCAGGTATGCAGTGTAGGGCTTGTGTACGTAGGTACGTTTGGCTTAATTTGCTTTTCCCAAGGCTAGCTGCAGGTTCTTTGCTTGCTGTTTGAGCAAAGCAAAAAAGCAAAGATGGACTTGTCCCGGCCTTGTCTGCTAATGCTTTGCTTCTTTCCTCCTTTTCCTTTCTCTTTGAATAAAGCAAAGGGACCTTGGAGGCTTTATCACGAGTAATGCAAATCACGAGTACTGTAACGCCAACAACTCACTGGTAAGAAGGCGACGTGGCAATGTATCGTCGTGCGCTGGAGCAGCTCAAGGTGGAGAATGGGATGCGCCCCATGTAGGTTCCAGCGGTTTGAAATCACCGTGAGATACGATTGAATGGCCTGCCGCAAATTCGTTTGGTTAACTGGGTTTCCACATCATCTGTTTTTCACTACAGTTAATTGTTTCATCAGCAAGTATTATTGTTGGTCAAGTTATTGCGGCCAGCCAGCAGTTTACGTTTTTTGATCGATCCTTCTTGATGTGTGATTGCTTCTTTCTTGTACTAGTGCAAAGCTGGAGTCCTCAGCTATAGCGGTGTAATTAACCTGTGTGTTTTCTTATTCAGAATTTTCCCTTGTAATAAAGCAAGCAAGTACACTTCCAGTTTAACGAGTGCTAGCTGTACCTGCTTGCTAATTTGAACTACTTTTTGTCTTATGGACCCAGTCGAACCCACCTTCCAACTGTCAGTTACTTATGCATGGTGACACTTAATTAGTAATACCGAACTGTCGTACGTACTTGTACAAAATTATAAACGAGTTATTCTCAGAAAGAAACTAAATTGCGCTTACGTACTTGGTTTACCCCTGCTCTGCCTCTGCTCTAGTAAGTAGGTACTGATCGCCCTGCCCCGCCACCGGGCACTTGAAGGGCCACGTACTTGGTGTTAGCAGCACTCTTCTCACAGGATCTATTCCTCATCAATTCGGATTACAAGCCATGGATTCTAGCCTTGCAAGGGAGGAGAGGAATACAAGAGGAAGAGGAAGACAGAAGCAGAGGAGGCCGAAGCCGTCCTGATCCGAGCCGCCCCGTTCGTAAGCCACTTCCCTTGTATTTGTAGCAGCTGCCTCACGTCGTTTCCTAGCGGCCCAAGCCCAATGGTGTCAGCCCGTGGCCCAGCCCAGGGAAGGGTAGCGAAGGTCGCTAACATTCCCCCCTCCTTAAATTTCGGCTTGACCTCAAGCCGATGCCATGTCGAACCGCCGGGGTCCCACGGTACTTGATGCTTCATGACTTCGCCGAGGTCGCGGTGGGTGCCGTAGTCGAGGCAGACCTTGACAAGGTTAAGGTAGCCGACATCGCCAACTTGCTCAAGGAGGACGCCGAAGTAGTGGTCGGTGACAATTTGCACTTGGTCATGGAAGATGTTGAGATAGTGGTCTTGGTCGACTCGATGGCAGCGGTAGTAGGCTGGAGCTGCAGCATTTCTCCCTCCTATTGCTTCAGCTTGTGTGAAAAATCCGAAGAAATGGAGAAGTGCCCAGACGCCTGGATCCCATGACCACTTCCCTTGACAAAACTCCAGACTGCCGCAGCTCCACATGGCAAGGCAAGCAAGGAACTGAATTGGTACAGTACTTGCCCTGCCTGAAGTGAAATAATGGCAGCCACAAGTTCCAGTATGGTGAGCTCCAGACCAAATTACCAGGAGAACTTGTACAGTTCTTGTAGAGAAAGGTTGAAAAGTTGCGTTTCTCTTCGCAAGAAAACCTTCAGATCTCACTGTTTTTGGAAGGAGTGGCTGGCCAGACCTGTTGCCACTATCAGAGCAGCCGAAGTCAAGTGGCCATGGAATTTTCCAGTGAAGTCGCTCCAAACCACACAGACTATGCAGCATTGCACAAGTCCATGAGATTCGTCCCAACGGACAGAGGTCATTAATCTGAAGCATACCAAGATGATGTCGAATAAGGCCACCAGGGTCCCAGTGCAAGTGTAGCAGAAAAAATGAATGAATAGCCAATCTGTTGGTCTCAATCGCCAAGTAATAGATCACACTAGAGAACTTCCTGGCAATGTAATGACTAGAGCATGACACTGTTGTAGTTGGCCATGCAATCTCCCACTGAATTTCTGCAGTGCCATAGCCATACAAGGAAGTTTTTCCTGCAGGGCAAAACTGAAACCAACTATGTCGCACTGAATGAAACCATAGAAACTTCCAATGCATCAGTTCAGGATCCAATTGATTATGATCACTAGTGAGACAGTGGCTACCCCAGGTTTGCAAGGAACTAGCAAGTACCAGCTCCAATTGGAATTGTGACCAGTATACTTGGAAACATGGCACTGACCAGTATACCTGTGCCGCTTGCAGATGGACTCGTCCAAAATTTCTGTGAGAAATCACCAGCCTGACAACAGACTCAAGTAAAGGAAATGGAACTCTAAGCACCAAAGCATCATATGAATTATTGGGGCAGCGTCTGATACGCGTTTTGCATACTGATTCAAGGTTAGCTTTGTGATCCCCATCAACTGTAAAAAGATCCGACCACCCTTGGACAACACCAGACTGTGGTTGACAATTCTTCTGAGTAACACCGAATGATTCCAAAAGAAAATTTGCAAAGGGCATTTGTACAGCACAATTTGCAAGATATGCAGGAGCACAAGCCACACGACTTTCCATGTATTGTTTACAGAGATGGCCAACGCTATCGAACAGGTACTGGAGCAATCCCACGTAGATGTCCTGATAGAAATACTTGCCTATCGCGTTCGCACTTGAGCAAAGAAATTGACTAAACCAATGCAAATATGTCTGAGTTTTTGCATACCCCGGCTTCTGATCATGAACATGACTGCCTGATAAATGTGTATCCAATTGCTTAACACATGCACCCCAATCAATATCTTTGCTACGGGTAGAATCTGTCAATACCACTGGTTTCTTGCCTGGGTCCCATGGCAATAAGCAAACTGAATGAGTTGTACCACAGCCAAGACCAGAACACATACCACTGCATATTGGGTGAAGCTGATTCACACATGAACAACCCAGCTGCTGCTCCGCGATCTTGAGTGTGGCCTGTGCGAGCACTGCCGCTGGCACATCAGGGACGGGGTCGAGGCACACCACAGACACTGTCGTTGGCGACGCCATGATGAGGTCGGACTCGAGCGCCACTGATGTATCTGTTAAAGTGGCCGCTGCGGTTGGTGATGTAGAGAGTGGCCTAACAATGACAAATTGAAACGCCTGGAGGTAGAGGTCATCATGATACACCATACGCTCAGCCAGGACGGAGGCCGACACAAGAGGAGTTGAGGGCACAGTAGCATTTCTCGCGAGATCGGCCTTGTGCGCCGCAGCTGATGGAGGCGCGCCGATGGCACCGGTGAACGCCTCTGATTGGAGGTCGTCCTCATGGACCAGCTGGATATCCGCGTGTGGCGCAGGCCCAGTCACAGACGAATACGAATCCACCACTGCAACAGGGATGGGAAGCGGTGAAGCCACTGGTTCTAGAACCTCTGCGGGGTTGGACGCAGCTGATGGCGAGCTCGGGCCGCCTCGTGGGCATACCATCGAACAGGTTGTGGGCGGGCGAGCAGCGAGGTTGCCCTCGCACACCAAACACTCAGTGATAACGGAGGGAGGCGCGGAAGAAGTCGAGGTCGCCGTGGGGTCGTAGTTGGCCACCACAGACCTTGTGGTGGTAGACGTAGTCGCTGGCGCCAAGTTGAGGTCGAGGTCGTCCGCCACAGATGCCGTTGGGGTCGACGTGGTCGTCGGCGCAAGGTTGAGGCCCTCGTGGTGCCCCACGCGCGTAGCCCGTAGCGCTGCTTCGACGGCCGCCGACACCTCGGCTGCCACCTGCGCCGCGATGGCCGGGATGAGGGCGGTGAACTCGGCCTCGCGCCGCGCCGTCTTCTCCGCCAACTCGGCACGACGCCCAGTTCTCTGGTCCCTCCAATCGGCGAGGCGCCGCTGCTGCGGGTCCTCCACCAGCGCGACCGCTTGATCTCGGCGGGCAGCCCAAGCTGATCCGCGCAACATGGTTGAATAGGATGGATCGAAACCTCCGATATGAGAAATTATTTGGCTCGAATTCGGAAATTGTGGGGAGAAATTTTTGGGATTTTGCGTGGAGGAATCGATTGGCTCTGAATACCAATTGTTAGCAGCACTCTTCTCACAGGATCTATTCCTCATCAATTCGGATTACAAGCCATGGATTCTAGCCTTGCAAGGGAGGAGAGGAATACAAGAGGAAGAGGAAGACAGAAGCAGAGGAGGCCGAAGCCGTCCTGATCCGAGCCGCCCCGTTCGTAAGCCACTTCCCTTGTATTTGTAGCAGCTGCCTCACGTCGTTTCCTAGCGGCCCAAGCCCAATGGTGTCAGCCCGTGGTCCAGCCCAGGGAAGGGTAGCGAAGGTCGCTAACATTCCCCCCTCCTTAAATTTCGGCTTGACCTCAAGCCGATGCCATGTCGAACCGCCGGGGTCCCACGGTACTTGATGCTTCATGACTTCGCCGAGGTCGCGGTGGGTGCCGTAGTCGAGGCAGACCTTGACAAGGTTAAGGTAGCCGACATCGCCAACTTGCTCAAGGAGGACGCCGAAGTAGTGGTCGGTGACAATTTGCACTTGGTCATGGAAGATGTTGAGATAGTGGTCTTGGTCGACTCGATGGCAGCGGTAGTAGGCTGGAGCTGCAGCATTTCTCCCTCCTATTGCTTCAGCTTGTGTGAAAAATCCGAAGAAATGGAGAAGTGCCCAGACGCCTGGATCCCATGACCACTTCCCTTGACAAAACTCCAGACTGCCGCAGCTCCACATGGCAAGGCAAGCAAGGAACTGAATTGGTACAGTACTTGCCCTGCCTGAAGTGAAATAATGGCAGCCACAAGTTCCAGTATGGTGAGCTCCAGACCAAATTACCAGGAGAACTTGTACAGTTCTTGTAGAGAAAGGTTGAAAAGTTGCGTTTCTCTTCGCAAGAAAACCTTCAGATCTCACTGTTTTTGGAAGGAGTGGCTGGCCAGACCTGTTGCCACTATCAGAGCAGCCGAAGTCAAGTGGCCATGGAATTTTCCAGTGAAGTCGCTCCAAACCACACAGACTATGCAGCATTGCACAAGTCCATGAGATTCGTCCCAACGGACAGAGGTCATTAATCTGAAGCATACCAAGATGATGTCGAATAAGGCCACCAGGGTCCCAGTGCAAGTGTAGCAGAAAAAATGAATGAATAGCCAATCTGTTGGTCTCAATCGCCAAGTAATAGATCACACTAGAGAACTTCCTGGCAATGTAATGACTAGAGCATGACACTGTTGTAGTTGGCCATGCAATCTCCCACTGAATTTCTGCGGTGCCATAGCCATACAAGGAAGTTTTTCCTGCAGGGCAGAACTGAAACCAACTATGTCGCACTGAATGAAACCATAGAAACTTCCAATGCATCAGTTCAGGATCCAATTGATTATGATCACTAGTGAGACAGTGGCTACCCCAGGTTTGCAAGGAACTAGCAAGTACCAGCTCCAATTGGAATTGTGACCAGTATACTTGGAAACATGGCACTGACCAGTATACCTGTGCCGCTTGCAGATGGACTCGTCCAAAATTTCTGTGAGAAATCACCAGCCTGACAACAGACTCAAGTAAAGGAAATGGAACTCTAAGCACCAAAGCATCATATGAATTATTGGGGCAGCGTCTGATACGCGTTTTGCATACTGATTCAAGGTTAGCTTTGTGATCCCCATCAACTGTAAAAAGATCCGACCACCCTTGGACAACACCAGACTGTGGTTGACAATTCTTCTGAGTAACACCGAATGATTCCAAAAGAAAATTTGCAAAGGGCATTTGTACAGCACAATTTGCAAGATATGCAGGAGCACAAGCCACACGACTTTCCATGTATTGTTTACAGAGATGGCCAACGCTATCGAACAGGTACTGGAGCAATCCCACGTAGATGTCCTGATAGAAATACTTGCCTATCGCGTTCGCACTTGAGCAAAGAAATTGACTAAACCAATGCAAATATGTCTGAGTTTTTGCATACCCCGGCTTCTGATCATGAACATGACTGCCTGATAAATGTGTATCCAATTGCTTAACACATGCACCCCAATCAATATCTTTGCTACGGGTAGAATCTGTCAATACCACTGGTTTCTTGCCTGGGTCCCATGGCAATAAGCAAACTGAATGAGTTGTACCACAGCCAAGACCAGAACACATACCACTGCATATTGGGTGAAGCTGATTCACACATGAACAACCCAGCTGCTGCTCCGCGATCTTGAGTGTGGCCTGTGCGAGCACTGCCGCTGGCACATCAGGGACGGGGTCGAGGCACACCACAGACACTGTCGTTGGCGACGCCATGATGAGGTCGGACTCGAGCGCCACTGATGTATCTGTTAAAGTGGCCGCTGCGGTTGGTGATGTAGAGAGTGGCCTAACAATGACAAATTGAAACGCCTGGAGGTAGAGGTCATCATGATACACCATACGCTCAGCCAGGACGGAGGCCGACACAAGAGGAGTTGAGGGCACAGTAGCATTTCTCGCGAGATCGGCCTTGTGCGCCGCAGCTGATGGAGGCGCGCCGATGGCACCGGTGAACGCCTCTGATTGGAGGTCGTCCTCATGGACCAGCTGGATATCCGCGTGTGGCGCAGGCCCAGTCACAGACGAATACGAATCCACCACTGCAACAGGGATGGGAAGCGGTGAAGCCACTGGTTCTAGAACCTCTGCGGGGTTGGACGCAGCTGATGGCGAGCTCGGGCCGCCTCGTGGGCATACCATCGAACAGGTTGTGGGCGGGCGAGCAGCGAGGTTGCCCTCGCACACCAAACACTCAGTGATAACGGAGGGAGGCGCGGAAGAAGTCGAGGTCGCCGTGGGGTCGTAGTTGGCCACCACAGACCTTGTGGTGGTAGACGTAGTCGCTGGCGCCAAGTTGAGGTCGAGGTCGTCCGCCACAGATGCCGTTGGGGTCGACGTGGTCGTCGGCGCAAGGTTGAGGCCCTCGTGGTGCCCCACGCGCGTAGCCCGTAGCGCTGCTTCGACGGCCGCCGACACCTCGGCTGCCACCTGCGCCGCGATGGCCGGGATGAGGGCGGTGAACTCGGCCTCGCGCCGCGCCGTCTTCTCCGCCAACTCGGCAGGACGCCCAGTTCTCTGGTCCCTCCAATCGGCGAGGCGCCGCTGCTGCGGGTCCTCCACCAGCGCGACCGCTTGATCTCGGCGGGCAGCCCAAGCTGATCCGCGCAACATGGTTGAATAGGATGGATCGAAACCTCCGATATGAGAAATTATTTGGCTCGAATTCGGAAATTGTGGGGAGAAATTTTTGGGATTTTGCGTGGAGGAATCGATTGGCTCTGAATACCAATTGTTAGCAGCACTCTTCTCACAGGATCTATTCCTCATCAATTCGGATTACAAGCCATGGATTCTAGCCTTGCAAGGGAGGAGAGGAATACAAGAGGAAGAGGAAGACAGAAGCAGAGGAGGCCGAAGCCGTCCTGATCCGAGCCGCCCCGTTCGTAAGCCACTTCCCTTGTATTTGTAGCAGCTGCCTCACGTCGTTTCCTAGCGGCCCAAGCCCAATGGTGTCAGCCCGTGGTCCAGCCCAGGGAAGGGTAGCGAAGGTCGCTAACATTCCCCCCTCCTTAAATTTCGGCTTGACCTCAAGCCGATGCCATGTCGAACCGCCGGGGTCCCACGGTACTTGATGCTTCATGACTTCGCCGAGGTCGCGGTGGGTGCCGTAGTCGAGGCAGACCTTGACAAGGTTAAGGTAGCCGACATCGCCAACTTGCTCAAGGAGGACGCCGAAGTAGTGGTCGGTGACAATTTGCACTTGGTCATGGAAGATGTTGAGATAGTGGTCTTGGTCGACTCGATGGCAGCGGTAGTAGGCTGGAGCTGCAGCATTTCTCCCTCCTATTGCTTCAGCTTGTGTGAAAAATCCGAAGAAATGGAGAAGTGCCCAGACGCCTGGATCCCATGACCACTTCCCTTGACAAAACTCCAGACTGCCGCAGCTCCACATGGCAAGGCAAGCAAGGAACTGAATTGGTACAGTACTTGCCCTGCCTGAAGTGAAATAATGGCAGCCACAAGTTCCAGTATGGTGAGCTCCAGACCAAATTACCAGGAGAACTTGTACAGTTCTTGTAGAGAAAGGTTGAAAAGTTGCGTTTCTCTTCGCAAGAAAACCTTCAGATCTCACTGTTTTTGGAAGGAGTGGCTGGCCAGACCTGTTGCCACTATCAGAGCAGCCGAAGTCAAGTGGCCATGGAATTTTCCAGTGAAGTCGCTCCAAACCACACAGACTATGCAGCATTGCACAAGTCCATGAGATTCGTCCCAACGGACAGAGGTCATTAATCTGAAGCATACCAAGATGATGTCGAATAAGGCCACCAGGGTCCCAGTGCAAGTGTAGCAGAAAAAATGAATGAATAGCCAATCTGTTGGTCTCAATCGCCAAGTAATAGATCACACTAGAGAACTTCCTGGCAATGTAATGACTAGAGCATGACACTGTTGTAGTTGGCCATGCAATCTCCCACTGAATTTCTGCAGTGCCATAGCCATACAAGGAAGTTTTTCCTGCAGGGCAAAACTGAAACCAACTATGTCGCACTGAATGAAACCATAGAAACTTCCAATGCATCAGTTCAGGATCCAATTGATTATGATCACTAGTGAGACAGTGGCTACCCCAGGTTTGCAAGGAACTAGCAAGTACCAGCTCCAATTGGAATTGTGACCAGTATACTTGGAAACATGGCACTGACCAGTATACCTGTGCCGCTTGCAGATGGACTCGTCCAAAATTTCTGTGAGAAATCACAAGCCTGACAACAGACTCAAGTAAAGGAAATGGAACTCTAAGCACCAAAGCATCATATGAATTATTGGGGCAGCGTCTGATACGCGTTTTGCATACTGATTCAAGGTTAGCTTTGTGATCCCCATCAACTGTAAAAAGATCCGACCACCCTTGGACAACACCAGACTGTGGTTGACAATTCTTCTGAGTAACACCGAATGATTCCAAAAGAAAATTTGCAAAGGGCATTTGTACAGCACAATTTGCAAGATATGCAGGAGCACAAGCCACACGACTTTCCATGTATTGTTTACAGAGATGGCCAACGCTATCGAACAGGTACTGGAGCAATCCCACGTAGATGTCCTGATAGAAATACTTGCCTATCGCGTTCGCACTTGAGCAAAGAAATTGACTAAACCAATGCAAATATGTCTGAGTTTTTGCATACCCCGGCTTCTGATCATGAACATGACTGCCTGATAAATGTGTATCCAATTGCTTAACACATGCACCCCAATCAATATCTTTGCTACGGGTAGAATCTGTCAATACCACTGGTTTCTTGCCTGGGTCCCATGGCAATAAGCAAACTGAATGAGTTGTACCACAGCCAAGACCAGAACACATACCACTGCATATTGGGTGAAGCTGATTCACACATGAACAACCCAGCTGCTGCTCCGCGATCTTGAGTGTGGCCTGTGCGAGCACTGCCGCTGGCACATCAGGGACGGGGTCGAGGCACACCACAGACACTGTCGTTGGCGACGCCATGATGAGGTCGGACTCGAGCGCCACTGATGTATCTGTTAAAGTGGCCGCTGCGGTTGGTGATGTAGAGAGTGGCCTAACAATGACAAATTGAAACGCCTGGAGGTAGAGGTCATCATGATACACCATACGCTCAGCCAGGACGGAGGCCGACACAAGAGGAGTTGAGGGCACAGTAGCATTTCTCGCGAGATCGGCCTTGTGCGCCGCAGCTGATGGAGGCGCGCCGATGGCACCGGTGAACGCCTCTGATTGGAGGTCGTCCTCATGGACCAGCTGGATATCCGCGTGTGGCGCAGGCCCAGTCACAGACGAATACGAATCCACCACTGCAACAGGGATGGGAAGCGGTGAAGCCACTGGTTCTAGAACCTCTGCGGGGTTGGACGCAGCTGATGGCGAGCTCGGGCCGCCTCGTGGGCATACCATCGAACAGGTTGTGGGCGGGCGAGCAGCGAGGTTGCCCTCGCACACCAAACACTCAGTGATAACGGAGGGAGGCGCGGAAGAAGTCGAGGTTGCCGTGGGGTCGTAGTTGGCCACCACAGACCTTGTGGTGGTAGACGTAGTCGCTGGCGCCAAGTTGAGGTCGAGGTCGTCCGCCACAGATGCCGTTGGGGTCGACGTGGTCGTCGGCGCAAGGTTGAGGCCCTCGTGGTGCCCCACGCGCGTAGCCCGTAGCGCTGCTTCGACGGCCGCCGACACCTCGGCTGCCACCTGCGCCGCGATGGCCGGGATGAGGGCGGTGAACTCGGCCTCGCGCCGCGCCGTCTTCTCCGCCAACTCGGCACGACGCCCAGTTCTCTGGTCCCTCCAATCGGCGAGGCGCCGCTGCTGCGGGTCCTCCACCAGCGCGACCGCTTGATCTCGGCGGGCAGCCCAAGCTGATCCGCGCAACATGGTTGAATAGGATGGATCGAAACCTCCGATATGAGAAATTATTTGGCTCGAATTCGGAAATTGTGGGGAGAAATTTTTGGGATTTTGCGTGGAGGAATCGATTGGCTCTGAATACCAATTGTTAGCAGCACTCTTCTCACAGGATCTATTCCTCATCAATTCGGATTACAAGCCATGGATTCTAGCCTTGCAAGGGAGGAGAGGAATACAAGAGGAAGAGGAAGACAGAAGCAGAGGAGGCCGAAGCCGTCCTGATCCGACCCGCCCCGTTCGTAAGCCCCTTCCCTTGTATTTGTAGCAGCTGCCTCACGTCGTTTCCTAGCGGCCCAAGCCCAATGGTGTCAGCCCGTGGCCCAGCCCAGGGAAGGGTAGCGAAGGTCGCTAACACTTGGTTTATAGATCCGTCCCTGATTTCAATGATGTACATATGAAACCACAAGAGCAACATGGACGGAGAAGCAAATCCACTAAATACCTCACATATTTTATTTTATTTTTGAAAAGGAGGTTAAACCCCCGGCCTCTGCATCAATCGATGCATGCAGCCATCTTTATTAATTATTCCACGAAGGTCTGACAAGAACATACATCAAGCCACCCGAAGCCTCCACTCACACCTACAAACTTGGTAATGTGGAGTGCTCTCACTCCCCATACCTATAACCGATGTCGTCGCCGATCCATCCATATAACGTATCGGAACGCACAACCGGTGCAGCAAACCTAAAGCGTACACCACATGCACACGTTTTAGAAGCCGCCATCATCATCGAACCGCTGTCCCATCTTCAGGGGAGAAATCCGCATCATCCTTGCCAGTCCGGCCATCTGTCGACGCCACCATAGCGCCCAACGACTCCACCGCCCTGTGCTCGTCCATCCCGACGCGAAGGCTCTGGAAGATCTGTCGTGCGTAGCACCTGCCGACCAGGCATGACACAGCGTAGCACCTGCCGGCCAGGCATGACTTGACATCTCCACCGAAGCTCCGTTCAAGACGAAGCCGCTCCGCCTCTTGCCTCTGTCTTCCAGCGCTGCTCCACAAATGATGCTCCCAAGAGAGAAACGACACCGTAGTGCCGCCATCGTCCGACCTGGAACACCAGACCCTAGGGTTTCCCCCGGAGCAGCACGAGTGGGTCGACAGAAGTTACACGACGATGCCTTCAGCAAGGTAACGGCACAGAACGCCACCATCGCCTACCGTTGGTTTTCACCGGCAACTCTGTCTCCCCAACTCGCCGCCGGGACTAGATGACGGATCTCGAGATCCGACCACCCAGCCTCTGGCCGGCCACCTCCGACGAAGAAGATGACCACCACCGCCGGCTGCACCAGCCAGAACAGATATGCCCGGAGGTGCCGCCGAGCATTCCACCAGGCCCTCGTCGCCGCCGCCGATCCAGAGCCAGATGACACGCCGTCGCAGCATAGATCGCATGGCGCCGCCGCCGGAACCAGGACATCCGCCGCACGCAGCCGCCCGTGACCAGGCAACCCAACGCGCCCGCATCTGCCTTCGCCCGAGGCAGAGCCGGCCACCGCCGCCGCCGCCGCAGCCATCGCCGCCGCACCGCTAGATCGGCCGTACCTCCACGCGCGTAGGGGCCCCGCCACCTCTGAGACGCGGGAGAGAGGAGAACCCCCGCCACCGTCGTCGGCCACCGGGCGTAGGCCGGCGGCGTCCTCCGGCGGCGGCGGGGGGAGGGGAGGGAGGTGGTTTTGGGCCCGGCGGCGGCTAGGGTTGGGGTGCCACCCGAGTCGCCCGAGCGGGGGGCGACACGGGGGCCCTGGGGCTGAACCTGACCCTTCACATATTTTCTTTGAGAGGATACTACACTGGGCCGGCTTTTTGAAAGCAGGACTACTCATGATCTGCTCCACTCCACAATTATGCAGATCCATGTCAACGGTTAGTTGCATTGCAGCTATCAGACTTGGCAGTTAACTAACCTCTCGATGCATACATAGCACACCAGCAAATCAAGCGCATGCATGGTGCTGAATGATGGAACCACCAGATAAATAAAATTCTTCATTGATTACATCAAGCAAAACGCATGCTGCTGAATCAATCACACACAAATTAACAACTTTGTTTCACTGCCTTCCGCAAGCAAGCATCACTCTCATCACACTCACACCAAATGGGGTTGTGTGGCAGTGGTAGACACAACAAACCCACAGCCACATCAAACCCTCCTTATTACAAGCACACTCATAACAGCAAACCAAACCAAACCGCACACAGATGATACGACGTATCGTACCCCACCAGAAAACAATTAAGCAGGTGCACACACACACATGCATCATCAAACCAACACCAATTTATTCTTGGGAAAATACACCAACACAATTTTGGCAAGCAAACACCTAAACCGTTGCAGCAACGGCAGCAGTCGACAGCAGCAAGACGTCTCCATCGTGTTGCAACAACCAAACCTACACAACACATGTAATGATGATACAGTTGATTAAATGGAAGCAGAATGGATGAAGTAAGAAGATCAAGCAGAATGGTAAACAGAGGGGAGAGGGATTAACTTAGTTGTTGCTCTACATATATGTCTATGCAATTTATTTGCAATTATCCAGATAGTACGTAACCGATTATTTAATCACACATGGTCTCTACTGTGTGTTTACCATGCATATACTATGACAGAAGCATGAAACAAGATTGAAAACAAGAGAGAACTCATGAGTGTGTGTACCTGAATAGTGTCTGGTTGGTTCACCGGAGAACGGAGACTCTCTCCAGGGGCATCTTGTAATACGCCGAGTGGCGAGGCTCAAAGAGGGAAGGGTCGTGGCCGGCCTCCAGCCCGTCCCACTCCAGCTTCTCCCACCAATCCTTCTCGCAGTCCACGATGGGGCGCCTGTCTCGACCGACAGCCGGGAGGCGCCTAAGACCCCAGCATCCCCTCACCCTGATGGTCTCAAGCTTGGGAGCAAACATCTTGGCTTCGCATATCTGTTGCAGCTTGAAGAGCTGATGCAAGTAGATATGCTTCAGGTTTGGGAATTCCAGTACACCTTTAGGGTAGTCTGTAGCTATTCTTGTCAGAATCTCTGGTTCCACGGGGAACACCTGCCTTAGATCACCACACAAGACGATGTGGAGGGTCTCCAAGCTTCTCAACGTGTAGAACCGAGACAGTGGGAGGACAAATACGAGCCTTGGGCAGGAGAACAGGTGTACGCTCTGCAGTTTCGAAAAGGAAAAATTGTCTTCAAAATCCGACATCATTACTTTGCTCCAAATGCAATGGGCCATCAATAGATCAGCCGCCGAAAAGTTCACTAGTTCTCGAAAGTGGTAGTAATCCCGGATAGTATTGAAGACTCTATGCATCTTGGGGCATCTCACCACGTGACAAGATTTCAGATGTTGCCATCTAAGCACCTTCCCTTCTATGGTCATCATATGTTCAGGGATGACAGTGGTGATGGAAGAATTGCCATGCACATGCAACGACTTGGCTTCGTCCATTGCAAAGATGATAGCCTTGATTGCTTGTTCTCTCGCCACGTTAATGTTGCTAATTCCCTTACCAATCTCAACATGGCAGCCTGACGGTTGAAACTGCATTCTATTTTTGTAGTCGTGATCCATAATTATGCTACCAACAGACACATCAATGTAGGTGCTGCAAGTATTGGGGGTTAATGACCTTGGTTGAGGCGGACCCATTATTTGCCTACTATTACCAGGGCTCATCTTCTCCTTCATATAGCTTTGTCCCTTAACATTGGTGGTACAAGGGACACAAAGATTTAGATGGAACCTATCGCTCTTCCAACAGAATCGAGCATTGCTTTGTAATACCAAGGACTGAAAAAACCTTATGTCCATTTTAGTAGCATACAGTTCATGTAGTTTTGTTTGAATAGGACAGACCGAGAAATCAATGTGCAGCACTGTCAGTGTTGACAGATCCTCTTCTGGCCATAAAATGGCATGGAGCTGCATACATCCCAACAGAATAATTTGTTGGAGACGTGGGGCCTGCACCACCTGAGTTGTCAGGTCAAGTGTCTTGACTCTTGTGCCAGAGAGGTCCAGCTCCTCAAGGTTTGGAAGTGATCCACGCAGGGTGAAGTCAGACAGTCTTGCACAGCCAGCCATGGAGATGCGGCTTATTTTGGCGTCCTTGTAATCATCCTTTCTTGGTCCTGCGTGGTCTAAGCTGAATGATTCAAGTGATGGAGGAAGTCCTTCAATATGCTCCAAACCAACACAACCATCTAGAACCAGAGTCTTGAGGCTAGTTCCCTGTGACAGACTTGGCAAAACTTGTATTGTACTATTACCAGAAAGGTCGAGGAACTCCATCTTCACCATATCTATAAATTCATCCATTTTGCCTGTCTGCCAAGGGGATGTAGGCTCAATCACTCGAAGCTTATGAAGGTTTTGCAGTTGTCGCCATGCAAAACTGCGACACCAAATCCTTCCTTCCTTTATATGTACCTCCCGAATGTTTGCAGCCATCTGCTCTGCTATCTCCGGTGATAAAGCCAATTCCCAATCTACGTGACATATGTCTAGCACCCATAGGCTTTGAAAAAATTCCATTATTGGTCTATCTTGTTTCTCATCTTCTTCTACTCGCCGGTCCTTGCAGCCATCTAATCCGAGGAACCTTAAGCTGCGGCAACAACAGAAAGGAGGTGAAGAAAAACTGAAGGTGCAGCGGCATAACTTGAGCACACGAAGCTTGTTCGATTGATGAAACATGTCATTAGGTAAGGGTCTTAATGGATGATCAGACTCGCTTGCAACCGCGGCAAGGAAAAATGACGTTGACTCTGGATGCACAATAGAGCTTTCCTTGGAAAATATCCATCGTTTGAAAGGAGTCTTCAGTTTATGACCAAAAGAGGGCAGCTCATTAGATGAATAATCTTCTATATTTATGTTGTGATGCAGAGCAGCTGCAACCTCCCATGCTTCGTCACCCTGACCTCCTTGTATAATTCCATCGCAGACCCAATAGCTAGAAGCATGGGTGGCCCAGTTGTAGTCCATGATATTGCCTCCTTGAGAATTTAATGATAGCAGATACAAGCAACACTCTTCAACTGCTTCGCCAAGCTTATCTGTGTGCCCAGCAATTTCTCTAGCCTCTTCGTTAAGCAAAAAATTCCACCCGTTAACACTGTATGTATCATAAAGAAAAAGATGTGAAGTATCCACCTTCTCACTAATTCATGGGTTGAGCCGAAGCCTTCCTCGAAATGTCCACAATATTTTACTACCAAACACCGACCATTGATCCAAAGGTTGGGGAATGCCCAAATCATTCAACTCAATTGTATAGTCACTCCCATTATGAAAGATCACCAACCATTTGCTATCTTTTAAGGTCCAATGGATCTCTGCACCAACATCTCTTATCTCAGCTCTGGAGCTTTTATCTAGCCCTCTGAAATCATCTTCTTCATCTTGCCTATCAAAAACATCCATTACCCGCCGAGGAAGCTTGAGTTCTTGTGCGATTGTCCTTTGGAGCGCTCTTCGGCTTTTCCACCTAGAGCAATCGACGTGGATGATCTTGTCGAATTTCTCTAGCAGAGATGGCGGAGGGTGTTTGGCTATGGCTCTAAGCACCGCCGAAGCAGCCAGCCCACCCGTTCCATCAAAATAGATGGCCTTGTGTGCAGTACTGCTCGCATCCTCCAGATAAGGGATTATTTCTTGCACCGCATCTTCGACGGTGTACGCATTAATCCTCTGCGTAGTTAGTTGATATAGAAATTAGTTGTCACTCACTTTAGCAGTTTTTGTCCAGTAAGATGCTACATGCAAGAGGCGCACCTACTTTTGTTGTTGTTATTATTAGGGCCAAGGCTAATGAATTAAACTGCATGCATATGCGTGGGCACTCATACATGCTAACGGCAGGCCATGACCATGCAATTTCAGTGTTTGTGTGTGCGTGGGACGGACCTAGAGAAGATGCATGAGAGGGCAAGCTAGGATAGTACAACTTGATAGTACAACGAACACCAGAAATAATAGAAATTACATCCAGATTCATAAACCACCTAGCGACGACTACAAGCATTGAAATGAGCCGAAGGTGCGCCGCCGTCATCGCCCATCCCTCACTGGAGCCGGGCAAAACTTGTTGTAGTAGACAGTCGCGAAGTCGTCGTGCTAAGGCCCCATAGGGCCAGCGCACCAGAACAGCAACCGTCACCGCTGGAGAGTAACATAGATCGAAAGGATCCAACCTGAAGACACGAACGTAGACGAACAACGAACAAATCCGAGCAAATCCATCAAAGACAGATCCGCCGGAGACATACCTCTACACGCCTACCGACGATGCTAGATGCATCACCGAAACGGGGGCTAGGCGGGGAGAATCTTATTCCATCTTCAAGGAGCCGCCGCCGTCTCGCCTTCTTGAGCAGGACACAAACCCTAACAAAACTCAAAAACACATCTAAAAACGGAGCCCTCCCACCGGCAAAGGCTGAGATCCACCGCGCCTCCATGGCCCTAAGGCCACCGGAGACGAGGCGGACCGGCGCCAGCGGGAGGCGGAGAAATCCTAATTTTCTTAGAAGAGGCGGCTGTTCCTACCAGGACGGGAGCGTAAGTGCCTCGAAATTGAAGGTATGATCTTGATTCTCGGTCTGCTGTTTGGATTACTCTTAAGAAAATATGTCAGATACACACTTAAATACTGTGATACTCGCGACTAAAACTTCCACCAAGGTGTGACCAACAACCTAGGAATTTGATTAAACTTTTGCCTAAGGTGTGATCAACAATGAGAGAATTTGATTTGTTGAACGAAGGAAGCTCAACCGGATATGGCTTTTGTTTTTCTTGGGACAATTGAGCAATGAGCTCAACATGAACAGGCACCAAATTTAGCATGCGCGCTTAATTACAAACCGGACGGACTATTGTTGGTGCTGTCCAGGAAGTAGAGCACATCGATGCCCTGTAACTTGGCCGGCTGGTTTGATACATAACCTGACTCATCGGAATTCCAAGACCTGCAAAGTTCTCATTTGGAGACGACTACGACTCGCCTACACCGCCGTCTCGCCATAACTGTCTGCCAGTGCCAGAGACTGCAATATACTCATATACATCAAGCAGGTCGAGACAGGTTTGCACAAATGTTAAACATACTGGAACGAAATGCAGCATGAAGCAATTGCATGAGGATTTTGTGATTCCGAGTCCGACCTTGATCAGATGGCATGACGCAGAATGAAGAACCCAATGAATGAACAGGTGGCACGTACGTACTGGGAAATGAAACATTTAAGATGTAATAAGAAGAGAAAAGACCATCGTACTAGTCATTGATATTAACCACACTGACAAGGCAATGTAATCAAACAAAGACTCAGTTGATAAATAATCCATGTACGTATGTATGTACGTACATCACACCAAGCCATGCATTTACAGTCAGCATATCCATGCTGCTGTACTGAATTGAATAACACACATTAAAATCTGGATCTGGCACACACACGTGCGAGAAACACGCAACCAAACGGTCCTTGCCAGCTCTGGGCACAAACATACACAGAATACAAAACCACGCCGATGATGCATAAGTCGTCTCACTCTCCCTGGAGGAGAGTGGAGACACACACAAAGAGATGATTAAGCATGCATGCATGCAGTGCAGGTGCGGCATCAAGCAAGATAGCACCACTTTATTCTTTCTTCAGCAAGGAAACACACATCCACCATCCTGGGAAGGAAACACACCAGGTTATTGACTTGAGCCACCACGGCAGTGGAAAGCAGCAACAAGTCCACGGCAGTGGTCTTGCCACCATGCCTCAAACGTGCACAACATTTTACAAACTATCATATGTTATGACACTTGCATGAAACAAGATGCAAAACAATGAACATATATATATAGCATGTACCTGGATAGTATTGTCTATTCACCGAAGCACTGAAACTCTGGGCAGGGGCTTCTTGTAATGCGACGAGTGGCGTCGCTTGAAGAGGCAAGGGTCGTGGCCAGCCTCCAGCCCATCCCACTCCAGCTTCTCCCACCAGTCCTGCTCGCAGTCCACGACGGGGCGACGGATATCTTGGCCGATGGCGGGGAGGCGCCTGAGACGCCAGCAGCCCCTGAGCCATACCCTCTCAAGCTTGGGAGCATGCATCTTGACCTCACATATATGCTGCAACTTATAGAGCTCATATAGGTGGATGTGCTTTAGGCTTGGGAACTCAAGTACATTTCTTCCGAGGCGAGGATGTACAGGGAACACCATCTTTAGGTCACCGCAGTTGACGATGTGGAGACTTTCTAAGTTGTGTAAATATGATCCTTGAATACCCCACAATAATGGAAGCACGAATGCGAGCCTTGGGCAAGAGTACAGGTGTATGCTCCGCAGTTTGGCAAAACAATTATTTTCCGTGCCATCGTAGGTCCTTCCTTTGCTCCAAATGTAGTGAACATTCAAGAGATCAGCAGCCCAAAATGTTTCTATTTTTGTAAAGGGGTAGCCACCATAGTTAGTCATGAAGACTGTGCGCATCTTGGGGCATCTCACCACATGACAATGTTTTAGATGTTTCCAGTCAAGATCCCTCCCAACTGTAGACTTCATGTGTTCAGGGAAGACAGTGGTGATGGAAGAATTGTCATGCACATGCAATGACTCGGCTTTGTTCATCACAGAGAAGAATGCATTCTTTCCTTGTGTGCTCTCCATTCTAGTGAAACTAATTCCATCACCAATCTCCACATGGGAGCCCAGAGGCTGAAATTGCGATGCACTGTTGTAGTCGTGATCAATAGTCATGTTGTCAACAATGACATCCGTGTAGGTGTTGTAAGTATTGGGGGTTAGTGACTTTGGTTGAGGAGGACCCATTATCTTCCCACTATTACCTATGGCAGTCTTCTCCTTGTAGCTTTGCTCCTGAACTTTGTTGGTACAAGGTACACATAGATTTAAATGGAACCTAGTACTCTTCCAACAGAACTCAGCATTACTCTCTAATATCAAGGTCTGAAGAAACCTTATGTCCATTATAGTAGCATATGCTTGATGAAGTTTTGCTTCAACACGACAGACTAGAGAATCAATGCGTAATACGGTATGTTTTGGCATACCATTTTGTGGCCACAGAATTGCAAGAAGTTGCAGACATCCTGATAGAATAATTTGTTGGAGGTTTGGGGCCTGGACCACTTGATCTTTGAGGTCAAGTGTTTTGACCAATGTGCCTGATAGATCCAGCTCCTCAAGATTTGGAAGTGATCCACACAATCTGAAGTTCACTAATCTTGCACAACCAGCCAAAGAGATATGAGAGATTTTAGCCTCCTTATTCAAATTCCCTCTTGTACAAGAATCTAAGCTGAAGGATTCAAGTGATGGTGGCAGTCCTTCCGGGCCAACACGTTCCAATCCAACACAACCATCGAGAACCAGAATCTTCAGGCTAGTAGCCCCAGACATACTTGGCAAAGCTTGTATTCTACTATCCCCTGATAGGTCGAGGAACTCCAGGTTCACCATATCAGTGAATTCATCCTTTTCGCCGGTCCACCAAGGAGATGTAGGCTCAATTACTCGAAGCTTGTGAAGGTTCTGCAGTTCTCGCCATGTGAAACTGTGGTGCCAAATCTTTCCTTTCTTTATGTGTACCTCCCTGATGTTTGCAGCCATCTGCTCTATTATCTCTAGTGATAAATCCAGTTCCCAGTCTGTGTCGCATATGTCTAGTACCCATAGGCTCTAAAAAAATTCCATTGCTGGTCTATCTTGGTTCTCATCTTCTTCTGCTCGCTGATCCTTGCAGCCATCTAATCCAAGGAACCTTAAGCTGCGGCAACAACAGAAAGGAGGTGAAGAAAAACTGAAGGTGCAGTGGCATAACTTGAGCACACAAAGTTTGTCGGATTGATGAAACATATCATTAGGTAATGGTCTTAATAGAGGATCAGATTTGCTTGCGGTTGCAGCAAGGAAAAAGGACGTTGACTCTGGATGCGCAACAAAGCTGTCCTTATCCAATATCCACCGTTTCGGAGGAGTCTCCAATCCATCACCAAAAGAGGGCAGCACATTGGATGAATAATCCTCCATATTTATCTGTTGATGCAAAGTAGCAGCAACCTTCCATGCTTCATCACCCTGACCCCCTTGTATAATCCCATCACAAACCCAATAGCTCGAAGCATGTGTGGCCCAGTTGTAGTCCATGATGTTGCCTCCCTGGCAATTTAATGACAGCAGATACAAGCAACACTCTTCAACTGCTTCACCAAGATTATCCGTGTACCCAGCAATTTCTCTAGCCTCATTGTGCAACAAATAATTCCACCCACGTCTACTCAACTCATCGTAAAGGAAAAGATGGGAATCATCCACCTTTTTACTAATTGCTGGGTTCAGCCGAAGCCTCCCCCTGAAGGACCACAATATCTTAACATCAAAGGCCAGCGGTTGAGGAATGCCAAAATTAGTCAAGTCAACCATACTGTTGTTGCCATTATGGAAGACCACTAAGCATATGTGTTCTTGTAGGGCTTGATGAATCTCCCTCACAATGACTCCAATCTCAGCTCTCGAGCTTTCATCTACCCCTCTGAAATCATCATCTTCATCTTGCCTATCAAAAACATCCATTACCCGCTGAGGAAGCTTCAGTTCTTGTGCGATTGTCCTCTGGAGTGCTCTTCGGCTTTTCCACCTCGAGCAATCGACGTGGATGATCTTGTCGAATTTCTGCAGCAGAGATGGCGGAGGGTCTTCGGCTATGGCTCTAAGCACCGCCGAAGCAGCCAGTCCTTGCCATCCATCAAAATAGATGGCCTTGTGTTCAGTACTGCTTGTATCCTTCAGATAAGGGATTATCTCTTGCACCGCTTCTTCGACGGTGTCCGGAATAATCCTCTGCATAATTAGTTGATGGCAATTAGTTGAGGTCGCTCACTTTAGCAGTTTTTGTCAAGTAATTAAAATACTACATGCAAAAGGTGCGCCTAGCTACTTTGTTTTGTTATTATTAGGAACACTGATAAACTGCATGCAAAAGGTGCATGCACACAGCTGTTAGCCATGACCACGATTTCTAGTATCTATGAGTTTGTTCGAGCCAGAGAAGATGGGAGGACCGTCGGTGTTGCGTTAGGCCGGCCGCATGCAGAGTGGCAGCGGCGAGGACAACCAGGTGGAGACCGTCACTTGGAAGTTGATGCTCCCGCACGCGCGTACGTGTTGCTGTTTGGTTGCTAATTAAATGATGGAATCCCCTAGCAGTAGCAGCTCTCGATCTCGAGATGCTTTGAAAAGGAATCGTAAGTGCGTACGTACTCTTGTTTGCTACTGTAGCTATGCTTGCATGCCTTGGAAATTTTAATTAAATGTGGATGGGATTAACTATATATATGTGCTGTATGTATGTACGTACGTACTGTAGCAGCTGTAGTGCGTATGTAATTGGTTAACTTGTTCGAGCATTTTTGCATTTTTGTACAAGCTAAAGTATATTTTTGCAAGCTGATTGGTTACCTTGTAATTAGTAGGCATGCAATTAGCTTAGCACGAACTGCGGCATTTTTGCATGCGTGCATTGACTTGTAGTCCCTAAGAAGCCTCAGCCGTCACGGACTTTTTCAGCCGTCGGATCTTTGTTTCCTTGGATCCGGGACATCCCATTGGGCTACGCGTTCCTCCCCACCCGCGGCCGACCTTCCTCCTCGATGCTCAGCTCACCTCGTTCCTCCACCTCTCCATTCCCAACGCCGCCTTTCCCCGCGAGCTCCAAGAGCTCAAGGCAGCCGACCTCTCCCCTCCCCTCCCCTCCCCTTGTGAGCCGCACCACTAATCTTTACCTATATATCACGGTTTCTCTTTTCCCGTGTTTGTTTTCACTCTGTCATGTGCATGCCATATGTTCGACAAAATGCCTATGAGTAGTAACACGATCGCTGTGTGTCAATTGCTTGTTGTGATTTAGTTTATTTAGCTTGCATCACCTTCCCGCATCTCTCCGATAATAGCAGCACTGCTGTACCAGCAGATTGCCAGAAGGCTGGCGCTTCCCCAGTTGAGAATTGTGAGTTCTTTTCGCAATTCAGATCAATTTTGGCAAAAGATTCCCCTAAATATTGAGTCTTGCAGTCTTTGTGGTGCTGGACACTAAGTTTATCGGCATTTTAGTCATTGCTATGGCATGAGTTTTATGAATAATCATTGGTTGAAATATGATTTCATATTTGCACCGTTTGAGTGCTCATCGTTGGAGATTTCGATTATTTATTAATAAGTTAGGCAAAACCTTTTTTGTTACTACAGCTTGGTAATCATGGTATAATGGCCACCATAATACTATTTAAGTAACTAATTTTTGGAGCAGATGTTGTCAATAGAGTAAACGGGCTTTACTATGGTCAGCGTTCACTAAAAGCTTTATCTTTCTCCCTTTCATGCAGTTCTATAGCTAATTTCTGTTGATGTGTTCTTATGTTCTCTGAATATAAATGCTTCTCATGTGCATTCCACTAATTGTTTTTATGTGCACCTCAAAATGCATAGGGTATGCATACGAAAGAAGGACAAGTAACTAGCATAGAAGAGTGGGCAGAAGACCTGCCCGAGGTGCCACTTTTACATTGTTATGCAAGACAGTTCGCTGTTTCCAGACTTATTTGAATACGATTCATTTGAGTTATTGTTCATAGTTTGTTCTTTCTGCTGTCGGTTGCACTGCAGGGTTTTTTCACTCTGTAGATTTAGAAGTTCATATACATTCTCAGGATACAGCAGCAGTGATAGTCTTGTGTTTCCTATTCTCTTGTGCTATTCTTATGTTTCCTATTTTACTGTGACATTTTATATTAGGGTCTTCCGAATTTAATGTTCTGTTTTATGGGTTTAGTGCCTGATCCAAAAGAGGCCTTGCCAAGTCGAAATCTCTCCACCCAAAGGCACTTGCTGATAAGTAGGACACCCAGACACAAAGGATGGTGCGAGTGCGGTAAGCAATTTCAATCTGGTACTTTGATGTATATTTCTTAATCAAGTTATAATCCATACATTATATTTCATTTTCGTCTCTTCTAATTATGTTTTTTTGTAGCATTTTGAAATCTGTGTTATTCTTCCAAATGCATAGTTTTGTTTTCAGGTTCTAGAGCATATAGAATAAGGAGCATCCACATTAGTTATTGCCATGCTTCACATTATAGTGTTTTAGATGGCAAAAACATTTGATGATGTTATTGATACATGGCATAGCTTTCACGTAAGATTGACCAGGGCTGAGGTATATATGCCATATAAGATGTGATTCTCCTGTCCTTGGAAACCTGTAGTTGTTCCTCTCCAATGAATTCCTGTTTGAGCTGTATGTGATTCATTTTTGTTCCAGTAAATTTATGTTATATTAATGACACTTCATTTATCATGCTAATGAATTGGTTAATTTATCAAATTAATGGGTTTTTGGTTTTTGCTAATTTGGGGTGTTGCAATCATGTCTACTTTGTTGAGGTGTTGGTGATGTGCTTCGCCTCCTTCCTGAGGGCTCAACAAGAGAAGCATGACCTCCACAAAAAAAATGGACGAGGAAGTAAAGCCGAAGTGAGCCGCTGCTGATTCGCCTGCCGCCATCCCCTGCCCTGCTCCTACCGTGCTTCTCTCCCCGTCGTCGAGCTCACGCTGCTGCTGTCCTCCACCAGAAGGTATTTTCAGGGCCGGTACTGGCATTTCGGGGGCCGGGGCGGAAGTAGAATCCGGGGCCCTTACTATAAATATTAAAATAATAATTTATGTTTTTGCCTCGGCTCTTGAACATCCAAAATCTGCGTAAACCTCTCTTATAGCTAGCTAATTAACTATTATTCGATAAATATATAAGCATAGTTTGGACAACAAACGAAAATTTTAACTTTCTCACATTAATTTGAACTCTGAATCATGTACTAGACAAATTTCTTGGCTATAAATCTCAATCTACTTTACCAAAAGTAAACACTGGCTATGTCATATAAACTAGTGCTTGCAAAATAGATTTCTGCTAAAATTTGAAAATAATTATGTTCTAGTGATATCTCAACAAGACTGCCGTGACAACATCACTATTCAAGTGATATATGAACAACAATTAATCGAAACTGAGCAAATTGAGTTCGATTGGAATGCAATTCGCAAGCACTACAAATTTGATTTTGGTGTCATATAGAAATTATAGAACCAGTTATCAGAACACTAATCCCATCCAGTGATTGGATTACCAAAAGCAATTATCGGCGTCGACTTTGAATAACAAAGAAAAAAAATTAGGAACTGGGTACTACCATAAAGGTTACCTTTGAGCCGTAGAACATGGATCTAAAACAACGAAAAAAATAGCGCGCTATTTCGGCGTTTTAGCGTCGCTTTAGCATATTTGGGATGCTCACGTTACGTTTCAGAGAATTTGCTCGCTATGCCGCTAAATACGTTATAGCGCGCTATTTACGCGCTAAACGAAAAAACGTTACAACATTATAGCGTGGAATGGATCAAGATGGACCAAATTTGTGAGACAAACGGCAGGCTCAGTAGCCCATCGGGGCGGAAGTGTAGTTTCCCAGATCGACAGTTCTCTCTTCTCTGTTGTCATGTAGTTCTCTATTGACATAGTCCTATCTTCTGTCATATATTCATCTGCAGTTTTCTACTACTTGTTGTCTTGAACATAAACTACCTAGATCTCATGCTGAGTTCATTTGCTATGCACAACGATTATGAGTTCATTTGCAAACAAAGGATGTCTAGTTTTGTACGGAGTACTTACTAATAGTAACTACACCTTTGACTCACATTAAACTACAGATGGGATTATGAATTTATGATCAACATGAACACATTACATCTACAAATCTCTTATATGTTGTCGCTATGTTGTATTGTTTACTTGTTGGCCTGTTGCAATGTTTGCTAGTTCCATCTTCAAACTGTCATGTTGTATTATTGTTATCCTATTGGCTGTTGTTGTTGCCTGCTAGACTTTTGGACAAGTACTTCTGTATGTAGTTGTGTTGCTATGTTTCTCCATCTAGTTCATTTTATAGCTGCTATGTTGTATTGTTATTGTTGTTCATCTTAACCAATTGTTGCATGTATGGCTCCTAGACAAAAATTTAGATGTTTAAATCCTTAATTTCTGGTATATATTTGGTATTTTTTTCAAAACGCTATTTTGAATATAGCACGCTATAGCACGCAATAACTTGTATAGCATTTGAAGAAGGGCCACGCTATTTTAGATAGCACGCTATTTTTTTCGTTGATCTAAAATCAACTTATAGATTCCGATGCAATGTAAGCAGTCCTTCGGCCGCTGTTATCGCTTGTTCCTGGTTGCTGTGGCGCATCTAGGTGATAAGGCGAGGCGACGGTGCGAGGCAAGATGGCGACGATTACTCGATTAGGCGATGGAAAGGGTGCTCAGCGCAAGGGGAATCATTCGTCAAGGGTGATTATCAAATTCAGTTTGCTACTATGTAGCAATAGCTGTGTGTAGATTGTCAAGAGACGTGTATAGTCAATGGTAGCTTGCTCTCTTTAAAATGCACACATATAATATACTTGCATGACCACCATTGAGTTTCCTTTAGCTACCCATCTTATGTAAAGATTGTATATACTGCTCCATCTTTTGGCCCTTCTTAATATGTTTTTCCTCCTGTACTATAGGTTAGCAAGATGACAGGCTTGTCCTATGGAATGACAAAATGGCATGAACCTGATTATATGCTGCTATGGTACAGTTAGCTATTATGCGAAAGTTCAGTTAGCTAATATTTGCACCTTAGGAATGAGCGTTCAGTTTAGATATGCAGGTAAGCAATTCATATACAGAGCAATATGTGGCTAGCTGAATCTGAATGGTCTCTACGCACTAAGTTGAAAATGGACATATATTTGTGATTTACTAGTGCGGCACTTTGTGCCTAATCAAGCACTGATTCCCTCTCTCAAAACTGAAGCCCTTACAAGGTCCTTGTGTAAAACCCGGAACTGATTTTCAGTGTTCTTGTTTGCCTATAAATCCTGATCCTATCATAACACTAGTAAATTGGATAATTCTGGAACCAAAATAGGACTCTGTATATATTACCAGATTTATTAAGCTAAAGGAACAAGTGATCCTTTCATCTGTAGCTTATTTCTCAAATGTTTAACTGTAACTCTCTCCCTCGCTCGGCTTGGTTATTTTTGAGGATCAGCCTTTCCTGATACTCATGCAGTTTATCTAGAGGACCAGGCTTGGTTATTAACCAAGATAAAAATCCTGGTACTCATGCTTAATGGCTGTATGCATCCTTAGTTGTTGCAGAGGCCGGGGAAGTGAAATTCTCCCCAATTTTTAAGGATTTAGTCACAACATTTGAATTCAAACCTGCCTCGCATCGCCCCCGCTCGGGCGACTCGGGCGGCGCCGCAACCCTAGCCACCGGGGGCGCAACCTCCTTCCTTCCCTCCCTCCCTCCGTCGCCGCCGGGGGACGCCGACGGGCTAAGCCCGGGAGCTGACGGCGGTGGCGGGGGCTACTTCTCTCCCGCGTCATGGGGGTGGTGCGGGCGCCCCTCGGCGCGACCGATCAGACCTTGGCGGCCGGCCCTGCCACGGGCGGCGGCGATGGCTGTGGTCGGCGGCTGCGCGGCGGCTGGCCTTGCCTCGGGCAGCGCCGATGGCTGCGAGCGCAGCGGCTGGCCCTGCCTCGTGCTGCAGCGGCGGACAGTTATGTGGCGGCATGCCATCTGGCCTCGGATCGGCGACGGTGGCGTGGAGGGCCTGGTGGACGGGTCGGCAGCATGCGTGGTCTGGCCTCCGGTCAGATCTGATCTGGCCGGTGCGGCCTGCTCGCTGCGCGGCGGCAGAGATTGGTGGCGGCCCGTGCACACGATGCTAGATGGAGGTTCATCGAGCAGATCCGGGTGAAAACCTTGCTCTCGGTTAGTGCCAAGGCCGGCGATGGCGGTGCTCTTTTGTGTCGTCCCCTTCTTGAAGGCATCACCGTGGAGAAGCTCGAGACCCTTATCCGCTACCTCCGGGGGAAACTATAGATCAGTCGATCGGATGACGGCGCTCTTGTGTCGTTCCCCCATTGGGGGCGTCATTCTTGGAGGTGTGCATTGGCTCGAGGGACCAGTGGACGGGTTCAGCGGTGGAGCGGCGTTTCATGTGACGCATCGACAACGTGGAGTCTCGGCGGCGTGGCGTGGCAGGGTCTCAGCGACGGATGTGTGATGATGGACACGCGTAGGGAGGTGACATTGTCTGGCACCGTGGTGGCGTCTATGGCAGGCCTGGCAAGGTCGATGCATTTGTACCTGCTCTGAAGATGGATCGGTGGAAGACGGTGGCGACGGCCTCTGCAGCGTGCGCATGCGGTGCCCGCTGAGAGTGCGCCGGACCGGTGTGTGACCCAGACCTGGCAATTCGGCTTGGTTGGGGCCTCCGGATTTAGATATTGGGCTTTGGTGTGAGGTCTGGGTATGCGGCCCCGACAATCTGCACCCCTTCGTCAAGTTGATTGGAGTAGCGACAGTTGTTGCTAAGATGGTGGCTTGAGACTTATTGATGTATTACTTTGTAAGGTCTTGGTGAATAATTAATAAAATGGCTGCATGCATCGCCCTGATGCAGAGGCCGGGGGTCATCCTCCTTTTCGAAAAAAAAAACTCTCTCCTACGCTGTAACAATTATGAAGCAAGAGATAGGTGGCTATATGCTGTTCCACTAAGAATCTTTAATAAACTCTTAAATGTGTACTTGTCATATGAGTTTCTTTTGCGAAACCCCTTCAGCTGCAACGGCACTTCTTAGTCTCTAGGATGGCAACCAAAATTATCTTTGATCAGGAAAATGACTTATCCTTGGAATCCATGGTTTTTCTTTGCTTGTAAACTATTGTAATTGTGTTGTAACTAGTTCATAGTATTGTCACAAAACTTGGGGCTGCAGCCTGTAAGGATGTATGGCTTGTGTATTTGTTGGCAAGATCAGCTTAACAACATTGTGATTTATTTAAAGTTGTAGGTATTGACAACCGTATGTATCTGTCCACACATATTTAGAACAGGTTGCCGTGCTTTCTTGTGTTTTTGTGGAATATTCATCAGTATAAATCTCATAGATGAATAATTATTGCAGGTTGAGATGGAAGCTTTGAAGGGCCAAGTAGCAGCTGAAGACGGCACCAAACCGAAGGCAAATACGCAGGTTGTAACTGGCATGCTTAGTGCCTGCTATGCCATTTAATCTTGCTGTGACTGGCATGTTCTTTTTTACTAGATAGAGATATCTTGAATAGAGGTTATTCCAGTCCGTTGATCTCCGCATCTAAATAAATTCCAGTGGTCGTGTATGTAATAAACGAGGTTGTCTTGAACCTTTTTTTCATGCCACAAATGTACTGTCATGGTAGTCCCTGTTAAGCTGCAATGAGAACCTTTTATCCATGCAAGTCATTGTGTGGTTTCATAGATATTCATATCTTAGTTGCTAACTGAGGCATGGATAAGAGAGCATTGTGCTGGTACAGTGGTACTTGCAGATCTGATCAGGTGCTGAGTAGTGTATAAAAAGCGAAGAACCTTTTTGTTTATGAGTGCTATTATTACTTTCTGGTGGGTTAAAGTAAAGAGGTTAGTGACGGACCGTGTGCTCACTCCCCCGGAAGATTGGCTGCGCAAGCAGCTCAAGATTGCTTACCTTGGCTTGGCCTCACTGGAGCGCACGATTGCCCGGCAGCGCGCACGCATAACTTCCCTCAAGGACGGCGACGCAAACACGAGCTTCTTTCATAGGCAATGCACGTACCGCCGGCAGAAAAACCGTGTGCACAGCCTGGCCGTGGACGGGCATGTGCTCACCGACCACGAGGCGATGGCACAGGCAGCGTTCGTGCACTTTGATGGGTTGCTGGGCACCGCCTCTGACCGGGATCACACCCTGGACCTTGAGCAGCTCATCACGCCCAGCGACCTAACCAGCTTGGAGGAACCCTTCAGCCCAGAGGAGATATGGGAAGCGGTCAAGCACATGCCTGCGCACAAGGCGCCCGGGCCGGATGGCTTTACCGCGGAATTCCTGCGCGCTTGTTGGAGTATCATCAGGCAGGACATCATTGACGTCTTCGAGCTGCTCTACGCGCTGCGCGGACGAGGATTCAGCAAGCTCAACCAAGCGCTGCTAACCCTCCTGCCCAAGCGTGCGGACGCCCACAAGCTTGGTGACTACCGGCCGATCTGCCTGATTCACATCGTGGCTAAGATCTTCGCGAAGGTTTTGTCGTTGCGCCTCGCCCCAAAACTCGACAGCCTTGTGAGCCGCAACCAGAACGCATTCATTGCCGGACGCACGCTCCACGACAACTTCATCCTTGTCCGGCAATCCCTCAAGTTGCTGCATCAACTGGGCGCGCCGAGAATTATGCTCAAGCTTGACCTCTCGCGGGCCTTCGACTCGATCTCTTGGCCTTTTCTCTTCGAGGTCCTGCGCCAATATGGGTTTGGGGACCGATTTCGGGAATGGCTGGCCATCCTCTTATCTTCGGCCAGCACCCGCGTCATGCTCAATGGAGTCCCCGGCCCCCCTATCTGGCACCGCTGTGGACTGCGCCAAGGTGACTCCACATCCCCGCAGCTATTCGTCCTGGCTGTGGACACTCTTGGCCGCCTCATGCGCCGGGCCCTCCAGACAGGCATCCTTCGGCAGCTTCACCCCCGCCGTGATATTCCAGCAATATCTCTCTACGCCGACGACGTGATGCTGTTCTGCCACGCCACGCTCGATGAGGTCCTCGCCGTGAAGGGCATCCTTGGTGTCTTCGGTACAGCATCCGGACTCCAGGTCAACTATGGCAAGAGCTTGGCCACGACATTACACGGCGACGAGTCGAGTGCTGATCTGCTGGAGGTCCTTGGATGCCCTGCGGCAGACTTGCCAGTCACCTATCTGGGCATCCCGCTCACCACCCGCCGCCCCTCTGCAGCCCAGATGCAGCCACTTGTTGATGCGGTGGCTGGACGCCTCCCGTCATGGAAAGCTTGGCTGATGAACAAGGCCGGTCGGTTGGCGCTTGTTAAGTTGGTGCTCAGTGCAATTCCCATACACCAGCTGCTTGCCCTTGCGCCCCCAAAGAAAACCCTGAAGCAACTTGAGAAGATTCAGCGAGGCTTCCTCTGGGCTGGCCGCGAGGACGCACATGGAGGGCACTGTCACGTGAATTGGCGTAGGGTCTGTCGGCCAATCGAATACGGCGGACTAGGCGTTCGAGACCTTGAGCGCACGGGGCTCGCTCTCCGTCTCAGATGGCTCTGGCTCTCGAGGACGGACACCGACCGCGCCTGGCAGGGTCTCGACCTGCAGTTCACCCCTGAGGAGCGCACCCTCTTCCACGCCTCCACAACCATGGTGATCGGGGACGGATCGACGGCCCTATTTTGGGAGGATCGCTGGCTCCACGGCAAGTCCATTCGCGAGCATGCGCCCTTGCTCTACCTATGCATCCCCAAAAACTGGAGGAAATCACGGACGGTGGCGGAGGGCATCGACGGCAACGCCTGGGCGCGTGACATCCACGGAGTCCTCGGCCTACATGAGATTGGGCAGTACTTGCGGATATGGCACCTAGTGCAGCACACCACTCTGTCCATCGAGCCGGACAAGCTCGTTTGGAACTGGACGGCCAATGGCGTTTACACGGCGCAGTCCTGCTACCGGGCCACTTTCCACGGATCGACGACATGCCGCTCGTGGAAGCTAATATGGAAGGGCTGGGCGCCACCGAGAGTGAAGTTCTTTCACTGGCTGGTTAACCAGGACCGCTGCTGGACCGCAGAGCGGCTCGCCCGCCACGGCCTTCACTACCATCCTAGATGCCTCCTCTGCGACCAAGAGCCGGAGACGATCCGACACCTGCTGCTCACGTGCCCATTCGCGAGGCAAACCTGGCATGCGACCCTCTCTTGGCTGCGCCTGCCGCTCCGACGCCTGAGCATGACGCCTCGCTTCAGGACTGGTGGCTTCGGGCGAGGGAAGCCACGCCACACACGCTTCGCAAGGCGCTGCACTCTACAGCGCTCTTGGTGCCTTGGATGATCTGGAAGCATAGAAACGCGTGTGTTTTTGATCATGTAACCCCATCGCTTGATGAGCTGGTTGACAGGATCAAGGATGAGACCAGATGCTGGGCAAGGGCCGGGGCCCTAGGGCTCAGGGTTGTCTTGCCACCATCATGGGACGTCCACTGATCTTCATGTAACGATGCAGAACTGGCCTCTTAGGAGGATGTAACCCCCTTTCTTTCCAATGCAATGAAACGCAAAGGCTATTTGCGTTTTCTCGAAAAAAAAAGAGGTTAGTGACAGTGTACTCGTGGGAACATTTTGTAATTATCACATATTTGTGTCAAAATTAACCGCAATGTAGTGTTGACCCAAGTTTTTATTCTAGAAATTCCAGACAGCTTTCAAGCAATCAAGATGATGCACATTGACTTACACAGCATATATTCCCTTCTCTTAAAAGCCTCTGTAGATTACAATTTCAGTTCAGTTATTTTCTCATCCAACAGATGTATATCCTGGGAACAAAATATTTGTGGTCAGATGATTTTTGAGGTTGGCAGTGTTTTTTTATTCCACTCATGCTTGTACACAGATGATTTTTTTTCTGGTAACAAAATTTTTGGTCCTTTTCAAGTCTAGGTATTGATGTAACTTTACAAGTGTCTTGCTCATAAGTTTTGCCAATGTTAGATGGGTGTGATCATGCTCCATTGCCATTTGGAATGAAGACTGATATTGAACGTGTAAAATGCCTGGATCTTCGGATGACACGTGAGAAGGGTTTTTGTATTCCTTGTGATAAGAAGCTGTTATAGTTCCAATCCTTCACAAGGTAATGTTCTTTTTCCTTATCTGCAAGTCCTCTGTGTTGATTTATTCTGAAATGTTTGCCAACAAATTTTTGGTCGTGATGCATTTTAGTTGCAGCAATTACAAAAGTGCATTGTAGATTGCTAGCTCAAGTAAAGAATGAGCCATGTTTAGAGTGAGGTAATGCTGTTCATGATTATCAAATTCAATTTGCTACTAAAACCAACCAGAACCGGTGGTTTCTATCATATGATGAATCTTGAATGTACCTGTAAATCAGTACTGGGGGCAATGCTTATATGTGTACACAAGTAGGCGTTCAGCCGCACTGCATTGAGACGAGGGAATAACTGTGCATGCGTGTGCATGGGTGTGTGTGTGTGTCCACTGATTGTCTGTGTGCGTTTGATTTTGGCAACCATTTCTTTATCCTTGAACCGAGCTAATGAACATGTAAATCTTGAACGTACAATTTTTTATTCAATAAAAATTAATACAACCATATCTGGGATGCTTTTTTTTGCGTTAAAATCTCTAGCATGCTTAATTGTTATGTTTTGAACAAGAGCCATGTGTAGATCTATACTACCACAAGAATTGAAATACTACTAGTAGTCTAGATTGTGAGAATTGCATGCTTGTATTTCGCAAAAAAAGAAGAAGAAGAATTGCATGCATGTATATGTAGAAAAATACCTCTCGCGGCATAATGACTAATATTTCAACGAAGGCCCGGTAAAGATACGAAGCTCCAGATGTTAATCTAACCCATGGATCTGCACCTCCAGATGGATCTCTGATTATTTTATTTTGCTAGCACCTGGTGGATATCAGAAGAGCCTAGGAGTTAGTTATGTTTGTGCATGAACAAAACGAATATTGTCAGTTGATGCATAATTAATACACTTGTTATTTTGAAAACAAACTAAACCGCTAGTAATTAGAGAAGAATATTTAAAACCATATAGTAGTAGCAGTAAGGGCGTGTTCGGCAACTCTCTAAACTTCCAAAACTCCACAAAATCAGCTTCAGAAGCTAGCTTCGAACTCCACCTGAAGATTGGCGAAGCGTTCTGCGCGTCCTAGCTCCTCCCAGCGATTTGGCCCGCTGGGGAGGCATCTGGCCTGTTCGGCTAGAGTATGGGCCGGCTGGAACCAGCCCAAGTCACCTAGCCTGTACCGATTCGAGCCAGCCGCGCGCTTGTGTATCGATAGGATTCTGTTTCGAGGGGTGGGAACGAATCGTTTTCTTTGGCGGGGGCACTTCGATGTAAATACCGGGAACTCCCACTTTTCAGTTCTGGGGAGCTGGGCTTTCGTTGCTCCACTTTTTTGCACTGCGGGCTGAGGCAGCTTCTCAGATTCAGCTTCTCGTGGTAAAACCGTTCGGGCCAACTCCAGGTGCGGAGTTAGCGGAGCTGGGAGCCAGGGAGTTGCCGAACACGCCCTACGTGTGTGCCTTACCCGGCTGGCAGTCACACAGATCTTGTGTGGTGATGATGAATAACAGAAGAATTAGTATATATCTGTCGATACCAGTTAACTGCAAAAGAGGTAGTGGCAGAAGAAGAAAGATGTTTATGTGAGGTGATATGAAGGAAGAGCAATGAAGGAAGAGCAATGAAGGAATGAATGGGTGTTGGAGAGCAACTGTGCCTGACTAGGGAAGGTCCAGATGCCAATCTACCCCATCGATCTGCACCTCCAAATGAATTATTTTATTTTGCTAGCTGCTATCACCTACATACGTAGTCACCAGAAGACCGCAGGGATTAGTTATGTTTGTGCATGCATGAACAAACATTGTCAGTTGATGCATAATATACGGCTAGCAAGCAATCGACACAAGATATATATATATATAGATAGGAGAAGAATTACTCATATATATAGCATCACTTAGTGTTATAGTACCTAAATTTGCAGCTGCAGACAGTGCTTGGTCGGGCCAGAAGAAATTGAAGATGTTGATGTCAGGTAATACGAAGGAGGAGCAATGAAGGAAAATGAATGGGGATACTGGAGGGCAGTTGTGGCTAACTAGTTCTGCAGGTATGCAGTGTAGGGCTTGTGTACGTAGGTACGTTTGGCTTAATTTGCTTTTCCCAAGGCTAGCTGCAGGTTCTTTGCTTGCTGTTTGAGCAAAGCAAAAAAGCAAAGATGGACTTGTCCCGGCCTTGTCTGCTAATGCTTTGCTTCTTTCCTCCTTTTCCTTTCTCTTTGAATAAAGCAAAGGGACCTTGGAGGCTTTATCACGAGTAATGCAAATCACGAGTACTGTAACGCCAACAACTCACTGGTAAGAAGGCGACGTGGCAATGTATCGTCGTGCGCTGGAGCAGCTCAAGGTGGAGAATGGGATGCGCCCCATGTAGGTTCCAGCGGTTTGAAATCACCGTGAGATACGATTGAATGGCCTGCCGCAAATTCGTTTGGTTAACTGGGTTTCCACATCATCTGTTTTTCACTACAGTTAATTGTTTCATCAGCAAGTATTATTGTTGGTCAAGTTATTGCGGCCAGCCAGCAGTTTACGTTTTTTGATCGATCCTTCTTGATGTGTGATTGCTTCTTTCTTGTACTAGTGCAAAGCTGGAGTCCTCAGCTATAGCGGTGTAATTAACCTGTGTGTTTTCTTATTCAGAATTTTCCCTTGTAATAAAGCAAGCAAGTACACTTCCAGTTTAACGAGTGCTAGCTGTACCTGCTTGCTAATTTGAACTACTTTTTGTCTTATGGACCCAGTCGAACCCACCTTCCAACTGTCAGTTACTTATGCATGGTGACACTTAATTAGTAATACCGAACTGTCGTACGTACTTGTACAAAATTATAAACGAGTTATTCTCAGAAAGAAACTAAATTGCGCTTACGTACTTGGTTTACCCCTGCTCTGCCTCTGCTCTAGTAAGTAGGTACTGATCGCCCTGCCCCGCCACCGGGCACTTGAAGGGCCACGTACTTGGTGTTAGCAGCACTCTTCTCACAGGATCTATTCCTCATCAATTCGGATTACAAGCCATGGATTCTAGCCTTGCAAGGGAGGAGAGGAATACAAGAGGAAGAGGAAGACAGAAGCAGAGGAGGCCGAAGCCGTCCTGATCCGAGCCGCCCCGTTCGTAAGCCACTTCCCTTGTATTTGTAGCAGCTGCCTCACGTCGTTTCCTAGCGGCCCAAGCCCAATGGTGTCAGCCCGTGGCCCAGCCCAGGGAAGGGTAGCGAAGGTCGCTAACATTCCCCCCTCCTTAAATTTCGGCTTGACCTCAAGCCGATGCCATGTCGAACCGCCGGGGTCCCACGGTACTTGATGCTTCATGACTTCGCCGAGGTCGCGGTGGGTGCCGTAGTCGAGGCAGACCTTGACAAGGTTAAGGTAGCCGACATCGCCAACTTGCTCAAGGAGGACGCCGAAGTAGTGGTCGGTGACAATTTGCACTTGGTCATGGAAGATGTTGAGATAGTGGTCTTGGTCGACTCGATGGCAGCGGTAGTAGGCTGGAGCTGCAGCATTTCTCCCTCCTATTGCTTCAGCTTGTGTGAAAAATCCGAAGAAATGGAGAAGTGCCCAGACGCCTGGATCCCATGACCACTTCCCTTGACAAAACTCCAGACTGCCGCAGCTCCACATGGCAAGGCAAGCAAGGAACTGAATTGGTACAGTACTTGCCCTGCCTGAAGTGAAATAATGGCAGCCACAAGTTCCAGTATGGTGAGCTCCAGACCAAATTACCAGGAGAACTTGTACAGTTCTTGTAGAGAAAGGTTGAAAAGTTGCGTTTCTCTTCGCAAGAAAACCTTCAGATCTCACTGTTTTTGGAAGGAGTGGCTGGCCAGACCTGTTGCCACTATCAGAGCAGCCGAAGTCAAGTGGCCATGGAATTTTCCAGTGAAGTCGCTCCAAACCACACAGACTATGCAGCATTGCACAAGTCCATGAGATTCGTCCCAACGGACAGAGGTCATTAATCTGAAGCATACCAAGATGATGTCGAATAAGGCCACCAGGGTCCCAGTGCAAGGGTAGCAGAAAAAATGAATGAATAGCCAATCTGTTGGTCTCAATCGCCAAGTAATAGATCACACTAGAGAACTTCCTGGCAATGTAATGACTAGAGCATGACACTGTTGTAGTTGGCCATGCAATCTCCCACTGAATTTCTGCAGTGCCATAGCCATACAAGGAAGTTTTTCCTGCAGGGCAAAACTGAAACCAACTATGTCGCACTGAATGAAACCATAGAAACTTCCAATGCATCAGTTCAGGATCCAATTGATTATGATCACTAGTGAGACAGTGGCTACCCCAGGTTTGCAAGGAACTAGCAAGTACCAGCTCCAATTGGAATTGTGACCAGTATACTTGGAAACATGGCACTGACCAGTATACCTGTGCCGCTTGCAGATGGACTCGTCCAAAATTTCTGTGAGAAATCACCAGCCTGACAACAGACTCAAGTAAAGGAAATGGAACTCTAAGCACCAAAGCATCATATGAATTATTGGGGCAGCGTCTGATACGCGTTTTGCATACTGATTCAAGGTTAGCTTTGTGATCCCCATCAACTGTAAAAAGATCCGACCACCCTTGGACAACACCAGACTGTGGTTGACAATTCTTCTGAGTAACACCGAATGATTCCAAAAGAAAATTTGCAAATGGCATTTGTACAGCACAATTTGCAAGATATGCAGGAGCACAAGCCACACGACTTTCCATGTATTGTTTACAGAGATGGCCAACGCTATCGAACAGGTACTGGAGCAATCCCACGTAGATGTCCTGATAGAAATACTTGCCTATCGCGTTCGCACTTGAGCAAAGAAATTGACTAAACCAATGCAAATATGTCTGAGTTTTTGCATACCCCGGCTTCTGATCATGAACATGACTGCCTGATAAATGTGTATCCAATTGCTTAACACATGCACCCCAATCAATATCTTTGCTACGGGTAGAATCTGTCAATACCACTGGTTTCTTGCCTGGGTCCCATGGCAATAAGCAAACTGAATGAGTTGTACCACAGCCAAGACCAGAACACATACCACTGCATATTGGGTGAAGCTGATTCACACATGAACAACCCAGCTGCTGCTCCGCGATCTTGAGTGTGGCCTGTGCGAGCACTGCCGCTGGCACATCAGGGACGGGGTCGAGGCACACCACACACACTGTCGTTGGCGACGCCATGATGAGGTCGGACTCGAGCGCCACTGATGTATCTGTTAAAGTGGCCGCTGCGGTTGGTGATGTAGAGAGTGGCCTAACAATGACAAATTGAAACGCCTGGAGGTAGAGGTCATCATGATACACCATACGCTCAGCCAGGACGGAGGCCGACACAAGAGGAGTTGAGGGCACAGTAGCATTTCTCGCGAGATCGGCCTTGTGCGCCGCAGCTGATGGAGGCGCGCCGATGGCACCGGTGAACGCCTCTGATTGGAGGTCGTCCTCATGGACCAGCTGGATATCCGCGTGTGGCGCAGGCCCAGTCACAGACGAATACGAATCCACCACTGCAACAGGGATGGGAAGCGGTGAAGCCACTGGTTCTAGAACCTCTGCGGGGTTGGACGCAGCTGATGGCGAGCTCGGGCCGCCTCGTGGGCATACCATCGAACAGGTTGTGGGCGGGCGAGCAGCGAGGTTGCCCTCGCACACCAAACACTCAGTGATAACGGAGGGAGGCGCGGAAGAAGTCGAGGTCGCCGTGGGGTCGTAGTTGGCCACCACAGACCTTGTGGTGGTAGACGTAGTCGCTGGCGCCAAGTTGAGGTCGAGGTCGTCCGCCACAGATGCCGTTGGGGTCGACGTGGTCGTCGGCGCAAGGTTGAGGCCCTCGTGGTGCCCCACGCGCGTAGCCCGTAGCGCTGCTTCGACGGCCGCCGACACCTCGGCTGCCACCTGCGCCGCGATGGCCGGGATGAGGGCGGTGAACTCGGCCTCGCGCCGCGCCGTCTTCTCCGCCAACTCGGCACGACGCCCAGTTCTCTGGTCCCTCCAATCGGCGAGGCGCCGCTGCTGCGGGTCCTCCACCAGCGCGACCGCTTGATCTCGGCGGGCAGCCCAAGCTGATCCGCGCAACATGGTTGAATAGGATGGATCGAAACCTCCGATATGAGAAATTATTTGGCTCGAATTCGGAAATTGTGGGGAGAAATTTTTGGGATTTTGCGTGGAGGAATCGATTGGCTCTGAATACCAATTGTTAGCAGCACTCTTCTCACAGGATCTATTCCTCATCAATTCGGATTACAAGCCATGGATTCTAGCCTTGCAAGGGAGGAGAGGAATACAAGAGGAAGAGGAAGACAGAAGCAGAGGAGGCCGAAGCCGTCCTGATCCGAGCCGCCCCGTTCGTAAGCCACTTCCCTTGTATTTGTAGCAGCTGCCTCACGTCGTTTCCTAGCGGCCCAAGCCCAATGGTGTCAGCTCGTGGTCCAGCCCAGGGAAGGGTAGCGAAGGTCGCTAACATTCCCCCCTCCTTAAATTTCGGCTTGACCTCAAGCCGATGCCATGTCGAACCGCCGGGGTCCCACGGTACTTGATGCTTCATGACTTCGCCGAGGTCGCGGTGGGTGCCGTAGTCGAGGCAGACCTTGACAAGGTTAAGGTAGCCGACATCGCCAACTTGCTCAAGGAGGACGCCGAAGTAGTGGTCGGTGACAATTTGCACTTGGTCATGGAAGATGTTGAGATAGTGGTCTTGGTCGACTCGATGGCAGCGGTAGTAGGCTGGAGCTGCAGCATTTCTCCCTCCTATTGCTTCAGCTTGTGTGAAAAATCCGAAGAAATGGAGAAGTGCCCGGACGCCTGGATCCCATGACCACTTCCCTTGACAAAACTCCAGACTGCCGCAGCTCCACATGGCAAGGCAAGCAAGGAACTGAATTGGTACAGTACTTGCCCTGCCTGAAGTGAAATAATGGCAGCCACAAGTTCCAGTATGGTGAGCTCCAGACCAAATTACCAGGAGAACTTGTACAGTTCTTGTAGAGAAAGGTTGAAAAGTTGCGTTTCTCTTCGCAAGAAAACCTTCAGATCTCACTGTTTTTGGAAGGAGTGGCTGGCCAGACCTGTTGCCACTATCAGAGCAGCCGAAGTCAAGTGGCCATGGAATTTTCCAGTGAAGTCGCTCCAAACCACACAGACTATGCAGCATTGCACAAGTCCATGAGATTCGTCCCAACGGACAGAGGTCATTAATCTGAAGCATACCAAGATGATGTCGAATAAGGCCACCAGGGTCCCAGTGCAAGGGTAGCAGAAAAAATGAATGAATAGCCAATCTGTTGGTCTCAATCGCCAAGTAATAGATCACACTAGAGAACTTCCTGGCAATGTAATGACTAGAGCATGACACTGTTGTAGTTGGCCATGCAATCTCCCACTGAATTTCTGCAGTGCCATAGCCATACAAGGAAGTTTTTCCTGCAGGGCAGAACTGAAACCAACTATGTCGCACTGAATGAAACCATAGAAACTTCCAATGCATCAGTTCAGGATCCAATTGATTATGATCACTAGTGAGACAGTGGCTACCCCAGGTTTGCAAGGAACTAGCAAGTACCAGCTCCAATTGGAATTGTGACCAGTATACTTGGAAACATGGCACTGACCAGTATACCTGTGCCGCTTGCAGATGGACTCGTCCAAAATTTCTGTGAGAAATCACCAGCCTGACAACAGACTCAAGTAAAGGAAATGGAACTCTAAGCACCAAAGCATCATATGAATTATTGGGGCAGCGTCTGATACGCGTTTTGCATACTGATTCAAGGTTAGCTTTGTGATCCCCATCAACTGTAAAAAGATCCGACCACCCTTGGACAACACCAGACTGTGGTTGACAATTCTTCTGAGTAACACCGAATGATTCCAAAAGAAAATTTGCAAAGGGCATTTGTACAGCACAATTTGCAAGATATGCAGGAGCACAAGCCACACGACTTTCCATGTATTGTTTACAGAGATGGCCAACGCTATCGAACAGGTACTGGAGCAATCCCACGTACATGTCCTGATAGAAATACTTGCCTATCGCGTTCGCACTTGAGCAAAGAAATTGACTAAACCAATGCAAATATGTCTGAGTTTTTGCATACCCCGGCTTCTGATCATGAACATGACTGCCTGATAAATGTGTATCCAATTGCTTAACACATGCACCCCAATCAATATCTTTGCTACGGGTAGAATCTGTCAATACCACTGGTTTCTTGCCTGGGTCCCATGGCAATAAGCAAACTGAATGAGTTGTACCACAGCCAAGACCAGAACACATACCACTGCATATTGGGTGAAGCTGATTCACACATGAACAACCCAGCTGCTGCTCCGCGATCTTGAGTGTGGCCTGTGCGAGCACTGCCGCTGGCACATCAGGGACGGGGTCGAGGCACACCACAGACACTGTCGTTGGCGACGCCATGATGAGGTCGGACTCGAGCGCCACTGATGTATCTGTTAAAGTGGCCGCTGCGGTTGGTGATGTAGAGAGTGGCCTAACAATGACAAATTGAAACGCCTGGAGGTAGAGGTCATCATGATACACCATACGCTCAGCCAGGACGGAGGCCGACACAAGAGGAGTTGAGGGCACAGTAGCATTTCTCGCGAGATCGGCCTTGTGCGCCGCAGTTGATGGAGGCGCGCCGATGGCACCGGTGAACGCCTCTGATTGGAGGTCGTCCTCATGGACCAGCTGGATATCCACGTGTGGCGCAGGCCCAGTCACAGACGAATACGAATCCGCCACTGCAACAGGGATGGGAAGCGGTGAAGCCACTGGTTCTAGAACCTCTGCGGGGTTGGACGCAGCTGATGGCGAGCTCGGGCCGCCTCGTGGGCATACCATCGAACAGGTTGTGGGCGGGCGAGCAGCGAGGTTGCCCTCGCACACCAAACACTCAGTGATAACGGAGGGAGGCGCGGAAGAAGTCGAGGTCGCCGTGGGGTCGTAGTTGGCCACCACAGACCTTGTGGTGGTAGACGTAGTCGCTGGCGCCAAGTTGAGGTCGAGGTCGTCCGCCACAGATGCCGTTGGGGTCGACGTGGTCGTCGGCGCAAGGTTGAGGCCCTCGTGGTGCCCCACGCGCGTAGCCCGTAGCGCTGCTTCGACGGCCGCCGACACCTCGGCTGCCACCTGCGCCGCGATGGCCGGCATGAGGGCGGTGAACTCGGCCTCGCGCCGCGCCGTCTTCTCCGCCAACTCGGCACGACGCCCAGTTCTCTGGTCCCTCCAATCGGCGAGGCGCCGCTGCTGCGGGTCCTCCACCAGCGCGACCGCTTGATCTCGGCGGGCAGCCCAAGCTGATCCGCGCAACATGGTTGAATAGGATGGATCGAAACCTCCGATATGAGAAATTATTTGGCTCGAATTCGGAAATTGTGGGGAGAAATTTTTGGGATTTTGCGTGGAGGAATCGATTGGCTCTGAATACCAATTGTTAGCAGCACTCTTCTCACAGGATCTATTCCTCATCAATTCGGATTACAAGCCATGGATTCTAGCCTTGCAAGGGAGGAGAGGAATACAAGAGGAAGAGGAAGACAGAAGCAGAGGAGGCCGAAGCCGTCCTGATCCGAGCCGCCCCGTTCGTAAGCCACTTCCCTTGTATTTGTAGCAGCTGCCTCACGTCGTTTCCTAGCGGCCCAAGCCCAATGGTGTCAGCCCGTGGTCCAGCCCAGGGAAGGGTAGCGAAGGTCGCTAACATTCCCCCCTCCTTAAATTTCGGCTTGACCTCAAGCCGATGCCATGTCGAACCGCCGGGGTCCCACGGTACTTGATGCTTCATGACTTCGCCATGGTCGCGGTGGGTGCCGTAGTCGAGGCAGACCTTGACAAGGTTAAGGTAGCCGACATTGCCAACTTGCTCAAGGAGGACGCCGAAGTAGTGGTCGGTGACAATTTGCACTTGGTCATGGAAGATGTTGAGATAGTGGTCTTGCTCGACTCGATGGCAGCGGTAGTAGGCTGGAGCTGCAGCATTTCTCCCTCCTATTGCTTCAGCTTGTGTGAAAAATCCGAAGAAATGGAGAAGTGCCCAGACGCCTAGATCCCATGACCACTTCCCTTGACAAAACTCCAGACTGCCGCAGCTCCACATGGCAAGGCAAGCAAGGAACTGAATTGGTACAGTACTTGCCCTGCCTGAAGTGAAATAATGGCAGCCACAAGTTCCAGTATGGTGAGCTCCAGACCAAATTACCAGGAGAACTTGTACAGTTCTTGTAGAGAAAGGTTGAAAAGTTGCGTTTCTCTTCGCAAGAAAACCTTCAGATCTCACTGTTTTTGGAAGGAGTGGCTGGCCAGACCTGTTGCCACTATCAGAGCAGCCGAAGTCAAGTGGCCATGGAATTTTCCAGTGAAGTCGCTCCAAACCACACAGACTATGCAGCATTGCACAAGTCCATGAGATTCGTCCCAACGGACAGAGGTCATTAATCTGAAGCATACCAAGATGATGTCGAATAAGGCCACCAGGGTCCCAGTGCAAGTGTAGCAGAAAAAATGAATGAATAGCCAATCTGTTGGTCTCAATCGCCAAGTAATAGATCACACTAGAGAACTTCCTGGCAATGTAATGACTAGAGCATGACACTGTTGTAGTTGGCCATGCAATCTCCCACTGAATTTCTGCAGTGCCATAGCCATACAAGGAAGTTTTTCCTGCAGGGCAAAACTGAAACCAACTATGTCGCACTGAATGAAACCATAGAAACTTCCAATGCATCAGTTCAGGATCCAATTGATTATGATCACTAGTGAGACAGTGGCTACCCCAGGTTTGCAAGGAACTAGCAAGTACCAGCTCCAATTGGAATTGTGACCAGTATACTTGGAAACATGGCACTGACCAGTATACCTGTGCCGCTTGCAGATGGACTCGTCCAAAATTTCTGTGAGAAATCACAAGCCTGACAACAGACTCAAGTAAAGGAAATGGAACTCTAAGCACCAAAGCATCATATGAATTATTGGGGCAGCGTCTGATACGCGTTTTGCATACTGATTCAAGGTTAGCTTTGTGATCCCCATCAACTGTAAAAAGATCCGACCACCCTTGGACAACACCAGACTGTGGTTGACAATTCTTCTGAGTAACACCGAATGATTCCAAAAGAAAATTTGCAAAGGGCATTTGTACAGCACAATTTGCAAGATATGCAGGAGCACAAGCCACACGACTTTCCATGTATTGTTTACAGAGATGGCCAACGCTATCGAACAGGTACTGGAGCAATCCCACGTAGATGTCCTGATAGAAATACTTGCCTATCGCGTTCGCACTTGAGCAAAGAAATTGACTAAACCAATGCAAATATGTCTGAGTTTTTGCATACCCCGGCTTCTGATCATGAACATGACTGCCTGATAAATGTGTATCCAATTGCTTAACACATGCACCCCAATCAATATCTTTGCTACGGGTAGAATCTGTCAATACCACTGGTTTCTTGCCTGGGTCCCATGGCAATAAGCAAACTGAATGAGTTGTACCACAGCCAAGACCAGAACACATACCACTGCATATTGGGTGAAGCTGATTCACACATGAACAACCCAGCTGCTGCTCCGCGATCTTGAGTGTGGCCTGTGCGAGCACTGCCGCTGGCACATCAGGGACGGGGTCGAGGCACACCACAGACACTGTCGTTGGCGACGCCATGATGAGGTCGGACTCGAGCGCCACTGATGTATCTGTTAAAGTGGCCGCTGCGGTTGGTGATGTAGAGAGTGGCCTAACAATGACAAATTGAAACGCCTGGAGGTAGAGGTCATCATGATACACCATACGCTCAGCCAGGACGGAGGCCGACACAAGAGGAGTTGAGGGCACAGTAGCATTTCTCGCGAGATCGGCCTTGTGCGCCGCAGCTGATGGAGGCGCGCCGATGGCACCGGTGAACGCCTCTGATTGGAGGTCGTCCTCATGGACCAGCTGGATATCCGCGTGTGGCGCAGGCCCAGTCACAGACGAATACGAATCCACCACTGCAACAGGGATGGGAAGCGGTGAAGCCACTGGTTCTAGAACCTCTGCGGGGTTGGACGCAGCTGATGGCGAGCTCGGGCCGCCTCGTGGGCATACCATCGAACAGGTTGTGGGCGGGCGAGCAGCGAGGTTGCCCTCGCACACCAAACACTCAGTGATAACGGAGGGAGGCGCGGAAGAAGTCGAGGTCGCCGTGGGGTCGTAGATGGCCACCACAGACCTTGTGGTGGTAGACGTAGTCGCTGGCGCCAAGTTGAGGTCGAGGTCGTCCGCCACAGATGCCGTTGGGGTCGACGTGGTCGTCGGCGCAAGGTTGAGGCCCTCGTGGTGCCCCACGCGCGTAGCCCGTAGCGCTGCTTCGACGGCCGCCGACACCTCGGCTGCCACCTGCGCCGCGATGGCCGGGATGAGGGCGGTGAACTCGGCCTCGCGCCGCGCCGTCTTCTCCGCCAACTCGGCACGACGCCCAGTTCTCTGGTCCCTCCAATCGGCGAGGCGCCGCTGCTGCGGGTCCTCCACCAGCGCGACCGCTTGATCTCGGCGGGCAGCCCAAGCTGATCCGCGCAACATGGTTGAATAGGATGGATCGAAACCTCCGATATGAGAAATTATTTGGCTCGAATTCGGAAATTGTGGGGAGAAATTTTGGTTGGAATTTTTGGGATTTTGCGTGGAGGAATCGATTGGCTCTGAATACCAATTGTTAGCAGCACTCTTCTCACAGGATCTATTCCTCATCAATTCGGATTACAAGCCATGGATTCTAGCCTTGCAAGGGAGGAGAGGAATACAAGAGGAAGAGGAAGACAGAAGCAGAGGAGGCCGAAGCCGTCCTGATCCGAGCCGCCCCGTTCGTAAGCCCCTTCCCTTGTATTTGTAGCAGCTGCCTCACGTCGTTTCCTAGCGGCCCAAGCCCAATGGTGTCAGCCCGTGGCCCAGCCCAGGGAAGGGTAGCGAAGGTCGCTAACACTTGGTTTATAGATCCGTCCCTGATTTCAATGATGTACATATGAAACCACAAGAGCAACATGGACGGAGAAGCAAATCCACTAAATACCTCACATATTTTATTTTATTTTTGAAAAGGAGGTTAAACCCCCGGCCTCTGCATCAATCGATGCATGCAGCCATCTTTATTAATTATTCCACGAAGGTCTGACAAGAACATACATCAAGCCACCCGAAGCCTCCACTCACACCTACAAACTTGGTAATGTGGAGTGCTCTCACTCCCCATACCTATAACCGATGTCGTCGCCGATCCATCCATATAACGTATCGGAACGCACAACCGGTGCAGCAGACCTAAAGCGTACACCACATGCACACGTTTTAGAAGCCGCCATCATCATCGAACCGCTGTCCCATCTTCAGGGGAGAAATCCGCATCATCCTTGCCAGTCCGGCCATCTGTCGACGCCACCATAGCGCCCAACGACTCCACCGCCCTGTGCTCGTCCATCCCGACGCGAAGGCTCTGGAAGATCTGTCGTGCGTAGCACCTGCCGACCAGGCATGACACAGCGTAGCACCTGCCGGCCAGGCATGACTTGACATCTCCACCGAAGCTCCGTTCAAGACGAAGCCGCTCCGCCTCTTGCCTCTGTCTTCCAGCGCTGCTCCACAAATGATGCTCCCAAGAGAGAAACGACACCGTAGTGCCGCCATCGTCCGACCTGGAACACCAGACCCTAGGGTTTCCCCCGGAGCAGCACGAGTGGGTCGACAGAAGTTACACGACGATGCCTTCAGCAAGGTAACGGCGCAGAACGCCACCATCGCCTACCGTTGGTTTTCACCGGCAACTCTGTCTCCCCAACTCGCCGCCGGGACTAGATGACGGATCTCGAGATCCGACCACCCAGCCTCTGGCCGGCCACCTCCGACGAAGAAGATGACCACCACCGCCGGCTGCACCAGCCAGAATAGATATGCCCAGAGGTGCCGCCGAGCATTCCACCAGGCCCTCGTCGCCGCCGCCGATCCAGAGCCAGATGACACGCCGTCGCAGCATAGATCGCATGGCGCCGCCGCCGGAACCAGGACATCCGCCGCACGCAGCCGCCCGTGACCAGGCAACCCAACGCGCCCGCATCTGCCTTCGCCCGAGGCAGAGCCGGCCACCGCCGCCGCCGCCGCAGCCATCGCCGCCGCACCGCTAGATCGGCCGTACCTCCACGCGCGTAGGGGCCCCGCCACCTCTGAGACGCGGGAGAGAGGAGAACCCCCGCCACCGTCGTCGGCCACCGGGCGTAGGCCGGCGGCGTCCTCCGGCGGCGGCGGGGGGAGGGGAGGGAGGTGGTTTTGGGCCCGGCGGCGGCTAGGGTTGGGGTGCCACCCGAGTCGCCCGAGCGGGGGGCGACACGGGGGCCCTGGGGCTGAACCTGACCCTTCACATATTTTCTTTGAGAGGATACTACACTGGGCCGGCTTTTTGAAAGCAGGACTACTCATGATCTGCTCCACTCCACAATTATGCAGATCCATGTCAATGGTTAGTTGCATTGCAGCTATCAGACTTGGCAGTTAACTAACCTCTCGATGCATACATAGCACACCAGCAAATCAAGCGCATGCATGGTGCTGAATGATGGAACCACCAGATAAATAAAATTCTTCATTGATTACATCAAGCAAAACGCATGCTGCTGAATCAATCACACACAAATTAACAACTTTGTTTCACTGCCTTCCGCAAGCAAGCATCACTCTCATCACACTCACACCAAATGGGGTTGTGTGGCAGTGGTAGACACAACAAACCCACAGCCACATCAAACCCTCCTTATTACAAGCACACTCATAACAGCAAACCAAACCAAACCGCACACAGATGATACGACGTATCGTACCCCACCAGAAAACAATTAAGCAGGTGCACACACACACATGCATCATCAAACCAACACCAATTTATTCTTGGGAAAATACACCAACACAATTTTGGCAAGCAAACACCTAAACCGTTGCAGCAACGGCAGCAGTCGACAGCAGCAAGACGTCTCCATCGTGTTGCAACAACCAAACCTACACAACACATGTAATGATGATACAGTTGATTAAATGGAAGCAGAATGGATGAAGTAAGAAGATCAAGCAGAATGGTAAACAGAGGGGAGAGGGATTAACTTAGTTGTTGCTCTACATATATGTCTATGCAATTTATTTGCAATTATCCAGATAGTACGTAACCGATTATTTAATCACACATGGTCTCTACTGTGTGTTTACCATGCATATACTATGACAGAAGCATGAAACAAGATTGAAAACAAGAGAGAACTCATGAGTGTGTGTACCTGAATAGTGTCTGGTTGGTTCACCGGAGAACGGAGACTCTCTCCAGGGGCATCTTGTAATACGCCGAGTGGCGAGGCTCAAAGAGGGAAGGGTCGTGGCCGGCCTCCGGCCCGTCCCACTCCAGCTTCTCCCACCAATCCTTCTCGCAGTCCACGATGGGGCGCCTGTCTCGACCGACAGCCGGGAGGCGCCTAAGACCCCAGCATCCCCTCACCCCGATGGTCTCAAGCTTGGGAGCAAACATCTTGGCTTCGCATATCTGTTGCAGCTTGAAGAGCTGATGCAAGTAGATATGCTTCAGGTTTGGGAATTCCAGTACACCTTTAGGGTAGTCTGTAGCTATTCTTGTCAGAATCTCTGGTTCCACGGGGAACACCTGCCTTAGATCACCACACAAGACGATGTGGAGGGTCTCCAAGCTTCTCAACGTGTAGAACCGAGACAGTGGGAGGACAAATACGAGCCTTGGGCAGGAGAACAGGTGTACGCTCTGCAGTTTCGAAAAGGAAAAATTGTCTTCAAAATCCGACATCATTACTTTGCTCCAAATGCAATGGGCCATCAATAGATCAGCCGCCGAAAAGTTCACTAGTTCTCGAAAGTGGTAGTAATCCCGGATAGTATTGAAGACTCTATGCATCTTGGGGCATCTCACCACGTGACAAGATTTCAGATGTTGCCATCTAAGCACCTTCCCTTCTATGGTCATCATATGTTCAGGGATGACAGTGGTGATGGAAGAATTGCCATGCACATGCAACGACTTGGCTTCGTCCATTGCAAAGATGATAGCCTTGATTGCTTGTTCTCTCGCCACGTTAATGTTGCTAATTCCCTTACCAATCTCAACATGGCAGCCTGACGGTTGAAACTGCATTCTATTTTTGTAGTCGTGATCCATAATTATGCTACCAACAGACACATCAATGTAGGTGCTGCAAGTATTGGGGGTTAATGACCTTGGTTGAGGCGGACCCATTATTTGCCTACTATTACCAGGGCTCATCTTCTCCTTCATATAGCTTTGTCCCTTAACATTGGTGGTACAAGGGACACAAAGATTTAGATGGAACCTATCGCTCTTCCAACAGAATCGAGCATTGCTTTGTAATACCAAGGACTGAAAAAACCTTATGTCCATTTTAGTAGCATACACTTCATGTAGTTTTGTTTGAATAGGACAGACCGAGAAATCAATGTGCAGCACTGTCAGTGTTGACAGACCCTCTTCTGGCCATAAAATGGCATGGAGCTGCATACATCCCAACAGAATAATTTGTTGGAGACGTGGGGCCTGCACCACCTGAGTTGTCAGGTCAAGTGTCTTGACTCTTGTGCCAGAGAGGTCCAGCTCCTCAAGGTTTGGAAGTGATCCACGCAGGGTGAAGTCAGACAGTCTTGCACAGCCAGCCATGGAGATGCGGCTTATTTTGGCGTCCTTGTAATCATCCTTTCTTGGTCCTGCGTGGTCTAAGCTGAATGATTCAAGTGATGGAGGAAGTCCTTCAATATGCTCCAAACCAACACAACCATCTAGAACCAGAGTCTTGAGGCTAGTTCCCTGTGACAGACTTGGCAAAACTTGTATTGTACTATTACCAGAAAGGTCGAGGAACTCCATCTTCACCATATCTATAAATTCATCCATTTTGCCTGTCTGCCAAGGGGATGTAGGCTCAATCACTCGAAGCTTATGAAGGTTTTGCAGTTGTCGCCATGCAAAACTGCGACACCAAATCCTTCCTTCCTTTATATGTACCTCCCGAATGTTTGCAGCCATCTGCTCTGCTATCTCCGGTGATAAAGCCAATTCCCAATCTACGTGACATATGTCTAGCACCCATAGGCTTTGAAAAAATTCCATTATTGGTCTATCTTGTTTCTCATCTTCTTCTACTCGCCGGTCCTTGCAGCCATCTAATCCGAGGAACCTTAAGCTACGGCAACAACAGAAAGGAGGTGAAGAAAAACTGAAGGTGCAGCGGCATAACTTGAGCACACGAAGCTTGTTCGATTGATGAAACATGTCATTAGGTAAGGGTCTTAATGGATGATCAGACTCGCTTGCAACCGCGGCAAGGAAAAATGACGTTGACTCTGGATGCACAATAGAGCTTTCCTTGGAAAATATCCATCGTTTGAAAGGAGTCTTCAGTTTATGACCAAAAGAGGGCAGCTCATTAGATGAATAATCTTCTATATTTATGTTGTGATGCAGAGCAGCTGCAACCTCCCATGCTTCGTCACCCTGACCTCCTTGTATAATTCCATCGCAGACCCAATAGCTAGAAGCATGGGTGGCCCAGTTGTAGTCCATGATATTGCCTCCTTGAGAATTTAATGATAGCAGATACAAGCAACACTCTTCAACTGCTTCGCCAAGCTTATCTGTGTGCCCAGCAATTTCTCTAGCCTCTTCGTTAAGCAAAAAATTCCACCCGTTAACACTGTATGTATCATAAAGAAAAAGATGTGAAGTATCCACCTTCTCACTAATTCATGGGTTGAGCCGAAGCCTTCCTCGAAATGTCCACAATATTTTACTACCAAACACCGACCATTGATCCAAAGGTTGGGGAATGCCCAAATCATTCAACTCAATTGTATAGTCACTCCCATTATGAAAGATCACCAACCATTTGCTATCTTTTAAGGTCCAATGGATCTCTGCACCAACATCTCTTATCTCAGCTCTGGAGCTTTTATCTAGCCCTCTGAAATCATCTTCTTCATCTTGCCTATCAAAAACATCCATTACCCGCCGAGGAAGCTTGAGTTCTTGTGCGATTGTCCTTTGGAGCGCTCTTCGGCTTTTCCACCTAGAGCAATCGACGTGGATGATCTTGTCGAATTTCTCTAGCAGAGATGGCGGAGGGTGTTTGGCTATGGCTCTAAGCACCGCCGAAGCAGCCAGCCCACCCGTTCCATCAAAATAGATGGCCTTGTGTGCAGTACTGCTCGCATCCTCCAGATAAGGGATTATTTCTTGCACCGCATCTTCGACGGTGTACGCATTAATCCTCTGCGTAGTTAGTTGATATAGAAATTAGTTGTCACTCACTTTAGCAGTTTTTGTCCAGTAAGATGCTACATGCAAGAGGCGCACCTACTTTTGTTGTTGTTATTATTAGGGCCAAGGCTAATGAATTAAACTGCATGCATATGCGTGGGCACTCATACATGCTAACGGCAGGCCATGACCATGCAATTTCAGTGTTTGTGTGTGCGTGGGACGGACCTAGAGAAGATGCATGAGAGGGCAAGCTAGGATAGTACAACTTGATAGTACAACGAACACCAGAAATAATAGAAATTACATCCAGATTCATAAACCACCTAGCGACGACTACAAGCATTGAAATGAGCCGAAGGTGCGCCGCCGTCATCGCCCATCCCTCACTGGAGCCGGGCAAAACTTGTTGTAGTAGACAGTCGCGAAGTCGTCGTGCTAAGGCCCCATAGGGCCAGCGCACCAGAACAGCAACCGTCACCGCTGGAGAGTAACATAGATCGAAAGGATCCAACCTGAAGACACGAACGTAGACGAACAACGAACAAATCCGAGCAAATCCATCAAAGACAGATCCGCCGGAGACATACCTCTACACGCCTACCGACGATGCTAGATGCATCACCGAAACGGGGGCTAGGCGGGGAGAATCTTATTCCATCTTCAAGGAGCCGCCGCCGTCTCGCCTTCTTGAGCAGGACACAAACCCTAACAAAACTCAAAAACACATCTAAAAACGGAGCCCTCCCACCGGCAAAGGCTGAGATCCACCGCGCCTCCATGGCCCTAAGGCCACCGGAGACGAGGCGGACCGGCGCCAGCGGGAGGCGGAGAAATCCTAATTTTCTTAGAAGAGGCGGCTGTTCCTACCAGGACGGGAGCGTAAGTGCCTCGAAATTGAAGGTATGATCTTGATTCTCGGTCTGCTGTTTGGATTACTCTTAAGAAAATATGTCAGATACACACTTAAATACGGTGATACTCGCGACTAAAACTTCCACCAAGGTGTGACCAACAACCTAGGAATTTGATTAAACTTTTGCCTAAGGTGTGATCAACAATGAGAGAATTTGATTTGTTGAACGAAGGAAGCTCAACCGGATATGGCTTTTGTTTTTCTTGGGACAATTGAGCAATGAGCTCAACATGAACAGGCACCAAATTTAGCATGCGCGCTTAATTACAAACCGGACGGACTATTGTTGGTGCTGTCCAGGAAGTAGAGCACATCGATGCCCTGTAACTTGGCCGGCTGGTTTGATACATAACCTGACTCATCGGAATTCCAAGACCTGCAAAGTTCTCATTTGGAGACGACTACGACTCGCCTACACCGCCGTCTCGCCATAACTGTCTGCCAGTGCCAGAGACTGCAATATACTCATATACATCAAGCAGGTCGAGACAGGTTTGCACAAATGTTAAACATACTGGAACGAAATGCAGCATGAAGCAATTGCATGAGGATTTTGTGATTCCGAGTCCGACCTTGATCAGATGGCATGACGCAGAATGAAGAACCCAATGAATGAACAGGTGGCACGTACGTACTGGGAAATGAAACATTTAAGATGTAATAAGAAGAGAAAAGACCATCGTACTAGTCATTGATATTAACCACACTGACAAGGCAATGTAATCAAACAAAGACTCAGTTGATAAATAATCCATGTACGTATGTATGTACGTACATCACACCAAGCCATGCATTTACAGTCAGCATATCCATGCTGCTGTACTGAATTGAATAACACACATTAAAATCTGGATCTGGCACACACACGTGCGAGAAACACGCAACCAAACGGTCCTTGCCAGCTCTGGGCACAAACATACACAGAATACAAAACCACGCCGATGATGCATAAGTCGTCTCACTCTCCCTGGAGGAGAGTGGAGACACACACAAAGAGATGATTAAGCATGCATGCATGCAGTGCAGGTGCGGCATCAAGCAAGATAGCACCACTTTATTCTTTCTTCAGCAAGGAAACACACATCCACCATCCTGGGAAGGAAACACACCAGGTTATTGACTTGAGCCACCACGGCAGTGGAAAGCAGCAACAAGTCCACGGCAGTGGTCTTGCCACCATGCCTCAAACGTGCACAACATTTTACAAACTATCATATGTTATGACACTTGCATGAAACAAGATGCAAAACAATGAACATATATATATAGCATGTACCTGGATAGTATTGTCTATTCACCGAAGCACTGAAACTCTGGGCAGGGGCTTCTTGTAATGCGACGAGTGGCGTCGCTTGAAGAGGCAAGGGTCGTGGCCAGCCTCCAGCCCATCCCACTCCAGCTTCTCCCACCAGTCCTGCTCGCAGTCCACGACGGGGCGACGGCTATCTTGGCCGATGGCGGGGAGGCGCCTGAGACGCCAGCAGCCCCTGAGCCATACCCTCTCAAGCTTGGGAGCATGCATCTTGACCTCACATATATGCTGCAACTTATAGAGCTCATATAGGTGGATGTGCTTTAGGCTTGGGAACTCAAGTACATTTCTTCCGAGGCGAGGATGTACAGGGAACACCATCTTTAGGTCACCGCAGTTGACGATGTGGAGACTTTCTAAGTTGTGTAAATATGATCCTTGAATACCCCACAATAATGGAAGCACGAATGCGAGCCTTGGGCAAGAGTACAGGTGTATGCTCCGCAGTTTGGCAAAACAATTATTTTCCGTGCCATCGTAGGTCCTTCCTTTGCTCCAAATGTAGTGAACATTCAAGAGATCAGCAGCCCAAAATGTTTCTATTTTTGTAAAGGGGTAGCCACCATAGTTAGTCATGAAGACTGTGCGCATCTTGGGGCATCTCACCACATGACAATGTTTTAGATGTTTCCAGTCAAGATCCCTCCCAACTGTAGACTTCATGTGTTCAGGGAAGACAGTGGTGATGGAAGAATTGTCATGCACATGCAATGACTCGGCTTTGTTCATCACAGAGAAGAATGCATTCTTTCCTTGTGTGCTCTCCATTCTAGTGAAACTAATTCCATCACCAATCTCCACATGGGAGCCCAGAGGCTGAAATTGCGATGCACTGTTGTAGTCGTGATCAATAGTCATGTTGTCAACAATGACATCCGTGTAGGTGTTGTAAGTATTGGGGGTTAGTGACTTTGGTTGAGGAGGACCCATTATCTTCCCACTATTACCTATGGCAGTCTTCTCCTTGTAGCTTTGCTCCTGAACTTTGTTGGTACAAGGTACACATAGATTTAAATGGAACCTAGTACTCTTCCAACAGAACTCAGCATTACTCTCTAATATCAAGGTCTGAAGAAACCTTATGTCCATTATAGTAGCATATGCTTGATGAAGTTTTGCTTCAACACGACAGACTAGAGAATCAATGCGTAATACGGTATGTTTTGGCATACCATTTTGTGGCCACAGAATTGCAAGAAGTTGCAGACATCCTGATAGAATAATTTGTTGGAGGTTTGGGGCCTGGACCACTTGATCTTTGAGGTCAAGTGTTTTGACCAATGTGCCTGATAGATCCAGCTCCTCAAGATTTGGAAGTGATCCACACAATCTGAAGTTCACTAATCTTGCACAACCAGCCAAAGAGATATGAGAGATTTTAGCCTCCTTATTCAAATTCCCTCTTGTACAAGAATCTAAGCTGAAGGATTCAAGTGATGGTGGCAGTCCTTCCGGGCCAACACGTTCCAATCCAACACAACCATCGAGAACCAGAATCTTCAGGCTAGTAGCCCCAGACATACTTGGCAAAGCTTGTATTCTACTATCCCCTGATAGGTCGAGGAACTCCAGGTTCACCATATCAGTGAATTCATCCTTTTCGCCGGTCCACCAAGGAGATGTAGGCTCAATTACTCGAAGCTTGTGAAGGTTCTGCAGTTCTCGCCATGTGAAACTGTGGTGCCAAATCTTTCCTTTCTTTATGTGTACCTCCCTGATGTTTGCAGCCATCTGCTCTATTATCTCTAGTGATAAATCCAGTTCCCAGTCTGTGTCGCATATGTCTAGTACCCATAGGCTCTAAAAAAATTCCATTGCTGGTCTATCTTGGTTCTCATCTTCTTCTGCTCGCTGATCCTTGCAGCCATCTAATCCAAGGAACCTTAAGCTGCGGCAACAACAGAAAGGAGGTGAAGAAAAACTGAAGGTGCAGTGGCATAACTTGAGCACACAAAGTTTGTCGGATTGATGAAACATATCATTAGGTAATGGTCTTAATAGAGGATCAGATTTGCTTGCGGTTGCAGCAAGGAAAAAGGACGTTGACTCTGGATGCGCAACAAAGCTGTCCTTATCCAATATCCACCGTTTCGGAGGAGTCTCCAATCCATCACCAAAAGAGGGCAGCACATTGGATGAATAATCCTCCATATTTATCTGTTGATGCAAAGTAGCAGCAACCTTCCATGCTTCATCACCCTGACCCCCTTGTATAATCCCATCACAAACCCAATAGCTCGAAGCATGTGTGGCCCAGTTGTAGTCCATGATGTTGCCTCCCTGGCAATTTAATGACAGCAGATACAAGCAACACTCTTCAACTGCTTCACCAAGATTATCCGTGTACCCAGCAATTTCTCTAGCCTCATTGTGCAACAAATAATTCCACCCACGTCTACTCAACTCATCGTAAAGGAAAAGATGGGAATCATCCACCTTTTTACTAATTGCTGGGTTCAGCCGAAGCCTCCCCCTGAAGGACCACAATATCTTAACATCAAAGGCCAGCGGTTGAGGAATGCCAAAATTAGTCAAGTCAACCATACTGTTGCTGCCATTATGGAAGACCACTAAGCATATGTGTTCTTGTAGGGCTTGATGAATCTCCCTCACAATGACTCCAATCTCAGCTCTCGAGCTTTCATCTACCCCTCTGAAATCATCATCTTCATCTTGCCTATCAAAAACATCCATTACCCGCTGAGGAAGCTTCAGTTCTTGTGCGATTGTCCTCTGGAGTGCTCTTCGGCTTTTCCACCTCGAGCAATCGACGTGGATGATCTTGTCGAATTTCTGCAGCAGAGATGGCGGAGGGTCTTCGGCTATGGCTCTAAGCACCGCCGAAGCAGCCAGTCCTTGCCATCCATCAAAATAGATGGCCTTGTGTTCAGTACTGCTTGTATCCTTCAGATAAGGGATTATCTCTTGCACCGCTTCTTCGACGGTGTCCGGAATAATCCTCTGCATAATTAGTTGATGGCAATTAGTTGAGGTCGCTCACTTTAGCAGTTTTTGTCAAGTAATTAAAATACTACATGCAAAAGGTGCGCCTAGCTACTTTGTTTTGTTATTATTAGGAACACTGATAAACTGCATGCAAAAGGTGCATGCACACAGCTGTTAGCCATGACCACGATTTCTAGTATCTATGAGTTTGTTCGAGCCAGAGAAGATGGGAGGACCGTCGGTGTTGCGTTAGGCCGGCCGCATGCAGAGTGGCAGCGGCGAGGACAACCAGGTGGAGACCGTCACTTGGAAGTTGATGCTCCCGCACGCGCGTACGTGTTGCTGTTTGGTTGCTAATTAAATGATGGAATCCCCTAGCAGTAGCAGCTCTCGATCTCGAGATGCTTTGAAAAGGAATCGTAAGTGCGTACGTACTCTTGTTTGCTACTGTAGCTATGCTTGCATGCCTTGGAAATTTTAATTAAATGTGGATGGGATTAACTATATATATGTGCTGTATGTATGTACGTACGTACTGTAGCAGCTGTAGTGCGTATGTAATTGGTTAACTTGTTCGAGCATTTTTGCATTTTTGTACAAGCTAAAGTATATTTTTGCAAGCTGATTGGTTACCTTGTAATTAGTAGGCATGCAATTAGCTTAGCACGAACTGCGGCATTTTTGCATGCGTGCATTGACTTGTAGTCCCTAAGAAGCCTCAGCCGTCACGGACTTTTTCAGCCGTCGGATCTTTGTTTCCTTGGATCCGGGACATCCCATTGGGCTACGCGTTCCTCCCCACCCGCGGCCGACCTTCCTCCTCGATGCTCAGCTCACCTCGTTCCTCCACCTCTCCATTCCCAACGCCGCCTTTCCCCGCGAGCTCCAAGAGCTCAAGGCAGCCGACCTCTCCCCTCCCCTCCCCTCCCCTTGTGAGCCGCACCACTAATCTTTACCTATATATCACGGTTTCTCTTTTCCCGTGTTTGTTTTCACTCTGTCATGTGCATGCCATATGTTCGACAAAATGCCTATGAGTAGTAACACGATCGCTGTGTGTCAATTGCTTGTTGTGATTTAGTTTATTTAGCTTGCATCACCTTCCCGCATCTCTCCGATAATAGCAGCACTGCTGTACCAGCAGATTGCCAGAAGGCTGGCGCTTCCCCAGTTGAGAATTGTGAGTTCTTTTCGCAATTCAGATCAATTTTGGCAAAAGATTCCCCTAAATATTGAGTCTTGCAGTCTTTGTGGTGCTGGACACTAAGTTTATCGGCATTTTAGTCATTGCTATGGCATGAGTTTTATGAATAATCATTGGTTGAAATATGATTTCATATTTGCACCGTTTGAGTGCTCATCGTTGGAGATTTCGATTATTTATTAATAAGTTAGGCAAAACCTTTTTTGTTACTACAGCTTGGTAATCATGGTATAATGGCCACCATAATACTATTTAAGTAACTAATTTTTGGAGCAGATGTTGTCAATAGAGTAAACGGGCTTTACTATGGTCAGCGTTCACTAAAAGCTTTATCTTTCTCCCTTTCATGCAGTTCTATAGCTAATTTCTGTTGATGTGTTCTTATGTTCTCTGAATATAAATGCTTCTCATGTGCATTCCACTAATTGTTTTTATGTGCACCTCAAAATGCATAGGGTATGCATACGAAAGAAGGACAAGTAACTAGCATAGAAGAGTGGGCAGAAGACCTGCCCGAGGTGCCACTTTTACATTGTTATGCAAGACAGTTCGCTGTTTCCAGACTTATTTGAATACGATTCATTTGAGTTATTGTTCATAGTTTGTTCTTTCTGCTGTCGGTTGCACTGCAGGGTTTTTTCACTCTGTAGATTTAGAAGTTCATATACATTCTCAGGATACAGCAGCAGTGATAGTCTTGTGTTTCCTATTCTCTTGTGCTATTCTTATGTTTCCTATTTTACTGTGACATTTTATATTAGGGTCTTCCGAATTTAATGTTCTGTTTTATGGGTTTAGTGCCTGATCCAAAAGAGGCCTTGCCAAGTCGAAATCTCTCCACCCAAAGGCACTTGCTGATAAGTAGGACACCCAGACACAAAGGATGGTGCGAGTGCGGTAAGCAATTTCAATCTGGTACTTTGATGTATATTTCTTAATCAAGTTATAATCCATACATTATATTTCATTTTCGTCTCTTCTAATTATGTTTTTTTGTAGCATTTTGAAATCTGTGTTATTCTTCCAAATGCATAGTTTTGTTTTCAGGTTCTAGAGCATATAGAATAAGGAGCATCCACATTAGTTATTTTGACATTGCCATGCTTCACATTATAGTGTTTTAGATGGCAAAAACATTTGATGATGTTATTGATACATGGCATAGCTTTCACGTAAGATTGACCAGGGCTGAGGTATATATGCCATATAAGATGTGATTCTCCTGTCCTTGGAAACCTGTAGTTGTTCCTCTCCAATGAATTCCTGTTTGAGCTGTATGTGATTCATTTTTGTTCCAGTAAATTTATGTTATATTAATGACACTTCATTTATCATGCTAATGAATTGGTTAATTTATCAAATTAATGGGTTTTTGGTTTTTGCTAATTTGGGGTGTTGCAATCATGTCTACTTTGTTGAGGTGTTGGTGATGTGCTTCGCCTCCTTCCTGAGGGCTCAACAAGAGAAGCATGACCTCCACAAAAAAAATGGACGAGGAAGTAAAGCCGAAGTGAGCCGCTGCTGATTCGCCTGCCGCCATCCCCTGCCCTGCTCCTACCGTGCTTCTCTCCCCGTCGTCGAGCTCACGCTGCTGCTGTCCTCCACCAGAAGGTATTTTCAGGGCCGGTCCTGGCATTTCGGGGGCCGGGGCGGAAGTAGAATCCGGGGCCCTTACTATAAATATTAAAATAATAATTTATGTTTTTGCCTCGGCTCTTGAACATCCAAAATCTGCGTAAACCTCTCTTATAGCTAGCTAATTAACTATTATTCGATAAATATATAAGCATAGTTTGGACAACAAACGAAAATTTTAACTTTCTCACATTAATTTGAACTCTGAATCATGTACTAGACAAATTTCTTGGCTATAAATCTCAATCTACTTTACCAAAAGTAAACACTGGCTATGTCATATAAACTAGTGCTTGCAAAATAGATTTCTGCTAAAATTTGAAAATAATTATGTTCTAGTGATATCTCAACAAGACTGCCGTGACAACATCACTATTCAAGTGATATATGAACAACAATTAATCGAAACTGAGCAAATTGAGTTCGATTGGAATGCAATTCGCAAGCACTACAAATTTGATTTTGGTGTCATATAGAAATTATAGAACCAGTTATCAGAACACTAATCCCATCCAGTGATTGGATTACCAAAAGCAATTATCGGCGTCGACTTTGAATAACAAAGAAAAAAAAATAGGAACTGGGTACTACCATAAAGGTTACCTTTGAGCCGTAGAACATGGATCTAAAACAACGAAAAAAATAGCGCGCTATTTCGGCGTTTTAGCGTCGCTTTAGCATATTTGGGATGCTCACGTTACGTTTCAGAGAATTTGCTCGCTATGCCGCTAAATACGTTATAGCGCGCTATTTACGCGCTAAACGAAAAAACGTTACAACATTATAGCGTGGAATGGATCAAGATGGACCAAATTTGTGAGACAAACGGCAGGCTCAGTAGCCCATCGGGGCGGAAGTGTAGTTTCCCAGATCGACAGTTCTCTCTTCTCTGTTGTCATGTAGTTCTCTATTGACATAATCCTATCTTCTGTCATATATTCATCTGCAGTTTTCTACTACTTGTTGTCTTGAACATAAACTGCCTAGATCTCATGCTGAGTTCATTTGCTATGCACAACGATTATGAGTTCATTTGCAAACAAAGGATGTCTAGTTTTGTACGGAGTACTTACTAATAGTAACTACACCTTTGACTCACATTAAACTACAGATGGGATTATGAATTTATGATCAACATGAACACATTACATCTACAAATCTCTTATATGTTGTCGCTATGTTGTATTGTTTACTTGTTGGCCTGTTGCAATGTTTGCTAGTTCCATCTTCAAACTGTCATGTTGTATTATTGTTATCCTATTGGCTGTTGTTGTTGCCTGCTAGACTTTTGGACAAGTACTTCTGTATGTAGTTGTGTTGCTATGTTTCTCCATCTAGTTCATTTTATAGCTGCTATGTTGTATTGTTATTGTTGTTCATCTTAACCAATTGTTGCATGTATGGCTCCTAGACAAAAATTTAGATGTTTAAATCCTTAATTTCTGGTATATATTTGGTATTTTTTTCAAAACGCTATTTTGAATATAGCACGCTATAGCACGCAATAACTTGTATAGCATTTGAAGAAGGGCCACGCTATTTTAGATAGCACGCTATTTTTTTCGTTGATCTAAAATCAACTTATAGATTCCGATGCAATGTAAGCAGTCCTTCGGCCGCTGTTATCGCTTGTTCCTGGTTGCTGTGGCGCATCTAGGTGATAAGGCGAGGCGACGGTGCGAGGCAAGATGGCGACGATTACTCGATTAGGCGATGGAAAGGGTGCTCAGCGCAAGGGGAATCATTCGTCAAGGGTGATTATCAAATTCAGTTTGCTACTATGTAGCAATAGCTGTGTGTAGATTGTCAAGAGACGTGTATAGTCAATGGTAGCTTGCTCTCTTTAAAATGCACACATATAATATACTTGCATGACCACCATTGAGTTTCCTTTAGCTACCCATCTTATGTAAAGATTGTATATACTGCTCCATCTTTTGGCCCTTCTTAATATGTTTTTCCTCCTGTACTATAGGTTAGCAAGATGACAGGCTTGTCCTATGGAATGACAAAATGGCATGAACCTGATTATATGCTGCTATGGTACAGTTAGCTATTATGCGAAAGTTCAGTTAGCTAATATTTGCACCTTAGGAATGAGCGTTCAGTTTAGATATGCAGGTAAGCAATTCATATACAGAGCAATATGTGGCTAGCTGAATCTGAATGGTCTCTACGCACTAAGTTGAAAATGGACATATATTTGTGATTTACTAGTGCGGCACTTTGTGCCTAATCAAGCACTGATTCCCTCTCTCAAAACTGAAGCCCTTACAAGGTCCTTGTGTAAAACCCGGAACTGATTTTCAGTGTTCTTGTTTGCCTATAAATCCTGATCCTATCATAACACTAGTAAATTGGATAATTCTGGAACCAAAATAGGACTCTGTATATATTACCAGATTTATTAAGCTAAAGGAACAAGTGATCCTTTCATCTGTAGCTTATTTCTCAAATGTTTAACTGTAACTCTCTCCCTCGCTCGGCTTGGTTATTTTTGAGGATCAGCCTTTCCTGATACTCATGCAGTTTATCTAGAGGACCAGGCTTGGTTATTAACCAAGATAAAAATCCTGGTACTCATGCTTAATGGCTGTATGCATCTTTAGTTGTTGCAGAGGCCGGGGAAGTGAAATTCTCCCCAATTTTTAAGGATTTAGTCACAACATTTGAATTCAAACCTGCCTCGCATCGCCCCCGCTCGGGCGACTCGGGCGGCGCCGCAACCCTAGCCACCGGGGGCGCAACCTCCTTCCTTCCCTCCCTCCCTCCGTCGCCGCCGGGGGACGCCGACGGGCTAAGCCCGGGAGCTGACGGCGGTGGCGGGGGCTACCTCTCTCCCGCGTCATGGGGGTGGTGCGGGCGCCCCTCGGCGCGACCGATCAGACCTTGGCGGCCGGCCCTGCCACGGGCGGCGGCGATGGCTGTGGTCGGCGGCTGCGCGGCGGCTGGCCTTGCCTCGGGCAGCGCCGATGGCTGCGAGCGCAGCGGCTGGCCCTGCCTCGTGCTGCAGCGGCGGACAGTTATGTGGCGGCATGCCATCTGGCCTCGGATCGGCGGCGGTGGCGTGGAGGGCCTGGTGGACGGGTCGGCAGCATGCGTGGTCTGGCCTCCGGTCAGATCTGATCTGGCCGGTGCGGCCTGCTCGCTGCGCGGCGGCAGAGATTGGTGGCGGCCCGTGCACACGATGCTAGATGGAGGTTCATCGAGCAGATCCGGGTGAAAACCTTGCTCTCGGTTAGTGCCAAGGCCGGCGATGGCGGTGCTCTTTTGTGTCGTCCCCTTCTTGAAGGCATCACCGTGGAGAAGCTCGAGACCCTTATCCGCTACCTCCGGGGGAAACTATAGATCAGTCGATCGGATGACGGCGCTCTTGTGTCGTTCCCCCATTGGGGGCGTCATTCTTGGAGGTGTGCATTGGCTCGAGGGACCAGTGGACGGGTTCAGCGGTGGAGCGGCGTTTCATGTGACGCATCGACAACGTGGAGTCTCGGCGGCGTGGCGTGGCAGGGTCTCAGCGACGGATGTGTGATGATGGACACGCGTAGGGAGGTGACATTGTCTGGCACCGTGGTGGCGTCTATGGCAGGCCTGGCAAGGTCGATGCATTTGTACCTGCTCTGAAGATGGATCGGTGGAAGACGGTGGCGACGGCCTCTGCAGCGTGCGCATGCGGTGCCCGCTGAGAGTGCGCCGGACCGGTGTGTGACCCAGACCTGGCAATTCGGCTTGGTTGGGGCCTCCGGATTTAGATATTGGGCTTTGGTGTGAGGTCTGGGTATGCGGCCCCGACAATCTGCACCCCTTCGTCAAGTTGATTGGAGTAGCGACAGTTGTTGCTAAGATGGTGGCTTGAGACTTATTGATGTATTACTTTGTAAGGTCTTGGTGAATAATTAATAAAATGGCTGCATGCATCGCCCTGATGCAGAGGCCGGGGGTCATCCTCCTTTTCGAAAAAAAAAACTCTCTCCTACGCTGTAACAATTATGAAGCAAGAGATAGGTGGCTATATGCTGTTCCACTAAGAATCTTTAATAAACTCTTAAATGTGTACTTGTCATATGAGTTTCTTTTGCGAAACCCCTTCAGCTGCAACGGCACTTCTTAGTCTCTAGGATGGCAACCAAAATTATCTTTGATCAGGAAAATGACTTATCCTTGGAATCCATGGTTTTTCTTTGCTTGTAAACTATTGTAATTGTGTTGTAACTAGTTCATAGTATTGTCACAAAACTTGGGGCTGCAGCCTGTAAGGATGTATGGCTTGTGTATTTGTTGGCAAGATCAGCTTAACAACATTGTGATTTATTTAAAGTTGTAGGTATTGACAACCGTATGTATCTGTCCACACATATTTAGAACAGGTTGCCGTGCTTTCTTGTGTTTTTGTGGAATATTCATCAGTATAAATCTCATAGATGAATAATTATTGCAGGTTGAGATGGAAGCTTTGAAGGGCCAAGTAGCAGCTGAAGACGGCACCAAACCGAAGGCAAATACGCAGGTTGTAACTGGCATGCTTAGTGCCTGCTATGCCATTTAATCTTGCTGTGACTGGCATGTTCTTTTTTACTAGATAGAGATATCTTGAATAGAGGTTATTCCAGTCCGTTGATCTCCGCATCTAAATAAATTCCAGTGGTCGTGTATGTAATAAACGAGGTTGTCTTGAACCTTTTTTTCATGCCACAAATGTACTGTCATGGTAGTCCCTGTTAAGCTGCAATGAGAACCTTTTATCCATGCAAGTCATTGTGTGGTTTCATAGATATTCATATCTTAGTTGCTAACTGAGGCATGGATAAGAGAGCATTGTGCTGGTACAGTGGTACTTGCAGATCTGATCAGGTGCTGAGTAGTGTATAAAAAGCGAAGAACCTTTTTGTTTATGAGTGCTATTATTACTTTCTGGTGGGTTAAAGTAAAGAGGTTAGTGACGGACCGTGTGCTCACTCCCCCGGAAGATTGGCTGCGCAAGCAGCTCAAGATTGCTTACCTTGGCTTGGCCTCACTGGAGCGCACGATTGCCCGGCAGCGCGCACGCATAACTTCCCTCAAGGACGGCGACGCAAACACGAGCTTCTTTCATAGGCAATGCACGTACCGCCGGCAGAAAAACCGTGTGCACAGCCTGGCCGTGGACGGGCATGTGCTCACCGACCACGAGGCGATGGCACAGGCAGCGTTCGTGCACTTTGATGGGTTGCTGGGCACCGCCTCTGACCGGGATCACACCCTGGACCTTGAGCAGCTCATCACGCCCAGCGACCTAACCAGCTTGGAGGAACCCTTCAGCCCAGAGGAGATATGGGAAGCGGTCAAGCACATGCCTGCGCACAAGGCGCCCGGGCCGGATGGCTTTACCGCGGAATTCCTGCGCGCTTGTTGGAGTATCATCAGGCAGGACATCATTGACGTCTTCGAGCTGCTCTACGCGCTGCGCGGACGAGGATTCAGCAAGCTCAACCAAGCGCTGCTAACCCTCCTGCCCAAGCGTGCGGACGCCCACAAGCTTGGTGACTACCGGCCGATCTGCCTGATTCACATCGTGGCTAAGATCTTCGCGAAGGTTTTGTCGTTGCGCCTCGCCCCAAAACTCGACAGCCTTGTGAGCCGCAACCAGAACGCATTCATTGCCGGACGCACGCTCCACGACAACTTCATCCTTGTCCGGCAATCCCTCAAGTTGCTGCATCAACTGGGCGCGCCGAGAATTATGCTCAAGCTTGACCTCTCGCGGGCCTTCGACTCGATCTCTTGGCCTTTTCTCTTCGAGGTCCTGCGCCAATATGGGTTTGGGGACCGATTTCGGGAATGGCTGGCCATCCTCTTATCTTCGGCCAGCACCCGCGTCATGCTCAATGGAGTCCCCGGCCCCCCTATCTGGCACCGCTGTGGACTGCGCCAAGGTGACTCCACATCCCCGCAGCTATTCGTCCTGGCTGTGGACACTCTTGGCCGCCTCATGCGCCGGGCCCTCCAGACAGGCATCCTTCGGCAGCTTCACCCCCGCCGTGATATTCCAGCAATATCTCTCTACGCCGACGACGTGATGCTGTTCTGCCACGCCACGCTCGATGAGGTCCTCGCCGTGAAGGGCATCCTTGGTGTCTTCGGTACAGCATCCGGACTCCAGGTCAACTATGGCAAGAGCTTGGCCACGACATTACACGGCGACGAGTCGAGTGCTGATCTGCTGGAGGTCCTTGGATGCCCTGCGGCAGACTTGCCAGTCACCTATCTGGGCATCCCGCTCACCACCCGCCGCCCCTCTGCAGCCCAGATGCAGCCACTTGTTGATGCGGTGGCTGGACGCCTCCCGTCATGGAAAGCTTGGCTGATGAACAAGGCCGGTCGGTTGGCGCTTGTTAAGTTGGTGCTCAGTGCAATTCCCATACACCAGATGCTTGCCCTTGCGCCCCCAAAGAAAACCCTGAAGCAACTTGAGAAGATTCAGCGAGGCTTCCTCTGGGCTGGCCGTGAGGACGCACATGGAGGGCACTGTCACGTGAATTGGCGTAGGGTCTGTCGGCCGATCGAATACGGCGGACTAGGCGTTCGAGACCTTGAGCGCACGGGGCTCGCTCTCCGTCTCAGATGGCTCTGGCTCTCGAGGACGGACACCGACCGCGCCTGGCAGGGTCTCGACCTGCAGTTCACCCCTGAGGAGCGCACCCTCTTCCACGCCTCCACAACCATGGTGATCGGGGACGGATCGACGGCCCTATTTTGGGAGGATCGCTGGCTCCACGGCAAGTCCATTCGCGAGCATGCGCCCTTGCTCTACCTATGCATCCCCAAAAACTGGAGGAAATCACGGACGGTGGCGGAGGGCATCGACGGCAACGCCTGGGCGCGTGACATCCACGGAGTCCTCGGCCTACATGAGATTGGGCAGTACTTGCGGATATGGCACCTAGTGCAGCACACCACTCTGTCCATCGAGCCGGACAAGCTCGTTTGGAACTGGACGGCCAATGGCGTTTACACGGCGCAGTCCTGCTACCGGGCCACTTTCCACGGATCGACGACATGCCGCTCGTGGAAGCTAATATGGAAGGGCTGGGCGCCACCGAGAGTGAAGTTCTTTCACTGGCTGGTTAACCAGGACCGCTGCTGGACCGCAGAGCGGCTCGCCCGCCACGGCCTTCACTACCATCCTAGATGCCTCCTCTGCGACCAAGAGCCGGAGACGATCCGACACCTGCTGCTCACGTGCCCATTCGCGAGGCAAACCTGGCATGCGACCCTCTCTTGGCTGCGCCTGCCGCTCCGACGCCTGAGCATGACGCCTCGCTTCAGGACTGGTGGCTTCGGGCGAGGGAAGCCACGCCACACACGCTTCGCAAGGCGCTGCACTCTACAGCGCTCTTGGTGCCTTGGATGATCTGGAAGCATAGAAACGCGTGTGTTTTTGATCATGTAACCCCATCGCTTGATGAGCTGGTTGACAGGATCAAGGATGAGACCAGATGCTGGGCAAGGGCCGGGGCCCTAGGGCTCAGGGTTGTCTTGCCACCATCATGGGACGTCCACTGATCTTCATGTAACGATGCAGAACTGGCCTCTTAGGAGGATGTAACCCCCTTTCTTTCCAATGCAATGAAACGCAAAGGCTATTTGCGTTTTCTCGAAAAAAAAAGAGGTTAGTGACAGTGTACTCGTGGGAACATTTTGTAATTATCACATATTTGTGTCAAAATTAACCGCAATGTAGTGTTGACCCAAGTTTTTATTCTAGAAATTCCAGACAGCTTTCAAGCAATCAAGATGATGCACATTGACTTACACAGCATATATTCCCTTCTCTTAAAAGCCTCTGTAGATTACAATTTCAGTTCAGTTATTTTCTCATCCAACAGATGTATATCCTGGGAACAAAATATTTGTGGTCAGATGATTTTTGAGGTTGGCAGTGTTTTTTTATTCCACTCATGCTTGTACACAGATGATTTTTTTTCTGGTAACAAAATTTTTGGTCCTTTTCAAGTCTAGGTATTGATGTAACTTTACAAGTGTCTTGCTCATAAGTTTTGCCAATGTTAGATGGGTGTGATCATGCTCCATTGCCATTTGGAATGAAGACTGATATTGAACGTGTAAAATGCCTGGATCTTCGGATGACACGTGAGAAGGGTTTTTGTATTCCTTGTGATAAGAAGCTGTTATAGTTCCAATCCTTCACAAGGTAATGTTCTTTTTCCTTATCTGCAAGTCCTCTGTGTTGATTTATTCTGAAATGTTTGCCAACAAATTTTTGGTCGTGATGCATTTTAGTTGCAGCAATTACAAAAGTGCATTGTAGATTGCTAGCTCAAGTAAAGAATGAGCCATGTTTAGAGTGAGGTAATGCTGTTCATGATTATCAAATTCAATTTGCTACTAAAACCAACCAGAACCGGTGGTTTCTATCATATGATGAATCTTGAATGTACCTGTAAATCAGTACTGGGGGCAATGCTTATATGTGTACACAAGTAGGCGTTCAGCCGCACTGCATTGAGACGAGGGAATAACTGTGCATGCGTGTGCATGGGTGTGTGTGTGTGTCCACTGATTGTCTGTGTGCGTTTGATTTTGGCAACCATTTCTTTATCCTTGAACCGAGCTAATGAACATGTAAATCTTGAACGTATAATTTTTTATTCAATAAAAATTAATACAACCATATCTGGGATGCTTTTTTTTGCGTTAAAATCTCTAGCATGCTTAATTGTTATGTTTTGAACAAGAGCCATGTGTAGATCTATACTACCACAAGAATTGAAATACTACTAGTAGTCTAGATTGTGAGAATTGCATGCTTGTATTTCGCAAAAAAAGAAGAAGAAGAATTGCATGCATGTATATGTAGAAAAATACCTCTCGCGGCATAATGACTAATATTTCAACGAAGGCCCGGTAAAGATACGAAGCTCCAGATGTTAATCTAACCCATGGATCTGCACCTCCAGATGGATCTCTGATTATTTTATTTTGCTAGCACCTGGTGGATATCAGAAGAGCCTAGGAGTTAGTTATGTTTGTGCATGAACAAAACGAATATTGTCAGTTGATGCATAATTAATACACTTGTTATTTTGAAAACAAACTAAACCGCTAGTAATTAGAGAAGAATATTTAAAACCATATAGTAGTAGCAGTAAGGGCGTGTTCGGCAACTCTCTAAACTTCCAAAACTCCACAAAATCAGCTTCAGAAGCTAGCTTCGAACTCCACCTGAAGATTGGCGAAGCGTTCTGCGCGTCCTAGCTCCTCCCAGCGATTTGGCCCGCTGGGGAGGCATCTGGCCTGTTCGGCTAGAGTATGGGCCGGCTGGAACCAGCCCAAGTCACCTAGCCTGTACCGATTCGAGCCAGCCGCGCGCTTGTGTATCGATAGGATTCTGTTTCGAGGGGGTGGGAACGAATCGTTTTCTTTGGCGGGGGCACTTCGATGTAAATACCGGGAACTCCCACTTTTCAGTTCTGGGGAGCTGGGCTTTCGTTGCTCCACTTTTTTGCACTGCGGGCTGAGGCAGCTTCTCAGATTCAGCTTCTCGTGGTAAAACCGTTCGGGCCAACTCCAGGTGCGGAGTTAGCGGAGCTGGGAGCCAGGGAGTTGCCGAACACGCCCTACGTGTGTGCCTTACCCGGCTGGCAGTCACACAGATCTTGTGTGGTGATGATGAATAACAGAAGAATTAGTATATATCTGTCGATACCAGTTAACTGCAAAAGAGGTAGTGGCAGAAGAAGAAAGATGTTTATGTGAGGTGATATGAAGGAAGAGCAATGAAGGAAGAGCAATGAAGGAATGAATGGGTGTTGGAGAGCAACTGTGCCTGACTAGGGAAGGTCCAGATGCCAATCTACCCCATCGATCTGCACCTCCAAATGAATTATTTTATTTTGCTAGCTGCTATCACCTACATACGTAGTCACCAGAAGACCGCAGGGATTAGTTATGTTTGTGCATGCATGAACAAACATTGTCAGTTGATGCATAATATACGGCTAGCAAGCAATCGACACAAGATATATATATATATAGATAGGAGAAGAATTACTCATATATATAGCATCACTTAGTGTTATAGTACCTAAATTTGCAGCTGCAGACAGTGCTTGGTCGGGCCAGAAGAAATTGAAGATGTTGATGTCAGGTAATACGAAGGAGGAGCAATGAAGGAAAATGAATGGGGATACTGGAGGGCAGTTGTGGCTAACTAGTTCTGCAGGTATGCAGTGTAGGGCTTGTGTACGTAGGTACGTTTGGCTTAATTTGCTTTTCCCAAGGCTAGCTCCAGGTTCTTTGCTTGCTGTTTGAGCAAAGCAAAAAAGCAAAGATGGACTTGTCCCGGCCTTGTCTGCTAATGCTTTGCTTCTTTCCTCCTTTTCCTTTCTCTTTGAATAAAGCAAAGGGACCTTGGAGGCTTTATCACGAGTAATGCAAATCACGAGTACTGTAACGCCAACAACTCACTGGTAAGAAGGCGACGTGGCAATGTATCGTCGTGCGCTGGAGCAGCTCAAGGTGGAGAATGGGATGCGCCCCATGTAGGTTCCAGCGGTTTGAAATCACCGTGAGATACGATTGAATGGCCTGCCGCAAATTCGTTTGGTTAACTGGGTTTCCACATCATCTGTTTTTCACTACAGTTAATTGTTTCATCAGCAAGTATTATTGTTGGTCAAGTTATTGCGGCCAGCCAGCAGTTTACGTTTTTTGATCGATCCTTCTTGATGTGTGATTGCTTCTTTCTTGTACTAGTGCAAAGCTGGAGTCCTCAGCTATAGCGGTGTAATTAACCTGTGTGTTTTCTTATTCAGAATTTTCCCTTGTAATAAAGCAAGCAAGTACACTTCCAGTTTAACGAGTGCTAGCTGTACCTGCTTGCTAATTTGAACTACTTTTTGTCTTATGGACCCAGTCGAACCCACCTTCCAACTGTCAGTTACTTATGCATGGTGACACTTAATTAGTAATACCGAACTGTCGTACGTACTTGTACAAAATTATAAACGAGTTATTCTCAGAAAGAAACTAAATTGCGCTTACGTACTTGGTTTACCCCTGCTCTGCCTCTGCTCTAGTAAGTAGGTACTGATCGCCCTGCCCCGCCACCGGGCACTTGAAGGGCCACGTACTTGGTGTTAGCAGCACTCTTCTCACAGGATCTATTCCTCATCAATTCGGATTACAAGCCATGGATTCTAGCCTTGCAAGGGAGGAGAGGAATACAAGAGGAAGAGGAAGACAGAAGCAGAGGAGGCCGAAGCCGTCCTGATCCGAGCCGCCCCGTTCGTAAGCCACTTCCCTTGTATTTGTAGCAGCTGCCTCACGTCGTTTCCTAGCGGCCCAAGCCCAATGGTGTCAGCCCGTGGCCCAGCCCAGGGAAGGGTAGCGAAGGTCGCTAACATTCCCCCCTCCTTAAATTTCGGCTTGACCTCAAGCCGATGCCATGTCGAACCGCCGGGGTCCCACGGTACTTGATGCTTCATGACTTCGCCGAGGTCGCGGTGGGTGCCGTAGTCGAGGCAGACCTTGACAAGGTTAAGGTAGCCGACATCGCCAACTTGCTCAAGGAGGACGCCGAAGTAGTGGTCGGTGACAATTTGCACTTGGTCATGGAAGATGTTGAGATAGTGGTCTTGGTCGACTCGATGGCAGCGGTAGTAGGCTGGAGCTGCAGCATTTCTCCCTCCTATTGCTTCAGCTTGTGTGAAAAATCCGAAGAAATGGAGAAGTGCCCAGACGCCTGGATCCCATGACCACTTCCCTTGACAAAACTCCAGACTGCCGCAGCTCCACATGGCAAGGCAAGCAAGGAACTGAATTGGTACAGTACTTGCCCTGCCTGAAGTGAAATAATGGCAGCCACAAGTTCCAGTATGGTGAGCTCCAGACCAAATTACCAGGAGAACTTGTACAGTTCTTGTAGAGAAAGGTTGAAAAGTTGCGTTTCTCTTCGCAAGAAAACCTTCAGATCTCACTGTTTTTGGAAGGAGTGGCTGGCCAGACCTGTTGCCACTATCAGAGCAGCCGAAGTCAAGTGGCCATGGAATTTTCCAGTGAAGTCGCTCCAAACCACACAGACTATGCAGCATTGCACAAGTCCATGAGATTCGTCCCAACGGACAGAGGTCATTAATCTGAAGCATACCAAGATGATGTCGAATAAGGCCACCAGGGTCCCAGTGCAAGTGTAGCAGAAAAAATGAATGAATAGCCAATCTGTTGGTCTCAATCGCCAAGTAATAGATCACACTAGAGAACTTCCTGGCAATGTAATGACTAGAGCATGACACTGTTGTAGTTGGCCATGCAATCTCCCACTGAATTTCTGCAGTGCCATAGCCATACAAGGAAGTTTTTCCTGCAGGGCAAAACTGAAACCAACTATGTCGCACTGAATGAAACCATAGAAACTTCCAATGCATCAGTTCAGGATCCAATTGATTATGATCACTAGTGAGACAGTGGCTACCCCAGGTTTGCAAGGAACTAGCAAGTACCAGCTCCAATTGGAATTGTGACCAGTATACTTGGAAACATGGCACTGACCAGTATACCTGTGCCGCTTGCAGATGGACTCGTCCAAAATTTCTGTGAGAAATCACCAGCCTGACAACAGACTCAAGTAAAGGAAATGGAACTCTAAGCACCAAAGCATCATATGAATTATTGGGGCAGCGTCTGATACGCGTTTTGCATACTGATTCAAGGTTAGCTTTGTGATCCCCATCAACTGTAAAAAGATCCGACCACCCTTGGACAACACCAGACTGTGGTTGACAATTCTTCTGAGTAACACCGAATGATTCCAAAAGAAAATTTGCAAAGGGCATTTGTACAGCACAATTTGCAAGATATGCAGGAGCACAAGCCACACGACTTTCCATGTATTGTTTACAGAGATGGCCAACGCTATCGAACAGGTACTGGAGCAATCCCACGTAGATGTCCTGATAGAAATACTTGCCTATCGCGTTCGCACTTGAGCAAAGAAATTGACTAAACCAATGCAAATATGTCTGAGTTTTTGCATACCCCGGCTTCTGATCATGAACATGACTGCCTGATAAATGTGTATCCAATTGCTTAACACATGCACCCCAATCAATATCTTTGCTACGGGTAGAATCTGTCAATACCACTGGTTTCTTGCCTGGGTCCCATGGCAATAAGCAAACTGAATGAGTTGTACCACAGCCAAGACCAGAACACATACCACTGCATATTGGGTGAAGCTGATTCACACATGAACAACCCAGCTGCTGCTCCGCGATCTTGAGTGTGGCCTGTGCGAGCACTGCCGCTGGCACATCAGGGACGGGGTCGAGGCACACCACAGACACTGTCGTTGGCGACGCCATGATGAGGTCGGACTCGAGCGCCACTGATGTATCTGTTAAAGTGGCCGCTGCGGTTGGTGATGTAGAGAGTGGCCTAACAATGACAAATTGAAACGCCTGGAGGTAGAGGTCATCATGATACACCATACGCTCAGCCAGGACGGAGGCCGACACAAGAGGAGTTGAGGGCACAGTAGCATTTCTCGCGAGATCGGCCTTGTGCGCCGCAGCTGATGGAGGCGCGCCGATGGCACCGGTGAACGCCTCTGATTGGAGGTCGTCCTCATGGACCAGCTGGATATCCGCGTGTGGCGCAGGCCCAGTCACAGACGAATACGAATCCACCACTGCAACAGGGATGGGAAGCGGTGAAGCCACTGGTTCTAGAACCTCTGCGGGGTTGGACGCAGCTGATGGCGAGCTCGGGCCGCCTCGTGGGCATACCATCGAACAGGTTGTGGGCGGGCGAGCAGCGAGGTTGCCCTCGCACACCAAACACTCAGTGATAACGGAGGGAGGCGCGGAAGAAGTCGAGGTCGCCGTGGGGTCGTAGTTGGCCACCACAGACCTTGTGGTGGTAGACGTAGTCGCTGGCGCCAAGTTGAGGTCGAGGTCGTCCGCCACAGATGCCGTTGGGGTCGACGTGGTCGTCGGCGCAAGGTTGAGGCCCTCGTGGTGCCCCACGCGCGTAGCCCGTAGCGCTGCTTCGACGGCGGCCGACACCTCGGCTGCCACCTGCGCCGCGATGGCCGGGATGAGGGCGGTGAACTCGGCCTCGCGCCGCGCCGTCTTCTCCGCCAACTCGGCACGACGCCCAGTTCTCTGGTCCCTCCAATCGGCGAGGCGCCGCTGCTGCGAGTCCTCCACCAGCGCGACCGCTTGATCTCGGCGGGCAGCCCAAGCTGATCCGCGCAACATGGTTGAATAGGATGGATCGAAACCTCCGATATGAGAAATTATTTGGCTCGAATTCGGAAATTGTGGGGAGAAATTTTTGGGATTTTGCGTGGAGGAATCGATTGGCTCTGAATACCAATTGTTAGCAGCACTCTTCTCACAGGATCTATTCCTCATCAATTCGGATTACAAGCCATGGATTCTAGCCTTGCAAGGGAGGAGAGGAATACAAGAGGAAGAGGAAGACAGAAGCAGAGGAGGCCGAAGCCGTCCTGATCCGAGCCGCCCCGTTCGTAAGCCACTTCCCTTGTATTTGTAGCAGCTGCCTCACGTCGTTTCCTAGCGGCCCAAGCCCAATGGTGTCAGCCCGTGGTCCAGCCCAGGGAAGGGTAGCGAAGGTCGCTAACATTCCCCCCTCCTTAAATTTCGGCTTGACCTCAAGCCGATGCCATGTCGAACCGCCGGGGTCCCACGGTACTTGATGCTTCATGACTTCGCCGAGGTCGCGGTGGGTGCCGTAGTCGAGGCAGACCTTGACAAGGTTAAGGTAGCCGACATCGCCAACTTGCTCAAGGAGGACGCCGAAGTAGTGGTCGGTGACAATTTGCACTTGGTCATGGAAGATGTTGAGATAGTGGTCTTGGTCGACTCGATGGCAGCGGTAGTAGGCTGGAGCTGCAGCATTTCTCCCTCCTATTGCTTCAGCTTGTGTGAAAAATCCGAAGAAATGGAGAAGTGCCCAGACGCCTGGATCCCATGACCACTTCCCTTGACAAAACTCCAGACTGCCGCAGCTCCACATGGCAAGGCAAGCAAGGAACTGAATTGGTACAGTACTTGCCCTGCCTGAAGTGAAATAATGGCAGCCACAAGTTCCAGTATGGTGAGCTCCAGACCAAATTACCAGGAGAACTTGTACAGTTCTTGTAGAGAAAGGTTGAAAAGTTGCGTTTCTCTTCGCAAGAAAACCTTCAGATCTCACTGTTTTTGGAAGGAGTGGCTGGCCAGACCTGTTGCCACTATCAGAGCAGCCGAAGTCAAGTGGCCATGGAATTTTCCAGTGAAGTCGCTCCAAACCACACAGACTATGCAGCATTGCACAAGTCCATGAGATTCGTCCCAACGGACAGAGGTCATTAATCTGAAGCATACCAAGATGATGTCGAATAAGGCCACCAGGGTCCCAGTGCAAGTGTAGCAGAAAAAATGAATGAATAGCCAATCTGTTGGTCTCAATCGCCAAGTAATAGATCACACTAGAGAACTTCCTGGCAATGTAATGACTAGAGCATGACACTGTTGTAGTTGGCCATGCAATCTCCCACTGAATTTCTGCGGTGCCATAGCCATACAAGGAAGTTTTTCCTGCAGGGCAGAACTGAAACCAACTATGTCGCACTGAATGAAACCATAGAAACTTCCAATGCATCAGTTCAGGATCCAATTGATTATGATCACTAGTGAGACAGTGGCTACCCCAGGTTTGCAAGGAACTAGCAAGTACCAGCTCCAATTGGAATTGTGACCAGTATACTTGGAAACATGGCACTGACCAGTATACCTGTGCCGCTTGCAGATGGACTCGTCCAAAATTTCTGTGAGAAATCACCAGCCTGACAACAGACTCAAGTAAAGGAAATGGAACTCTAAGCACCAAAGCATCATATGAATTATTGGGGCAGCGTCTGATACGCGTTTTGCATACTGATTCAAGGTTAGCTTTGTGATCCCCATCAACTGTAAAAAGATCCGACCACCCTTGGACAACACCAGACTGTGGTTGACAATTCTTCTGAGTAACACCGAATGATTCCAAAAGAAAATTTGCAAAGGGCATTTGTACAGCACAATTTGCAAGATATGCAGGAGCACAAGCCACACGACTTTCCATGTATTGTTTACAGAGATGGCCAACGCTATCGAACAGGTACTGGAGCAATCCCACGTAGATGTCCTGATAGAAATACTTGCCTATCGCGTTCGCACTTGAGCAAAGAAATTGACTAAACCAATGCAAATATGTCTGAGTTTTTGCATACCCCGGCTTCTGATCATGAACATGACTGCCTGATAAATGTGTATCCAATTGCTTAACACATGCACCCCAATCAATATCTTTGCTACGGGTAGAATCTGTCAATACCACTGGTTTCTTGCCTGGGTCCCATGGCAATAAGCAAACTGAATGAGTTGTACCACAGCCAAGACCAGAACACATACCACTGCATATTGGGTGAAGCTGATTCACACATGAACAACCCAGCTGCTGCTCCGCGATCTTGAGTGTGGCCTGTGCGAGCACTGCCGCTGGCACATCAGGGACGGGGTCGAGGCACACCACAGACACTGTCGTTGGCGATGCCATGATGAGGTCGGACTCGAGCGCCACTGATGTATCTGTTAAAGTGGCCGCTGCGGTTGGTGATGTAGAGAGTGGCCTAACAATGACAAATTGAAACGCCTGGAGGTAGAGGTCATCATGATACACCATACGCTCAGCCAGGACGGAGGCCGACACAAGAGGAGTTGAGGGCACAGTAGCATTTCTCGCGAGATCGGCCTTGTGCGCCGCAGCTGATGGAGGCGCGCCGATGGCACCGGTGAACGCCTCTGATTGGAGGTCGTCCTCATGGACCAGCTGGATATCCGCGTGTGGCGCAGGCCCAGTCACAGACGAATACGAATCCACCACTGCAACAGGGATGGGAAGCGGTGAAGCCACTGGTTCTAGAACCTCTGCGGGGTTGGACGCAGCTGATGGCGAGCTCGGGCCGCCTCGTGGGCATACCATCGAACAGGTTGTGGGCGGGCGAGCAGCGAGGTTGCCCTCGCACACCAAACACTCAGTGATAACGGAGGGAGGCGCGGAAGAAGTCGAGGTCGCCGTGGGGTCGTAGTTGGCCACCACAGACCTTGTGGTGGTAGACGTAGTCGCTGGCGCCAAGTTGAGGTCGAGGTCGTCCGCCACAGATGCCGTTGGGGTCGACGTGGTCGTCGGCGCAAGGTTGAGGCCCTCGTGGTGCCCCACGCGCGTAGCCCGTAGCGCTGCTTCGACGGCCGCCGACACCTCGGCTGCCACCTGCGCCGCGATGGCCGGGATGAGGGCGGTGAACTCGGCCTCGCGCCGCGCCGTCTTCTCCGCCAACTCGGCACGACGCCCAGTTCTCTGGTCCCTCCAATCGGCGAGGCGCCGCTGCTGCGGGTCCTCCACCAGCGCGACCGCTTGATCTCGGCGGGCAGCCCAAGCTGATCCGCGCAACATGGTTGAATAGGATGGATCGAAACCTCCGATATGAGAAATTATTTGGCTCGAATTCGGAAATTGTGGGGAGAAATTTTTGGGATTTTGCGTGGAGGAATCGATTGGCTCTGAATACCAATTGTTAGCAGCACTCTTCTCACAGGATCTATTCCTCATCAATTCGGATTACAAGCCATGGATTCTAGCCTTGCAAGGGAGGAGAGGAATACAAGAGGAAGAGGAAGACAGAAGCAGAGGAGGCCGAAGCCGTCCTGATCCGAGCCGCCCCGTTCGTAAGCCACTTCCCTTGTATTTGTAGCAGCTGCCTCACGTCGTTTCCTAGCGGCCCAAGCCCAATGGTGTCAGCCCGTGGTCCAGCCCAGGGAAGGGTAGCGAAGGTCGCTAACATTCCCCCCTCCTTAAATTTCGGCTTGACCTCAAGCCGATGCCATGTCGAACCGCCGGGGTCCCACGGTACTTGATGCTTCATGACTTCGCCGAGGTCGCGGTGGGTGCCGTAGTCGAGGCAGACCTTGACAAGGTTAAGGTAGCCGACATCGCCAACTTGCTCAAGGAGGACGCCGAAGTAGTGGTCGGTGACAATTTGCACTTGGTCATGGAAGATGTTGAGATAGTGGTCTTGCTCGACTCGATGGCAGCGGTAGTAGGCTGGAGCTGCAGCATTTCTCCCTCCTATTGCTTCAGCTTGTGTGAAAAATCCGAAGAAATGGAGAAGTGCCCAGACGCCTGGATCCCATGACCACTTCCCTTGACAAAACTCCAGACTGCCGCAGCTCCACATGGCAAGGCAAGCAAGGAACTGAATTGGTACAGTACTTGCCCTGCCTGAAGTGAAATAATGGCAGCCACAAGTTCCAGTATGGTGAGCTCCAGACCAAATTACCAGGAGAACTTGTACAGTTCTTGTAGAGAAAGGTTGAAAAGTTGCGTTTCTCTTCGCAAGAAAACCTTCAGATCTCACTGTTTTTGGAAGGAGTGGCTGGCCAGACCTGTTGCCACTATCAGAGCAGCCGAAGTCAAGTGGCCATGGAATTTTCCAGTGAAGTCGCTCCAAACCACACAGACTATGCAGCATTGCACAAGTCCATGAGATTCGTCCCAACGGACAGAGGTCATTAATCTGAAGCATACCAAGATGATGTCGAATAAGGCCACCAGGGTCCCAGTGCAAGTGTAGCAGAAAAAATGAATGAATAGCCAATCTGTTGGTCTCAATCGCCAAGTAATAGATCACACTAGAGAACTTCCTGGCAATGTAATGACTAGAGCATGACACTGTTGTAGTTGGCCATGCAATCTCCCACTGAATTTCTGCAGTGCCATAGCCATACAAGGAAGTTTTTCCTGCAGGGCAAAACTGAAACCAACTATGTCGCACTGAATGAAACCATAGAAACTTCCAATGCATCAGTTCAGGATCCAATTGATTATGATCACTAGTGAGACAGTGGCTACCCCAGGTTTGCAAGGAACTAGCAAGTACCAGCTCCAATTGGAATTGTGACCAGTATACTTGGAAACATGGCACTGACCAGTATACCTGTGCCGCTTGCAGATGGACTCGTCCAAAATTTCTGTGAGAAATCACAAGCCTGACAACAGACTCAAGTAAAGGAAATGGAACTCTAAGCACCAAAGCATCATATGAATTATTGGGGCAGCGTCTGATACGCGTTTTGCATACTGATTCAAGGTTAGCTTTGTGATCCCCATCAACTGTAAAAAGATCCGACCACCCTTGGACAACACCAGACTGTGGTTGACAATTCTTCTGAGTAACACCGAATGATTCCAAAAGAAAATTTGCAAAGGGCATTTGTACAGCACAATTTGCAAGATATGCAGGAGCACAAGCCACACGACTTTCCATGTATTGTTTACAGAGATGGCCAACGCTATCGAACAGGTACTGGAGCAATCCCACGTAGATGTCCTGATAGAAATACTTGCCTATCGCGTTCGCACTTGAGCAAAGAAATTGACTAAACCAATGCAAATATGTCTGAGTTTTTGCATACCCCGGCTTCTGATCATGAACATGACTGCCTGATAAATGTGTATCCAATTGCTTAACACATGCACCCCAATCAATATCTTTGCTACGGGTAGAATCTGTCAATACCACTGGTTTCTTGCCTGGGTCCCATGGCAATAAGCAAACTGAATGAGTTGTACCACAGCCAAGACCAGAACACATACCACTGCATATTGGGTGAAGCTGATTCACACATGAACAACCCAGCTGCTGCTCCGCGATCTTGAGTGTGGCCTGTGCGAGCACTGCCGCTGGCACATCAGGGACGGGGTCGAGGCACACCACAGACACTGTCGTTGGCGACGCCATGATGAGGTCGGACTCGAGCGCCACTGATGTATCTGTTAAAGTGGCCGCTGCGGTTGGTGATGTAGAGAGTGGCCTAACAATGACAAATTGAAACGCCTGGAGGTAGAGGTCATCATGATACACCATACGCTCAGCCAGGACGGAGGCCGACACAAGAGGAGTTGAGGGCACAGTAGCATTTCTCGCGAGATCGGCCTTGTGCGCCGCAGCTGATGGAGGCGCGCCGATGGCACCGGTGAACGCCTCTGATTGGAGGTCGTCCTCATGGACCAGCTGGATATCCGCGTGTGGCGCAGGCCCAGTCACAGACGAATACGAATCCACCACTGCAACAGGGATGGGAAGCGGTGAAGCCACTGGTTCTAGAACCTCTGCGGGGTTGGACGCAGCTGATGGCGAGCTCGGGCCGCCTCGTGGGCATACCATCGAACAGGTTGTGGGCGGGCGAGCAGCGAGGTTGCCCTCGCACACCAAACACTCAGTGATAACGGAGGGAGGCGCGGAAGAAGTCGAGGTCGCCGTGGGGTCGTAGTTGGCCACCACAGACCTTGTGGTGGTAGACGTAGTCGCTGGCGCCAAGTTGAGGTCGAGGTCGTCCGCCACAGATGCCGTTGGGGTCGACGTGGTCGTCGGCGCAAGGTTGAGGCCCTCGTGGTGCCCCACGCGCGTAGCCCGTAGCGCTGCTTCGACGGCCGCCGACACCTCGGCTGCCACCTGCGCCGCGATGGCCGGGATGAGGGCGGTGAACTCGGCCTCGCGCCGCGCCGTCTTCTCCGCCAACTCGGCACGACGCCCAGTTCTCTGGTCCCTCCAATCGGCGAGGCGCCGCTGCTGCGGGTCCTCCACCAGCGCGACCGCTTGATCTCGGCGGGCAGCCCAAGCTGATCCGCGCAACATGGTTGAATAGGATGGATCGAAACCTCCGATATGAGAAATTATTTGGCTCGAATTCGGAAATTGTGGGGAGAAATTTTTGGGATTTTGCGTGGAGGAATCGATTGGCTCTGAATACCAATTGTTAGCAGCACTCTTCTCACAGGATCTATTCCTCATCAATTCGGATTACAAGCCATGGATTCTAGCCTTGCAAGGGAGGAGAGGAATACAAGAGGAAGAGGAAGACAGAAGCAGAGGAGGCCGAAGCCGTCCTGATCCGACCCGCCCCGTTCGTAAGCCCCTTCCCTTGTATTTGTAGCAGCTGCCTCACGTCGTTTCCTAGCGGCCCAAGCCCAATGGTGTCAGCCCGTGGCCCAGCCCAGGGAAGGGTAGCGAAGGTCGCTAACACTTGGTTTATAGATCCGTCCCTGATTTCAATGATGTACATATGAAACCACAAGAGCAACATGGACGGAGAAGCAAATCCACTAAATACCTCACATATTTTATTTTATTTTTGAAAAGGAGGTTAAACCCCCGGCCTCTGCATCAATCGATGCATGCAGCCATCTTTATTAATTATTCCACGAAGGTCTGACAAGAACATACATCAAGCCACCCGAAGCCTCCACTCACACCTACAAACTTGGTAATGTGGAGTGCTCTCACTCCCCATACCTATAACCGATGTCGTCGCCGATCCATCCATATAACGTATCGGAACGCACAACCGGTGCAGCAAACCTAAAGCGTACACCACATGCACACGTTTTAGAAGCCGCCATCATCATCGAACCGCTGTCCCATCTTCAGGGGAGAAATCCGCATCATCCTTGCCAGTCCGGCCATCTGTCGACGCCACCATAGCGCCCAACGACTCCACCGCCCTGTGCTCGTCCATCCCGACGCGAGGGCTCTGGAAGATCTGTCGTGCGTAGCACCTGCCGACCAGGCATGACACAGCGTAGCACCTGCCGGCCAGGCATGACTTGACATCTCCACCGAAGCTCCGTTCAAGACGAAGCCGCTCCGCCTCTTGCCTCTGTCTTCCAGCGCTGCTCCACAAATGATGCTCCCAAGAGAGAAACGACACCGTAGTGCCGCCATCGTCCGACCTGGAACACCAGACCCTAGGGTTTCCCCCGGAGCAGCACGAGTGGGTTGACAGAAGTTACACGACGATGCCTTCAGCAAGGTAACGGCGCAGAACGCCACCATCGCCTACCGTTGGTTTTCACCGGCAACTCTGTCTCCCCAACTCGCCGCCGGGACTAGATGACGGATCTCGAGATCCGACCACCCAGCCTCTGGCCGGCCACCTCCGACGAAGAAGATGACCACCACCGCCGGCTGCACCAGCCAGAACAGATATGCCCGGAGGTGCCGCCGAGCATTCCACCAGGCCCTCGTCGCCGCCGCCGATCCAGAGCCAGATGACACGCCGTCGCAGCATAGATCGCATGGCGCCGCCGCCGGAACCAGGACATCCGCCGCACGCAGCCGCCCGTGACCAGGCAACCCAACGCGCCCGCATCTGCCTTCGCCCGAGGCAGAGCCGGCCACCGCCGCCGCCGCCGCAGCCATCGCCGCCGCACCGCTAGATCGGCCGTACCTCCACGCGCGTAGGGGCCCCGCCACCTCTGAGACGCGGGAGAGAGGAGAACCCCCGCCACCGTCGTCGGCCACCGGGCGTAGGCCGGCGGCGTCCTCCGGCGGCGGCGGGGGGAGGGGAGGGAGGTGGTTTTGGGCCCGGCGGCGGCTAGGGTTGGGGTGCCACCCGAGTCGCCCGAGCGGGGGGCGACACGGGGGCCCTGGGGCTGAACCTGACCCTTCACATATTTTCTTTGAGAGGATACTACACTGGGCCGGCTTTTTGAAAGCAGGACTACTCATGATCTGCTCCACTCCACAATTATGCAGATCCATGTCAACGGTTAGTTGCATTGCAGCTATCAGACTTGGCAGTTAACTAACCTCTCGATGCATACATAGCACACCAGCAAATCAAGCGCATGCATGGTGCTGAATGATGGAACCACCAGATAAATAAAATTCTTCATTGATTACATCAAGCAAAACGCATGCTGCTGAATCAATCACACACAAATTAACAACTTTGTTTCACTGCCTTCCGCAAGCAAGCATCACTCTCATCACACTCACACCAAATGGGGTTGTGTGGCAGTGGTAGACACAACAAACCCACAGCCACATCAAACCCTCCTTATTACAAGCACACTCATAACAGCAAACCAAACCAAACCGCACACAGATGATACGACGTATCGTACCCCACCAGAAAACAATTAAGCAGGTGCACACACACACATGCATCATCAAACCAACACCAATTTATTCTTGGGAAAATACACCAACACAATTTTGGCAAGCAAACACCTAAACCGTTGCAGCAACGGCAGCAGTCGACAGCAGCAAGACGTCTCCATCGTGTTGCAACAACCAAACCTACACAACACATGTAATGATGATACAGTTGATTAAATGGAAGCAGAATGGATGAAGTAAGAAGATCAAGCAGAATGGTAAACAGAGGGGAGAGGGATTAACTTAGTTGTTGCTCTACATATATGTCTATGCAATTTATTTGCAATTATCCAGATAGTACGTAACCGATTATTTAATCACACATGGTCTCTACTGTGTGTTTACCATGCATATACTATGACAGAAGCATGAAACAAGATTGAAAACAAGAGAGAACTCATGAGTGTGTGTACCTGAATAGTGTCTGGTTGGTTCACCGGAGAACGGAGACTCTCTCCAGGGGCATCTTGTAATACGCCGAGTGGCGAGGCTCAAAGAGGGAAGGGTCGTGGCCGGCCTCCAGCCCGTCCCACTCCAGCTTCTCCCACCAATCCTTCTCGCAGTCCACGATGGGGCGCCTGTCTCGACCGACAGCCGGGAGGCGCCTAAGACCCCAGCATCCCCTCACCCTGATGGTCTCAAGCTTGGGAGCAAACATCTTGGCTTCGCATATCTGTTGCAGCTTGAAGAGCTGATGCAAGTAGATATGCTTCAGGTTTGGGAATTCCAGTACACCTTTAGGGTAGTCTGTAGCTATTCTTGTCAGAATCTCTGGTTCCACGGGGAACACCTGCCTTAGATCACCACACAAGACGATGTGGAGGGTCTCCAAGCTTCTCAACGTGTAGAACCGAGACAGTGGGAGGACAAATACGAGCCTTGGGCAGGAGAACAGGTGTACGCTCTGCAGTTTCGAAAAGGAAAAATTGTCTTCAAAATCCGACATCATTACTTTGCTCCAAATGCAATGGGCCATCAATAGATCAGCCGCCGAAAAGTTCACTAGTTCTCGAAAGTGGTAGTAATCCCGGATAGTATTGAAGACTCTATGCATCTTGGGGCATCTCACCACGTGACAAGATTTCAGATGTTGCCATCTAAGCACCTTCCCTTCTATGGTCATCATATGTTCAGGGATGACAGTGGTGATGGAAGAATTGCCATGCACATGCAACGACTTGGCTTCGTCCATTGCAAAGATGATAGCCTTGATTGCTTGTTCTCTCGCCACGTTAATGTTGCTAATTCCCTTACCAATCTCAACATGGCAGCCTGACGGTTGAAACTGCATTCTATTTTTGTAGTCGTGATCCATAATTATGCTACCAACAGACACATCAATGTAGGTGCTGCAAGTATTGGGGGTTAATGACCTTGGTTGAGGCGGACCCATTATTTGCCTACTATTACCAGGGCTCATCTTCTCCTTCATATAGCTTTGTCCCTTAACATTGGTGGTACAAGGGACACAAAGATTTAGATGGAACCTATCGCTCTTCCAACAGAATCGAGCATTGCTTTGTAATACCAAGGACTGAAAAAACCTTATGTCCATTTTAGTAGCATACACTTCATGTAGTTTTGTTTGAATAGGACAGACCGAGAAATCAATGTGCAGCACTGTCAGTGTTGACAGACCCTCTTCTGGCCATAAAATGGCATGGAGCTGCATACATCCCAACAGAATAATTTGTTGGAGACGTGGGGCCTGCACCACCTGAGTTGTCAGGTCAAGTGTCTTGACTCTTGTGCCAGAGAGGTCCAGCTCCTCAAGGTTTGGAAGTGATCCACGCAGGGTGAAGTCAGACAGTCTTGCACAGCCAGCCATGGAGATGCGGCTTATTTTGGCGTCCTTGTAATCATCCTTTCTTGGTCCTGCGTGGTCTAAGCTGAATGATTCAAGTGATGGAGGAAGTCCTTCAATATGCTCCAAACCAACACAACCATCTAGAACCAGAGTCTTGAGGCTAGTTCCCTGTGACAGACTTGGCAAAACTTGTATTGTACTATTACCAGAAAGGTCGAGGAACTCCATCTTCACCATATCTATAAATTCATCCATTTTGCCTGTCTGCCAAGGGGATGTAGGCTCAATCACTCGAAGCTTATGAAGGTTTTGCAGTTGTCGCCATGCAAAACTGCGACACCAAATCCTTCCTTCCTTTATATGTACCTCCCGAATGTTTGCAGCCATCTGCTCTGCTATCTCCGGTGATAAAGCCAATTCCCAATCTACGTGACATATGTCTAGCACCCATAGGCTTTGAAAAAATTCCATTATTGGTCTATCTTGTTTCTCATCTTCTTCTACTCGCCGGTCCTTGCAGCCATCTAATCCGAGGAACCTTAAGCTGCAGCAACAACAGAAAGGAGGTGAAGAAAAACTGAAGGTGCAGCGGCATAACTTGAGCACACGAAGCTTGTTCGATTGATGAAACATGTCATTAGGTAAGGGTCTTAATGGATGATCAGACTCGCTTGCAACCGCGGCAAGGAAAAATGACGTTGACTCTGGATGCACAATAGAGCTTTCCTTGGAAAATATCCATCGTTTGAAAGGAGTCTTCAGTTTATGACCAAAAGAGGGCAGCTCATTAGATGAATAATCTTCTATATTTATGTTGTGATGCAGAGCAGCTGCAACCTCCCATGCTTCGTCACCCTGACCTCCTTGTATAATTCCATCGCAGACCCAATAGCTAGAAGCATGGGTGGCCCAGTTGTAGTCCATGATATTGCCTCCTTGAGAATTTAATGATAGCAGATACAAGCAACACTCTTCAACTGCTTCGCCAAGCTTATCTGTGTGCCCAGCAATTTCTCTAGCCTCTTCGTTAAGCAAAAAATTCCACCCGTTAACACTGTATGTATCATAAAGAAAAAGATGTGAAGTATCCACCTTCTCACTAATTCATGGGTTGAGCCGAAGCCTTCCTCGAAATGTCCACAATATTTTACTACCAAACACCGACCATTGATCCAAAGGTTGGGGAATGCCCAAATCATTCAACTCAATTGTATAGTCACTCCCATTATGAAAGATCACCAACCATTTGCTATCTTTTAAGGTCCAATGGATCTCTGCACCAACATCTCTTATCTCAGCTCTGGAGCTTTTATCTAGCCCTCTGAAATCATCTTCTTCATCTTGCCTATCAAAAACATCCATTACCCGCCGAGGAAGCTTGAGTTCTTGTGCGATTGTCCTTTGGAGCGCTCTTCGGCTTTTCCACCTAGAGCAATCGACGTGGATGATCTTGTCGAATTTCTCTAGCAGAGATGGCGGAGGGTGTTTGGCTATGGCTCTAAGCACCGCCGAAGCAGCCAGCCCACCCGTTCCATCAAAATAGATGGCCTTGTGTGCAGTACTGCTCGTATCCTCCAGATAAGGGATTATTTCTTGCACCGCATCTTCGACGGTGTACGCATTAATCCTCTGCGTAGTTAGTTGATATAGAAATTAGTTGTCACTCACTTTAGCAGTTTTTGTCCAGTAAGATGCTACATGCAAGAGGCGCACCTACTTTTGTTGTTGTTATTATTAGGGCCAAGGCTAATGAATTAAACTGCATGCATATGCGTGGGCACTCATACATGCTAACGGCAGGCCATGACCATGCAATTTCAGTGTTTGTGTGTGCGTGGGACGGACCTAGAGAAGATGCATGAGAGGGCAAGCTAGGATAGTACAACTTGATAGTACAACGAACACCAGAAATAATAGAAATTACATCCAGATTCATAAACCACCTAGCGACGACTACAAGCATTGAAATGAGCCGAAGGTGCGCCGCCGTCATCGCCCATCCCTCACTGGAGCCGGGCAAAACTTGTTGTAGTAGACAGTCGCGAAGTCGTCGTGCTAAGGCCCCATAGGGCCAGCGCACCAGAACAGCAACCGTCACCGCTGGAGAGTAACATAGATCGAAAGGATCCAACCTGAAGACACGAACGTAGACGAACAACGAACAAATCCGAGCAAATCCATCAAAGACAGATCCGCCGGAGACATACCTCTACACGCCTACCGACGATGCTAGATGCATCACCGAAACGGGGGCTAGGCGGGGAGAATCTTATTCCATCTTCAAGGAGCCGCCGCCGTCTCGCCTTCTTGAGCAGGACACAAACCCTAACAAAACTCAAAAACACATCTAAAAACGGAGCCCTCCCACCGGCAAAGGCTGAGATCCACCGCGCCTCCATGGCCCTAAGGCCACCGGAGACGAGGCGGACCGGCGCCAGCGGGAGGCGGAGAAATCCTAATTTTCTTAGAAGAGGCGGCTGTTCCTACCAGGACGGGAGCGTAAGTGCCTCGAAATTGAAGGTATGATCTTGATTCTCGGTCTGCTGTTTGGATTACTCTTAAGAAAATATGTCAGATACACACTTAAATACTGTGATACTCGCGACTAAAACTTCCACCAAGGTGTGACCAACAACCTAGGAATTTGATTAAACTTTTGCCTAAGGTGTGATCAACAATGAGAGAATTTGATTTGTTGAACGAAGGAAGCTCAACCGGATATGGCTTTTGTTTTTCTTGGGACAATTGAGCAATGAGCTCAACATGAACAGGCACCAAATTTAGCATGCGCGCTTAATTACAAACCGGACGGACTATTGTTGGTGCTGTCCAGGAAGTAGAGCACATCGATGCCCTGTAACTTGGCCGGCTGGTTTGATACATAACCTGACTCATCGGAATTCCAAGACCTGCAAAGTTCTCATTTGGAGACGACTACGACTCGCCTACACCGCCGTCTCGCCATAACTGTCTGCCAGTGCCAGAGACTGCAATATACTCATATACATCAAGCAGGTCGAGACAGGTTTGCACAAATGTTAAACATACTGGAACGAAATGCAGCATGAAGCAATTGCATGAGGATTTTGTGATTCCGAGTCCGACCTTGATCAGATGGCATGACGCAGAATGAAGAACCCAATGAATGAACAGGTGGCACGTACGTACTGGGAAATGAAACATTTAAGATGTAATAAGAAGAGAAAAGACCATCGTACTAGTCATTGATATTAACCACACTGACAAGGCAATGTAATCAAACAAAGACTCAGTTGATAAATAATCCATGTACGTATGTATGTACGTACATCACACCAAGCCATGCATTTACAGTCAGCATATCCATGCTGCTGTACTGAATTGAATAACACACATTAAAATCTGGATCTGGCACACACACGTGCGAGAAACACGCAACCAAACGGTCCTTGCCAGCTCTGGGCACAAACATACACAGAATACAAAACCACGCCGATGATGCATAAGTCGTCTCACTCTCCCTGGAGGAGAGTGGAGACACACACAAAGAGATGATTAAGCATGCATGCATGCAGTGCAGGTGCGGCATCAAGCAAGATAGCACCACTTTATTCTTTCTTCAGCAAGGAAACACACATCCACCATCCTGGGAAGGAAACACACCAGGTTATTGACTTGAGCCACCACGGCAGTGGAAAGCAGCAACAAGTCCACGGCAGTGGTCTTGCCACCATGCCTCAAACGTGCACAACATTTTACAAACTATCATATGTTATGACACTTGCATGAAACAAGATGCAAAACAATGAACATATATATATAGCATGTACCTGGATAGTATTGTCTATTCACCGAAGCACTGAAACTCTGGGCAGGGGCTTCTTGTAATGCGACGAGTGGCGTCGCTTGAAGAGGCAAGGGTCGTGGCCAGCCTCCAGCCCATCCCACTCCAGCTTCTCCCACCAGTCCTGCTCGCAGTCCACGACGGGGCGACGGCTATCTTGGCCGATGGCGGGGAGGCGCCTGAGACGCCAGCAGCCCCTGAGCCATACCCTCTCAAGCTTGGGAGCATGCATCTTGACCTCACATATATGCTGCAACTTATAGAGCTCATATAGGTGGATGTGCTTTAGGCTTGGGAACTCAAGTACATTTCTTCCGAGGCGAGGATGTACAGGGAACACCATCTTTAGGTCACCGCAGTTGACGATGTGGAGACTTTCTAAGTTGTGTAAATATGATCCTTGAATACCCCACAATAATGGAAGCACGAATGCGAGCCTTGGGCAAGAGTACAGGTGTATGCTCCGCAGTTTGGCAAAACAATTATTTTCCGTGTCATCGTAGGTCCTTCCTTTGCTCCAAATGCAGTGAACATTCAAGAGATCCGCAGCCCAAAATGTTTCTATTTTTGTAAAGGGGTAGCCACCATAGTTAGTCATGAAGATTGTGTACATCTTGGGGCATCTCTCCACATGACACTGTTTTAGATATTCCCAATCAAGTGTGCCACCTATGGCCATCATGTGTTCAGGGATGACTGTGGTGATGGAAGAATTGTCATGCACATGCAACGACACAGCTTCATTCATTGCAAAGAGGATAGCATTGATTGCTTGTTTAGTCTCCACTCTAGCATTGCTAATTCCCTTGCCAATCTCAACATGACAATTTGATGGCTGAAATTGCATTCCATTGTTGTAGTCATGATCAATAATTATGTTGCCAATAGAGACATCAATGTAGGGGGTGTAAGTATTGGGGGCTAATGACTTCCTTCGAGGCGGCCCCATTATTTTCCCACTATTACCACGGCCCATCTTCTCCTTCATATAGCTTTGTCCCTTAACATTGGTGGTACAAGGGACATACAGATTTAGATGGAATCTAGTGCTCTTCCAACAGAATCGGGCATTGCTTTGTAATACCAAGGACTGAAAAAACCTTAGGTCCATTATAGTAACATATGTTTGATGTAGTTTTGTTTGGACATGATAGACCAAGGAATCAATGTGCAACACTATCAGTGTTGGCAGACCCTCTTCTGGCCATAAAATGGCATGAAGCTGCATACATCCCAACAGAATAATTTTTTGGAGACTTGGGGCTTGTACCTCTTTGAGGTCAAGTGTTTTGACCAATGTGCCTGATAGATCCAGCTCCTCAAGATTTGGAAATGATCCACACAATCTGAACTTCACCAATCTTGCACATCCGGCCAATGAGATATTACAGATTTTAGGTTCCTTATTTTTATCCCCTCTTGCACGTGCATCCAAGCTGAAGGATTCAAGTGAGGGCGGCAGACCTTTTGGGCCAACATGTTCTAATCCAACACAACCATCGAGAACCAGAATCTTGAGGCTAGTTGCCCCTGACATACTTGGCAAAACTTGAATTGTACTATCCCCAGACAAGTCGAGGAACTCCATCTTCACCATATCTGAAAATTCATCCATTTCGCCTGTCAGCCATGAGGATGTAGGCTCAATCACTCGGAGCTTGTGAAGGTCCTTCAGTTGCCGCCATGAAAAACTGCGGCACCAAATCCTTCCTTTCTTTATATGTACCTCCCTAATGTTTGCAGCCATCTGATTTGTTAAGTTTAAATCCAACTCCCAATCAGTGTGGCATATGTCTAGTACCCATAGGCTATGAAAAAATTCCATTGCTGGTCTACCTTGCTTCTCATCTTCTTCATGTTGATCTTTGCAGTGATCTAATCCAAGGAACTTTAAGCTACGGCAATAGCCGAAAGGAGGTGAAGAGAAACAGAAGGTGCGGCGGCATAACTTGAGCACACGAAGCTTGTTCGATTGATGAAACATGTCATTAGGTAAGGGTCTTAATGGATGATCAGGCTCGCTGGCAACTGCAGCAAGGAAAAATGACGTTGACTCTGGATGCACAATAGAGCTATCCTTGGACAATATCCACCGCTTCGGAGGAGTCTCCAGTTTATGACCAAAAGAGGGCAAGGTATTAGATGAATAATCCTCTATATTTATTTGTTGATGCAAAACAGTTGCAACCTTCCATGCTTCGTCATCCTGACCTCCCGATATAATCCCATCACAAACCCAATAGCTCGAAGCATGTGTGGCCCAGTTGTAGTCCATGATGTTGCCTCCTTGAGAATTTAATGACAACAGATACAAGCAACACTCTTCAACTGCTTCACCAAGATTATCAGTGTACCCAGCAATTTCTCTAGCCTCTATTTTAAGCAAAAGATTCCACCCGTGAACACTGAATGTATCATAAAGAAAAAGATGGGAATCGTCCACCTTCTCACTAATTTCTGGGTTGAGCCGAAGCCTTCCTCGAAATGTCCACAACACTTTACTAACAAACCCAACCCATCGGTCCGGCTGGGGAATGCCAAAATCATTGAAGTCAATTGTGTTGTCACTGCCATTGTGGAAGACCACTAAACATCTGTGTTCCCGTAAGGCTCGATGGATCTCTGTCCCAATGTCTTGTATCTCAGCTCTGGAGCTTTTATCTAGCCCTCTGAAATCATCTTCTTCATCTTGCCTATCAAAAACATCCATTACCCGCCGAGGAAGCTTGAGTTCTTGTGCGATTGTCCTCTGGAGTGCTCTTCGGCTTTTCCACCTAGAGGAATCGACGTGGATGATCTTGTCGAATTTCTCTAGCAGAGATGGCGGAGGGTGTTTGGCTATGGCTCTAAGCACCGCCGAAGCAATCAGCCCACCCGTTCCATCAAAATAGATGGCCTTGTTTGCAGTATTGCTCGTATCCTCCAGATAAGGGATTATGTTTTCCACCGCTCTTTCGACGGTGTCCGCAGCAATCCTCTGCATAATTAGTTGAGATAGAAATTAGTTGTCACTCACTTTAGCAGTATTTGTCTAGTAAGATGCTACATGCAAGAGGCGCACCAACTTTTGGTGTTGTTATTATTAGGGTCAAGGCTAATGAATTAAACTGCATGCATATGCGTGGGCACTCATACATGCTAACGGCAGGCCATGACCATGCAATTTCAGTGTTTGTGTGTGCGTGGGACGGACCTAGAGAAGATGCATGAGAGGGCAAGGAGCGTTGGATGCAATGCATAGAGCGGTGCGCAGCTCGATCGCGTGCACCTGAGGAGGATCGATCGCGTTTTACTAGCGCACGCGCTAACAGACAAACCAGCGCACGCGCTAACAGACAAACCAGCGCAATTGGGAGGTCGAGGGCAGCGGCGAGTCCAGTAGGTGGGCTTCATAGGGCTCTAGCCTATCCTCCAAACAATTGATTTTTTTTACTACTACTCTTCGTCTCAGCTAAGCCCAACAGCCCACACCAAAGCAACGAAGCCACGCACGCATCCACGGCTCCACGCACGCCGCACGCACCGCTCACGCTCCAGGTCGAGGGCCCAGACCTAGCGTTGGTCGGCCCTGGGGGCGGCCGGCGGCGGGTGAGGGAACCGGCGGAGGCGGCGGACTTGCCGGAGCACCAGCTCCACGCACCGCTCACGCTCCAGGTCGAGGGCCCAGACCTAGCGTTGGTCGGCGCTGGGGGCGGCCGGCGGCGGGCGAGGGAACCGGCGGAGGCGGCGGACTGGCCGGGGCACCAGCTCCACGCACCGCTCACGCTCCAGGTCGAGGGCTCAGACCTGGCGTTGGTCAGCGTTGGGGGCGGCCGGCGGCGGACGAGGGAACCGGCGGAGGCGGCGGACTGGCCGGAGCACCGCGCCAGCAGCTAGGTGCGCGCGCTTCGCCGACGAGCCGAGGGCCCGAGGCGCCAACGGCCAACGGCCATCCCTGGCTGGCTGTTTGCCGCCGGCCTGTACCAAGCCTCGGATGCGTACGACGCGGACTGGAGGAACTGCAGGGACTTGACAAACCATTGACAAACTACTTGCGATTCAATTCAGTTTCTTTTGATCCAGGGAGTTGAGGCGTTGAGCCAGGCAGTGGGCGTTGAGCCTTGAGGTGTGTGTGACTGGCTGCCGGGTCGCTAGGTAATTTTAACCAGCAATTTTTGTACATTTCTAATTGCTAGTTCATGTTATGTTAGTTAATTTAATGTCCTACTCCTGTGGCAATTATTTGCAGATTTGCAGAAATGAAGAGAAAAAATATGAGCATAAACAGTTTTTTTGCAAGTAGTTCAAGCACTCCTCGTGTCGAACCTGATCCTATCCCAGCCAGTCCACTAATCCCAGCAAATGTGAACGCAGACCCCCTTCCCTTGACTGTAGTGAGCATAATTCCCCCTTCAACTAATGAGAGGACCGATCCCTCAACCCCAAGCGATGAGAGAAATGATACCACATTTGATGAGAGTACAAACCAACCAAGGATGCCTATACTGGAATTTCATCCAAGTCAAATTATTACTGATCCCGGACTTAGAATACCTATAGAAGATTATGCCCCTGAAATTACAAGTGATGTGAGAAGAGCTTATTTTGTTGAACAAGCGAAACAAAGCTATTGGGCATACATTCAAGAAGACAAAGGATGGTAAAATTTATAGATCCTTGCAACGTCCATGGTTTGACAAGTTTGATTGGTTGGAATATAGTGTGGATAAGGAGGCGGCGTTTTGCTTTCATTGCTTTCTTTTCAAGAAACCATCCCAGGCTATTAGATTTGGCAATGATGTTTTCACAAAAGATGGCTACACTCGTTGGAAAACAGGTCTAGCTAGTTTTGAAAAGCATGTTGGTGGTCAATCTACTTACCACAACATTGCTAGGGAAGATTGTGATGATTTCAACAATCAACGAGCAAGTGTGGCTACCAAATTCCATGTGTACAGCAAGGAGGCTGAGATATCTTATAAAATCCGCCTAACTGCATCACTGGATTGTGCAAGGTACCTCATAGCACAAGGTGAAGCTTTTCGTGGGCATGATGAATCCTCCACTTCCATCAACAAGGGTAATTTTAGAGAGTTATTGGACTGGTATAAGAACAAGCAGGAAGATGTGAAGGAGGCATGTGATAAGGGGGCCGGAAATGCACAAATGATTTGTTCTGACATCCAAAAGGACCTTGCTGCAGCTTGTGCAATGGAGGTAACCAAAGTTATTAAGAGTGACATTGGAGATAAGAATTTCTCAATACTTATTGATGGCGGTGATTGTGAGGTAACACATAGCATCTTTTAGTGTTCTAATATTGTACTACTAAGGTTTACTAATCTGATTTCTTGATGCACGCAGATTTCTAGATGATCATTGGGTGCTCCAAGAGAGATTCCTTGCCATTAAGCGCATCACAGATTGTACATCTGCTGGAATTAAAGAAGCTTTGGTTGACGTGTTGGAATATCATGGTTTGTCAATTTCTAGGCTACGTGGTCAGGGTTGTGATGGTGCTTCAAATATGAGAGGGGAATTCAATGGTTTGCAAAAATTGGTTAGAGATGAAGCTCCATATGCATTCTATGTTCATTGCTTTGCTCATCAGTTACAATTGGTGGTTGTCAATGTTGCTCAATGTAGTCCTGCTATTGCTGATTTCTTCAATTATATTCCCTTGATAGTGACTCAAGTGTGTTCATCTTGCAAAAGGAAAGATGCATTACTTGCCAAACATCAAGATGAATTGTTAGATTTGATGGAGAATGGAAAGATTTCAGCCGGTACCGGGTTGCATCAAGAATCTAACATAACAAGACCAGGAGATACTCGTTGGGGCTCACATCTCAAAACCTTGCTTCGTATATTCACAATGTGGAATGCTGTGGTGGATGTGCTAGGAATTGTCGTGGTTGATGCTCGGGAACACACATGTCAAGGTGTAGCTAGAGGTTTGCTTAAAAACATGGAATGCTTTGAATTTGTGTTCATCATGTTGTTCTTAATAAACTTGTTGAGCAACACAAATCATCTATCCCAAGCTTTGCAAAGAAAGAATCAAAATATTGTTGAAGCCATGCGTTTGATCTTGGATGTGAAAGAAAGCTTGCAAAACATGAGGGACAATGGGTGGGAGGCTTTACTTCTCCAAGCCAAGAACTTTTGTGAAACACATGATATTGATGTGCCAAACATGGATGATCTTGTTGGAACTATGGGTCAATCTGTTCGCACTAAGAATAAGGTGACTCGACTTCACTACTACAAGGTTAGCATATTCAACGTTGCCATTGATGCAACTATCACTGAGATGAATCACCGATTCAAAGAAGTTTCCACTGAGTTATTGGATTGTATGTCTTGTCTTAATCCAGCAAACAACTTCTCAAAGTTTAACGTTGACAAACTTATTCGGCTTGCTGAAATTTATGATGAGGACTTTACAGAAACCGACCGGTTGTTGCTAAGAGTAGACCTTCCAAGATTCCTTATGAACATTAGAAGAAGTGAGGAATTTAATGGATGCCGGGATGTGTCCACACTTGCTCGGTTGATGGTTGAAACAACGAAACACACAACTTTTCAGTTGGTATATCGCCTTATTGAGTTGACACTCATTCTTCGTGTGGCTACTTCATCAGTTGAGCGGATATTTTTAGCAATGAAGATCATTAAGACAGATTTGCACAACAAACTATCAGATGATTGACTAAATGATTTGATGGTGTGCTACTGCGAGAAAGAGATATTTAGAAGCATTCATGATGATCAGATCATGATACAATTCCAGAAAATGAGGGATCGAAAAGGACATTTGCCTCATGAGTTTAATGTGATTCCTTAGAGGTATAGATCTCAGATTTGCTAGTTTTAATACTTAGTTGTGCATGCCTTATTGTTGTATCACTAACAAATGTGCTAATTTGGACAGACGGCTTGCGGTTGGTGACTTGGGCACACGTTTGGACAGACGGCTTGCGGTGTGGAGGTGTTCTGTAACCACAATATCCCTTGGTAAGAAGCAAACATATCATTGTTTTTGTTGTTGCTTCTGTAGCACTACTTTGATGCCTTGGTGTGTGACTTTGAGCCCACCCTCCATTTTCTTCCTGGATTCGCCACTGGTCGAGGGGGAGGCGGCGGACCGGAGGAGCCCAGCGAGAAGGTTGGTCGGGGAACCGGAGCAGCAGCGCCGCCGCCTCTTCCTCCCCCATTTCTCAGAGCTGGAGCGATGCCGTCGGCGGCGTCATCGTCAAGGTACCTGCTCTGCTCCTCTTGCACGCTGCGATTTTCCTTCTCATCCACGCTGGTTTTGGCCTTGCCTCCAGGGCGCTTTGGGCGGGGTCTCCATAGGGAGCGGTAGGGGACGCTAGAGACGGAGGGGGGGGGGGCAATGGAGACGTCGATCTGTCGGTTAGAGACTTAGAGGTGATGGCGTGGCAGTACCTCCAACTCCAGCAATGGTTTACCTGTTGGGTAGGTGTGTGGTTCATGCGTGCACAGATTGATGTCTGGGTTTGGGGATTATCATGTCGGTTTGGTTGCTGGCAGTGGCAACCATATTTCTGATGCTGCTGTAAGGCTTGTTAACAACTGGCGTGATGCTAACCTTCTGCTACTGAGTTGCTGCAACGAGGGATGGGGAATGCCACTCTATATTTGGGGCTAAATTTTTTGGTTCCCATTGGACATCAGGGTGCCCATTAGTTCCTTTTTAAGACTAGGTTTGCGTGGGTCTCCGACGGCCTATGGAAGGTGTGATACGGTACGGTGATATACTAATGGGTTGCCTATGTACCTGCAGTCTGAAGCAAGATCCATGGGAGTAGTAGTTATGGTATAACATATCACATTTAGCTCACGTTACGTTGTAGAAATCCTACAATCTATTTTGGCTAACTTTGTTGACGACAGAGCTACGGTTTAGCATGTAGACTACCTACTGTAGTTGCTGAAACCTGCAGTTTACTCCTTTTCTTATTTGCTCTTCTGGCGACTTGTGCCAGGATAGTTTTAGAACAGCCGGAACTTGTCTGCTTGGCTGCAGCTTGTTGTGGTGATTGGATCGCTGTATATACGCACTGCTATGTAGCCTCGGATTTCGCTCGTGTGCGGGCTGGCATAATAAAGGCCGACCTCCTGATAAAGGTATGCTGACACCCAGTTATTTGGGCCTGCCACCAACTTGGGTGACAACCACATTTATTTGATGGGTCCGCTACTCCGGTGTTTTTCTCAGTGGGCTTCAAACCCATTTTAATTAGTGGGTCTCAATCCCTTACCTTGTTCTTACGAGCCTTGGGTATTACTATGTCTCTATAATCTGTTTTATGATTTATTCAAATCCTCAATTTTGTGCAGCAGACAGGTTGAGGCCGTGTAACTGTAAGAGGGGATATCAAGCTATTTCTAGAAGTACTTTGGGATGCCTTCTGATGTCAGAAGATCTCAAAACAGTGTTTTTAAATATCTGTAGGACATGGTATCAAGGGGTGGATATAGCAGACATTATCATCAGGCGGGAAGGAGATCCTTATTAAATTAGTTGCTCAAGCCATCCCAACATACCCAATGGCATGCTTCTGTCTCCCAAGACCTTCAGATGCATATTCCGTAATAAGAAACGAGTTGGTGAGGTTTTCGCTGTGACGAGATACTACCGGCTTTGAGGTGGAGCTGTGCGGCGAGCAGATTTTATGACTTGCAACTGCTTGTAATTTTCTCGGCCTTTAAATGTCTCTGAATTAGTACTCCACTCATTAGTCTTTCGAACCGTTGGAATTAGTGATGGATGTTGGGAAGGAAGCAAGCGTTATGCTGCTTATACATTACTATTTGGTCCACATGCATGGAAACATGTGCACTTTGTTCTGCTAATGCCCTTTATATTTTTGCAATAACATAATATTGGTTAGTTGACTGCCATTGCTAATTTAGTCTCCTACCATGATTGCTAAGTTGTTCGGCATTACCAATTAGTTGCCTACAGGTGTTGCTCGATTGCACACGGACGCTAATAAAGTTGCCTACTATGTTGTGAAAAGTTGCTCATTGTTGTTTCTAAAATTGCCTATGTACGAAGCTAAGTTGCCTAGAAAGTGTTGTAGGCAACATAGGATAATGTTGGGATACTCGCTAGTCATGGTAGGCAACTTAGAGGTGACACTAGGCAACTTGGTGTCATGGTAGCCAACTTAGTGGTGACCAAAGAAGCCACCACCACCGTAGTCTGGGGTCGTCGCCCCGGTTTCCGCACACTGGCTACTTGTCCTCCTCTCCCCCTCCCAACCGAGTCGGTCAGCCACCAGCGCGTGGCTTGGATGACCACCCCCTGCCACCTTAGGCAGCAGGTGTCTGTCACCACCGACGTCGGCGGCGAGGAGGCTAGCAGGTCCTGGTTTTGCGTTGGAGCTAGGTATCAGCCACGGTGTTACCTAGGGAGCAACACAAGGGTAGGAGCAGGAAGAGGCAAGTTGTTTGGGGTGAAAAACTTCATGCCAATTTTGTTGACTAGGGGCCTACAGCCAAAGCGACATAAACAACAAAACTAGTAGTTGCCTGCTGTCGCAGGCCAGTTGCTCGAGGGAAGAGGCAAAGTTGCCTGAGGCTGGCAACTTCACAACACTTCCAGAAGCAACTTTTCGGCTCTGGGAGGCCACTTAAGTGGTATACACAAAGCAATTTTATTTTGCACTCTATGTAGTAGTGAATTTGTCTAACATTCTACCCAACATGCCCACCGTGGCTGCTATGTTGTCTATCAATGATGCTTATGACTACTCGCTTGTTTGTAAGTTGCCTACTATTGATGCTTTGTTGACTTGCATTGCTAATTTAGTTGCCTAGAGTGATTGCTAAGTTTTCTGACATTGCTAATTAGTTGCATACATGTGTTGGTTGGTTGCATGTCATAGCTAATAAAGGTGCATACTATAGTGTTGAAAGTTCCTCATCGTTGTTTCTAAAGTTGCCTATCCCTGAAGATGGGTTGTTGAGAATGTGTTGTAGGAAACATAGGATAACGTTAGGATACTCGCTAGTCATGGTAAGCAACTTAGAGGTGATGCTAGGCAACTTGGTAGTCATAGTGGCCGACTTAGGACAACGCTGCGTTGGTAAGCAGTCATGATAGACAACCTAACAGGAAATTGTTTCATGTAGCACTAAAGTTGCCATCCTCATGTATAGGGTCGCCGCCCCGGCTTCCGCTCAACGGTGACTAGACCTCCCCCACCCCCTGAAGCCGAGTTGGCCAGCCACCGACGTGTCGCATAGACGAGCACCACCCCCCCGCCACAGTAGGCAGCAGAGGCCCTTCTGTTGGAAATATGCCCTAGAGGCAATAATAAATTGGTTATTATTATATTTCCTTGTTCATGATAATCGTTTATTATCCATGCTATAATTGTATTGAATGGAAACTCAAATACATGTGTGGGTACATAGACAACATTGTGTCTCTAGTAAGCCTCTAGTTGACTAGCTCGTTGATCAAAGATGGTTAAGGTTTCCTAGCCATTGACATGAGATGTCATTTGATAACGGGATCACATCATTGGGAGAATGATGTGATGGACAAGACCCAAACTATAAACGTAGCATATGATCGTGTCAGTTTATTGCTATTGTTTTCTGCATGTCAAGTATCTGTTCCTTTGACCATGAGATCATGCAACTCCCTGACACCGTAGGAGTACCTTGTGTGTATCAAACGTCGCAACGTAACTGGGTGACTATAAAGGTGCTCTACAGGTATCTCCGAGGGTGTCTGTTGGGTTGGCATGGATCAAGACTGGGATTTGTTACTCCGTATGACGGAGAGGTATCTCAGGGCCCACTCGGTAATACAACATCACAATGAGCCTTGCAAGCAATGTGACTAAAGTGTTAGCCACGAGATCTTGTATTACGGAATGAGTAAAGAGACTTGCCGGTAACGAGATTGAACTAGGTATAGAGATACCGACGATCGAATCTCGGGCAAGTAACATACCGAAGAACAAAGGGAACAGCATACGGGATTAACTGAATCCTTGACATAGAGGTTCAAACGATAAAGATCTTCGTAGAATATGTAGGAGCCAATATGGGCATCCAGGTCCCGCTATTGGTTATTGACCGTAGAGGTGTCTCGGTGATGTCTACATAGTTCTCGAACCCGCAGGGTCTACACACTTAACGTTTGGTGACGATTAGTATAGTTGAGTTATTTTGTTGGTGACCGAAAGTTGTTCGGAGTCCCGGATAAGATCCCGGACATGACGAGGATCTCCGGAATAGTCCGGGGGTAAAGATTAATATATGTGATAATAGTGTTGTGATCTCCGGAAGGGTTCCGGAATTCACCGGAAGGGGTTCCGGATGTTTACCGAAGTGTTCGGGTACAACAACACTTTATATGGGCCAAAAGGAAATAGCCCACGAGGTATTGGAAAGTGCAAAAGTAGTTTTGCTGCCGCGTAAGCGGTACTACCGCTTGTGTGAAGCGGTACTACCGCCCGAGCGGTACTACCGCTTGTTTGAAGCGGTACTACCGCCCAAGCGGTACTACCGCTTGTTTGAAGCGGTACTACCGCTTGTGCGCGGTACTGCAGGGATCCGAGTTGGACTCTTTCCTTGCGGGCCAAACCGACCTTGTGCGGGCAAAACCGACTTGGAGGAGGCTTTTACTCCAAGTTTAGACCCTTGGGCTCAACATATAAATAGAGGGGCAGGGCTAGCACACGGGACACATTAGATTGCCCCAAGCCGTGTGCCGGCAACCTCTAGTTCCTCCTACGTCATAATATCAGTAGTGCTTAGGCGAAGCCCTGCTGAAATAGTTCCTCACCAACATCACCACGCCGTCGTGCTGCTGGAACTCTTCTTCTTCTCCGCTCCCTCTTGCTGGATCAAGAAGGCGGAGATCGTCATCAAGCCGTACGTGTGTTGAACGCGGAGGCGCCGTCCGTTCGGCGCTGGATCGTGCTTGGATCGAGGGACGACTTGCGATTTGGATCGCGGAGACGTTCGACTACATCAACCGCGTTTTTAACGCTTCCGCTTAGCGATCTACAAGGGTATGTAGATCCACTCTCCCTCTCGTAGATGCTCATCACCATGGATAGATCTTGTGTGTGCGTAGGAAAATTTTTGTTTCCCATGCAACGTTCCCCAACAGTGGCATCATGAGCTAGGTCTATGCGTAGATGAGATCTCGAGTAGAACACAAACGAGTTGTGGGCGTGGGTGTATACATATTGCTTGCCGTTACTAGTTGATATTTGATTCGGCGGTACTGTGAGATGAAGCGGCCCGGACCGACATTACGCGTACGCTTACGCGAGACAGGTTCCTTCAACTAACATGTAACTTCGTTGCATAAAGATGGCTAGCGGGTGTCTGTCTCTCTCACTTTAGTTGAATCGATTTCAATGAAGAGGGTTCTTTTAGAAGATCAAAAAGCAATCACTACACCACGTTGTGGTTTTGCGTAGGTAAGAACGGTTCTTGCAAACCCGTAGCAGCCACGTAAAATTTGCAACAACAATTAGAGGACGTCTAACTTGTTTTTGCAGGGTATGTTGTGATGTGATATGGCCAATTACATGATGAGATATATGTGATGTATGAGATGATCATGTGTTGTATAGAATATCACGACTTGCATGTCGATGAGTACGGCAACTGGCAGGAGCCATAGAGTTGTCTTTAATTATTGTATGACCTGCGTGTCAATCATTAAGCGCTATGTAATGCTTTACTTTATCGCTAAACGTTAGCTATAGTCGTGGAAGCAACAGTCGGCGCGACAACCTCATGGCGACACGTTGATGGAGATCAAGATGATGGAGATCATGGTGTCATGCCGGTGACGATGGAGATCATGCCGGTGCTTTGGAGATGGAGATCAAAAGCACAAGTTCATGGCCATATCATGTCACTTATGATTTGCATGTGATGTTAATCCTTTTATGCATCTTATTTTGCTTAGGACGACGGTAGCATTATAAGGTGATCCCTCACTTAAATTTCAAGATAAAATTGTGTTCTCCCCGAGTGTGCACCGTTGCGAAAGTTCGTCGTTTCGAGACACGCCGTGATGATCGGGTGTGATAGACTCCACGTTCACATACAACGGGTGCAAGCCATGTTGCACACGCGGAACACTCGGGTTAAACTTGACGAGCCTAGCATGTACAGACATGGCCTCGGAACACAAGAGACCGAAAGGTCGAACATGAGTCATATAGTAGATATGATCAACATGAAGATGTTCACCATTGAAACCACCTCGACTCACGTGATGATCGGACTTGAGTTGGTGGATTTGGATCATGTTACACTCGAATGATCGGAGGGATGTCAATTTGAGTGGGAGTTTTTAAGTAATATGATTAACTAAACTCATTATCTAGAACAATAGTCTAAGTTGTCTTTGCAATATTTATGTTGTAGATCATGGCTCGCGCAGTAGCACCCCTGAATTTTAATGCGTTCCTAGAGAAAGCTAAGTTGAAAGATGATGGAAGTAACTTTGTGGACTGGGCCCGTAATCTAAGGATTATCCTTACGGCTTCCCAGAAGGCTTATGTCCTTGATGCACCGCTTGGTGATCCACCCGCTCATGTTGAGTCTCTAGACGTTGTGAACGCCTGGCAGGCTCGTTCTGATGATTACTCAATAGTTCAATGTGCAATGTTGTATGGCTTAGAACCGGGACTTCAAAGACGTTTTGAACGTCATGGAGCATATGAGATGTTCCAGGAGTTGAAGTTTATCTTTCAGAAGAATGCCCGGATCGAGAGATATGAGATCTCCGATAAGTTCTATACTTGCAAGATGGAGGAGAACGGGTCTATCAGTGATCACGTGCTCAGAATGTCTGGGTACTCCACCCGTCTGGCTGAATTGGGGATGCCCCTTCCGCCAGAGGCTATCACTGACAGAGTTCTTCAATCATTGCCACCTAGCTACAAGAGCTTCGTGTTGAACTATAACATGCACGGGATGAACAAGTCAGTCGCCGAGCTGTTTGCGATGCTGAAAGCCGCTGAGTCTGAAATTCAGAAGGAGCATCAAGTGTTGATGGTCAATAAAACCACTAGTTTCAAGAAAAATGGCAAGGGTAAGAAGGGTAAATCTAAGAAGGATGGCAAAGCAGTTGCTACTCCTGTAAAGAAACCCAAGGCTGGACCCAAACCAGAAACTGAGTGCTTTCATTGCAAGGGAACTGGACACTGGAAGCGGAACTGCCCCAAGTATTTGGCTGACAAGAAGGCGGCCAACAACAAACAAGGTATATATGATATACATGTTATTGATATGTTCCTTACCAACCCTCGTTGTAGTGCCTGGGTATTTGATACCGGTGCGGTTGCTCATATTTGCAACTCAAAACAGGAACTGCGGAATAGACGGAGGCTGGCAAAGGATGAAGTGACGATGCGCGTGGGAAATGGTTCCAAGGTTGATGTGATCGCCGTCGGCACGCTCGCTCTTCGATTACCATCGGGATTAGTGATGAACCTGAATAATTGTTATTTAGTGCCTGCGTTAAGCATGAACATTATATCTGGATCTTGTTTATTGCGAGACGGTTACTCATTTAAAACAGAGAATAATGGTTGTTCTATTTATATGAGTAATATCTTTTATGGTCATGCACCCAATGTAAGGGGTTTATTCTTATTGAATCTCGATAGTAATGATACACATGTTCATAACATTGATGCCAAAAGATGTAGAATTGATAATGATAATACCACTTTCTTGTGGCACTGCCGTTTAGGTCATATTGGCGTAAAACGCATGAGGAAGCTCCATGCTGATGGACTTTTGGAGTCACTTGATTTTGAATCACTTGACACATGTGAGCCATGCCTCTTGGGCAAGATGACTAAAACGCCGTTCTCTGGAATAATGGAACGGGCAAGTGACTTATTGGAAATCATACATACTGATGTGTGCGGTCCGATGAGCATTGAGGTACGCGGTGGTTATCGTTACTTTCTCACCTTCACTGATGACTTAAGTAGATATGGGTATATTTACTTAATGAAACACAAGTCTGAAACATTTGAAAAGTTCAAACAATTTCAGAGTGAAGTTGAGAATCATCGTAACAAGAAGATTAAATTCCTACGATCTGATCGAGGAGGAGAATATCTGAGTTATGAGTTTGGCAGTCACTTAAGACAGTGTGGAATTGTTTCACAATTGACACCGCCTGGAACACCACAGCGTAATGGTGTGTCCGAACGTCGTAATCGAACTTTATTGGATATGGTGCGATCTATGATGTCTCTTGCCGATTTGCCACTATCGTTTTGGGGTTATGCATTAGAGACAGCTGCATTCACTTTAAATAGGGCACCATCGAAATCTGTTGAGACGACGCCATATGAACTTTGGTTTGGCAAGAAGCCAAAGCTGTCGTTTCTTAAAGTTTTGGGATGTGATGCTTATGTCAAAAAGCTTCAGCCTGAAAAGCTGGAACCCAAAGCGGAGAAATGCGTCTTCATAGGATACCCAAAAGAGACAGTTGGGTATACCTTCTACCTCAGATCCGAAGGCAAAGTGTTTGTCGCTAAAAACGGAACGTTTCTTGAGAAAGAGTTTCTCTCGAAAGAATTGAGTGGGAGGAAGATAGAACTTGATGAGGTTGTTGAACCTTTACTTCAACCTGAGAGTAGCGCAGCACAGAAAGTTGTTTCTGTGGAGCCTACATTGGCTGAAGAGGAAGTTAATGATGATGATCATGAAGCTTTGGATCAAGTTGCTATCGAACCTCGTAGGTCGACAAGGACGCGTACTGCTCCTGAGTGGTACGGCAACCCTGTCTTAGAGGTCATGTTGTTAGACAACGATGAACCTACGAGCTATGGAGAAGCGATGATGGGCCCGGATTCCGAGAAGTGGTTAGAGGCCATGAAATCCGAGATGGGATCCATGTATGAAAACAAAGTATGGACTTTGGAAGTATTACCTGAAGGGCGTAAGGCTATTCAGAACAAATGGATCTTTAAGAGGAAGACGGACGCGGACGGTAATGTCACCGTCTATAAAGCTCGACTTGTGGCAAAGGGTTTTTCACAAGTTCAAGGAGTTGACTACGATGAGACCTTCTCACCCGTAGCGATGCTTAAGTCCGTCAGAATCATGTTAGCAATAGCTGCCTTTTTCGATTATGAAATTTGGCAGATGGATGTCAAAACAGCGTTCCTTAACGGTTTCCTTAAGGAAGAGTTGTATATGATGCAACCAAAAGGTTTTGTCGATCCAGAGAATGCTGACAAAGTTTGCAAACTCCAGCGATCCATTTATGGACTGGTGCAAGCATCTCGGAGTTGGAATCTTCGCTTTGATGAGGTGATCAAAGCGTTCGAGTTTATACAAGTTTACGGAGAAGCTTGTATTTACAAGAAAGTGAGTGGGAGCTCTATAGCGTTTCTAATATTATATGTGGATGACATATTGCTGATTGGAAACAATATAGAAATGTTGGAAAGCGTAAAGGAATATTTGAACAAGAGTTTTTCAATGAAGGACCTAGGAGAAGCTGCTTTCATATTAGGCATCAAGATCTATAGAGATAGATCAAGACGCTTAATAGGACTTTCACAAAGCACATACCTTGATAAGATTTTGAAGAAGTTCAAAATGGATCAGTCCAAGAAGGGGTTCTTGCCTGTTTTGCAAGGTGTGAAGTTGAGTAAGACTCAATGCCCAGTGACTACAGAAGATAGAGAAAAGATGAGTGTCATCCCCTATGCTTCAGCCATAGGATCTATCATGTATGCAATGCTGTGCACAAGACCCGATGTCAGCCTTGCCATAAGTATGGCCGGAAGGTTTCAAAGTGATCCAGGAATGGAACACTGGACGGCGGTCAAGAATATCCTGAAGTACCTGAAAAGGACTAAGGACATGTTTCTCGTTTATGGAGGTGATCAAGAGCTCGTCGTAAAGGGTTACGTCGATGCAAGCTTTGACACTGATCCGGATGACTCTAAGTCGCAAACCGGATACGTATTTATTCTTAATGGGGGTGCGGTTAGCTGGTGCAGTTCCAAGCAAAGCGTGGTAGCTGATTCTACATGCGAAGCGGAGTACATCGCAGCCTCAGAGGCGGCGAAGGAAGGTGTCTGGATGAAGGAGTTCATAACAGATCTTGGAGTAGTGCCTAGTGCGCTTAACCCAGTGACTCTGTTTTGTGATAACACTGGTGCCATTGCTCTAGCCAAGGAACCAAGATTTCACAAGAGGACCAGACACATAAAGCGACGCTTCAATTCCATCCGCGATTACATCAAGGAGGACGACATAAATATTTGCAAAGTACACACGGATCTGAATGTTGCAGATCCGATGACTAAACCTCTTCCAAGGGCTAAACATGAACAACACCAGAACTGCATGGGTGTTCGATTCATTACAATGTAAATCACATAGTGATGTGAACTAGATTATTGACTCTAGTGCAAGTGGGAGACTGTTGGAAATATGCCCTAGAGGCAATAATAAATTGGTTATTATTATATTTCCTTGTTCATGATAATCATTTATTATCCATGCTATAATTGTATTGAATGGAAACTCAAATACATGTGTGGGTACATAGACAACATTGTGTCTCTAGTAAGCCTCTAGTTGACTAGCTCGTTGATCAAAGATGGTTAAGGTTTCCAAGCCATTGACATGAGATGTCATTTGATAACGGGATCACATCATTGGGAGAATGATGTGATGGACAAGACCCAAACTATAAACGTAGCATATGATCGTGTCAGTTTATTGCTATTGTTTTCTGCATGTCAAGTATCTGTTCCTTTGACCATGAGATCATGCAACTCCCTGACACCGTAGGAGTACCTTGTGTGTATCAAACGTCGCAACGTAACTGGGTGACTATAAAGGTGCTCTACAGGTATCTCCGAGGGTGTCTGTTGGGTTGGCATGGATCAAGACTGGGATTTGTTACTCCGTATGACGGAGAGGTATCTCGGGGCCCACTCGGTAATACAACATCACAATGAGCCTTGCAAGCAATGTGACTAAAGTGTTAGCCACGAGATCTTGTATTACGGAACGAGTAAAGAGACTTGCCGGTAACGAGATTGAACTAGGTATAGAGATACCGACGATCGAATCTCGGGCAAGTAACATACCGAAGAACAAAGGGAACAGCATACGGGATTAACTGAATCCTTGACATAGAGGTTCAAACGATAAAGATCTTCGTAGAATATGTAGGAGCCAATATGGGCATCCAGGTCCCGCTATTGGTTATTGACCGTAGAGGTGTCTCGGTGATGTCTACATAGTTCTCGAACCCGCAGGGTCTACACACTTAACGTTTGGTGACGATTAGTATAGTTGAGTTATTTTGTTGGTGACCGAAAGTTGTTCGGAGTCCCGGATAAGATCCCGGACATGACGAGGATCTCCGGAATAGTCCGGGGGTAAAGATTAATATATGTGATAATAGTGTTGTGATCTCCGGAAGGGTTCCGGAATTCACCGGAAGGGGTTCCGGATGTTTACCGAAGTGTTCGGGTACAACAACACTTTATATGGGCCAAAAGGAAATAGCCCACGAGGTATTGGAAAGTGCAAAAGTAGTTTTGCTGCCGCGTAAGCGGTACTACCGCTTGTGTGAAGCGGTACTACCGCCCGAGCGGTACTACCGCTTGTTTGAAGCGGTACTACCGCCCAAGCGGTACTACCGCTTGTTTGAAGCGGTACTACCGCTTGTGCGCGGTACTGCAGGGATCCGAGTTGGACTCTTTCCTTGCGGGCCAAACCGACCTTGTGCGGGCAAAACCGACTTGGAGGAGGCTTTTATTCCAAGTTTAGACCCTTGGGCTCAACATATAAATAGAGGGGCAGGGCTAGCACACGGGACACATTAGATTGCCCCAAGCCGTGTGCCGGCAACCTCTAGTTCCTCCTACGTCATAATATCAGTAGTGCTTAGGCGAAGCCCTGCTGAAATAGTTCCTCACCAACATCACCACGCCGTCGTGCTGCTGGAACTCTTCTTCTTCTCCGCTCCCTCTTGCTGGATCAAGAAGGCGGAGATCGTCATCAAGCCGTACGTGTGTTGAACGCGGAGGCGCCGTCCGTTTGGCGCTGGATCGTGCTTGGATCGAGGGACGACTTGCGATTTGGATCGCGGAGACGTTCGACTACATCAACCGCGTTTTTAATGCTTCCGCTTAGCGATCTACAAGGGTATGTAGATCCACTCTCCCTCTCGTAGATGCTCATCACCATGGATAGATCTTGTGTGTGCGTAGGAAAATTTTTGTTTCCCATGCAACGTTCCCCAACACCTTCGTCGTCGAGGCTAATGCCGGCAGGGGCTGGTTTTGCAGTGGGGCTAGGTATTGCCCCCGGTGTTGCCAAGGGAGCAACATGGGGGTAGGCGCACGAAGAGGCAAGTTCGTTGGGGTGATAAACTTCATACCATTTTTGTTGTCTAGGGGTATAGGGGCAAAGCGACCTAAACAAGAACCTGTAGTTGCCCAAAACAACAGGCGACTTGCTCAAGGAAAGAGGCAAAGTTTCCTGGGGTTGACAACTTGACAACACTTTCACAAGAAACTTTCCGGCTTTGGGAGGCAACTTAAGTGGTACACACAAAGCAATTTTATTTTGCACTGTGTGTACTAGTGAATTTGTGTAATATTCTCCCTAACTTAGCTCACCGTGGCTGCTATGGTGTCTACCGCGGATGCTTAGTTGCCTACTCGTTTGTTTGTAAGTTGCCTATGTTGATGCCTAGTTGACTGATATCGCTAATTTAGTCGCGAACCGTGATTGCTAAGTTGTTCGACATTGCTAATTAGTTGCATACATGTGTTGCTCGGTTGCATCTCGTCGTTAATAAAGTTGCATACTATACTGTTAAAAGTTTCTCACCGTTGTTTCTAAAGTTGCCTACCCTGGAGGCTAAGTTGTCGAGAAAGTGTTGTAGGCAACATAGGATAATGTTAGATTACTCGTTAGTCATGGTAGGCAACTTAGAGGTGACTCTAGGCAAGTTCGTAGTCATGGTAGCCAACTTAGGGCAGTGTTGTGCCGGTAAGAAGTCGTGATAGACAACCTAACAGTAAATTTCTTCCTATAGAACTAATCTTTCCACCCCAGTGTTTGGGGCCACCTCCCCGGTTTCCTCACGCCGGCAATTAGACCTCCTCTCCCCTCCCCCCGAAGCCGAGTCGGTCAGCCACCAGCGCGTCACTTCAACACCACCACCTACACTTGCTGCTATAGATGTATGTCATTCACTCCTTGGTGTTGTGTTTGTTACTGTAGTAGGTATCTAATGATTCACCAGGTAGAAACATTCTCAAGGAACTGCAAGACGATGGGGTACATGCTTCATGTATCAAGATACATCTATACTTAAGTTGAGGTTAGGTGCATGCTATATAATTTTTACTCACAGTATTTGTTTGGGTGAAAATGCAAAAGGTTTCTTGCTTCATTCCTCATGTTAGTTTATATGGTACTAGATCATATATCCCGTGGTTTTGTTCTCATGTTAGTTTACAAATAGTTGGATTTTTGGATGTCAACTATAGTGATGGAATCTCAAGCTATGGTTTATATATTGTTGATTTATTTATTTGCTTGAGCTACAATTTTAGATGGTCAATACTTGATCCACGTCGCGGTAAGAAAAATCGTCGTACGTTTCTTGCTATATCATATCAAGCAGAATTAATGAGTATTTGTAGCTATATACATCCCATAGTTTTGTTCTCATGTTAGTTTACAAATAGTTGCATTTTTGGATGTCAGCTATTGTGATGGAATCTCAAGCTAAGGAAATTGGCATATTGGCAGCTGATGATCTTGATCTGGAAGGAAAGGTAAAATTGGACATACCATATTGCATAATGTTTCCTAATAAATAGTGATAGTCAGGTCTGATTGATCGAGACAAAGTTCTAATATAAGTACTAGAGTTCTGTAGGGTAATGCAGCAGAAAACAAAAAAATTCCGACCTACGCACCAGCCCAGGACCACTATGGAGACTGCATACAAGGTTTGATCTTTTTCGTTACCGACTCGTAGCGCAGCGGAAGTAGAGTCGATGACGATCGGCGGTGCATATCCCCATAGCTAGGATTTACAACCTCCCAACCGCGAGGATGTATACCCTCATCTGCCCCTCGGACAGCCCTCCGGGAGGCGGTCGGACAGTCCCCCGGACGGTGTCGCGGACAGCCCTTCGGGAGGACCTTCGAAACTCGGACGGTCACTCGGACAGCCCTTCGGGAGGACCTTCGAAACTCGGACGGTCACTCGGACAGCCCTTCGGGAGGCACTCTCAAACTAAGACCGAAACAACGATCTCTCTACAGAGTTGCACACATACGGTGTCAACTATCCGGCAGGGCTTCGCCGTCCAGAACTAGTTCCTGCCGGAACCCAGACATCCTTTCGGCTCTACGAAACTATTTCGCTGGGAGAGAGAGAGAAGCCAGACAAGTCTATGGCATGTGTATGAGAGCAAGGATTGAGGTTTGGGCAGCCCCCTCACCTCCTATTTATAGGAAAACCAAGGGGTAGTGTGCCTCCACAAACACCCAAAGTGCCCATGCTTTATGTCATACATAAGGGCAAAATGGGGAGGCATGTGGAGCACCAAATGGTGGAAGGAAGCCTCATGGGGGGCCCCCCAATACCACCAACGAAATTGGCAGCCCTCTTGGGTGGCCCCACCACCTTCCTATCCACCAAGTCATCCCTTAGATCTTTTGAGCAAAGCCCAAAAAAGTGGCTTTCCAAAAAGTATCCCAAAAAGCACTTTCACTATTCACGACGACATTTTTCAGCGTCCGTTCGAACTGAAAATATTTATGTGGGCTTAGAACATTTCCATTACCCACTAAAATAATTTTCAACGCGTTCCAGAACAATTCCGGATTAGTGATTTTCATCCGCGAAAAGCATATGAAGCGGTTCCGGCAGCTCCGGAACATTTCCGGTTTTTATCCCGGAAAATTCCAGAAAGTTTCCAGAATGATTCTGGCACCGTCCAAGAATTATCAGGCATGTGCCAAAACCAATCTAACTTAATGGTATCCCCTGAAACAACTTTTCAGTTTTACCGAAACTGTTCCGGTGTTCTCTCTGCGGAACTTTTCCGCTGTCCGAAACTTTTCCGGTGTCCGAAATTTTTTCGGTGATTTTCTCTCAGACTCCCTGTCTAGTATTCAGCAGATAGATGACCCTTAAGCGTATGACCCTATAGGTTCGGTGAAGCATAGACATGACCCGGAAACCCTTCCGATCAATGATCAACATCGGAGCCGTGGACACCCATATTGACCCCTATACCCACACGAATGAATATTCGAGTGAACCTCCAGTTGCCGTGTGCTATTCCTGTTGCTTCGCGATATGTTACAAATACCCAAGGTGAGACATGTTGGCATCCCCGTGGATCAACAACTTGTCCACTATGCCAGTTACCTCGTTACCGGTATTGTTCTCTTTTCTCGTTCCCGTGTTCCGGCATCCCCGTGATCAAATCACAAAGTGTCTGGCCGGACGATGATGGATACCGTAACACCGAGAGGGCCCAGAGATATCTCTCCATCGTCGGAGGAGCAAATCCTAATCTTGAGCTATCAAGTTACTTGACATACTTTCCCATGAACCCGTAAGCCGCCGTAATAGCCACCCATTTACGGATGACGTTTAACAAACCCCAAAGTTCATGAAGCAAGCATGAAGAAACTCGATACTCTCATGGTCTGAGGAATCATGCAAACGTTAACCATCTCTGTGTTATTAACCATTAACTTATGACGAATGTATCTCATAGCATAACATCAATTCGGGTCGATTCAACACAAGTGTTCTACCAACATTGCGCCCTCAAAATTGCCGGCATAGCCATGCCCATGATCAGGAAAACAGGATCATCATGCAATACTTGTGCCAGTCTTAGAGGCCAGACTAGGAATACATTTTTCCGTTTATTATTCCACACGTGCATATGAGTCTTCCTCCGAGCCTCGTGGTTATTGCAGACTCGAGAACCATAGCAGTTATAGCATGGAACATAAACCTAATTATGAACAGGGAGATAATCAATAACATTTATTATTGCCTCTAGGGCATATCTCCTACAGACTCCCACTTGCACTAGAGTCAATAATCTAGGCAATGCTAATGCACTTTACACCTATGGCATACTGGTGTAAAATATGCTTCGCTTGTGGTATAGCCTGATGTCCAACGGATCTGACAACTTCAGGTCCGTGTGTAACTTTGCATATCCTCGCGTTTTCACGCTTTCACAAAATTCATATTTTGTGTGGACTTGGCTTTGTATATATGTGAATCACAGGTCAAACCTTGATTCCTTAGACTGAGCTATGAAGCAACTATCTGCAATAGTGTCCCATTGACCAAAGCCATCTTGGAACCATACTAAGTTCATGAATGAACTATATGATTCACCATCTTCTTTGTCGCTTCTAAAGCGTCAACATACTTAGCCTTTGTTATAGAATTTGCCACAGTATCTTGTTTGGAACAATTTCCAACTACCGTGCCACCATATTGTGTATTACACAAAACCCTTAACTTAAATCGAAAATCGCATGGAGCTTTGATGAAGACTGTATCGATGTAGTTACTTACAATGAGCACTTCATAATCTCTGCTTGCGAGAAAACATGTCATCAGTACTGCTCTAGTACTCAATGACATCTTTCACTGTTGTCCCATGATCAGTACTTTGATCACTTTGGTATCTATACTCGCAACACCTTGGGAGTATCGGACATATCTGGTTGTTTTACATACCATGGAATACATGATTAATCCAAACACAAGAGTGTGTGGAATCTCCATCATGTATTTTACTCATCAGTGTTTTGGGACACCGAGTCTTGCAAAAACTCCTTGGCGTTTTAAATGCCAAAAAGTTTTAGCATCTTGTCAATATGTATTGATTGCTTAGCCCCATTAGGTAAATCTATCTCCATAGATCATCATGCCTAATATTGAGGCTATTTAGCCTAAGCACTTCATCGAAAAACTATTTTCAAATGAAGTCCTAATTCGTGTCAAGAAATTTATTTCCAATTAACAATGTGTCAAGGACACACAGTTTTTAGAAATATTATTATGCTCCCACTTACTTTCTTGAATCACAAGCATCTTCGATACCCATTTGATGAAGTCAAACCCCTTTGACTATTCCATCAAAAACGAAGATTCCAACTACACTTTGCTCTCTTCTGTCCATCGCTGGAACTCTGAAGTTTGCATACTTACTACCATCCTCTGGATCGACAAATTACTTTGGACTGTATCACATACAAGTCCTAGGTTTCATTTCCATCAGATGGAAATCCTTTCGTCATCCATGTTTCATATCTCACGATTGAAATATGTATTAATTGCTAGTTCAACCCGAACCGACTTTAAGCATCGCTACGGTGAGACAATCTCATCGTAGTCAACTCCTTGAACTTGTTATTGCAACAAGTCGAGCTTTATGGATAAACATTTTATCCGTGTCAGTTTTTAGTTCCATAAATATTCGTTAGACTCTAAGTCTTCCGAAAGGTGTATCAAGATTTTAATCTCGAATCACTTATATGGAAACTATCTCGGATTGTATTGGCATTTAGCCAATTCCGGAGTCAGGGCCCATCACCGCTTCCTTGTGTATCGTAGGTATACTGTTGTCCAACAACAATATCTCGTTAGAGCACCTGAGAGGTTTGCACGAGCCTTACCTACGAGGTTCAGCTGCAAGTTCGACCGAAGTCCATACATTTTATTGTAGAGACTTCCGTATCAGTCGCAGTAGGAAACTCCGGAATCACTTCCAAGGTTTCTTTCCTTTGATCTGATGACGAAGATACTGGTTATCTCGTCGAGTTGCATTGTCCTCCCACTCGCCTTTTGTAAGAACTATTATCTTTAAAAGCATACCGTTTTGTGGCAAAATCTTTTGCCTCGGTATAGTGGTGGGGGAATACCCAATGACTTGGGATAACCTACAAAGTAGCACTTGTCTGATTTGGAATAGCTTTATAACCTTTTACACAAGCCCCATATTCCAAATGTTAAGAAAAGATTTAACATGGTTGGGCGTACCATACCATAGCGTCATTTCAACAGACCCGATGGATCTCTTTTCAGTGTAAAAGCCGTAGTCTCTAAAGCATCACTTTTCAAAAGGGGTAATGGCAAATTAATTTGTGTCATCTTTGATCTTACCATGTCATAAATGGTTCGATTACATCTTCACGGACTTTCCACTTGCAGTGGTGTTCCGGGAGGTGCAAGTTATGAAACCCCTTTCATAACTCATCAGACATTCGCTAAACTTGTAACTCAAATATTCTTTTCTGCAATCGAATTGTAGAAACATAATTTTCTTGTTACAATAACTTATACTTCATTTTTGAAAACCTTATGAATGAATTCAAAAGATCCAGACTTACGTCTCAACAAGTAAATATCCATATATCTACTTGAGTTATTTCTAAAGATAGATAAATCCACTAGTTGCAACAACATTTATTGGACTACACACATCATAATGTATGATCACCAATATGTTCTTTGCTCGTTCCTTATGGCATGTGAACGGTATTTCAGTCACTTCACTTTTCAGAGGAAAGTTGCAAGTGTCAGATGATTCAAAATCAAATGACTTCAAAATCCATCATAATGGAATTTCCCATGCGGGTTTCTCCAATGTGACCAAATGCAGTGCCACACTTGTGTGGTATTCTTTTAGTCTTGCGACATTTAGCGTCAGTGTTATGGATGTATCATATTTCCATCAATATTCATAACATACATCACATCTAGGATGGAAGCATGTCCCTTCATGTTATTCATAATACTGAACAACTATTGTTGTTTTTATGAACAACTCTTTTGCAACAAACATTGTGCAATGGGCTAGAGTGTATGAAACTCTAAAATGAATTATGAAAGTAAACACAGAGGTAATATATTAATATCATTATTCATAACATACATCTCAGTCATAATGAAAGTATGGCCCTTATGTTATTCATAACACCGAACATCAAAAGTTCTCTTATGAACAACCTTCTTGCAAGATACCTTATGCAAAGGGCTAGAGTGTGAAACTCTAAAATGAATTATGAAAGTAAATACATAGTGAATACACCCATGGAAGGCATAGTAACATTTACTATGTTCCCTGCGTGTATCTAAACCTCATACCTGGCTAGTCTTTCAGGCCATAGTAGTTCTTACATCGAGTTGCAACAGAATGCAATCGAGCGGGTATCTTTGTGATTAACTCACAATACCCAAGAATTAGTGATTAACATGTTTAACCATAATTCCCAAGAACTATATCTTTGACCAACCTCAGAAGAGGCATCCAACTTAAGAGCGACGATGTATACCCTCATCCGCCCCTCGGACAGCCCTCCGGGAGGCGGTCGCATAGCCCCCCGGACGGTGTCGCGGACAGCCGTTCGGGAGGACCTCCGAAACTCGGACTGTCACTCGGACAGCCCTTCGGGAGGACCTCCAAAACTCAGACGGTCACACGGACAGCCCTTCGGGAGGCACTCTCGAACTAAGACCGAAACTACGATCTCTCTACAGAGTTGCACACATACGGTGTCACCTATCCGGCAGGGCTTCGCCGTCCAGAACTAGTTCCCACCGGAACCCAGACAGCCTTTCGGCTCTACGAAACTATTTCGCTGGGAGGGAGAGAAGAAGCCAGATCATTGCAATGGCATGTGTATGAGAGTAAGAGTGATCTTTTGGGCTGCCTCCTCACCCCTATTTATAGGGTGAGAGACTATGGTAAAAATACCAAAATGCCCTCAGATATTTTCACTATTCATAATAGTGATTCCACTATTTCATAAATAGTGTTTCCCACTATTCACAATAGTATTTTCCACTATTTCGAAATAGTGTTTTCACTAGTCATGAGATATTTTCTCCCAATAGTGTTTCCCACTATTCATAATAGTGTTTCCACTATTCACGAGATATTTTCTCCCAAAAAACACTTTCACTATTCACGACGGCATTTTTCAGCGTCCGGTCGAACTGAAAATATTTATGTGGGCTTAGAACATTTCCAGTACCCACCAAAATAATTTTTAACGCGAGCCGGAACAATTCCGGTTTAGTGATTTTCATTTGCGAAAAGCATCTGAAGCGGTTTCGGCAGCTCCGGAACATTTTCGGTTTTCATTCCGGAAAATTCCAGAAAGTTTCCAGAATGATTCTGGCACCCTCCAAGAATTATCAGGCATGTGCCAAAACCAATTTGACTTTATGGTATCCTCTGAAACAACTTTTCAGTTTCACCGGAACTCATCCGGTGACCTCTCTCTTCGGAACTTTTCCGCTGTCTCCGAAAAACTTTTTCCCGGAAACTTTCTCTCAGACTCCCTGTCTAGTATTCAGTAGATAGATGACCCTTAAGCGTGTGACCCTATAGGTTCGGTGAAGCATAGACATGACCCGGAACCCCTTCCGATCAATGATCAACATCGGAGCCGTGGACACCCATATTGACCCCTATACCCACACGAATGAATATTTGAGTGAACCTCCAGTTGCCGTGTGCTATTCCTGTTGCTTCGCGATATGTTACAAATACCTGAGGTCAGACACGTTGGCATCCCCGTGGATCAACACCTTGTCCATTATGCCAGTTACCTCGTTACCGGTATTGTTCTCTTTTCTCGTTCCCGTGTTCCGGCATCCCCGTGATCAAATCACAAAGTGTCTGGCCAGACGATGATGGATACCGTAACACCGAGAGGGCCCAGAGATATCTCTCCATCGTCGGAGGAGCAAATCCCAATCTTGAGCTATCAAGTTACTTGACATACTTTTCCATGAACCCGTAAGCCGCCGTAATAGCCACCCATTTACGGATGACGTTTCACAAACCCCAAAGTTCATGAAGCAAGCATGAAGAAACTCGATACTCTCATGGTCTGAGGAATCATGCAAACGTTAACCATCTCTGTGTTATTAACCATTAACTTATGACGAATGTATCTCATACCATAACATCAATTCGGGTCGATTCAACACAAGTGTTCTACCAACATTGCGCCCTCAAAATTGCCGGCATAGCCATGCCCATGATCAGGAAAACAGGATCATCATGCAATACTTGAGCCAGTCTTAGAGGCCAGACTAGGAATACATTTTCCGTTTATTATTCCACACATGCATATGAGTCTTCCTCCGAGCCTCGTGGTTATTGCAGACTCGGGAACCATAGCAGTTATATCATGGAACATAAACATAATTATGAACAGGGAGATAATCAATAACATTTATTATTGCCTTTAGGGCATATCTCCTACAAGAATCACAGACGAGGTCCGGCGGCACCGGTGACGGCGACATCGGCGGCGTCGGAGAACATCGCCGCGATCCGTGATCTCAGGCAGACTCGTTTGAATGCGCTGTTGGGCTCAGATGGGCCGGTGGTGGTGGACTCGGACTTGGGCTGCCCGAGGGCTGGGTATGTGGCCCAGTCGGTAGCCCAGGTGCCTCATGACGAGAAAACAGAGTGTTTGTCGATCGCAAAACTATCGAACCTGGGACCGGTGGTCGCTAGGTTTTCCAGAACGCCACGGCCGGGCTTCCCTCTGCTTGGATCGGGCAGGGTGGTGAGGGTTGCTGCCCCGACACCGACGACGGTGAAGCCGCTCGCCGCTCCGATGGCCGGCCGCGGGAATCCGCCAGCGCAGCCGCAGCCGCCGTCGCCAAGGGCGGACCAATAGCAACAACAGCCCCCGTCGAGGGGGCCTAGACCCGCAGGCGCGGGAGGGCATGACGGCAACAACGGGGCTGGTCGAGGTAGGGGACCTTCTGCCGGTGGCCGCGGCGCTGCTACATATAACGAGAACCAGAACGCTACCAGCTATTGGGGTGACGATGGCTATGATGTGTACGGCGAGGGTATTCACCGGGGTTCGTCGTCTACCGGCGGTGGTCGGTTCAACGGCGGAGGAAGAGGCTTCGATGGACCTCCCGGTCCCTTTGTGCACGGCGCTGCAGGACCTCCCAATAGACAACGTAACTGGTATCGTCCTTACCGGGGGGGGGGGCGAGGACGAGGAATATGGCCTCCTCCGCCTCTCCCGCCGGCGGATGCAGCCACACAGAAGAACGACACCGGTCCCCGGGAGGCGCACACAACACCGACCGCGGCAGCTGGTGCTGTTGGGCCGAACCTTGCGAGCGCGGCGATGGAGGTGGTTAGTGCCTTGGCGGCGGTCAAGGTACCGAATCCCAAGGGTGCGCCGTCTAAAGATGCTGCTTCCGACAAGTCCGAAAAATCTGAAGGCGAAAAAATGAAAAAGTGGGCTCGAAAGAAGGAGAAGATGTCGTGTTACCGGTGCGGAGGCCCGGGGCATTTCGCAGCAGAGTGTACGGTGGAGCTATGTGACATGTGCCGGAAACCAAAGCATGACACGGGGGAGTGCCCGTTTCTCTTGGGACCAAAGCCTGTGGTCACTATATATGGAGTTTGCTGTTCAGAGCTGATGTTTTTTGAGTCCCCACGCTCGTCGTCTACTGCACCTATTTTAGAGAGCTCCAGGACTGGGGTTGTGCGGGTGGTTCGTGGGAGAATGACCACGGATCAAGTACTGCAGAGACTTCGAGAGTTTGTGCCTGGGACCTTTCACTGGGATCTAGTGACTCTAGAGGATCAGGTGTTTAGAGTGGATTTTCCTACCAAGGAGGATCTAGGTAGACTCCTGACATTCGGGATGAGTAAGGTTCCGAATAGCACTTGTGTACTTGAATTTGAACCTTGGGCACGGCAGGAACCGGAAGGTACTCCACTACCACTGCTTTGGATACAGGTCACCGGTGTCCCTCAGACGGCTCTTGATGATGTTAGAATGACTTGGAGTCTTGGGTCGCTTATTGGTAAGACGGAGAAGGTTGATATGCCTTTCACCCGATCTAATGGGGTAGCTCGTCTCTTTGTCAGTGTCATTAGCGTTGAGCACATACCGGATACGGTACGATGGACGTATGATGGCAAAAGCTATTTGTTGGATATTGAGATACAGGAAAATGCCGAGTTCCAAGACTTGGCAAAGCATGTTGATATGGACACGGATGAGGGAAAGGACAGAGATGGACATCCCGCACCTGATGCTCCTACACGCCCGGAGACTGATAAAGGGGCTGCTCCTCTAGCCAAGACTAATGAGTCTAATTCTAGCAGCGAAAGGTTTATTGATTCCTCTACCTCACAGCAGCTGCGGTTTGGATCGTTCGGATCCTCTTCGGCACCGAGTAAACTTTGGGGAGTTAGAGTGGAATGTCAGGACCCGGAGGAAGATCAATTGCCCCCGTTGTCACCACCTTTGTCACCGAAAGTGACTCAGACCCCTTCACGAAGAAGGGAAGCCGTGACACAAGGCTCTGCTTGCTTACCTGCCGCCTCCCTGAACAGACAGGGGATGGTGGGAGTGGATGGTTATATTGCGGATGGCGGCTCTACAGCGACTTCTGGTGCGAGGTCACCCATGGAGAGTGTGACGCCGGAGATTGGAGGTAGTCCTGTGTCGGTACAGGTGGGCGTGGCCACACCGGGTATGGCAGGTAGCCCGATGGCTTCTGCACCCCCGGGCCATCGCGCCTTCTCGCCGGTGTCAGGGCGCTCCCCGGGCTGTCCGGGTGGTGTCATGGCGCCACGTCGGGGCCAACAGGTGCTCCCGGCAGCGGCAATCTCGGACGCTACTAGCAGGCCGGCCGGCTGCATGGTAGCACCGGAGACAGGAGGTCTCCGGGCTGCTGCCAGCCCGCCCTACCGGGGCATCGGTCTCGTCTCCGGCGAGGGGCAGGATGCCTCTATGGGGCGAGGGGCAGGTGGCCCCTCCATGTTGCTGCCATCCACCGAGGAGGTGGTTGCATTCGGCGGCATTCCAGACCCGGCGACCGTGGAGAGGCGGACGAGCCGTAGGCTTCAGGAGCAGCCGGATGCGGATGACCTGATGATGGGTCGTGCGATGAGAGCGGCCAAGCTTCGGGACATTCAGACCACGACAGGTATGGCCATAAATACGAGTCATTCAATTTTGCATTTTTCAGAACATGAAATTATTTCGAATGCAAACATATTGGGTGTGTCTATGGGTAGTAATGCTAAGGAAGTTTCCACATCCGTTAATAACCTTATTGACTTAGAAGCCGAGAGAGCTATGACTATGTTGCGTAATATTGCTGCTGTTAAACCGATGAATGATGACGAGATTAATGAACTGGGGATGGGGGCTATAGAACGTCTATGTGAGGATCTCGTGCCGTCATCCCTATTTAATGAGGAAGAGGATACTAGGGGTAGTATGGGACATGCAAACCCAACGCAACTGAAAGAAAGTTCGAATATCGGAACCGGTTATGTTGACCGTGTTGCTGACGAGGAGAAACCAAAACGAACTTGGAAAAGGAAGGTATATCCGGTGTCGGCAGTACGCCGGAGTGCCCGATTTAAGACTGCAAAGAAATTCTATGATGAAAGATGAGAGGAATATTCCGGAATAGCAGAGGTCTTGGTGACTTGGCTAAACGGAGGTTCCTAGCAGAAGCAACTATTGAGCACAGGCTCGATTTCATTGCTTTGATGGAAACTGGCAGGGACAACTTTACCTCTCAGTTCCTAAACACCATATCTGGTGGCATTGACTTCGACTGGCACTGTTTACCCCCGAGAGGAAGGTCTGGAGGGATCTTACTTGGGGTGAGGTGTGAGTCGCTGGAGGTCAGAAATGTAGTGTTGGGGGATTTTGCCGTCAAATTCAGAGTACGCTCCAAGGAAGATGGGTTCCAATGGGCACTCGTGGCGGTGTATGGGGCGGCCCAACCAGAATTCAAGATGGATTTTCTGGCGGATCTTGTTCGAGTTTGTGGTAATGAGAGGTTACCCATCTTTGTGGGAGGGGACTTCAACATTATTAGGCGAAGGGATGAGAAAAATAATGATAACTTTGATGGCAGATGGTCATTTATGTTTAATACAATCATCGAAAGCCTAGATTTACGAGAGATTGTATTCACAGGCAGAAAGTTTACCTGGGCCAATACGTTACCGAATCCAACGTATGAGAAGTTGGATAGGGTACTGACCAGTGTGGAATGGGAGCAGAAATTCCCACATGTGACAGTACGAGCGTTGCCTAGGATTATATCAGACCATACCCCACTGTTTGTTGACTCGGGGGAGGCAACCCATGTGGGTAATAAGAATGCTTTCTCTTTTGAGGTGGCTTGGTTTGAAAGAGAAGGGTTCATTGACCTAGTAGCAAGAGAATGGAATAGAGCTACAGGGGGACGATCTAACGTCGATAAATGGCAATATAAAATTAGACACTTGAGACAGTTTCTTCGGGGCTGGGCGAAGCATGAGAGCGGTGCCTACAAGCTCAAGAAACAAAACCTGATTGACTTCATTAATGCGCTCGACATTAAAGCCGAATCCGTGCTGTTGGATGCTCATGAGAGGGCATCCAAAGCGGAGGCAGAACAGCATCTCAAACAGCTTCTTAGAGAAGAGGAGCTGAAATGGGCACTTAGAGCAAAAGAGCGCCAGGTGATTGAAGGAGATGATAATATGCAATTTTTTCATTTGATTGCCAATGGTAAACATAGAAAGAAGAAAATCTACCAACTCGAGCAAGATGAGGGTACTATCGTTGGGCATGAGAACCTAAAGTTGTACATCTCAGAATATTATAACAAGCTTTTTGGTGCTCCTAATGATACGACTGTGACTATGGATGAGCACCTGGTCAGTGATACACCTCAACTCGGAAGGGACGAGAATGAGATATTAACTGCACCATTCACGGAGAAAGAGGTGTTTGATGCAATATCGCAAATGAAAAACAATAAGGCACCAGGGCCAGATGGGTTCCCGGCTGAATTCTATAAGCGATGTTGGCATATCATTAAAGGAGACTTATTACCAATGTTTCAGGACTTGTTCGATGGGCACTTGCAGTTGTACCATCTAAACTTTGGGACAATAACGTTGTTGCCAAAAAAGGAAGGGACAGTGCGCATTGAACAGTTCAGACCGATTTGTCTGCTCAACGTGTCATTCAAAATATTTACCAAGGTTGGGACTAATAGACTGACGCAGATTGCACATGCAGTGGTGCAACGTAGTCAAACGGCCTTTATGCCTGGTAGAAATATTTTAGAGGGCGTGGTTGTACTCCATGAGACCCTACATGAAATTCATTCGAAGAAACTAGACGGGGTCATCTTCAAAGTGGATTTCGAGAAAGCATATGATAAAGTTAAATGGCCTTTCTTACAACAAGCTCTGCGTATGAAAGGTTTTGACGAGCTATGGAGGAGGCAAGTTCAAGCCTTTGTACAGCAGGGGAGTGTTGGAATTAAAGTGAATGATGACATCGGTCATTTTTTCCAAACTCATAAAGGTCTCCGGCAGGGTGATCCAATGTCCCCAATCCTATTCAATGTCGTTGCGGATATGCTTGCAATTCTAATAGGAAGGGCAAAACAGGAAGGCCTGGTTGGTGGGCTAGTGCCACATCTAGTGGATGATGGTGTGTCTATTCTGCAATATGCTGATGACACTATACTCTTTATGGAGCATGACATGGCGAAAGCAAGAAACATGAAACTTATCCTCTGCCTGTTTGAACAGCTATCGGGGTTAAAAATCAACTTCCACAAGAGTGAACTGTTCTGCTTTGGAAGAGCCAAAGAAGCACAGGATGATTATAAACAGTTATTTGGTTGTGAGTTGGGTAGCTTGCCATTTAGCTACTTGGGCATACCAATTCATCATCGAAAGCTAACGAACCAAGAGAGGAAGTGTATAGAGGATCGGTTTGAGAAGAAGCTAAGCTGCTGGAAAGGGAAGCTTCTGTCTTATGGAGGCAGGCTTATACTGATTAACTCGGTGCTTACGAGTATGCCCATGTTTCTCCTTTCTTTCTTTGAGATACCAGTAGGGGTACGTCAAAGACTGGACTTTTATCGATCGAGGTTCTTCTGGCAGAGTGATGAAGTTAAGAAAAAATATAGACTTACTAGATGGGACATAATTTGCAGACCCAGAGACCAGGGAGGTTTGGGGATTGAAAACTTAGAGGTTAAGAATAGATGTCTCCTTAGTAAGTGGCTATACAGACTATCAATGGAGACTGAAGGAATGTGGGCACAGATTCTACGTAATAAATACCTTCACTCGAAAACATTAGCCCAAGTTACCGTTCGACCGACCGACTCTCCTTTCTGGAAGGGCTTGATGAAGGTCAAGGCCCACTTCTTCCGTAGGACTCGGTTCATAATTGGGAATGGAGGTGCTACAAGATTTTGGGAGGATACGTGGCTGGGGGAGACGCCCTTGGCTTTACAATACCCTGCCCTGTATAATATTGTGCAACGCAAAGATGTGTATGTTGCCACAATATTTCAGTCGATCCCACTCAATATCCAGTTCCGGCGAACTCTGATAGGACATCGCTGGGCAGAGTGGTTGCACTTAGTCAGACGCCTAATGGAGGTACAACTTTCGGATGAGCCCGATACGATTACGTGGAAGCTCACAGAGTCAGGCATTTTTACAGTCAAATCCATGTACCTTGACCTAATTGACACAACGGAGATACCCAAGTCCAAACACGTTTGGAAGGTCAAGGTCCCTTTGAGAATCAAAGTCTTTATGTGGTTTGTTCACAAGAGGGTGATTCTCACTAAGGACAATTTAACTAAGCGCAATTGGCCAGGCAATACAAGATGTTGCTTCTGTAGTAATCAGGAAACCATTAAACACCTTTTTCTCCAATGCCCGCTAGCAAACCTATTATGGCAAACTGTTCGAGTAACTTTTAATATTGATCCTCCGGATAGCATTGATACACTGTTTGGTGCATGGCTAAACGGAGTTGATACTAACATGGCTCGACATATTCGCATAGGAGTCTGTGCTTTACTATGGGCTATATGGATTTGCAGGAATGATTTGGTTTTTAACAGGACAACACATATACATTTCTTGCAGGTACTACACAGGGCGTCGGCATTGATCCGTACGTGGTCGTTACTCACTCCTGCGGAGACCAGGGAGCCTTTGGTTACTGGGTGTGCCCGATGGGAGATGGTAGCGCAGGATATATTCAACCGGTTTGGATGGCGGTCCACTAATAGGATAGATGGTTAGGCATCTAGGTCTATTTTCGCCGGTTGTGGCCTATATTGTTTTATCATATTTTTGTAACTTCGCTCCCTTCCGAGCGTGCTTGGATCTGCAGACTATTTGTTTTAGCACTTTTAATAAAGTGGCCGTATGCATCACGCTGATGCAGCGGCCGGAGGTAACACTCCTTTTCTAAAAAAAAACATATGTGATTATGCAATTTATTTGCAATTATCCAGATAGTACGTAACCGAGTATTTAATCACACATGGTCTCTACTGTGTGTTTACCATGCATATACTATGACAGAAGCATGAAACAAGATTGAAAACAAGAGAGAACGCATGAGTGTGTGTACCTGAATAGTGTCTGGTTGGTTCACCGGAGAACGGAGACTCTCTCCAGGGGCATCTTGTAATACGCCGAGTGGCGAGGCTCAAAGAGGGAAGGATCGTGGCCGGCCTCCGGCCCGTCCCACTCCAGCTTCTCCCACCAATCCTTCTCGCAGTCCACGATGGGGCGCCTGTCTCGACCGACAGCCGGGAGGCGCCTAAGACCCCAGCATCCCCTGACCCTGATGGTCTCAAGCTTGGGAGCAAACATCTTGGCTTCGCATATCTGTTGCAGCTTGAAGAGCTGATGCAAGTAGATATGCTTCAGGTTTGGGAATTCCAGTACACCTTTAGGGTAGTCTGTAGCTATTCTTGTCAGAATCTCTGGTTCCACGGGGAACACCTGCCTTAGATCACCACACAAGACGATGTGGAGGGTCTCCAAGCTTCTCAACGTGTAGAACCGAGACAGTGGGAGGACAAATACGAGCCTCGGGCAGGAGAACAGGTGTACGCTCTGCAGTTTCGAAAAGGAAAATTTGTCTTCAAAACCCGACATCATTACTTTGCTCCAAATGCAATGGGCCATCGGGAGATCAGCCGCCCAAAATTTCACTAGTTTTCGAAAGTGGTAGTAACCCCGGATAGTATTGAAGACTGTATGCATCTTGGGGCATCTCACCACGTGACAAGATTTCAGATGTTGCCATCTAAGCACCTTCCTTTCTATGGTCATCATATGTTCAGGGATGACAGTGGTGATGGAAGAATTGTCATGCACATGCAACGACTTGGCTTCGTCCATTGCAAAGATGATAGCCTTGATTGCTTGTACGTCCTCCACATTAATGTTACTAATTCCCATACCAATCTCAACATGGTAGCCTGACGGCTGAAACTGCATTCCCTTGTTGTAGCCGTGATCAATAATTATGTTGCCAACAGAGACGTCAATGTAGGTGCTGCAAGTATTGTGGGTTAATGACTTTGGTATAGGCAGAGCCATTATTTGCCCACTATTACAATGGCCCATTTTATTCTTCATATGGCTTTGTCCCTTAACATTGGTGGTACAAGGGACACACAGATTTAGATGGAACCTATTTCTCTTCCAACAGAATCGGGCATTGCTTTGTAATACCAAGGACTGAAAAAACCTTATGTCCATAATAGTAGCATATGCTTCATGTAGTTTTGCTTCAACATGACAGACCGAGGAATCAATATGCAGCACTTTCAGTGTTGGCAGGCCCTCTGCTGGCCATAACATGGCATGGAGCTGGGAACATCCCACCAGAATAATTTGTTGGAGACATGGGACCTGCACCACCTGAGTTGTGAGGACAAGGGTCTTGACTCTTGTTCCGGAGAGGTCCAGCTCCTCAAGGTTTGGAAGTGATCCACGCAGCGTGAAGTCAGACAATCTTGCACAGCCAGCCATGGAGATGCGGCTTATTTTTGCTTCGTTGTCATCATCCTTTCTTGGTCCTGCATCTAAGCTGAATGATTCAAGTGATGGAGGGAGTCCTTCAACATGCTCCAAGCCAACACAACCATCTAGAACCAGAGTCTTGAGGCTAGTTGATCTTGACAAGCTGGGCAAAACTGTGAATTCATCCGGGTCAATTACTCGAAGGTTCTGCAGTTGTCTCCATTCAACATTGATGTGCCAAAACCGTCCATTCTTTATATGAACTACCCTAATGTTTGCAGCCATCTGCTCTATTATATTTGGTGATGAAGACAGATCCCAATCTCTATTGCATATGTCTATCACCCATAGGCTCTGAAAAAATTCCATGGTTGGCCTATCTTGCTTCTCATCTTCTTCTGCTCGTTGGTCCTTGCAGCCATCTAATCCGAGGAACCTTAAGTTGTGGCAACAACAGAAAGGAGGTGAAGAAAAACTGAAGGTGCAGCAACATAACTTGAGCACACGAAGCTTGTTTGATTGATGAAACATGTCATTAGGTAAGGGTCTTAGTGGAGGATCAGATTCACTTGCAACTGCAGCAAGGAAAAATGACGTTGACTCTGGATGCACAACAGAGTTGTCCTTGGACAATATCCACCGTTTCAGAGGAGTTACCAGTCTATGACCAAAAGAGGGCAATGTATTAGACGAATAATCCTCTATATTCATGTGTTGATGCAGAGCAGCTGCAACCTCCCATGCTTCGTCACCCTGACCTCCTTGTATAATTCCATCGCAGATCCAATAGTTAGAAGCGTGTGTGGCCCAGTTGTAGCCCATGATGTTGCCTCCTTGAGAATTTAATGACAGCAGATACAAGCAACACTCTTCAACTACTTCGCCCAACTTATCTGTGTGCCCAGCAATTTCTCTAGCCTCTTCTTTAAGCAAAAAATACCACCCGTTAACACTGTATTCCTCGTAAATAAAAAGATGTGAATTATCCACCTTCTCACTAATTCTTGGGTTGAGCCGAAGCCTTCCTCAAAATGTCCACAATACTTGTTTACCCAGCCATGCAGATAGAGGAATGCCAAAATCATCCAAGTCAATTGTGTTTTCACTCCCATTATGGAAGACCACTAAATATCTGTGATCTTTTAAAACCTGATAGATCTCTGTCCCAATGTTTGGTATCTCAGCTCTGGAGCTTTCATCTACCCCTCTGAAATCATCTTCTTCATCTTGCCTATCAAAAATATCCATTACCAGACGAGGAAGCTTGAGTTCTTGTGCGATTGTCCTCTGGAGTGCTCTTCGGCTTTTCCACCTCGAGCAATCGACGTGGATGATCTTGTCGAATTTCTCTTGCAGAGATGGCGGAGGGTGTTCGGCTATGGCTCTAAGCACCGCCGAAGCAGCCAGCCCTCCCCATCCATCAAAATAGATGGCCTTGTGTGCAGTACTGCTCGTATCCTTTAGATAAGGGATTATATTTCCCACCGCTTGTTCGACGGTGTCCGGATAAATCCTCTGCATAATTAGTTGATATAAAAATTAGTTGAGGTTACACACTTTAGTAGTTTTCGGCTAGTAACATATATGCAAGAGGTGCACCTACTTTTTTTGTTTTGTTTATTATTATTAGGGTCAAAATTAATTAATTAATTAAACTGTCGCATGGCCGGCACTCATACAGGCTCACAGTAAGCCATGACCATCGTTCCAACTTTGTGACTAAAAGATAAAGAGGGGGCAGCGTTGGCAACTTCTGTTTCTCGGCCTTGATCTGTCGCCGCCGAAGGGAGAAGGGAGGGACAATTCTTCGTTCGCCGCCTAAGCGTCTCACCTCTTCCGCCTGCTGGGTGCCGGAGTGTCGCGGCCTCCGTATCCGCTGCCGCCGCTGGGTGCCCAAGTTTCTCCTCGCGCGGGCATGCACCAGAGGGCCAAGTGCCACATCTCCTAAATCACATCCATCTCCCTCATATCTGGGATTATTATTAGGAGGCGCCGGTGCTCAATTTGATGAGAGCTGTGTGGTCGAATCGGGTTCTAATTACTGCTCTTTGCTTTTTTTTTTGGTGTTGCTAAATGTGCATACCGAGCGGAAGGCTGGCCATATATCCCCTCCCATCCCCGTGTGAGTGGCACCACTAATGTTTACCTATATATCACTGTTTCTCTTTTCATGTGTTTGTTTTCACTCTGTCATGTGCATGCCATATGTTTGACAAAATGCCTATGAGTAGTAATACGATCTCTGTGTGTCAATTGCTTGTTGTGATTTAGGAGGCACCGGTGCTCAATTTGATAGCTGTGTGGTCGAATCGGGTTGGCGTGCACCAGCACATGGTCGCCGCCTGCCGTGGCGGTGCTGCTCGCTTGCTAGACTGAACCTACATATTGGGTCGCATGCATGACACCGACAGGGACGCTGTGCTGCCTCAGTTTTGAATTTGCTATGTTACATATGTTCTTTTTATTTTCTACTTACTACCAAATTTTCTTTCGTTTCTTCCTAAGTGCCGGCATGTATGTGTTAATTACGGCCTCATCATAGCACCAAGCATGTGTTTATAATGTACACATGTTAGATCGAGCTGCGATTTCTTGGTGAATGCAAGTTCGAAAACAAATTGCAAATTCCCGCACATGCCAATGTGGAGCTGATTTTTTCTGCATATTTAGGAAGGTGATGCGGCAAGGGCATGCCATCGCATGTTTTACTAAACAGTCATTACATGTTATAAATATTCATTTTTTTGTCTTTTAGTTTGTCATCTGTGGATGCCAAAAAGTTCAACTAAATATCAGTGTCAAATCTAGCAAGCCACTGTTGTTCAGATAATTACGACTTACCAGGAGGGCCCTAACTGTGGCAGGGCACGACCTCCTCGAGTCACGCCTCCGCCGCCACCGGGAGGCCTCACCACCACCTCCGTTTGGCCAAGACCCTAACTGAGCGCATCTCCACCAGATTGAGAGACAACATACCACACCAGATCTAGGTACAACGGCCGGCTCGACTTATTTCTTGAATTTTGCTTACAAAATTGCATGGCATGTGTTGGTTCTGATGTTGTTCATTCTTGCTTAGAATTCTTGGTTCATGGAACAAATTTGTAGTTGTATCTCTGGAGGTTCATGCTCCATATTCTTGGTTAATGGAACAAATTTCTAGTTGTATCTCTATAGGTTCATGATTCATATCTTGACAAAATTGATGAATGTCAGAATTGATTCGTTAGAATTTTTTTTTTTGAACGGTGATTCGTTAGATTTTCATTCATGAATTCCAATCCCATCCAATCATCACAGTGTGCTAGGCTCTTGCGCTCCGCCCTATTCCTGAGGACTACACTCAGCAGCACCACACACCGTGGTGATGGTGGTGGTGGAAGCAGGACTCAAGCAAGCTCTAACAGCAGCACTGCTGTACCAGCAGATTGCCAGAAGGCTGGCGCTTCCCCAGTTGAGAATTGTGAGTTCTTTTTGCAATTCAGATCAATTTTGGCAAAAGATTCCCATAAATATTGACCTTGCAGTCTTTGTGGTGCTGGACACTAAGTTTATCGGCATTTTAGTCATTGGTATGGCATGAGTTCATGAATAATCATTGGTTGAAATATGATTTCATATTTGCACTGTTTGAGTGCCCATCGTTGGAGATTTTGATTATTTATTAATAAGTTAGACAAAACCTTTTCTATTACTACAGCTTGGTAATCACGGTATAATGGCCACCATAATACTATTTAAGTAACTAATTTTTGGAGCAGATGTTGTCAATAGAGTAAACGGGCTTAACTATGGTCAGCGTTCACTAAAACCTTTATCTTTCTCCCTTTCATGCAGTTCTATAGCTAATTTCTGTTGATGTGTTCTTATGTTCTCTGAATATAAATGCTTCTCATGTGCATTCCACTAATTGTTTTTATGTGCACCTCAAAATGCATAGGGTATGCATACGAAAGAAGGACAAGTAACTAGCATAGAAGAGTGGGCAGAAGACCTGCCCGAGGTGCCACTTTTACATGGTTATGCAATACAGTTCGCTGTTTCCAGACTTATTTGAATACGATTCATTTGAGTTATTGTTCATAGTTTGTTCTTTCTGCTGTCGGTTGTACTGCAGGGGCTGTTCACTCTGTAGATTTAGAAGTTCATATACATTCTCAGGATACAGCAGCAGTGATAGTCTTGTGTTTCCTATTCTCTTGTGCTATTCTTATGTTTCCTATTTTACTGTGACATTTTATATTAGGGTCTTCCGAATTTAATGTTTTGTTTTATGGGTTTAGTGCCTGATTCAAAAGAGGCCTTGCCAAGTCGAAATCTCTGCACCCAAAGGCACTTGCTGATAAGTAGGACACCCAGACACAAAGGATGGTGCGAGTGCGGTAAGCAATTTCAATCTGGTACTTTGATGTATATTTCTTAATCAAGTTATAATCCATACATTAGATTGCATTTTCGTCTCTTCTAATTATTATTTTTGTAGCATTTTGAAATCTGTGTTATTCTTCCAAATGCATAGTTTTGTTTTCAGGTTCTAGAGCATATAGAATAAGGAGCATCCACATTACTTATTTTGATATTGCCATGCTTCACATTATAGTGTTTTAGATGGCAAAAACATTTGATGATGTTATTGATACATGGCATAGCTTTCACGTAAGATTGACCAGGGCTGAGGTATATATGCCATATAAGATGTGATTCTCCTGTCCTTGGAAACCTGTAGTTGTTCCTCTCCAATGAATTCCTGTTTGAGCTTTATGTGATTCATCATGAATTTTTGGTTCCGGTAAATTTATGTTATATTAATGAAACTTCATTTATCATGCTAATGAATTGGTTAATATATCATATTAATGGGTTTTTGGTTTTTGCTAATTTGGGGTGTTGCAAACTTGCAATCATGTCCACTCTGTTCAGGTTTTGGTGATGTGCTTCGCCTCCTTCCTGAGCGCTCAAGAAGAGAAGCATGACCTCCACACAAAAAATGAACGAGGAAGTAAAGTCGCAGTGAGCCGCTGCTGATTCGCCTGCTGCCATCCCCTGCCCTGCTCCTATCGTGCTTCTCTCCCCGTCGTCGAGCTCACGCTGCTGCTGTCCTCCACCAGAAGGTATTTTCAGGGCCGGTCCTGGCATTTCGGGGCCCCGGGGCGGAAGTAGAATCCGCGGCCCTTACTATAAATATTAAAATAACAATTTATGTTTTTGCCTCGGCTCTTGAACATCCAAAACCTGCGTAAACCTCTCTTATAGCTAGCTAATTAACTATTAGTCGATAAATATATAAGCATAGTTTGGACAACAAACGAAAATTTTAACTTTCTCCCATTAATTTGAACTCTGAATCATGTACTAGACAAATTTCTTGGCTATAAATCTCAATCTACTTTACCAAAAGTAAACACTGGCTATGTCATATAGACTAGTGCTTGCAAAATAGATTTCTGCTAAAATTTGAAAATAATTATGTTCTAGTGATATCTCAACAACACTGCCGTGACAACATCACTATTCAACTGATATATGAACAACAATTAATCGAAACTCAGCAAATTGAGTTCGATTGGAATGCAATTCGCAAGCACTACAAATTTGATTTTGGTGTCATATAGAAATTATAAACCAGTTATCAGAACACTAATCCCATCCAGTGATTGGATTACCAAAAGCAATTATCGGCGTCGACTTTGAATAACAAAGAAAAAAAATTAGGAACTGGGTACTACCATAAAGGTTACCATTGAGCCGTAGAACATGGGTCTAAAATCAACTTCTAGATTCCGATGCAATGTAAGCAGTCCTTCGGCCGCTGTTATCGCTTGTTCCTGGTTGCTGTTGCGCATCTAGGTGATAAGGCGAGGCGACGGTGGGAGGCAAGATGGCGACGATTACTCGATTAGGCGATGGAAAAGGTGCTCAGCGCAAGGGGAATCATTCGTCAAGGGTGATTATCAAATTCAGTTTGGTACTATGTAGCAATAGCTGTGTGTAGATTGTCAAGAGACGTGTATAGTCAATGGTACCTTACTCTCTTTAAAATGCACACCTATAATATACTTGCATGACCACCATTGAGTTTCCTTTAGCTACCCATCTTATGTAAAGATTGTACATACTGCTCCATCTTTTGGCCCTTCTTAATATGTCTTTCCTCCTGTACTATAGGTTAGCAAGATGACAGGCTTGTCCTATGGAATGACAAAATGGCATGAACCTGATTATATGCTGCTATGGTACAGTTAGCTATTATGCGAAAGTTCAGTTAGCTAATATTTGCACATTAGCAATAAGCGTTCAGTTTAGATATATGCAGGTAAGCAATTCATATACAGAGCAATATGTGGATAGCTGAATCTGAATGGTCTCTACGCACTAAGTTAAAAAATGGACATATATTTGTGATTTCCTAGTGCGGCACTTTGTGCCTAATCAAGCACTGATTCCCTCTATCAAAACTGAAGCCCTTACAAGGTCCTTATGTAAAACCTGGAACTGATTTTCAGTGTTCTTGTTTGCCTATAAATCCTGATCCTATCATAACACTAGTAAAATGGATAATTCTGGAACCGAAATAGGACTCTGTATATATTACCAGATTTATTAAGCTGAAGGAACAAGTGATCTTTTGATCTGTAGCTTATTTCTCAAATGTTTAACTGTAACTCTCTTCCTCGCTCGGCTTGGTTATTCTTGAGGAGCAGCCTTTCCTGGTACTCATGCTTAATGGCTGTATGCATCCTTAGTTGGTGCAGAGGCCGGGGAAGTGAAATTCTCCCCCATTTTTAAGGATTCAGTCACAACATTTGAATACAAACCTGCCCCGCGTCGCCCTCGCTCGGGCGACTCGGGCGGCGCCGCAATCCTAGCCGCCGGGGGCGCAACCTCCTTCCTTCCCTCCCTCCGTCGCCGCCGGGGGACGCCGACGGGCTAAGCCCGGGGACTGACGGCAGTGGCAGGGGCTACCTCTCTCCCGCGTCATGGGGGTGGTGCGGGTGCCTCTCGGCGTGAGGAGGCGCGACCGATCGGACCCTGCCGGCTAGCCCTGCCGCGACCGATCCGAGGCCAGATGGCAGGGCGGCGGCGATGGCTGCGAGCGCGGCGGCCGGCCCTGCCTCGGGCTGCAACGGCGGACAGTTATGCGGCGGCAGGCCATCTGGCCTCGGATCAGCGGTGGCGGCGTGGAGGGCCTGGTGGACGGGTCGGCGGCATGCGTGGTCTGGCCTCCGGTCTGATCTGGCCGGTGCGGCCTGCTCGCTGCGCGGCGGCAGAGATCGGTGGCGGTCCATGCATACGATGCTAGATGGAGGTTCGTCGAGCAGATCCGGGTGAAAACCTTGCTCTCGGCTTAGTGCCAAGGCCGGCGATGGCGGCGCTCTTCTGTGTCGTCCCCTTCTTGAAGGCATCACCGTGGAGAAGCTCGAGACCTCTATCCGTTACCTCTGGGAAAAACTCTAGATCAGTCGATCGGATGACGACGGCGCTCTTGTGTCGTTCCCCCCTTGGGGGCGCCATTTTTAGAGGTGTGCATTGGCTCGAGGTGCGGGCCGGACTATCCAATATCCCCGCCGACGCCGTGATGCCGCACGTCATCGTCGCCGCCGCGCTCAAGGGCGAGCACGACGAGTCGGCCGAGCTCCAGTGGCGCCACATGGTCTCCTCCCTCGCCTCCGAGGGCCGCCTCACCAACTGCATCGCCATGTGCGCGCTCTCGACCGAGTCTCGCAAGCTGCCCGCGGCCACCGCCATTGCGCTGGGGCTGCTCGTCTCGGAGCTGAGCCAGGACCTTGAAGGGGCGCATCATCACCTTCGACGCCGCCGCCCACCAGCTGCACAAGATCCGCGGTGCCTCGCTGGTGGAGAAGCTCTGGCCCCTCGCCGCCGTCACCCCGCAGCGCGGCGCCAACCTGCAGGCGGTGTTCCACAAGATCCTGAACGTGGCGGTAGCGGGCGCGCTGGCCAAGGACCAGATGGTGCGCCGCGTCTTCGTGCTGAGCGACATGGAGTTCGACGGGTGGACGGGCGGCGAGGCGTGGGTGTCGGAGCACGAGGCCATCCGCAAGCGCTTCGCGGCCGAGGGGTTCGCCGCGCCGGAGGTGGTGTTCTGGAACGTGGGCACGTCCAAGGCGGCGTCGCCGGTGGTGGCCGTGCAGGCCGGCGTCGCGCTGATGAGCGGCTACTCCAAGAACCTGGTGCGCCTCTTCCTGGAGGCCGACGGCGTGCTCACCCGCTCCGCCATCATGGCCGACGCCATCTCCGCCCCGAGTAGGACGCACTCGAGGTGCTCGACTGAGTGCCTGCCATCGATTCTTCGTCCCCAGCCAGCCATGAGTCTCGAGGTTATCGTCAGTCCGTCCATCCATCCGTCGATTTAGTTTGCTTTTTCGTCCCATCCATCGATTTAGTTTCATACTTTGCGAGCTAGCTAGGTGAAATCTATTACAATCTGAAGCTGTGAACCTTAGGAAAAATACACACTAACAAGGTAATGAAACCAAATAAATACTCAGTTGACATATAACCCATGTACATACGTGCGTACATACATCACACCAAGCCATTTTCAGTCAGCATACACATGCTGCTGCTGTACTGAATAACACTGTCGGGTCTTTGGCACACACAACACTCATACTACCATGTATGGGGCTGTGTGACACGCACGCAATCAAACTGTCCCTGCTTTGCCAGCTATGGGCACAAACATAAACAGAAAACAAACCTCGCTGATGATACATAAGACGTCTTAGTCTCACGGGAGACACACACACAAACACAAATGATTAAAGCATGCAGGTGCGGCATCAAGCAAGCTAGCTAGCACCACTTTATTCTTTCTTCAGCAAGGAAATACACATGCACCATCTTGTCAAGCAAACACCAGTTTAATAACTTGAACTGTCGCGGCAGTGGGAAGCAGCAAGACGTCCACTGCCATTGTCATAGGTCTTGCCACCATCAAACCTACACAAACATATTACGTACTATCTATTATGACGCCTGCATGAAACAAGATGCAAAACAATGAAGAGTGCATGTACTGTCAGTTCACCGAAGCACTGAAACTCTGGGCAGGGGCTCCTTGTAATGCGACGAGTGCCGTCGCTCAAAGAGGCAAGAGTCGTGGCCATCCTCCAGCCCGTCCCACTCCAGCTTCTCCCACCAGTCCTTCTCGCAGTCCACGACGGGGCGGTTGCCTCGACCGACAGCCGGGAGACGCCTGAGACCCCAACAGCCCCTGAGCCATACGTACCCTGTCAAGCTTGGGAGCAAGCATCTTGACCTTACATATATGCTGTAGCTTAGGGAGCTCATACAGATGGATGTGCTTCAGGCTTGGGAACTCAAGTACACCTTCTCCGAGGTCGGGATGGACAGGGAACACCGTCTTTAGATCACCACAATTGACGATGTCGAGACTTTCTAAACTGAGCAAATATGATCTTTGAATAGCCCACAATAATGGAAGCACGAAGGTGAGTCTCGGGCAATAGTACAGGTGTATGCTCCGCAGTTTCGCAAATGAAGTAGTGTCCGTGCGACTCCAGGTATTTCCTTTGCTCCAAATGCAGTGCACCATCAGTAGATCAGCCGCCCAAAAGGTCTCAATTTCATGAAAGCAGAAGATATTATAGTTAGTGGTGAAGACTGTGTGCATCTTGGGGCATCTCTCCACATGGCACTGTTTTACATGTTCCCATTGAAGATCATTCCCATCAATGGACATCATGTGTTTAGGGATGACAGTGGTGATGGAAGAATTATCATGCACATGCAACGACTCGGCCTTGTTCATCAGAAAGATGATAGCCTTGATTCCTTGACCGCTCTCCACGCTAGTGTTGCTAATTCCCATACCAATCTCCACATGGCAGCTTGACGGCTGAAATTGCGATGTGTTGTTGTAGTCGTGATCAATAGTTATGTCATCAATAGCGACATCTATGTAGGTGTTGTAAGAATGAATGGGGATTAATGACTTCGGTCGGGTTGGCCTGCATATTTTTCCAGTGCTATCAGAGCCCATCTTATCCTTGTTGCACCACTGTCCACAAGCAGATACGCAGAGGTTTAGACTGAATCTATCGGTGTTCACAGTTCGGAACATACTGTAACTTGTTTGCACTATCTGGATGAATTTCATATCCATCATCGCAACATATGCCTGACAATGTCCCTTTTCTAACTTGTCAAAATCAGGTGGTATTCTTCCGACATGTTCTCCTCCTCGAGTGTCAATGCATAGGAAACTTAGTTGGGGCATCCCATTTTCTGGCCAAAGTACAGCACGGAGTTGCTCACATCCCAAAAACATGACCCGTTGGAGACATGGGACCTGCACCGCCTGAGTTGTGAGGTCAAGTGTCTTGACTCTTGTGCCTGAGAGGTCCAGCTCCTCGAGGTTTGGAAGTGATCCACGCAGTGTGAAGTCAGACAATCTTGCACAGCCAGCCACAGAGATGCGGCTTATTTTGGCTTCCTTGTAATCATCCTTTCTTGGTCGTGCATCCAAGCTGAATGATTCAAGCGACGGAGGGAGTCCTTCAACATGCTCCAAACCAACACAACCATCTAGAAACAAAGTCTTGAGGCTAGTTGATCTTGACAAACTGGGCAAAACTGTGAATTCATCCTTTCCGCCTGTCTCCCAAGAACAAGTAGGGTCACTTACTCGAAGCTTGCGAAGGTTCTGCAGTTGTCCCCATGCAAAAAGGATGTGCCAAAACCTTCCATTTTTTATATGTACTTCCCTAATATTTGCATCCATCTGCTCTATTATCTCTGGTGATGAAGGTAGATCCCAATCTCTATTGCATATGTCTATCACCCATAGGCTCTTAAAAAAATCCATTGTTGGTCTATCTTGCTTCTCGTCTTCTTTTGGTTGTTGATCCTGGCAGTATCCAACCCCAGGAATCTTAAGTTGTGACAACAATGAAAAGGAGGAGAGCAAAAATTGAAGGTGCAACGGCATAATTTGAGCACATGAAGATTCTCTGATTGATGAAACATGTCATTAGGTAAGGGTCTTAATAAAGGATCGGAATCACTTGCAAGGAAAAATGACGTTGACTCTGGATGCACAACAGAGCTGTCCTTGGACAATATCCACCGTTCCGGAGGAGTCTTCAGTTCATCACCAAAAGAGGGCAAAACATTAGATGAATAATCCTCCATATTTATTTGTTGATGCAAAGCAGCCGCAACCTCCCATGCTTCGTCACCCTGACCTTCGTGTATAATCCCATCGCAGACCCAATAGCTAGAAGCATGGGTGGCCCAGTTGTAGTCCATGATGTTGCCTCCTTGAGAATTCAATGACAACAGATACAAGCAACACTCTTCAACCGCTGCACCAAGATTATCCGTATACCCAGCAATTTCTCTAGCCTCTATTTTAAGCAAAAAATTCCACCCATGCTTACTGTATGTTTCATAAAGAAAAAGATGGGAATTATCCACCTTCTCACTAATTCCTGGGTTGAGCCGAAGCCTTCCTCGAAATGTCCACAATATTTTACTACCAAATGTGGACCATTTACTCATGATAGGTTGGGGAATTCCAAAATCATTTAAGTCAATTGTGTTGTCGCTCCCATTATGGAAGACCACTAAACATATGTGTTGTTGTAAGGTTTGATGGATCTCTGCCCCAACGACTTGTATCTCAACTCTGGACCCTTCATCTACCCCTCTGAAATCATCTTCCTCATCTTCCCTATCAAAAATATCCATTACCCGACGAGGAAGGTTCAGTTCTTGTGCGATTGTCCTCTGGAGTGCTCTTCGGCTTTTCCACCTCGAGCAGTTGACGTGGATGATCTTGTCAAATTTCTTCAGTGGAGATGGCGGAGGGTCTTCAGCTATGGCTCTAAGCACCGCAGAAGCAGCCAACCCATGCCATCCATCAAAATAGATGGCCTTGTGTGCAGTAGTGCTCGTATCCTCCAGATAAGGGATTATCTGTTGCACCGCTCCTAGGACATTGGCCGGAGTAATCCTCTGCATAATTAGTTGATGGCAGTTAGTTGAGGTCGCTTACTTTAGGAGTTTTCATCTAGTAACATACTATATGCAAAAGGTGCACCTCTAACTACTTTGTTTTGTTATTATTAGGAACACTAATAGACTGCATGGATGGGCACTCATACAGGCTCACAGTTAGCCATGACCCTAATTTTCTAGTATCTATGCATTTTTGTTATTTTGTTATACTCCGTCCGTACAGTCCCGTTTTAGGTGGCGCTCAAAAAAAGTTCACAAAGACCAAGGTGGGCTGCTATTCTTGCATGCAACACAACAGCGCCGCCGCCGTCGCTTCTTCTCCTGCGTCCCCTCACCGCCGTCGATCTCGCGCCGCTCTCCCTCCTATCCGGCGCTCAACAGGAGGATCGTGGTCCGCTGCTCGTGCCGTTGCTGCGCTCCACCTCTTCGTCTTCCTCGGCGCTCCACCGGAGGCCGCCGCCGCAGAGATAAACGAGGACGTCGAGCTGAGGTAAGCTGCCGCTAGCCCCAGCCCTCCTCTTTCCGATTTGCTCTCTCCATCGCGGAGCTCGCTCTACTACTCTCCTCGCCTCTCCCTCCTCGGTGCTCAACAGGAGAAGCGCTGACGACCGCTGCAGCCGAGCTCGCTTGGAACGTTCTCCCTGTTGCAGCCTCAGCATGGAACCCAATCTGCTGGCTGATGCGTTCCTCCAGAGCAGCCGTCCTCTCCTCGCATGGTCGATTATGTACGCGCCATCCACACGAGGTATCTCCTCCACCTCCACTTCCTCCACCAGTTCGTCGGCATCCACAGATCCGGCCATCGGCCTGTGACGAAGCCTATGCAGCATCAGGGTGTGGTATATGACGAGGAGGACAGCGGTTCAGGGTGCTCGCTTGTCGTAGGTATGAATAAGGTCCCTATGTAACCCCCTACCCGCCTCACGTTTCATGGAGTAAGGAGCAGTTTGCTGCATTTGTTTTTGTTTTTGGAAAAACAATCACGTCGTTTGTTGTTGGCCTCTGTTAAGTTTGTTCTACCTTTCTTTTGACAGAAAAAAAAATGTTCCACCTTGCTATGCGTTGGATCTTCCTAACGATTTGAGGCACGTCACAAGCGGTGCCGGAAAGACAGACGAGGTTGCCAAGCACTCCGCGGCTGTCGTCCTCGCCCCTTGGCGTGCGGCGCTAGATAGAAGGACGAGGGGGCTGAGCAGTCCACGGCGCCATCACCGCTGTCCTCTCTAGCTAGCTGCGTCGATTTTCGTCCCCATGTATGTGCCACCTCACTGACCTGGGTGCCACACTCTTCAGGAAGTTCGACTCTCTCTCTGTCTCCCCACGATTAAACGGGTCAGCAGTGGTTCGTGGGTTAAGTGACCCGTGCGACGATGGTGATGTCGCTGCTCCTCCATACATAATCGCCCATGGCAGCAGCAGGCAGTTCCAAGGTAGTATCGTCTCTTGATATTATTATTTTTTGCTCTAAAAAGGTTGTGGACTGACCAGTGTTTGGTGCTTGATGATTTGTAGGCAAATTTGGCACAGCTACTTTGAAGGCACCTGATGTTTGAAGTTGGGTTCTTTTATGCTTTTGTCCTCCAAATGATATAGGAGGTAGTCAAGTTTCATCTTCTAATTTCTCATGATATTTCTAGAACCTATTAGGATGAGTGCATCTACTTTTTAGCACAGGTTTGTGTTTTATTTGGTTTGTGCATTTCATTTGGCTGAAATTCATATAAGATCTCTGTACGGAGGAGATGTCACAATGGAAGCAACAAGTGTGTATTTCAGCACACATTTGTGTTCCATTTGGTTCCAGTAATTGAGTTCAGCATATATTTGTGTTATGTGCTTATTTAGCGTCACATTTCTGTCGCTGAAATACATATAAGCAGCATATCCATTGTCACATCTGTGTACATGGCAATTTGTTCTGTAGCACATGTGCTCATTGTCACATCTGTTGCTTCCAATAGTTTTGAGTGTCACATTTCTAATTTATTGTTATTTTGTGATTTAGTTTTTGCGGGTTTAATGGAGATGGGTACGTGGTACAATCGCTTCTATTTGGAATACTGCATATCTAGCTGTATGTTGCACACTCGTGTTCTCCTGTTTCCAGTACAATTTTCCATAGCATACCACCTATGGTACCGTTTTACGGCCACATTTGTCATGCTACACTCACATTTTTCGATATATCCAGCATTAATCTATGTTTCAAACTTTTGCTTCCCGGTTGCATCAACTTCTACATTGTTTCTTACAGAATGATCCATGCAATGCGTATTAAAGATGGGAAAGCTACATATATACATGAAGACTTCTCGCTTCAGGCAATATAAGAGTATTTTGGTGGAGCAAATTTATGAAGGTAAGCTTACATTGATTAAAAAACCTGAATCTTCTGAACAGTTACTCGATTATTATGTAACACTTGATTGTCTCCATCTCCAACTGTGTTCTCTTTTTTTGAGATTGGTGTTTTGTTTTTCTTTTCATGCTTGCAACTTTTTTATTCTGCTATGATTTGTTACATTGTCTCGCCAGTGTGCATACTATCCAGTGTAGGCATCTAATTAATTTTATTCTTTTGTTTTGTGATGAGCCGATGGATTGTATAGGGCCAGCCATTTTTCATCTCTTTAAAATTCATGGAAAAACAAATGATTTTGATTATATGGGTTATATCAGTGCACCCTCAGGAAAAAGTTTGCATATTGGTTTCTGATTTTGTGGAAATCTTATTAAAGAAATTATGCAGTTAATGGTCTCCTTTACTTTTCTTGCTATGTCACATTTGTTTACAATCTCCTGCCCCAGTTTCAGCCCTAATGCCAAAGATTCGGAGCCGCACCCTCAAGGGAACCACTGGCAACGGTCTCACGAGAGATCCTCGATTGGGCTTGAACCCAAAGGATTATATCCAAGGTAAGGTACCCACCTACACTCGCTGCTATAGATGTATGCCATTCAATCCTTGGTGTTGTGCTTATTACTGTAGTAGGTATGTAATGATGCACTAGGTAGAAACATTCTCAAGGAACTACAAGACGATGGGGTACATGCTTCTTGTATCAAGATACATCTATACTTAAGCTGAGGCTAGGTGCATGCTATATAATTTTTAATGGCAATATTTGTTTGGGTGAAAATACAAAAGGTTTCTTGCTTCATTCCTCATGTTAGTTTAGATGGTACAAGATCATATATCCCGTGGTTTTGTTCTCATGTTAGTTTACAAATAGTTGGATGTTTGGATGTCAGCCATAGTGATGGAATCACAAGCTATAGTTTATATATTGTTGATTTATTTATTTGCTTGAGCTACAATTTTAGATGGTCAATACTTGATCCACGTCGAGGTAAGAAAAATCGTCATATGTTTCTAGCTATATCATATCAGGCAGAGTTAATGAGTATTTGTAGCTATATACATCCCATGGTTTTGTTCTCATGTTAGTTTACAAATAGTTGAATTTTTGGATGTCAGCTATAGTGATGGAATCTAAAGCTGAGCAAATTGGCATATTGGCAGCTGATGATCTTGATCTGGAAGGAAAGGTAAAATTGGACATGCTATATTGCATAATGTTTCCTAATAAATAGTGATTGTTAGGTCTGATTGGTCGAGACAAAGTTCTAATATAAGTACTAGAGTTGTTACATTAGCAATCTGAATTTATCATTGGCTCAAAAATAAAATATTTGCGATGATAAAAAGGCGGTCTAAGCATCACTCTGAATTTCCCATAGATGTAGCTAGGACAAAGGGAGAATTCAGAATAGCTATTTTTGGAATACCACTAGCTTCATCTCTACAGATCCGTGGAACTCAGAATCTATTCTAAAGATGAATCAATGGTCTCGCCTTCTAACACATGCATGTACATCAGATCTTTATCCAAGTGCCTGCTTAATTGTGTGTTCCATTGGTTAATCAACAAGCATCTTAATTTCATGGCTAGGCATGTTGAAGGATATATAAAAACTTTTCTTTTAGATGATCTGGTTTCCTTTTGGTAACCTATGGTACTTGCCTACACATGTATGCATGCTATCAACTACTGCTACTTTGGTGTTGCGGTTTAGAACTATATTGCCTAATTCATGTTTTTTGGTTGTCACCAACATTATTGATTATATTTGGCAGTACATGGAATTCGGTAAACTACTGATGCATCTCTGTTAGTCTTTGCACTTCATCTCTACCTCATTTTAGATGTTGGTTATCAGTGTTAGGATAAGGTTGTTCCCCGTCTGTAGTTACAAATACCTTTTTTTATTACTTCTTTATGAAAATGCCATGTCCCATGAATTACATCTTATGTACCCATGTATTGGTTCTTCATGCTGGGCTTTGTTTTATGCAAAAAAAATCATATTATATTCTGTTTTATTGTATCCAAATAAATTGGACAATGTTGCTCATATTTTACGTGCTATAGGCGAAGAACATCCTGTATTCTCGTCGTCATAATATTCTCATTAACCACTATTCAAATGTGTGCATTTTCTTGCCATAGTCCAGCATTCCTAAAAAGTGAAGTTATAGTGTCCATCATGACAGATGCTTGACGTTTTTATTTAATTAGAAACTTCCATACTGTTTGACCTAAATTTCCTCTGTTTATGTTATATGCTTGATGTTTTCCCTCTTTGACATAAAATATTAGAAGCCTTAGCATGTATGAACGTTTACAGACCAGCAAGGACTTTGCTAGATTCTCATATATTATATAGAAGATGTAATCTCTGTTCTCTTTTCCTTTAACTAGATAGGTCATTCCAATAGGAATGGAGAATTAATTTTGAAGTGGTTGACCGCCCCAAAAATTGATACTAAATGCTACATTGTTATATCTGCATGTACCTCATAAATTAGTTCACCAGTAGAGAATGCCATTCCCTGAAATGCTTTCTCCTATACTGTGATCAGTTTCTTTAAATTCTGTAGACCAAATTCATTTGAATTACAGCAGCGAGCCTCCCAGCTGAAACTTTTATCCTGTATGTAATTGATCCAGTGCTAAATTACTACTTTCATGTATGTTGTTTGTAGCTGCTTTGCTATAGTAACTCCAATTCTATGGGTTGTGTCACTAGAACTATACCTCACATAACAGGAAGCACTTGCTAGCACATACAGTTTCTTATTTGTATTTTTGATCTGGATTTGTTTTCAGATTATTTCTTTACTCGATTTCATGATCATGGTTTCTCTAACTAATACTAACATAGTATGGATTCTACACTATGAGAACCCAATTGTTTACACCTTCAGTTTCTACAGATAATTCGTGTAGCAGCATTTCATGAACTGATCAGTAACAGATTTCTGCGATGTATCTGTGCGCTTATGTATTGTTGTTCCAGAAGTGCTAGGTGCCTATGTTGCTTTGTAATCTGTAGCTGTGAATATGATGTGGACCTGATGTGTGTGTATCTTTTCTTATGACAGCAGATTATTGGTACTATTTTGATGCATCATTTTTCTGTCCAATCTAAGATGATTGCATGTCCTGATGCAGATTGTTTTTGCATCATAAACGTAACATTCTATAAATGTAATATTTATGATCCAAAAAAGGAGTTGTAACCAGTGGTTGAGATTTGAAACATGTATGATCCAGTACTGTAATGTATGTTTAGAATTGCCTTCAAATGATGTCACTCCAGGTCTATCTCCTTCCATAACAACTTCATGAATTTGCATGTACCTATGTGCAATATATTTTCCTATTGCCTGCCCATTTTCTTTTCTGGTGGTTAGTTATCTACAATATTGATATTGGCCTGATCTCTTTCTCAATTTGGTTTTGAGTTAAGTTGTGTTCAAAAACATGTCTTACAACCATGGACCTATATGATGGTTTACCCAATTACTCCCTCCGACCCAAAATAAGTGCCTCGACTTTGTAATAACTTTAGTACAAAGTTAGTACAAAGTCGAGTCACTTATTTTGGGCCGGAGGGAGTATTAAACATGCGAAAGTCGGGTGGGGCGCGGGGCAGCCGCACCCCTAATCTAGTGAATTCAATTTGTACGCCACCTACAACGGGATGGAGGAAGTAGATAGCTAGCGCCTATGTACGTGTTGCTGTTTGGTTGTTAGCGGCTGGGGGAGGGTCCATTCAATGATATATGTATAGGTACTGTACTTGTTGGTTTTCTTAATCTTGTTACAAGTACAAGTACGCACTCCATCTGTACGCCACGCACATTAGCTAAGCACGCACGTGAGTTAATTAATTAGCTAGGTAGGCGTTCAGCCGCACTGCAATGACACTTCTCAGCGACTTCCCTCTGGTTCTTCGTCTTCCTTGGCTCGGTGGTGCCACAGCGATGGGAGGGACGGTGACGGATCTATTGCGGTTGGAAATATCCTTGGGACTTCAATGTAATTTTTGATTTCTCTAGGGTGGTTTCTGCAATTTGGGACAGCTGTCCCATATCTGGTTGCTTCCAATATGTACGTTGTGTTATCCTTGCTTAATGAATCAGATATGGTAATATAAAAAACTGTGTTGTATGTGTGTGTATGCGAGCTAATTAACATAACGTATAATTTTTTATTCAAGAACAAATTAATTCAAACAATCCTTGACATGCTTAATTGTTTTATTTTGAACAAGAGCCATGTGTACATCTACACTACCACAAGAATTGAAATACTACTAGTAGTCTAGATTGTGAGAATTGCATGCTTGTATTTCGCAAAAAAATAAAAAAGAAGAATTGCATGTATGCATATGTAGAAAAATACCTCTCGCGGCATGATGACTAATATTTCAACGAAGGCCCGGTAAAGATACGAAGCTCCAGATGTTAATCTAACCCATGGATCTGCACCTCCAGATGGATCTCTGATTATTTTATTTTGCTAGCACCTGGTAGTTATCAGAAGAGTTGAGGGTAGGAGTTAGTTATGTTTGTGCATGAACAAAACGAATATTGTCAGTTGATGCATAATTAATACACTTTTATTTTGGAAGCAAATTAAACTTCTAGCAGTTAGAGAAGAATATTTAAAACCATATAGTAGTAGCAGTAAGTGTGTGCCTTACCCGGCAGGCAGTCACACAGATCTTGTGTGGTGATGATGAATAACAGAAGAATTAGTATATATCTATCGATACCAGTTAACTGCAAAAGAGGTAGTGGCACAAGAAGAAAGATGTTTATGTGAGGTGATATGAAGGAAGAGCAATGAAGGAATGAATGGGTGTTGGAGAGCAACTGTGCCTGACTAGGGAAGGTCCAGATGCCAATCTACCCCATTGATCTGCACCTCCAGATGAATTATTTTATTTTGCTAGCTGCTATCACCTACGTATGTAGTCACCAGAAGAGCGCAGGGATTAGTTATGTTTGTGCATGCATGAACAAACATTGTCAGTTGATGCATAATATGCTGCTAGCAAGCAATCGACACAAGATATATAGATAGCAAAAGAATTACCCATATACTATATAGCATTAGTGTTATAGTACCTAAATTTGCAGCTGCAGACAGTGCTTGGTCGGGCCAGAAGAAATTGAAGATGTTGATGTCAGGTAATACGAAGGAGGAGCAATGAAGGAATGAATGGGGATACTGGAGGGCAATTGTGGCTAACTAGTTCTGCAGGTATGCAGTGTAGGGCTTGTGTAGGTATGTTTGGCTTAATTTGCTTTTCCCAAAGCTAGCTGCAGGTTCTTTGCTTGCTGTTTGAGCAAAGCAAAAAAGCAAAGATGGAATTGTCCCGGCCTTGTCTGCTAATGCTTTGCTTCTTTCCTCCTTTTCCTTTCTCTTTGAATAAAGCAAAGGGACCTTGGAGGCTTGGTTCCTAATGCAAATCACGAGTACTGTAACACCAACAACTCACTGGTAAGAAGGCGACATGGCAATGTATCGTCGTGCGCTGGAGCAGCTCAAGGTGGAGAATGAGACACGCCCAATGGTCCCGCGGTTTGAAATCACCGTGAGATACAATTGAATGGCCTGCCGCAAATTCGTTTGGTTAACTGGGTTTCCACATCATCTGTTTTTCACTACAGTTAATTGTTGCTGCTGGTCGGGTTTCATCAGCAAGTATTATTGTTGGTCAAGTTATTGCGGCCAGCCAGCAGTTTACGTTTTTTGATCGATCCTTCTTGATGTGTGATTGCTTCTTTCTTGTACTAGTGCAAAGCTGGAGTCCTCAGCTATAGCGGTGTAATAAAGCAAGTACACTTCCAGTTTAGTAAGTACCTACTTGCTAATTTGAACTAGCATTTTTTGTCTTATGGACCCAGTCGAACCCACCTTCCAACTGTCAGTTACTTATGCATGGTGACACTTAATTAGTAATACTGAACTGTCGTACGTACTTGTACAAAATTATCAACGAGTTATTCTCAGAAAGAAACAAAATTGCGCTTACGTACTTGGTTTACCCCTGCTCTGCTCTGCTCTAGTAAGTAGGTACTGATCGCCCTGCCTCGCCACCGGGCACTTGAAGGGCCACGTACTTGGTTTATAGATCCGTCGCTGATTTCAATGATGTACACATCAAACCACAAGAGCAACACGGACGGAGAAGCAAATCCACTAAATACCTCACATATTTTCTTTGAGAGGATACTACACTGGGCCGGCTTTTTGAAAGCAGGACTACTCATGATCTGCTCCACTCCACAACTATGCAAGCAAATCCATGTCAACGGTTAGTTGCATTGCAGCTAGTATCAGACTTGGCAGTTAACTAACCTCTCGAAGCATACTTAAATATATAGCACACCAGAAAATCAAGCGCATGCATGCATGATGCTGAATGATGAAACCACCGGATAAATCAATCAATTCTTGATTGATTACATCAAGCAAAACGCATGCTGCTGCTGAAGCTGAACCAATCACACACAAATTAACAACTTTGTTGTTTATATACCTCTTGTAAGCCGCCGCACGGGATAAGTCGATCAGTTGTAAATCCCCGGCGTTTGTAACCTCTCCCGATCATAGTGAAGTTTGGCTGGCTGGCGCCCGTGGTTTTTTCCCCTTCGTGTTGGAGGGGTTTTCCACGTTAAAATCTTGTGTCCCTTTGCTTGATTTCGTTCTTCATCGTATCGATTGCGTGTCATATCTCTAACAAGTGGTATCAGAGCCTTGTTTCTGTTTAGGGATCTTCGACGACATGGCATCGATGAAGTACGATCTTCCGCTGCTGGACTACGACACCAGATTTTCATTGTGGCAAGTGAAGATGCGGGCAGTGCTGGCGCATCCCGATCTGGATGAGGCGCTCGATGGATTCGGCGGTAAAGAACAGAAGACTTGGACCGCTGATGAGAAGCGTAGAGATTGTAAGGCTATGGCTCTGATTCATCTTCATCTATCTAACAATATTTTGCAAGAAGTGTTGGCAGAGAAAACTGCAGCTGGCCTCTGGCTCAAGCTGGAATCGATCTGCATGTCCAAGGATCTGACCAGTAAGATGCACATGAAGATGAAGCTGTTCACGCATAATTTGCAAGAAGGTGGTTCGGTGCTGAATCACTTATCAATCTTCAAGGAGATTGTTTCTGACTTACAGTCTATGGAGGTACAGTATGATGATGAAGATTTAGGTCTCCTACTTTTATGCTCGCTGCCTAGTTCCTTTGCAAATTTCCGTGATACGTTATTATATAGTCGTGATGAACTAACTGTTGCGGAAGTATATGAGGCCCTTCAACAGAAGGAAAAGATGAAAGATATGTTGCAATCTGAGGAATCGTCCTCCAAAGGAGAAGCATTGCAGGTACGAGGCAGGCCTGAGCAGAAAACATACAACCCCAACAATAGAGATAAAAGTAAGAACGGCAGAGGTCGTTCGAAGTCCAGAGGATCTGGAAAAGAAAAGTTCTGCAGGTATTGTAAGAAACAGGGTCACCTCATTGATGAATGTTGGAAGCTGGAAAATAAGGAGAAAAGGAACGGTACGTGGAAACCTAAAAACAAATCTGAAGGTGATGGTAAGGTCAATGTTACATCTGGTAATAAATCTGATTCAGATGATGCTCTAGTTGTTTTTGCTGGCTGTGTTTCATGTCATGATGAATGGATACTTGATTCTGCATGTTCGTTTCATATATGCTGTAACAGAGATTGGTTCAGTACTTATGAGTTTGTGCAGAGTGGAGATGTTGTGCATATGGGAGATGACAACCCACGTGAGATTGTGGGCATCGGTTCTGTTCAGATCAGGACTCATGATGGCATGATACGCACGTTGACAGATGTGAGGCACATACCAGGCATGGCCAGAAACCTCATCTCGCTGAGTACTCTTGACGTCAAAGGGTACAAACACTCCGGTTCAGGTGGAGTTTTGAAGGTAACAAAAGGTTCCCTCATTCATATGATAGGTGAGATGAATTCTGCCAAGTTATATGTTCTTAGAGGAAGCACTATTACTGGTACTGCTGCTGCTGCTGTTACTTCTGATAAATCCAGTAAAACTAATATTTGGCATATGCGCCTTGGGCATATGAGTAAACTTGGCATGGCAGAATTGACCAAGAGGGAACTCTTGGATGGCTGCAACGTAAGTGATTTGGAGTTCTGTGAGCACTGCATCTTTGGTAAGCACAAGAGGGTAAAGTTCAATGTTGCTGTTCATACCACATAAGGTATATTAGATTATGTACATGCTGATTTGTGGGGACCCTCCCGTAAACCCTCGCTTGCTGGTGCTCGTTATATGCTTACAATTATTGATGACTACTCCAGAAAAGTGTGGCCTTATTTTCTGAAACATAAATATGATGTGTTTGATGCCTTTAAAGATTGGAAAGTTATGGTAGAAAGGCAAACTGAGAGGAAGGTAAAAATACTTCGTACTGACAATGGTATGGAATTCTGTTCAAAAGCTTTTAACAGGTATTGCAGAAACTTGGGCATCGTCAGGCACCACACCGTCCCATACACTCCTCAACAGAATGGTGTGGCTGAGCGTATGAACAGAACCATCATCTCCAGGGCTCGCTGCATGTTGTCCAATGCTCGCATGGGCAAACGTTTTTGGGCTGAAGCAGCCTCCACCGCCTGCTACCTCATCAACAGGTCTCCATCCATTCCACTTAATAAGAAAACTCCCATTGAGGTATGGTCTGGTACACCGGCTGATTATTCACAATTGAGAGTTTTTGGTTGCAATGCATATGCACACGTTGATAACGGAAAGCTTGAGCCTAGAGCTATTAAGTGTGTGTTTGTTGGATATGGTTCAGGAGTTAAGGGATATCGGTTATGGAATCCTGAAACTAATAAGGTTTTTGTGAGCAGGAGTGTTGTTTTTAATGAATCTGTTATGTATCATGATGATCTGTCCACAGATAGTTTTGATGTGGAGCCACAATGAGTTACTGTGCAGGTGGAGCATTTTAATGAAGAGGAAAACAAAATTGTTGATAATAATGTTACTGCTCCACATGCACAGGTTCATGATAATGTTGATGATGCTCCAGATACAGAGATTCATGATGATGATGTTGTGCAACGCTCACCCTCTGTTTTGCAGCCACAAATTCAGTCTCTTGTAGATGGAAGGAGAAAGAGAGTCATTAACAAACCTAAACGCCTAATTGAGGAGTGTGACATTGTTCATTATGCTTTTAGTTGTGCAGAACAGGTTGAGAACATCCATGAGCCATCCACATACACTGAAGCCATTGTTTCCGGTGACCGTGAGAAGTGGATTGCTGCTATGCACGAAGAGATGCAATCACTTGAGAAAAATGGCACATGGGATGTTGTGCGCTTGCCTAAACAAAAGAAGACCGTTCGTTGCAAATGGATCTTCAAAAGAAAGGAAGGTTTGTCTCCTAATGAGCCCGCAAGGTTTAAGGCAAGGTTAGTGGCTAAGGGCTTTAGTCAGATACCAGGTATTGATTATAATGATGTGTTCTCTCCAGTTGTCAAGCATAGTTCCATTCGTGCATTTTTCGGTATTGTTGCTATGAATGATCTTGAGCTTGAGCAGTTAGATGTCAAGACAGCCTTTCTGCATGGAGAACTAGAGGAGGAAATTTACATGGACCAACCAGAGGGTTTCGTAGTGCCTGGTAAGGAGAACTTTGTTTGCAAGTTAAAGAGGTCCTTATATGGTTTGAAACAGTCTCCAAGACAGTGGTATAAAAGGTTTGATTCATTTATGATTGCACATGGATTTAAGAGGTCTGCATATGATAGTTGTGTTTACATTAAATTTGTTGATGGATCGCCTATATACTTGCTGTTATATGTTGATGACATGTTGATTGCTGCCAAGGGCAAGAGAGAGATCACTGCTTTAAAGGCACAATTAAGTAGTGAGTTTGACATGAAGGATCTTGGTGCTGCTAAGAAAATTCTAGGTATGGAGATTACCAGGGACAGAAATTCTGGTTTGTTATTTCTTAGTCAGCAAAGTTACATTCAGAAAGTCCTTCATCGTTTTAACATGCATGATGCTAAGTCAGTAAGCATTCCTATTGCTCCTCATTTCAAATTGTCATCTTCTCAATGTCCTAGTACGGATGAAGAGTTTGAGTATATGTCAAGAGTTCCATATTCTAGTGCTGTTGGTTCTTTAATGTATGCCATGGTGTGTTCTAGGCCTGATTTGTCATTTGCAATGAGTTTGGTCAGTAGATATATGGCTAACCCTGGTAAAGAACATTGTTTGAAATTCGGCAGGACTGGTGAGGGACTAGCTGGCTATGTGGATTCAGATTTTGCTTCCAGCGACTTGGACAAGAGGCGGTCCCTTACAGGTTATGTGTTCACTGTTGGTGGTTGTGCCGTGAGTTGGAGGGCCACACTGCAGGCAGTAGTTGCTCAATCTACCACTGAAGCAGAGTACATGGCTATTGCAGAAGCATGTAAAGAATCAGTTTGGCTGAAAGGTTTGTATGCTGAGCTTTGTGGAGATAATTCTTGCATTAACCTGTTTTGTGACAGTCAGAGTGCCATATACCTCACTAAGGATCAAATGTTCCATGAGAGAACAAAGCACATTGATGTCAAATATCATTTTGTTCGAGACATTGTTGAGCAAGGTAAACTGAAGGTATGCAAGATTAGTACTCATGATAATCCTGCTGATATGTTGACAAAGCCAGTTCCTGTTGCTAAGTTTGAGCTTTGCTCAGACTTAGTTGGTATAACTCATTAGCCCTAGTGGCTGTTTGGCGCCGAAAGTGTTTTCTTTGTTGTTCAGGGAGAAGATTCTCATTCATGCTACAAGATGGATTTTGTCTCAAGGTGGAGTTTGTTATGTTATGCTCCAAATTCCAATATAAAGAGAAAGGCCAACTTCTGACGAGCGAGCGGAGCGAGGCCCGTCGCCGGTAGGCTTGGGCCGGGTTGACCTAGGACACCTGTGTTATATATACCTCTTGTAAGCCGCCGCACGGGATAAGTCGATCAGTTGTAAATCCCCGGCGTTTGTAACCTCTCCCGATCATAGTGAAGTTTGGCTGGCTGGCGCCCGTGGTTTTTTCCCCTTCGTGTTGGAGGGGTTTTCCACGTTAAAATCTTGTGTCCCTTTGCTTGATTTCGTTCTTCATCGTATCGATTGCGTGTCATATCTCTAACACCCACGGGCACATCGATCAAGCACACTCGTAACAGCAGACCAAATAAAACCACACACACATGACACGCAATATCATTCTTCACCGAACAATAATTAATCAGGTGCGCACACACAAACGCAGCATCAAACCAGCACCAATTTATTCATGGGAAAACAAAAAACCACAATCTTGGCCCATTCGAGGGGCTAGACGGTCTGTTTTGAGGCCGGAACTTACCGTGCGCGTGGCCGGGTTCGGGTGCATATGATGAAATTGTCCTAAAAGAGAAAAGTCCAAGTCCCGGATCCTCGGTTCTCCGAGAGCTTCGATTTGAGTACCCGTGGAGCCAAAACGGACTCCGTATGACGAAACATTTTGTTTTTCTCAATAGTTTTGTGGTGACGTTTTGTTTGACATGCATGTGACATTATATTTGGGCCATTTGACATGACTTTTTCTGGAGCATTAAAATTTTGACACGTAACCTAGAGGTATTTTTCTCTCACACAAATTCAGTAATAAATCAGCGGAATGAAAATCATTGTGGAAATTATATTTGAAAATATATAATAAATTGTAACACTTCTTCTTCGGTACAACCCCCTTAAACACATCAACGGTGGAGATCTCTTCATACCCCTTCATAATAAAGGGTAAGATGATCTTTCTCAAGAATACATTGCCCGCCGATACGGAGGAAGCCTCCATCTACAGTAATGGGCCGGACCATTTAGACGCGCGCAATTTAAAGAAAAAAGGAAGAAAAAGTGGAGTAGCGCACGATCGAACCCAGGTCTTTAGGATAACAGAAAAGGTTAGTAGCCACTCGACCTCACATGCAGTTAGCTATCAGTAGCACTCGATTTCATTGAACAAGGAAGCAAATGTGGCAGATTTCAATGAACAAAGGAAATGAAGTTGCACATCATATAGTATGATAGACACATGATTAATTGGTTATATGTGATGCATCTTCTGCCTATTCAACATATGTAGTTACCCAATCAAGCACTTTGACAAAAGTTGGACAAAAAAATACAGTAGAATATAACATCACAGATTTTTAATGAGATTCATGACATAGCAAAAGTTCACACAAGCAGAGTTAATGGCAGCAGGTTTACGCATAGCTCCACACACAGATCCATGACAACAAGTTCACATGAACAAGTTTAGAAACCAAAAGAAAACTCCAGATCATGACACATGGACGATGTTATCCACCAAGCAAGTGAAGATTTATTTCTTAAAGCCAACTGTAGGTCTGCACTTATGAAGAGGTAACAGGAAAACATGGTTTATATTAGTGTCCAGGTGTACATACCGGATCACCAGTACTATCATCCACCAACTCATCATGAAAGGCGAGAAGATCTTCAGGTATTTCCCATCCCATTTTGTCATACACATTCTATATTGGAACAATTGGTCAAGTTTATGTGTGAAACATCAACAAGATCTAAAACACGATCAAAGCAAATGTGTAAAAGAAGAACAATACCTGCACATGTTTGCTCAGAATGAAATCATTCTTGCAGCGCTTTTCCAATTGAACATTTCTCCTCGATAAATCTTGGTACGACATGGAGTTTGATGGCCTTATATCCTTCTCTTTAGCTTTTGCAAAAACCACCGCCTTCTTTATAGCGCCATTACACATTGCCAGTCGTCCATGGGGCATGCCACCACCAGAGGAGTACACAATTTCTGGATCCAGATCATGTTCCTCCCAATTTTCTGGATGTGCAACTTTAACAGCTTTTATGTAGTCATCCTGAAACAATAAACAAGTCACAATATTTTTGATATTAATTTCAGATTGACAAGTATTGTAGTTCTTAGTATATAGAAAATGTGAATGAACTTACAACACGCTCTTGGGCCTTAACATTGTTCATGGGGCCACTTTCTCCAGTCTCGGTACAGTTGGTAACTCCTGCCTTCATGCACTTGTATGTGTTCATGTTTGTTGCTGCTGCAGGCCCGTAATCCTCTCCCTGCATAAGAGAAGAAGCTCTTTTAACAAACTACCCATACACACAAGTCACACGAAACCGAATGCTACTTACCAAATCAATTTTGGTCTGAACAAATGATCTTGACCCACCCTTGTTTTGTGCAATACTTTCTGACTTGAAGCGTGACTGTTGGCCAAGCTCCCTTAGCCCCTTGTATTCTGAGGAGCAACAATAGTCACATATGCTTTCCCACACTTCATCATCAGTGCACCAATAGAGTTGAGCTTGCATATATTCGCTTTTAGCAAGTTGTTTGGTACATGCATCATGATCTTTCATGGCTGCTGAAGAATAGTTCGATGATACAATTTTACGGATTCCTTACGGGCTTGGTACCACATCTGCCTAAATTGTCTCCTTGCTGCATTCTCGAGAACATTATCAGCTTCTATTCTTTGGGCAGGGCCATCATCAGCTAGTTTGTATATACTCTACACAGACAAAAAATACAAGTGGTTTGTGGTTAATATTGTTTCAATACTTAAAAACTGAGGTGCCAACTTCATACTAAAAAAAGAACTGCATGTACCATGAATGATTCAATGCTTTAATTAGTACTTACCCAAAACTGTAACATGAAACAGTGTGCGGCTGCTTGCCCAATATTCTCCCCTTCGGTAAATTTGTTAATGTAATAATCATCCCATGAAGATGCATGCCGCTTGATTTCCAAACCTTCCTTATTCTTCTCCTTAATAATAGAAGGGTATTCACGTTTGAGAAGAGCAGTAATCTGGCCACCTATCCCCTTATCTCCAGTGAAGTGATCATCACCTGCAGGTTTAATTGCAATGCGAACGCCATTTGGTGGATTTTTAAGCTGGGTGCGTGTCCTCCCCTTTCTTTTCTTAGCTGTTGTACCATTATCATTGTTGTTGGAGGGACTCTCATTGTTGTTCTCTTGTGGCTCATCACTTGGCGGATGAGGTTGTAAGGCTGGTCTTTTACGACGGTGACGAAGGCCTGTCATATCCTGCAATATTTGAAAACAAAATTATAAGTACTGATAAACACTAAATTTAGATACATAGAAAATTTATCACAAGTGAAAGCATATTAAAATAGCAAAATCAGCATCATTCAAGTACGATGTAATTGCAAAATGAAAAGCAAAAGGTAACACGATAGACATATATGAAAACTAAATTGCAATCTTAAATAGAAATAGTTATCAGTACAGCAAATATTTTTCTTAGCATTCAGATAAACTCTTCATTTTCTTTCTCTTGGTCCTTCTATCTTGCTCTTCTTTAGCTTCTTCCTCTTGGCATTCAGATACACTCTTCATTTTCTTTCTCTTTCTCCTTTCATCTTTCTGTTCTTCGGCTTCTTGCTCTTGAAATTCAGATACATTCTTCATTTTCCTTCTCTTTGTCCTTCTCCCTTCTTCTTCTTCTTCTTCTTCTTCTTCTTCTTCTTCTTCTTCTTCTTCCCTTTCACAAAATTTTCCATGGGTACTCCACCCAGCTACCATTCCGAAGGCAAGAAAATCATGGACTGACCATAGATAGGCTACCTTCATCTGGAAGTTTTCCTTCCCATATGCATCCCATGTTTGAACACCACCCCACAACTCGATTAATTCATCAACCAAAGGTTGCATAAGGACATTAATTCATTAACCCTAAACTTCTGTTTTCCGTTTCAACAATTTTTTAAATCACCAAATTCCAAAGGGAAAATAGAGTTTTTCGACGTTTTAGACGTTTTAGGGTTAGGGGCTAGGGTTTAGATTTCTAAGTTTAGGGTTAGGTTTTAGGGTTTGAACATACAATTTTACTGTTTGTAACAGAGTTTCGGACGTTTTAAGTCCCGGGTTTAGGGTTTTCGGACGTTTTAAGTCCCGGGTTAAGTGCTTTTCAATTTCAGGCTAATTTAACTCAAAAAATCATTAAATACATGAAAAATAGCAAATGAAGTCAAAAAGGGTTGAAATTTAAGGATGTGGCTTTGAACGGTTCATATTGAACACACAAAAATTCTGGAGTGGAAATAAGATTAAAAAGATGAAATGTCTTTATAACAGCTGAGTTTTCGTCTGAAACCCTGTTACTTCGAAAGAGATGGTCCAGTTTGTACACAAAGTGCATCCAGTTTTTGCCATAACCCTCTCAACTTTTTAGCACAAGATATTTGGGTGAAATGATGATACCATGCCAAGTTTCAACCTTTTCAGAGTTCATTTGTAGTGCTTTTCAATTTCGGGCTAATTTAGCTCAAAAAATCATTAAATGCATGAAAAAATGGCAAATGAAGTCAGAAATGGTTGAAATTTGAGGATGTGGCTTTGAATGGTTCATATTGAACACACAAAAATTCTTCAGTTAATATAAGTTTAAAAAAATGAAATGTGGTCAAACTCTGATCAAACTGTGGTCAAACTACTAAATAATTATTGTTCTTCAGAATAATAGTTTCAAACTCAAACGGTGAAGCGTGTGACATCATGGTCACATTTTTCTGATAATAATGGATATATTATTTGTCGAATTTCGATTTACAGATTTAAAGATATTAATTATGCCATATTAAATGAATAAACGACATAATAATAATAATAAAATTATTACTTATTTTATTTTCATTGAAATTCAATATTATTATTACTTATTTTATTTTGAACTTTTTGTATTATTTTGGATTTTTGGATTTTTTTTGTTTTTTGAGAATTTTTTATTTTTTTTCCTTTTTTTGAAGTATTTTTTAGTTTTAAAATTAATCATTGTTGTTTGTTAATCATTGTTGTTTACTTTAATAATTGTTTGGAATTCAAAAAATTAAATCATGTGATATCAAGACCTAAGGGTTAACATGATTGATTGCTTACTATTGTCAGGAAAACAACAAGTGCAGACTTGGAAACTAGGGGGAATAGAACTTTCGCTGGGGCTGGAGTAGTGAGAGGATGGGTGACCGGCCGGGAAGTTAGACGATTTGGAATGAGTGCTGATTAGAGATTAAAGATTAAATTCTGAAGCAATGAGGAGGGGTGATTAGAGATTAAATTGTCAAATAATTCAAAGATTTGAAAATCAGAATAAAAAATTTGAAAAAAAAAATTTGAAATTTTTTTTTGAATTTTTTTTTTGATCCTTTAGTCCCGGTTGGGGTTACCAACCGGGACTAAAGGTAGCCTTTAGTCCCGGTTGGTAACACCAACCGGGACTAAAGGTTCTCCAGCCCACGCACGGAGAGCGGCCACGTGGAGCCCCTTCTGTCCCGGTTCGTAAGCGAACCGGGACTAAAGGGGGGGGGCCTTTAGTCCCGACCCTTTAGTCCCGGTTCCAGAACCGGGACTAAAGGCCCTCTGGAACCGGGACTAAAGGGGGGTTTTCTACTAGTGGTAGCCTTTGACCAATGATAAAATTATTAGTATATAAGATGTATGATATAAAAATTACATAGAAACTCCTTTCACATACGAATTCGATGGTATGCTTTGTGTAACATGCATGTCATATATTATTGTGCTGACCCGTGGTCAAAGGTAACCTCAAAAAACGTATTAGGCCCTATATATGCTAGTACGTTATTGTTGAAACTAGATTAAATAAGGAAAGTGCGAGCAACTAACATCAGGCATATGTGTATAATCGGTTTTTCCCCCTTATTCAAACAAAGGCATATGTGTATAGCAGAACTATAAGATCGAATTAGCAGCAGCAGCAGCAGCAGTGCCTTAATCGGCAAGCAAACACATCCTATGTGCTGATCTATTATGACAAGATTGCAGAAGAATCAATATACATGTTTTAGAAAAAACGCCTCTGATCGGCTGACATGTGGTGCACTAAATTCTGATATTAGTGCTAGACTAGCTAGACCGTGAGAATTGCATGCATGTATAGGCAGAAAAATACCTCTCGCGGCATGATGACTAAGATTTCAGTGAAGGCTCGACCGGTAAAGATACAAAGCTCCAGAAGTTATCTAACCCATCGATCTGCACCTCCAGATGGATCGCCGAATTATTTTACTTGCACCTAGCAGTTAGCGTAGGGGTTAATTATGTTTGTGCATGAACAAACATTGTCAGACAATGCATAATTAATACTCTTTCATTTTGGAAACAAACTGAAGTGCGAGTAACTAGAGCATAAGAAGGAAAACCATATAGTACTAGTAGCAGTAGTACGTATCTTATTCGACAGGCCGACACACTGATCTTGTGTGCTGATGATGAATAGCAGAAGTATTACTCGATAGCATATATCTGTCGATAAGAGTTAACTGCAAAAGAGGTAGTGGCGTCACAAGAACAAATATGTTTATGTGAGGTGGTATGAAGGAATGAAAAGGGTGATATTAATTGGAGAGCAGGTGTGACTTACTAGAGAAGCTCCAGATATCAAGCTAACCCATCGATCTACGCCTCTGGATGAATTATTTTGCTAGCTGCTATCACCTACATAGGTACCAGAAGAGAGTAGGAATTAGTTATGTTTGTGCAAGAACAAACGTTGTCAGCCGATGCATGATATATACTGCTATCAAGCAGTTAACATAAGATACATAGATAGCTTTTGGTAGTTAACTAAATTTGCAGGGAGACACGTACTGCTTCGTCGGGCCACAAGAAATGAAAGATGTTGATGTCAGGTGATCTGTAGGAGGAGCAATGAGCGAAAATGAATGGGGATACTGGAGGGCAGTTGTGGTATGCAGTGCAGGGCTTGTGTACGTATGTTTGGCTTAATTTGATTTTCGGAAAGCATCCATAGCTGCTGGTTAATATATACTTTGCTTGGGGCTGCAGCAAAGTAAAGAAGAAAGATGGAAATTCTTTGCTTCTTCCTCCTAACTTTTCCTTTTTTTTTCAGCGAATAAAGCAAAGGGGCAGGGCAGGGTCCTCCACCTTGGATCAGATTCGTCACAATCCTACTGGACTCACGTCTTCTCCTAACAAGAAATACATTTGCTCATTTTCTCTGCAAAAGGAAATATTCTTGTTTCAAGATGTTTATTTTTCTCCATTAACTAGAGGCCAAAGGTAATGTCGTCATAATTAATCCCAAGTATGTGCATAAACACCGAACCTGGCTTCAGAGTTAAGTGTATGTAACTCTGAAGCAGCTACAGACAACAGCCCCTAGTCTGTGCACTCGCATAATTGAAAGGGAAAAACAAAGTAACATTGAAGATATATTTTTTCCCCTTTTCTCTCTTGGACAGAAAAGATATCATCAACAGTTTCATTAACGAAGCCACAACAGCATAATAGGGAGACAAAACCACCTGATACATGATGATCATCTAGTACACTAGGACTGAGCCCGGTATTTGCTGCAGAAAAATCTTACAAGTTAATGCATCCACGAAAAGAAAAAGTGAAAAGTTGGATCATGACTCTGAGAAGAGGACTATATACTGTGAGGAGATTTCAAAGAAAGCTAGCTAGCACACAAATCATGACTCCTGCTCGGAGAGCTGGTCTAAGCAGACGCATGCCAGCAGCTAGCTTCCAATTGTAATAAGACACCACAGTGGAGAGAGTGGACACAAATGAACAACATTGTTTGATAGTCTTCCACAGGCAGCCACAAGCAGCACATCCCTTCTTATTACAATCACAAATGCAAACACAAACAGAACCAAATCAAGCCACACATAGACGGTATGCCGCCTCGATCGTAGTACTGAAAACAATCAATCCGGTGCACACCACACACACGCACGCAACACACAGCTAGCACCTTTTATTCTTCAGAAAAAACACAACCACAATCTTGGGAAACAAACACTGACTTGAACTGTTGCGGCCACGGGCAGCAGTTGGAAGCAGTAAGGCCACGTCGTCATCTTGCACCACCAAGCCTACACAGAACTGCAGAGGCATGATGCAAGCATGCAACCGATATTAATGAGAACAGAATGCATAAGCGAGCGGACGATAAGAATTAATTAGAATGCAATGCATGCATGGTTAATTAACTTATTGTTATGCATCTACACTCCGACGTACATGTAGAGTATTAATTCTTTTGAACTGCAGAGTATCATAGAGTAAATGCTAGTTTCTTTACTGTACATGCAAGCATGAAACAAGAAACAAAGGGAGAAGGTGATGTGCATGTGTACCTGAAGGGTTGCATAGGTTCATCGGAGAACTGAGACTCTCTCCAGGGGCATCTTGTAATAAGACGAGTGGTGCGGCTCAAAGAGGGAAGGATGGTGGCCGGTCTCCAACCCGTCCCACTCTAGCTTATCCCACCAGTCCTTCTCGCAGTCCACGACGGGACGACGGCTATCTCGGCCAACGGCTGGAAGACGCCTGAGATCCCAACAACCCCTAAGCCATACCCTCTCAAGCTTGGGAGCAAGCATCTTGACCTCACATATATGCTGCAACTTATAGAGCTCATACAAGTGGATATGCTTCAGGCTTGGGAACTCAAGTACACCTAATCGGAGGCCAGTATGAACAGGGAATACCATCTTTAAATCACCACAGTTGACAATGTGAAGACTTCCTAAGTTGTGCAAATATGATCCTTGAATAGCCATCAACAATGGGAGCACAAATGTGAGCCTCGGGCAAGAGTACAAATGTATGCTCTTCAGTTTCACAAATGAAGTGTTGTCGGTGCCATCGTAGCTCCTTCCTTTGCTCCAAATGCAGTGAGCATTCAAGAGATCAGCAGCCCAAAAGGTCTCTATTTCTTCGAAGGGATAGATTCTATCGTAGTTAGGGGTGAAGACTGTGTGCAGCTTGGGGCATCTCACCACATGGCACTGTTTTAGATGTCGCCAACCAAATTCCTTCCCATAAATGGACGTCATGTGTTTAGGGATGACAATGGTGATGGAAGAATTGTCATGCACATGAAGCGACTCAGCCTTGTCCATCACAAAGATGATTGTCTTGATTGTTTGTTCACTCTCCACTTTAGCGTTGCTGATTCCCTTACCAATCTCAACATGGCAGCCTGACGGCTGAAACTGCATTCCATTGTTGTAGTCTTGATCAACAATTATGTTACCAACAGAAACATCCATGTAGGTGTTGTAAGTATTGGGGTTTAATGACTTTGGTTGAGGAGGGCCCTTTATTTGCCCACTATTACTGATGGCAGTCTTCTCCTTGTAGCTTTGCTCCTGAACTTTGTTGGTACAAGGGACACATAGATTTAAATGGAACCTAGTACTCTTCCAACAGAACTCATCATTACTCTCTAATATCAAGGTCTGAAGAAACCTTATGTCCATTATAGTAGCATATGCTTGATGAAGTTTTGCTTCAACACGACAGACTAGAGAATCAATGCGTAATACGGTATGTTTTGGCATACCATTTTGTGGCCATAGAATAGCAAGGAGTTGCAGACATCCTGATAGAATAATTTGTTGGAGGCTTGGGGCCTGGACCACTTGATCTTTGAGGTCAAGTGTTTTGACCAATGTGCCTGATAGATCCAGCTCCTCAAGATTTGGAAATGATCCACACAATCTGAACTTCACCAATCTTGCACATCCGGCCAAAGAGATATTACAGATTTTAGGTTCCTTATTTTGATTCCCTCTTGCACGTGCATCCAAGCTGAAGGATTCAAGTGAGGGCGGCAGACCTTTTGGGCCAACATGTTCTAATCCAACACAACCAACGAGAACCAGAATCTTGAGGCTAGTTGCCCCTGACATACTTGGCAAAACATGAATCGTACTATCCCCAGACAAGTCAAGGAATTCCATCTTCACCATATTTGTAAATTCATCCATTTCGCCTGTCTGCCATGAGGATGTAGGCTCAATCACTCGGAGCTTGTGAAGGTTCTTCAGTTGCCGCCATGAAAAATTGTGGCACCAAATCCTTCCTTCCCTTATATGTACCTCCCGAATGTTTGCAGCCATATGCTCTGCTATCTCCGGTGATAAAGCCAATTCCCAATCTACGTGACATATGTCTAGCACCCATAGGCTTTGAAAAAATTCCATTATTGGTCTATCTTGTTTCTCATCTTCTTCTACTCGCCGGTCCTTGCAGCCATCTAATCCGAGGAACCTTAAGTTGCGACATCAACAGAATGGAGGTGAAGAAAAATTGAAGGTGCAGTGGCATAATTTGAGCACATGAAGATTCTTCGATTGATCAAACATGGCACTAGGTAATGGCCTCAATAGAGGATCAGACTCGCCTGCAACTGTGGCAAGGAAAAATGACGTTGACTCTGGATGCACAATGGAGCTTTCCTTGGACAATATCCACCGTTTCAGAGGTGTCTTCAGTTTATGACCAAAAGAGGGCAGATCATTAGATGAATAATCTTCTATATTTATGTTGTGATGCAGAGCAGCTGCAACCTTCCATGCTTCGTCACCCTGACCTCCTTGTATGATCCCATCGCAAACCCAATAGCTCGAAGCATGGGTGGCCCAGTTGTAGTCCATGATGGTGCCTCCCTGAGAATTTAATGACAACAGATACAAGCAACACTCTTCAATTGCTTCAACAAGCTTATTTGTGTGCCCGGCAATTTCTCTAGCCTCTTCATTAAGCAAAATATTCCAAGTACCCTCCTCACGATAAAGAAAAAGATGTGAATTATCCACCTTCTCACTAATTCCTGTGTTGAAACGAAGCCTTCCTCGAAATGTCCACAATACTCGGCTACCGCCAAACCATGTAAATAGAGGAATGCCAAAATCATTGGGGTCAATTGTGCCGTCACTCCCATTATGGAAGACCACTAAACATCCGTGGCCTTGTATAGTGCTATAGATCTCTGCCGCAACATCTTGTATCTCAACTCTGGACCCTTCATCTACCCCTCTGAAATCATCTTCCTCATCCTCCCTATCAAAAACATCCATTACCCTCTGAGGAAGCTTCAGTTCTTGTGCGATTGTCCTTTGAAGTGCTCTTCAGCTTTTCCACCTCGAGCAGTCGACGTGGATAATCCTGTCGAATTTCTTCAGCAGAGATGGCGGAGGGTCTTCAGCTATGGCTCTAAGCACCGCCGAAGCAGCCAACCCACGCCATCCATCAAAATAGATGGCCTTGTGTGCAGTTCTGCTCGTATCCTCTAGATAAGGGATTATCGTTTGCACCGCTTCATCGACGGTGTCCGGATAAATATACTGCATTAGTTGATGGCAATTAGTTGACGTCGCTAACATAGTCACATTAGCATTTCCATATAGTAGCATACTATATGTAAAAGGTGCACCTACTTGTTTTGTTATTATTAGGAACACTAATAAACTGCATGCATGGATGGGCACTCGTACAGGCTCACGGTTACCCATGACCAGAATTTCTAATATCTATGCGTTTGTTTGAAATAGGGAAGATTGCAGGACCGTCGGTGCTGTGTGAGGCCGCATGCAGAGTGGCAGCGGCGAGGAGAACCAGGTGGAGATCGTAACTGGGAAGGTGATGGCGGACGAGGGAGCTACGTGTTGCTGTTTGGTTGATTTGGTTGCTAGCAGCTCTCGACCTCCCAGTACCATAGTTTTAAATAGCCGGCTATAGCCCGGCTATAGCTCAGCTATAGCCTGAGCTATAGCCTTCAGCTATAGCCTTTTGAGAATCTCGGGGCTAAATGAATTCACGTACAATTTCCGGCTATAGCCCCGTTTAGCACGGCTATAGCCCCATTTTGAGGGTCGGGGCTATTTTCTATAGCCCGCTATTTAAAACAGTGCCCAGTACATACGGGCGTACTCTTCACCGGCGTGTATGTCCTCTATATCTATATCTATCTATATCTGTACCTACTAATAAAGTACGGAGTGCTTCTGCCCGTCCGTCATGCAATTTTGCAAAAAAAAAAACCTACATTTTCTGTGAATTAACCTGCAGTACACACTTAAGGCACAGCCGGACCGTTTTTTGCATTGTTTCACAAACCCCCCTGACTTTTCAGGTAATTCACCCGCGGATCATATTTAAGTCAAACAAATGTTTTTCTAAATTATCCATATCTTTTAAACCGTAACTCCGATTTTAACATGTTATATAAAAATTTGATTAGAAAAATGTGTAGAATCCGAATATGATGTTATTTTTACCTGTTAAATATTTTTAAATATTATTTTGGAAGCAAACTTATAATCTATAGCACACGGTGTGTTTTTCTTTCATACCGGCGGTGATCCGGATTGCAAATAAAGACCCACTAAAACCATATAGAGACGAAAGAAAACATCAATAACCACACATGCACACCTCTGAAAAACCTCGCACGGGAAAAACAACAGATTTCTCATCGTGAGAGCGAGCGAGAGGGAGAGAGAGAGAAACAACAGATTTCTCATCGCGAGAGCGAGAGAGAGCAAGCGAGAGAGCGAGAGGGAGAGAGAGAGAGAAACAACAGATTTCTCATCGCGAGAAGCGAGATAGAGCAAGCGAGAGAGCGAGAGAGAGAGAGAGAGAGAGAGATAGAAACAACAGATTTCTCATCGCGAGAGCGAGCGAGAGAGCGAGAGGGAGAGAGAGAGAAACAACAGATTTCTCATCGCGAGAGCGAGAGAGAGCAAGCGTGAGAGCGAGAGGGAGAGAGAGAGAGAAACAACAGATTTCTCATCGCGAGAAGCGAGATAGAGCAAGCGAGAGAGCGAGAGAGAGGGAGAGAGAAACAACCGATTTCTCATCGCGAGAGCGAGCGAGAGAGCGAGAGGGAGAGAGAGAAACAACAGATTTGTCATCGCGAGAGCGAGAGAGAGCAAGCGAGAGAGCGAGAGGGAGAGAGAGAGAAACAACAGATTTCTCATCGCGAGAGCGAGAGAGAGCAAGCGAGAGAGCGAGAGGGAGAGAGAGAGAAACAACAGATTTGTCATCGCGAGAGCGAGAGAGAGCAAGCGAGAGAGCGAGAGGGAGAGAGAGAGAAACAACAGATTTCTCATCGCGAGAGCAAGAGAGAGCAAGCGAGAGAGAGACAGAGAGAGAGAGGGAGGGAGGGAGGGAGGGAGGGAGAGAGAGACGCCTTAGGATTGACCACATTCAAACACGGGTTTGTGTCAACACTAAGATCACCGCCGGTGAGGGTCAGAAGAAGGATAAGCGGCAACACAAATGTGATGCCCCGCTAAAATAAAGGACGTGGGCCTATTGTGCTCTTGAGTCATGGTTATTGGGTTAAGAGCGTGTGTTGTTTTTTCTCCCGTTGCAACGCACGGGCTATTTTGCTAGTACGTGTTGCTGTTTGGATGATTTGTTTGCAATGTTTGTTGATAGCTTACCAAGCTGACCACTTGGTGCTGTTTGGATGATTTGAAAAAGAATGGGATGCTCAATTCGGAGTAGTACGTACGTACGTACGTGCGTACTCTTCTGTAGCTACGCCTGCATATCTTGGAAATTTTAATTAAACGCCGATGGGATTAACCTGTATTTATTTGTTTTTTTTTTTTAATGTCGTTACAAGTACGCACGCACTGCATCCGCAATTCCCCTTCCCTCATTCTACTCCTGTCACCGCCACCACATTACCGCTCGGACGCCCCGTCCCCTCGCCGTCGGCCACCTCCCCCCGCCGCCGTTCTCGCCCATCCCCGTCGTCTTCCAACCGCCGCCTTCCCCGACGCCATAGGCGTGGCCATTCTTCCTCATCGATGCGCAGGTCGCCGCGCTCCTCTCCGACGCGCAGGTGGCTGCCACCCGGCCCCGCCCTTCCTAGAGATCCACGAACCTGCGACACCAACCACAAACGAGCACCCACTGCCGACCTTCCTCCTCGACGCCTCGCTCAGGTCACCTCGTTCCTCCACCTCTCCCTTCCCAACGCCACCTTTCCCTACGAGCTCCAAGAGCTCAAGGCTGGCCGACCTCTCCCCTCCCCTCCCCGTGTGAGCCGCACCACTAATCTTTACCTATCACTATTTCTCTTTTCCTGTCTTTCCACTCTGTCATGTGCATGTCATATGTTTGACAAAATGCCTTGACGTGTTACGGTATGTGTAATTCACAATATGGAATTTTCACGACGGAGAGAGTAATTCCATCGCTGTGTGTCAACTGATTCTTGTGTTTTAGTTTATTTAGCTTACATCACCTTCCCGACTCTCTCCGTTGACTTAGCTGGCCGTAGCCACCGCTGGCGTGCAGCAGCACTTGATCGCCGCCTGCCGTGCCAGTGGTGCTCGCTTATTGCTAGACTGAACCTATTGGGTCGCATCTCGCATGCAGGACAGGGACGTTGTCCTGCCTCAGTTCTGAATTTGCAATGTTACATATGTTCTTTTATTTTTTTTACTTACTACCAAATTTTCTTTCGTTTGTTCTTATGTGCTGGCATGTATGTGTTAAGTACGGCCTCATCATAGCACAAAGCATGTGTTTGTACTGTACACATGTTAGATCGAGCTGTGATTTCTTAATTAGTGAATGGAAGTTAGAAAACAAATTTCAAATTCCCGCACATGCCAATGTGGAGCTGATTTTTATGCATATTCAGGAAGCCAAGGTGATGCGGCAAGGGCATGCCATCGCATGTTTTACTACACAGTCATTACATGTTATAAATAATCTTTTTTTGTCTTTTAGTGTTTCATCTGTGGATGCTAAAAGTTCAACTAAATGTCACTGTCTAATCTAGCATGTCATTGTTGTTGAGATATTCACTACAGGAATCAGGCAGTTTGCCGTCAGGCAAGCACAGACGGCAAAGGCTGAAATACAGACGGCAAAGCTTGTCGGCAAAGCCTAAATCGGCAAAGAGTACTTTGCCGTCAGCTTTTCGTCGGCCAGACGGCAAAGATTTTGCCGTCAGCCAAACTACCTCTTTGCCGTCTGCCCTCGAACCCACATACGGCAAATAAAAGTATCTTTGCCGTCAGCAATACTACCTCTTTGCCGTCTGCCCTCAAACCCACGGACGGCAAACATTTTTCTATTATAAAAAAAACATGGATATTCGTTCGTGTTTGTCTGTTCCGCGTTCATGTCACGTTCATGTCCGTCAGTTCATCGTTACTGTCATGTTTGGTGTTCGTGTTCACAGCAGCAGTCGGAGCCGAACGGAGGAGACGCAGGCCGCCCTGCCCACGCCGGCCCGCAGCACCAATCAGAGGGAGGAGACACTGGCCGCCCTGCCCGCAGCGGCCTCCCGCGCTGGCCCGCAGCGGCCGTGCCCTGCTCGCACTACACACCCATCGCACGCGCCACTCGCCCGCATGTCGCTCGCAGTGGCCTCCCGCGCCGGCCGCCCTGCCCGCACTGGCCCGTAGCGGCACGCCCGCCGGCGCTCTGCTTGCGCCGCCCGACCGAGCGCGCCGCCCGCCTTGCCCGCACTGGCCCGTAGCGGCACGCCCACCCGCGCTCTGCTTGCGCCGCCCGCCCGAGCGCCGCTCGTAGCGGCCTCCCACGTCGGCTACCCTGCCCGCAACGGCCCGCAGTGGCACGCTCGCCCGCGCCCTGCTCGCGCCGCCGCCAGCGCGCTACTCCCGTGCCGGACCTTGTGGCGCGTGGCAGCGAGAGAGGAAGGCGAAGAAGGGACCAGAGGAGGCGGAGCAGAGGAAGGGGGAGGCCGGAGGTCTGCGGCGGTGGCGGAGGGTTCACCGGCTGGAGGAGCCTCATCTGGTGGCGCCGGCGAGTGGATCGGGACGCGGGCGAGGTGATGGGGGTGGGATGTGTGCGTGTCAGAGAGAGAGAGGTACGAGAGAGAGAGATGGTGCAAGAGGATAAGGGAGAGAGAGATCGTGAGAGAGGGAGAGAACGTGGTTGGGTCGGGCTAGGGAGAGAGATCAGCGAGAGATAGAGTGGTGGGGGTGGGGCTGCGATCGTGCCACCTCATCGATCATGGGATCAATCCATGGGACTGTGTTTTCTCTTTGCCATCTGCATTGTTTTTTACAGACGGCAAAGAGCTCACTTTGGCAAAGTGAGCTCTTTGCCGTCTGTGTTTTTTTCCGCAGACGGCAAAGTCTATTTTGCCGTCAATTTTTCTTTGCCGTCTACTGATGACGGTAAACCCTTTCTTTGCCGTCTATCCGATGAAAAGCTGACGGCAAAGATGCCTCCTGACGGCAAATTAACTGTTTCGCGTAGTGATTTACATGTACACATGATCTTGCACAAACATTTTATATCAAATCACCTGAAAGGCATGCCATTTATATTTCTTCAGTGAACTCAGTGTGTAGGATATCAAGAAGAATCAAGTCTTAATCCACATGAAATGTTAACTGTTTTTATCCTCCTACGTGTGGGTTCGGTGCACTTGCAGTTGAGGCTGGACCCATTTTTTAAAATCATCTGTTCATCAATTTCAATGGTGTCCCCAAAATTACGAAACTGTATCTATTGTACCGTATTTTTACTTATAGGTGGCAGAGATATTCTTCTTCTTCTTCTTCTTCTTCTTCTTCTTCTTCTTCTTCCTCTTCTTCATGCTCCACGGCCATCGTTTCAGTCGGACAGACCCAGCGAGTCTAAAGATAAGAGGGAGCTGCTCTAAAAAAAGATAAGAGGGAGATAGGGGCGTGTGGCATCCGAGATCTTCGCTACCCCACACCGACTCCAGCGACCCACGGAGAGAGAAGGGCGCAGAGGGAAGGACCCTTCTTCGTTCACCGCCCGCAGCCTCCTCTTCCGCCTGCTGGGTGCCGGAGTGTCGCGGCCTCCGCTGGGCGCCCAAGTTTTGCGGCGGCTGGGAGTTGGACGACAACAAGATCGGTGGTCCTCGCGCGGTCAGGTACCAGAGGGCCAAGCACTTCAAGTGCCACAAGAAGCTCTCCACCCTCGGCGGATGCCATCCACATCCTCCAGGTATGCGTATGCTTCCCCGTATCCCGTTCCTCCTACCTATTGCTAGGGGATCCGCATCCGCTTCTTAATCTGCCGGAGCAGCAGCTCCATCATATTTGGGATGGGATTATTATTAGGCGGCGCTAGTCGCTTCCGGTGCTTGATTATATAGCTGCGTGGTCGAATCGGGGTGAAGTATTTGCTTCAGCCCTCCCGTATTCGTCCCTTTTTTCATGTAGCTGTGGATCCGTCGCTTTTTTCATGTGACTTTTGTGTCTCCTGTGCCTGATTTTCCTAATTGTTGCAATCGAATTCGGTGACATTTTTTGCTTTTGTTCCAATGAAGAGTAAATTAGGCTTGATTTGCTTGTAGGATTTTGCTAATTAAGTGTTAGGATTTTTCCCAAGTGTTGGTTTTATGTGTCTCGTTATTGTAGGATTAACCCCTTCATCTGAAACTAATGGCCTTTTTTTATTCATGTTGTCAGATTTCATACATTATACATTTCTCTCAGCTAAATGTTTTTTGTTTTGGTTATATACCCAAGCAAATTAAATTTATGGTCTGTCCACTTCCTAGGCGTTGATATGGTTTTAATAAAAGAGAGTTTAATTTTTATTCCCACATGATTGATTTTTTTAGATTGTAGTGTTTCTGTTGCCTCTGCACACACACTGAATAATTCAGGAACGGAGCACTTCTTGTTTATCTGGCCCTCGTAGCATTATAAGGTAAAGGAATGTTTTTGTCCAAGGGGCCTTGTAGTATTTTATTCATATATTTTTTGTGGCGATGATTCTGAATGTGGTCTATCCTTCCTTATGAGGTGACAAACAAAGCAGCGCATCAACCAATTTGTCTTTAGTTCACTTGGTTGGTTTTTATGGATAGAACAATGGTTTTTCTTTTGCATATCTTAAAATGCAAACGATAATTGCTCTAAGTGACACTTACATATATAATTAGTAGAACCCTAATAGAACAGGACTTTATCGAGGTACCTAACATGAGACCACTCTGTGTTGTTTTTGTGTTATGTACTGTGAAGGCTTGTATCATTCCTGAGCATTTCACTTGTGTGTTTTATGCACCCACCACAGACGCCGCAAAGATTTGTTTTCAATGTCATCACTTAGAGAATCAAGTTTTTTTTTAATATTTTGTGGTGTATGTAGTTTGTTAATGAATAATAAATTTTGTTTTCTGTTCTTATATATATGCATCATCCATCCCGTCTCAAACGATTCAACGGACGCCCATCCCGATGATGGGAATAATGAATGGAACAACATGTCAAGTGACGATGACGTGAGTTTTTTTTTCTACCCCCTGCCCACACATTTTCCTGTGTATTTACTTATTATTTTTCCGTTTTTGTTTATCAATGGCGGTTCATTCTGTTCTGGTTTGGAATTAGCAATGTACCTTTACCTTTAATGAATGTTTTGATTTGTATAGGTCGGCTAGAGCTTTCTTACCTAGTAATATAGTGTATGCAGGTAGACACCTAGTAGTCAATTTGAATTTTGCCTGTGCTGGCAGCTACTAGAGCTACGTGGTCGGTTTGGTTTAGCAACCAACTTGCCCTGTACTATATCTTATTCATGTTCCTTTTATTTGTCTATCGGTGCCGGTTCATTCTCTTCTGGTTTTCATTTTGTCCAGGCATTGAACTTTCCTAGGAGGAACAAGGCCTTAGATGATGTGTTGTTTGGTTTCTTTAGCAAACAGGTCTCCCACTTCATTACATCATAACGGCCTTCTTTTCTCGCACATGTTTTCCTGATTTGGGGCTATTTTGGGTTTGTTTTTGTGATTCACGCACCTTCTTTTGTTCATGTGTGCTTTTTATAGGGGGGAATGGAAGCCGTGAAATTTTTTAGAAGAAATTTCAGCCACTTCTGCGAGGACTCCTCGCTAATAAACTAGGTTTTTGTTCTACTATATATTCTCTGCGTAGCCCCCCCCCCCCCCCCCCCCCCCCCCCCCGCATTTCATACAAGATGGAAAGTGCACTACATTTCTTTTTCTGGTTCCTACAGGGCGTGTCAATCTTTCTCTTTGATGTTCTCTTTTTCAAACGTCCACTTTTTTTGTAGGCTAAAAAGAGCAAAGTAGATGGTGTGAGCAGGGATGCTTTTAGCAGATTTTCAGTTAAATACTTCTCGGAAGTGCTGAAAAACCTGACTCCATACCAGAGAGTTGTTATTGAAAAGTTCGGGTTTGGATGCCTCCTTGTGTATGGGAAGTGCGAAAATCCGTCAGAGTTTGGCAGGTGGATGGCTAATCGGAAGATGCACATGTTTGCAAACACCCGAACATGGCAATTCCTGCCTTTGTAAGTGCCAGGACCATAGTTTCATTGCCTGTGTATTAGTCGAATGGACCAACTGTGGTACCATCAGCTACCAGAGACCATAATGGTGATTAAAAGGATTTGATGAAGAAGATTCCCTCTAAATCCAATGAGTGATTCACTGGCATGTAGGCCCTCCCAGTCAGTGGTGGATTGGGTTGCTTCCGCACCACTTCTCCCAGCCGCCTCCGCCACTCCTCCTCCCCTTTGCGCATGCGCTGCTACCCCTCCTCCCCCCCAAGGCTCCTCTTCCTCTCCCCCCGCGCCTTCTCTGCACTACCGCGCCGTACCCCACCTCCCCCTCCACCTTCGCCCCTCCCCGCCCCCCGCTCCTCGGCGGCGTTGCGCCACCGCTGGATGGGGTGACAGAGATGGCCAGGCAGCCGTAGGGCGGAACACCTTGTCCCAAGGTCGACACTGCCACGACCATGACGCCCGACTTGCTTCGCTCCCAGGTCATCGCCGCACCTCCACCCCGAGGTCACCCGGGTCGACGACGGCTGGTTGCCCGCCCCGCTGGTTGCCTATCCGCGCAAGTCATCGCTGCCCCGACACCGTACTGCATGGATATCGCCGTCGCCGTCCTCGGTCCAATCTCTCTCCCTCCTTATCCTTTCTCCCATCCCACCTCCCTCTCAATACCTTCATTTTAATCTGATACTTTTCTTGATCTGTGTATTAGCTAAGCATTTTTTATTATAACAACAGAACAATCATACATGAGCTATTATTTAACAAAGAACTGCAGTGTGTTCTGCTTAATTGTGCGTGATTTACTAATGGATATCCCTTTGCAAGTGGTGCCATGTTATTTGAGTAATTAATGCTATGGCTCAGTTCAATAAATCTGTGCAACTTATAAACACTTTTTGGCCGATTATTATGATTTATTATTACTGACTGTAGGCATGTTTACCAATAGAAAAAGGGTTGAAGATAAAGAAGAGGAGCATGCAGTCCCAGTTTGGGAGTGCATTAGTTACAGCTAGATTAGCATCTAGATTAGCATCTTGATTTCTGGCCGTTCAAGTAATAGAGAGAATGATTGATTTGTGGCAATATGGTTATTACCGTCTTATAATCTGCTATGTAATACACGAGAGATGGCACAAAAACGAATAAACATGCTTCGCTATTTATTGTTTTCTATTGTATGTAAGAGTACATGTTTTCTCATTTAAGCAGATTATTACTGTGGAAATGACCACCGTGGCGGAACTGTCCACTATGAGTCCTCATGTGGCCCTGGTATTTGCTTTTTCTTACATGATTTTTCCTATAACATTTGATGTGCACTATAGATGTGCTTTTCAGGGAAAAAATATTTAGGTGGACAGCCTGCAAATTAAGTGCAAACCAACCAGAACTGGTGGTTTCTATCATACGATGAATGTACCCGTAAATCGGTACTGGGGGGTAATGCTTATATGTGTACCAAGGACAAAAACCATTTCAGAGACCGGACACTAACCGTCACATCATACTTAAGGTCTTGAATTAGCCGGTAAGGCTACAAACATGGCATGTTTTGACCATGTTTCCTCCTCCTTTAGGCTATCTACTAATGCGAAGATGAAGGCGTATGCATTAATCCAACAAAACTGATGCATACGCCATGACCTCTGTGAGATCATCATTGTGAAGGTGATGGTGGACGAGAACGAGATAGTTAAATAGCGTCTGCATCGAGCTGTATTTGTTGGGTTTTTTACATCTTGTTACAACTAGAAGTACGCACTGCATCTGCATGACACACATTAGCTAGCTAGCACGCACGTGAGTCAATTAATTCGGTGTGGATCACCCAAGGTAGGCCTTCAGCCGCACTGCATTGAAACGTGAGAGAACAACTGTGCCCTTAAAAAAAAAGAGAGGGAACAACTGTGTGTGCGTGCGTGGGTGTGTCATGTGTGTGTGTCCACTGAACATGTAATGTCCTTGGAGCGAGCTAATAAACATGTAAATCTTGAACGTATCATTTTTTTATTCAAAAAAAAATTAATACAACCATCCTGACATGCTTAAGTGTTATATTTTGAACAAAGTGCCATGTGTAGATCTATACTACCACAAGAATTGAAATACTAGTGCTAGACTAGATTGTGAGAATTGGATGCATGTATAGGTCAAAAAATACCCGTCGCGGCATGATGACTAATATTTCAATGAAGGCCCGGGAAAGATACAAAGCTCCAGATGTTAATCTAACCCATCGATCTGCACCTCCAGACGGATCTCCGATTATTTTATTTTGCTAGCACCTGGTAGTTATCAGAAGAGTGAGGGTAGCAGTTACTTATGTTGTCCATGAACTAAACGAACATTTTCAATGGATGCATAATTAATACACTTTTATTTTGGAAGCAAACTAAACTTCTAGCAATTATAGAAGAATATTTAAAACCATATAGTAGTAGCATTAGTACGTACCTTATTGGGCAGGCAGACACAGATCTTGTGTGGTGATGATGAATAACAGAAGAATTACTATATATCTGTCGATACCAGTTAACTGCAAAAGAGATAGTGGCACAAGAAGAAAGATGTTTATGTGAGGTGATATGAAGGAAGAGCAATGAAGGAATGAATGGGTGTTGGAGAGCAACTGTGCCTGACTAGGGAAGGTCCAGATGCCAATCTACCCCATCGATCTGCACCTCCAGATGAATTATTTTATTTTTCTAGCTGCTATCACCTACGTATGTAGTCACCAGAAGAGCGCAGGGATTAGTTATGTTTGTGCATGCATGAACAAACATTGTCAGTTGATGCATAATATACTACTAGCAAGCAATCGACCCAAGATATATAGATAGCAGAAGAATTACTCGTATATATAGCATCGCTTAGTGTTATAGTACCTAAATTTGCAGCTGCAGACACTGTTCGTCGGGCCAGAAGAAATTGAAGACGTTGATGTCAGGTAATACGAAGGAGGAGCAATGAAGGAATGAATAGGGATACTGGAGGCCAATTGTGGCTAACTAGTTCTGCAGGTATGCAGTGTAGGGCTTGTGTAGGTACGTTTGGCTTAATTTGCTTTTCCCAAAGCTAGCTGCAGGTTCTTTGCTTGCTGTTTGAGCAAAGCAAAAAACCAAAGATGGACTTGTCCCGGCCTTGTCTACTAATGCTTTGCTTCTTTCCTCCTTTTCCTTTCTCTTTGAATAAAGCAAAGGGACCTTGGAGGCTTGGTTCCTAATGCAAATCACGAGTACTGTAACGCCAACAACTCACTGGTAAGAAGGCGACGTGGCAATGTATGGTGGAGAATGGGACACGCCCAATGGTCCAGCGGTTTGAAATCACCGTGAGATACGATTGAATGGCCTGCCGCAAATTCGTTTGGTTAACTGGGTTTCCACGTCATCTGTTTTTCGCCAGCAAGTATTATTGTTGCTGCTGGTCGGGTTTCATCAGCAAGTATTATTGTTGGTCAAGTTATTGCGGCCAGCCAGCAGTTTACGTTTTTTGATCGATCCTTCTTGATGTGTGATTGCTTCTTTCTTGTACTAGTGCAAAGCTGGAGTCCTCAACGGTGTAATTAACCTGTGTGTTTTCTTATTCAGAATTTTCCCTTGTAATAAAGCAAGCAACTACACTTCCAGTTTAATCAGTGCTAGCTGTACCTGCTTGCTAATTTGAACTATTTTTTGTCTTATGGACCCAGTCGAACCCACCTTCCAACTGTCAGTTACTTATGCATGGTGACACTTAATTAGTAATACTGAACTGTCGTACGTACTTGTACAAAATTATCAACGAGTTATTCTCACAAAGAAACTAAATTGCGCTTACGTACTTGGTTTACCCCTGCTCTGCTCTGCTCCAGTAAGTAGGTACTGATTGCCCTGCCCTGCCACCGGGCACTTGAAGGGCCACGTACTTGGTTTAAAGATCCGTCCTTGATTTCAATGATGTACATATGAAACCACAAGAGCAACACGGACGGAGAAGCAAATCCACTAAATACCTCACATATTTTCTTTGAGAGGATACTACACTGGGCCGGCTTTTTGAAAGCAGGACTACTCATGATCTGCTCCACTCCACAACTATGCATGCAAATCCATGTCAACGGTTAGTTGCATTGCAGCTAGTATCAGACTGGGCAGTTAACTAACCTCTCGAAGCATACTTAAATATATAGCACACCAGAAAATCAAGCGCATGCATGCATGATGCTGAATGATGAAACCACCGGATAAATCAATCAATTCTTGATTGATTACATCAAGCAAAACGCATGCTGCTGCTGAAGCTGAACCAATCACACACAAATTAACAACTTTGTTGTTTCACTACTGTCTTTTGCAAGCAATGCAAGCAGCACTCTCGTCACGCTCACACCTAATAGCCAGGGTTGTGTAGCCGTATGTGGTAGACACAACACACCCACGGGCACATCGATCAAGCACACTCGTAACAGCAGACCAAATCAAACCACACACACATGACACGCAATATCATTCTTCACCGAAAAATAATTAATCAGGTGCGCACACACAAACGCAGCATCAAACCAGCACCAATTAATTCATGGGAAAACAAACAACCACAATCTTGGCCCATTCGAGGGGCTAGACGGTCTGTTTTGAGGCCGGAACTTACCGTGCGCGTGGCCGGGTTCGGGCGCATATGATGAAACAGTCCTAAAAGAGAAAAGTCCAAGTCCCGGATCCTCGGTTCTCCGAGAGCTTCGATTTGAGTACCCGTGGAGCCAAAACGGACTCCATATGACGAAACATTTTGTTTTTCTCAATAGTTTTGTGGTGACGTTTTGTTTGACATGCATGTGACATTATATTTGGGCCATTCGACATGACTTTTTCTGGAGCATTAAAATTTTGACACGTAACCTAGAGGTATTTTTCTCTCACACAAATTCAGTAATAAATCAGCGGAATGAAAATCATTGTGGAAATTATATTTGAAAATATATTAAATAAATTGTAATGGAAAATTAAAATCAAGGAAAAGGGAGAAAAAAAAAAAGGTTCCCACCATGGACTTATCTTGTTGAAAACATCTCATGCAAGAAACTTGAAGGATTATTCGCAAAAAAAAAAATATATTGAAGGATTTTGTTTTTTGAAGCAGAGCCCAAAAGAGAGAAGGAATTATGTATTTTGATCTACAGCCAATGATATATTTCGAAATGGCAGGATTCCTGCATTCATTAAGAAGAAAAGAGTTGCTCGGTTAATTGGGGAAAACCAAGCGAAAAACAGATTGCTCGGTTAATCATGGAAAATCGAGCGAAAACCGGTACAACCGCTGAGCGGCACACATAAGATACCCCACTCACACCACTCCAAAGAGTGTCAGGCCGAGACAACACACAGGCGTCATCGTCATCACTTCTCCCCTAGAGGCGTCATCGCCATCCCTAAACCCTGAGCAAACGACTCTGACTTCGCCGTAGGAGATCATCGACTCCACCCACACTGAAGAGGCCACGGGGAGCTGCATGAAGATCCGCGCCAGAAACTCAGCCACCTACGACCAGACAACGCAGCTCCGACTCTGAAGAAGACCGTGTCACCGACATCGCTCCCCCATCATCGTTGCCACAGAAGTCTGGACGCCAACAACACCGATGTCGAGTGCAACCTTGTCGTCCACACGACCCGAGGTCAACGCGCTCGATGCCTTCGAAAATCTTGAGGCCGCCGCCCCAACTTTCCTCAGCCACGCCACGCCCTGCGCAGCCCACCAAAATCACCTTCCGAGGCCGCCGCCCCGACATGCCACCGCTCGCCCTCGAGCTGCAACGCCGCACGACCCGGATGCTCGCAGCCCACACTGCTCAGAGCAACCGCACGCAGACCACGAATGTCGCACCATAGCCGGGGCCGCCGCCCCGACGTACCATCCAACCGCCCCCGTTGGGGCGCGTCGACCGAGCCGACAAGCCTGCCATCCAAGTGACCCAAACTTGCCACCCAAACGAAGACCGAGCCGCTGCCCCGCCTCATGGAGCCGCCTCGCGCATCGCTTTCCGAGGCCGCCGCCTCGGCGCACATCAGCCTTCCGGGGCCGCTGCCCCGGCATCCTCCCTTTCCCTCGGCCGAAACGGGCCCTTGCACCACGCGAAGTCATCGCTGAAGAGGTCGCCGCGCCGGATCCAAGGATCTCGAGGCCACCTCGTCGAGCAGCAGATCCCACAAGCGCCGTCGGGCCAAATCCATGTAAACCTGCCAGTCCACAATCAAATGTACATACATGCTAGCAGGTAGTGCTCAAGGTTGATATAAATCTCTACAGGACTGTGCTTGCGTAGGCAAACCTTCTACTATATATGATCAAATGGCATGACTAAGTGAACCTGACATCTACACAATTTTTGTTATCTTGCTGCACATCCCAGTTTTAACACAAGAACACACATTGCATAGCCGAGCGTTTTATAAATTCTAGTTAAACCTCTAAGCATCAAGTGCAAAATCATGCACAGGTAGCATAGTCAGGGGCAAGCATCATTGCCAAAGTGCAAAAGCAAGACAACGGGCAGATTATACATCCACGGCCAACACCATTACATCCACCGGAAATCACACAAGTTCAATTGCGAAGCACACGTTCAAACAGAGGAGATGTAGAGCGCACTTCCAGGAGGTCAAACCTTAACTTTAGGAGGAGAGGAAGGACTAGTGGAAGGGGGTCCGTCATGGCGCTAGGGTGGCGAAGAAGGCGTCGATCTCGGCCAGCTTCTGGTCCGCCATGACCACCTCCCCGAGCTTTGCTGTGGGCCTCATCTGCAGACCAGCCCAATCCCAGTCCAAGCACCACGAAAACCATTAGATCTAATAAGAGAAGGATCCATTGGCACCAATAGCAAGGCACCGACGCACCTTATCGGTGGAGACGATCTGGGACTCCGAAGGTCGTCTCAGCTGGCGAGGGACAAATAAAATATATCTGCTAAAACTATTAGATTATCCACGCATGCCAAAAACAAATGCATCATCCTGCTGCTGCTGCTGCCATGTTGCTATGACCGTTGGAACCTACAAAGATCAAAGTTGTAGTTACAAGTTAAATGTTGCCGATAATGATAGCACAGATTTACTAGTATGTCAAGTTAGTTAAGATTAAACACACATACTGATCTGATGGTGATGCAATGAACAAATAATAGAAGAAACAGAGGCTCCTTACAGATTGAAGCATCTGCACTTCTTGCAGGCGCAATGCTTGCACCAATCCCCATCCACCGCCTCCGCCACCTTCTGCCTGCTCAAAAGGATTTCAGCTAATTAGACTAACAGAAATTCAAGATCTGTACCGAGACACAATCACATCATCATTTAAACTCTAATAATAGCAAATGTACTCTCCACATGGATTGACATAAAATTTCAAATTAACCATGTATATACTCATACAGACAGATTAATTTACAAGAAACATATGGAATTATCTCAATATGTAGAATGCCTTTGGAGAACTAGAATTTAATCCAGCATTTGCAAGAACAAAAAATCAAACATGTTTGTATATTGCAAATGTGCTTATTAGTGCAAACCATGGCGGATGGGAACCCTTTATATATTATTACCTCATGGCACGTTACAAAAAAAATAGGACTTCCACAGGAAGCATGGACTCATGTAATACACTAGTAGGAAAACCCCCATTTGTCCCGGTTCGTAAGGGCCTTTAGTCCCGGTTCTGGAACCGGGACTAAAGGGTCGGGACTAAAGCCCAAAACCTTTAGTCCCGGTTCGCTTACGAACCGGGACCAAAGGGGCTCCACGTGGCCGCTGCGGGTAGCTCATGCAGGAGGACCTTTGGTCCCGGTTGGTAACACCAACCGGGACCAAAAGGCATCCACGTGGCCGCAGCGGGGAGCCCAGGCAGGAGGACCTTTAGTCCCGGTTGGTCACACCAACCGGGACCAAAGGTCATCCACGCGTCAGCTTGAGGCAGCAGCTGGGGTTTTTTTTTTTTTTTGAAGGGGGAGGGGGGGTGGGGGGTTGGGGGGTTTTGGAGGGTTAATTTAGGGGTTTCATATTGTGTTAGCTAGCTAATAGGGAGAAGTGTCCTCTCTTTCTCCGTGTTCGGTCGACGGTAGCTACTATACATATAGAGATAACTCGATGCTAGCTAATAAGAAAATGAAGGAAACCATTAATTACACAAGATCGTCATGCTGAACATATATAGAGAGAAGTGACATCTCTTTCTCCGTGCTTGGTCGAACAACAAGTTTTCGTATATCTATCCGACGGTACTACATATATACAATATAACATCTTTTACAATCCCTAACATCATCTACCTAAGATCCAATCACAAATCCGAATGGTATTCCCCGTCTTTAGGTATGACGTGGTCAAGAAAGAATCCCGCCAATTCCTCTTGAATTGCTCGTATGCGATCATGTGGTAGGAGTTCATCCCGCATCTGCCAGATCTAATTTAAAGAAGGGGGTCAATACATGCATATATATAAATAAAACTCAACACAATTGATGGTAATATATAAAATAAAATTGTGAATATTATTTACGTACTTCAAATTGTTTGTCAGAGAAGCCCCGCTCAGAGGTCGAGTGGCGAATGAACTCGCATACGTAGTATGCACATAAAACAGTCCCTTCTTTCTGGTACAAGCACTTTACGAGAATAGAGTTCAATCAAACTGATAAGCAAGCATGGTAATGATATATTGATGAAAATTTGAATCAATTAGAGATGCGCGGAACTAGCTAGTACTACTTACTTTGGGGTGCGTAAATCGCAACTCTTTGTTTAGACCGGGAACCTTTCGGGTGAACTTCTTCCAAACCCTGCCAGGCAAAGAAAATGATTACTTGATATCAGGAAATTAACGAAAGTTGCATGCCGATATGGTCCCGGTATTGACTGAACTTACTTCTTGAGCATTGCAGTCATGTCCGCATAATTCTCGGGATCTTTACGTCTCGAGTCTAAGAAAGTTACTAATGCCCCGTCAAGCTTAATGGATAGCAGAATAAAATGGAAACTGCGCACGCATATATAACTCATCAATTACATTACTTAACCTCGAGTAAGCGAAACTGAGTATACAGAGAAGACAGCAATACTCACTTGAAGTTGTAAGGAAGGAGTATTTCCCTTTTGTTTTGATGTATAAGGAACGACTGTAGCAAGTTCTCCTCGGTCTCTTTGATTGAGTTTTTTACCGTCCATTCATTTACGGCATCTGGGCTAATGAACCCAACGTCGAAGATTCCTAGTTTTTTGCATTCGACGATCTTCAATCTGCATAATATAGTGAGGATAATTATATATACATGCAATGAACAAGCTGAGCTAGAGACTTAACTATAGAAGTAATACTTACAGACAGTAGGCAGTCATGAGTTGTTTGTCGAGGGCCCGTTGATTGTATAACTGAAATAACTCCACAAATTCAACAGGCATCACGGAAAGTCCAATGAATTCGTGCTCTGGTTTCACTGCCATATACATAGTGTCTCTCCCAGACTCCCTGCAGGTTTTCATGTACCACTCATGCAATTTGTACATCATCGTTGTTAGAGGAGGATGATCAGGTTTGACGAGAGGCTTCCCGTGCAAGTATTCATATTCTTCTGTTACCTCAGCCGTTTGAAAAATTACATCATCCCCCAAGTAATCACCAGGATTGGTACCAGGCACCATCCCCGGATGATTAGCGACGATATCGCTAGACACCTTGAGCGGGGGGCACGATTGCTTCTCCTGTTCGCCGAGCTAGGGAATTGTTTTCCCACTTCTTCGTTCTGCTAACCTTGCATCACTAGAAGTACTTCCCGACCGCCGCGCTTCTACATATGTCTTTTTAATAATCCGGACATAGTTGGAATCCGGCGGAGGCGGTGGTGGTCGCTTCAGGGCATCGATAGTGCGCTTCACTTTCACCGGATCTAGCTTCTCCTTCGGAGGTGGAGTTTTTTGTTTGCAAAATGGTCCCTCACTTGGGCACGACATATCTCCTCGTTTTCAGACTCGGTCATCTCATATGGTAACTTTTCCAGAGGCTTGAGAGATGGACCGTATCTGAATTGCCTCTCGCCTCTGCTTGTACTGCTAGCCGCCGGAGCGGCGGCGTCTCTCTTCCGTCCTTGCTGACAAGGCGGAGAAGGAGGCGGAGTGCTCCGACGCGCCGGAGGAGCCGGAGCGGCGACGTCTGTCTTCCGCCGTTGCCGACGAGGCGGAGGAGGAGGCGGACTGCTCCGACGCGCCGGAGTAGGCGAAGGAGGAGGCGGAGTGCCCTCACGCGTCGGAGGAGCCGGAGAAGGAGGCGGAGTGCCCTGATCACTCGCCGGAGGAGGAGGAGGAGGAGGAGGCGGAGTGCCCTGACTCGCCGGAGGAGGAGGAGGAGGCGGAGGCGTCCAGTTTGGAAGCTTGATGTACTCCTTCTGCCATAGACATGTACTCCTCAGAGCATGAACCAGCTGATTCTCCCCTTCACCTGTAGAGTGGTAAAGCTCGAGCTCCTCAAATCCCTCCATTACTTGATCCACCATCACAACAGCATAGCCATGTGGAATCGGAAGGCAGTGAAAAGTTCCGTTGGGTTGAGGAGGTGCAACAGAGCCGACAGCCGCCAATAAAGTGAGGTTATGGCATTTCGTCATAAGCTCGCAATTTTGAGCCTCCGTGATAGTATCCACGGGGTAGATAGGCTCCGTGAAGTCAGTCTGAACGGGCTCCGTGGAAGCCACGCTGCTTCTCCGCTGAGATGGCGGGGTAGCTTCTGGGGTAGCTTCGTGCCGCTGAGATAGTTGGCCGGCAGCTCGTTGGCTCTCAGCTTCCTCTAGCTTTTGTAGTCTTGCACTCATCTTCTGCATGTCGCTCAGCTCCGCTTTTCTCTTTCTCTCCCGGCTTCTGTAACCGCCTGCGTCGGGAAACCCAAACTTCCACGAAACGGAGCCTGGTGTGCCTCGTGTTCGTCCAGGGTGCTCAGCATTCCCTAGGGCCTCAGTCAGCTCGTCCTTCTCTCTGTCGGGAATGAACGTCCCTTCCTGCGCTGCGGCGATATACTTCTGAAGCTTCGTGACGGGTATTGCAAGTTGCTCGTCCGTCCAACGGCACTTCCCTGTTTCAGGGTCCAAAGTTCCCCCAACCCCGAAGAACCAAGTCCTTGAACGGTCTGGCCAGTTCAATGTCTCTGGTTCGACCCCTTTAGCAATCAGGTCTTTCTCAGCTTTGTCCCACAACGGCCGGGCTTTGAGGTAGCCACCTGACCCCGTGTGATGGTGATACTGCTTCTTTGCAGCGTTGTTCTTGTTTGTCTCTGACATTTTCTTACTCTTGTCTGATGTCTTGTAGGCCACAAATGCGGGCCAGTGATCTCTTATCTTCTCAAATCGGCCGATGAATTCTGGAGTCTCACCTTTGTCGACAAACTTTGATTTCAACTCCTTCTTCCACCTCCTGAATAGATCTGCCATCTTCTTAAGAGCACACGCCTTGACCAGTGGCTCTATAACTGGCTTATTCGGATCCTCCTCTGGCGGTAGGGTGAAATTTGCCTTCAGCAAGGTCCAAAGATCATCTTTCTGTCTATCGGTGACATAATCACCTTCAGGGGCGTCGTCCTTAGGCTTATTCCATTGCTTGATGCTGATCGGGATGTTGTCCCTAACAATAGCTCCGCACTGAGCAGAAAATGCGTCCTTGGTCCGCTTGGGTTCAATCGGTAGGCCATCGTCCGCGAGTGCTGTGATCGTGAACCTTTCATCCTTCCGCAACCTCTTCTTCGGGCCTCGTCTCGTTACCGAAGTTTGGCTCGATCCGGAGGGCTATAAAAGAAGAAAGAAGAGTTAATATATGTACATACCAAAACAATTAATGCATCAATTAGCTAGTCAGCACCTCCGGAGCCATCATGATCATGTCACCGGAGCCATCATGATCATGTCCTTCCTCCTCCATTGTTCCATCGGTGTCGTTGAGAAACGACAAGACAGCATCACCTCCGGCGAGGATTATCTCCCCCAACAACTGTTCTTGTTCCAAGTCTCTTTGATCCATAGTTTCTGCAAATATTACAACATGGCAATTAATATACAAACATGAATGTCCGACGTCCGGACCGCCTCTCTCATGAATGTCCGACGTCCGGACCGCCTCTCTCATGAATGTCAAACAAGGGATTCTCTTAACCTTTAAGGGATTTAACAAAATGGCGCCATTCTGAATGTGCAGAAAATGGTCCATATTTTTCCTGATCTCATCTACCCTTCTATATGTCACGTTGTCTAGTGTCAAAGGATTCAAGAAAACCAAGGCTTCATCATTAGCCGGAAGTAACAGGCGCATAATGGTACGAAGCTCTCCAAAATTGTTTTGGAACGGAGTCCCGGATAGGACAATTAATTAGCTTTTTGGTACGAAGTTCAGGAAGAGCCTTCCGAATATCGCTATTTGGAAGGCCTTTGCTGAAATTCGTACCAAAAAGCGAATTATCCTATCCGGAACTCCGTTCCAAAACAACTTTGAAGAGCTTCGTAGCATCATACGCATGTTACTTCCGGCTAATGATGAAGCCATGGATTTCTTCAATACTTTGACAGACAACGTGACATATAGAAGAATATATATATATATGAGATCAGAAAAAAATTGGATCAACTTGTGCACATCCATAATGGGGGCATTCTTGATAAATCTATGTCAAAAGTCAAACTTTCACATATGATCAAACTTTGACATATGATCAAAATTTGACATATGATCAAATGTTGCATATGTATATCGACAACGCTTTTTTTCTAGGGTTTGGGTGGCCTCGAGAGTTGGTCGCCCGGTATATCGAGAGGGGGGTGAACATTTTACCTTAGTAACTTAGAAACAAAATGTTATCGGGGAGGGGGTATATCGACAACGCTTTTTTTCTAGGGTTTGGGTGGCCTCGAGAGTTGGTCGCCCGGTATATCGAGAGGGGGGTGAACATTTTACCTTAGTAACTTAGAAAAAAAATGTTATCGGGAAGGGGGTATATCGACAACGCTTTTTTTCTAGGGTTTGGGTGGCCTCGAGAGTTGGTCGCCCGGTATATCGAGAGGGGGGTGAACATTTTACCTTACTAACTTAGAAAAAAAATGTTATCGGGGAGGGGGTATATCGACCCCCCCCCCTCATGTCGAAGTTATCGGGGAGGGGGTATATCGACCCCCCCCCTCATGTCGAAGTTATCGGGGAGGGGGTATATCGACAACGACATACATACATGGAAAAAATGCTATCCATCTATACATACATAGCCACATACATATATACATGGAAAAAAATGCTATGAAAAAAATACATATATGAACAAAAAAATGCTATGAACATCCATACATACATACATATAGCCACATACATATAGCCACATACAAAAAAATTAATACATATATGAACATCCATACATACATATAGCCACATACATATATACATTATATATATATGAACAAAAAATTCATCATATAAAAAATAAAAAATAAATGATATGAACAGAGCCGGGGCGGCGGCGGCTCACAGCGGGGGCGGCCGGCGAGGGCGTCGGCGACGGCGACGGTGGGGGCGGGCCGGGGCAGGGGCGTGGCCGGGCGCGCTCGGGGGCGGCGGACGGCGTCGGCTGGCGAGGGCGACGGTAGGGGCGGCGCGTGAGGGAGCCGGCGACGGCGTCGGCTGGCGAGGGCGACGGCGGGGGCGGCGCACGAGGGAGCCGGCGAAGACGGCGACGGTGGGGGTGGGCCGGGGCGCAGGGGCGCGGCCGGGCGCGCTCGGGGGCGGCGGACGGCGACGGCGTGGGCGGCGGACGGCGTCGGCGTGGGCTCGGGGGCGGGGCAGGGGCACGGGCGACGGCGACGGCGTCGGGGCAGCCTGGCGGCGTCGAGGAGGTCGGCGTCGTCGGGGGGAACTGCGAGATGAAAATGAAATTTTTCACAAGTGCTGCTTATATACACACAGCATTGGTCCCGGTTTGAGGCAGGAACCGGGACCAATGCCCCCCTTTGGTCCCGGTTAGAGCCACCAACCGGGACCAAAGGTCTCTTTTCAGCAGCCCAAAGGGCGGGAAGCAGAGACCTTTGGTCCCGGTTGGTGGCCCGAACCGGGACCAAAGGTAGGCATTGGTCCCGGTTGGTGGCACCAACCGGGACCAATGCCTACCTTTGGTCCCGGTTCGTGCCACCAACCGGGACCAATGGCCTTGCACAGCGGCGTGGTGGGAGTTTAGTCCCACCTCGCTACTTGAGAGAGTGCCGCACCTGTTTATAAGGCGCGGTGCGCCAGAGCCTTCGAGCTCCTCTCTAAAGCAGGCTTACGGGCCTAACCACTCTGTATCTGCCTGTGGGCCTACTGGGCCTTCTGCGGGCCTGAATCCTGGCCCAACTAGCTGGTTGTGTTTCTAGTCGTATTCAGGCCGTGGTGGCCCAGTAGGCGGCATTTTTTTTAATTTTTTTGCAGTTTTTTTGTTTTGTTTTTTGCATTATTTATTTCTTTTCTTTTTTGCTTTATTTTTTTTAATTCTTTTTGCTGTTAGGTCACAAAAATTATAAACTTTCTGTTAGTGCCATTAGTTTTCAAATTTGAATAGTTTAAATTTGAATTCTTTTAAATTTGTGTGAATCACGAGTTTGTGAATAACTTTACAATAAAAATAGATTTTCGAGTGATTCTTTTTCCTGCTATTTAATATTACTGTATTTTATCATTATATTCAATTTGGTAATTTTTAGGTTATTTTAAATGTCTGTTTTAATCAAAAACAGATTTTGTTATTTTAGTTTGCTATTAAAGTTTCTAACAAAAAAATTCTTTATGAAAATTCTATAGGTTTATAAAAGCTTTTTAGTTGATTCCTTTTGCTATTAGAGTTTTATAAAAGCTTTTTAGTTGATTCTTTTTGCTATTGAAGAAGATTATAGTTTTGTTTTAGTTGATCATAACAAAATATTTTAATTGATTATTTTTAGTTCATTCTTTTTGCTATTAGAGTTTCATAAAAGTTTTCTAGTTCATTCTTTTTGCTATTAGTTCATTCTTTGAGCTAAATGACCCTGAAATTGAAAAGCACTACAAATGAACTCTGAAAAGGTTGAAAGTTGGCATGGTATCATCATTTCACCCACATAGCATGTGCTAAAAAGTTGAGAGGGTTACGGCAAAAACTGGATGCACTTCGTGTACAAAATGGACAATCTCTTTCGAAGTATCAGGGTTTCGGACGAAAACTCATCTGTTACAAAGGGATTTCATTTTTTTGAACTTATTTGAACTCCAGACTTTTTGTGTGTTCAAAATGCACCATTCAAAGCCACATCATCAATTTTCAACCCTTTCTGACTTCATTTGGTATTTTTCATGCATTTACTGATTTTTTTGAGCTCAATGACCCTGAAATTGAAAAGCACTACAAATGAACTCTGAAAAGGTTGAAAGTTGGCATGGTATCATCATTTCACCCACATAACATGTGCTAAAAAGTTGAGAGGGTTACGGCAAAAACTGGATGCACTTCGTGTACAAAATGGACAATCTCTTTCGAAGTATCAGGGTTTCGGACGAAAACTCATCTGTTACAAAGGGATTTCATTTTTTTGAACTTATTTGAACTCCTGACTTTTTGTGTGTTCAAAATGAACCATTCAAAGCCACATTATCAATTTTCAACCCTTTCTGACTTCATCTGGTATTTTTCATGCATTTACTAATTTTTTTAAGCTAAATGACCCTGAAATTGAAAAGCACTACAAATGAACTTTTAAAAGGTTGAAAGTTGGCATGGTATCATCATTTCACCCACATAGCATGTCATAAAAAGTTGAGAGGATTACGGCAATAACTGGATGCACTTCGTGTACAAAACGGACAATTCATTTCTTCACATGTAACTGCAGTGATATTCTAGATCAAAGGCATCATCATACTAGTTGTGGAGAGAAAGTCTTCACTTTTTCTTCGCTTGTGTCCTTTGCTTATTGCGCCATAACCATGGATAATCTTCATCGTTTAACAGGGTGCTTGGGTCAGCCTTGACTTTGAAGGGAGGAATTTCATGAAACTTTTCATAATCTTCAGACATGTCTGTCTTGCCCTCCAATCCCACGATGTCTCTTTTTCCTGAAAGAACTATGTGGCGCTTTGGCTCATCGTATGATGTATTCGCTTCCTTATCTTTTCTTTTTCTCGGTTTGGTAGACATGTCCTTCACATAGAAAACCTGCGCCACATCATTGGCTAGGACGAATGGTTCGTCTGTGTACCCAAGATTGTTGAGATCCACTGTTGTCATTCCGTACTGTGGGTCTACCTGTACCCCGCCTCCTGACAGATTGACCCATTTGCACTGAAACAAAGGGACCTTGAAATCATGTCTATAGTCAAGTTCCCATATGTCCACTATGTAACCATAATATGTGTCCTTTCCCCTCTTGGTTGCTGCATCAAAGCGGACACCGCTGTTTTGGTTGGTGCTCATTTGATCTTGGGCGATCGTGTAAAATGTATTCCCATTTATCTCGTACCCTTTGTAAGTCAATACAGTAGAAGATGGTCCCCTGGCCAACGAGTACAGCTCATCAGAAACAGTGTTGTCACCCATGAGACGTGTTTGCAACCAACTGCCGAAAGTCCTTATGTGTTCATATGTAATCCAGTCGTCACACTGCTCCGGGTGTTTGGAGCGCAGAATATTCTTGTGTTCATCGACATACGGGGTCACCAAGGTAGAATTATGTAGAACTGTGTAGTGTGCTTGAGACCAAGAATGCCCGTCCCTACATATTATTGAGTCCGCTCCTAGCGTGCCTTTTCCAGTCAGTCTCCCCTCATACCGCGATTGAGGGAGACCAATCTTCTTAAGGCCAGGAATGAAGTCAACACAAAAACCAATGACATCCTCTGTTTGATGGCCCATGGAGATGCTTGCTTCTGGCCTAGCGCGGTTACGAACATATTTCTTTAAGACTCCCATGAACCTCTCAAAGGGGAACATATTGTGTAGAAATACAGGGCCCAGAACGACAATCTCGTCGACTAGATGAACTAGGACGTGCGTCATGATATTGAAGAAGGATGGTGGGAACACCAGCTCGAAACTAACAAGACATTGCACCAAATCACTCCTTAACCTTGGCAGGATTTCTGGATCGATCACCTTCTGAGAGATTGCATTGAGGAATGCACATAGCTTCACAATGGCTAATCGAACGTTTTCCGGTAGAAGCCCCCTCAATGCAACCGGAAGCAGTTGCGTCATAATCACGTGGCAGTCATGAGACTTTAGGTTCTGGAACTTTTTCTCTGCCATATTTATTATTCCCTTTATATTCGACGAGAAGCCAGACGGGACCTTCATACTGAGCAGGCATTCAAAGAAGATTTCCTTCTCTTCTTTGGTAAGAGCGTAGCTGGCAGGACCTTCATACTGCTTTGGATGCATGCCGTCTTTTTCATGCACACGTTGTTGTTCCTCCCGTGCCTCCGGTGTATCTTTTGTCTTCCCATACACTCCCAAGAAGCCTAGCAGGTTCACGCAAAGATTCTTCGTCACGTGCATCACGTCGATTGCAGAGCGGACCTCTAGGTCTTTCCAATAGAGTAGGTCCCAAAATATAGATTTCTTCTTCCACATGGGTGCGCGTCCCGCATCGTCAGTCGGAACAGATAGTCCGCCAGGACCCTTTCCAAAGATTACTTGTAAATCATTGACCATATCAAGTATGTGATCACCAGTACGGAGGGCGGGCTTCTTCCGGTAATCTGCCTCACCTTTGAAATGCTTTCCTTTCTTTCGACATTGATGGTTGGTCGGAAGAAATCGACGATGCCCCAGGTACACATTCTTCCTGCATTTGTCCAAATATATACTGTTGGTGTCATCTAAACAGTGTGTGCATGCGTGGTATCCCTTGTTTGTCTGTCCTGAAAGGTTACTGAGAGCAGGCCAATCGTTGATGGTTACAAACAGCAACGCATGTAGGTCAAATTCCTCCTGTTTGTGCTCATCCCACACACGTACACCTTCTCCATTCCACAGCTGTAAAAGTTCTTCAACTAATGGCCTTAGGTACACATCAATGTCATTGCCGGGTTGCTTAGGGCCTTGGATGAGCACTGGCATCATAATGAACTTCCGCTTCATGCACAACCAAGGAGGAAGGTTATAGATACATAGAGTCACGGGCCAGGTGCAATGATTGCTGCTCTGCTCCCCAAAAGGATTAATGCCATCTGCACTTAAACCAAACCATACGTTCCTTGCGTCACCTGCAAAGTCCCCCCACCTTCTCTCGATTTTTCTCCACTGCGACCCGTCAGCGGGTGCTCTCAACTTCCCGTCTTTCTTACGGTCTTCTTTGTGCCATCGCATCAACTTGGCATGCTCTTTGTTTCCGAACAGACGTTTCAGCCGTGGTATTATAGGAGCATACCACATCACCTTGGCAGGAACCCTCTTCCTGGGGCGCTCGCCCTCAACATCACCAGGGTCATCTCGTCTGATCTTATACCGCAATGCACCGCATACCGGGCATGCGTTCAAATCCTCGTACTCATCGCGGTAGAGGATGCAGTCATTAGGGCATGCATGTATCTTCTGCACCTCCAATCCTAGAGGGCATAGAACCTTCTTTGCTTCGTACGTACTGCCGGGCAATTCGTTATCCTTTGGAAGCTTCTTCTTCATTATTTTCAGCAGCGAACTAAATCCCTTGTCAGATACACCATTGTCTGCCATCCATTGCAGCAATTCCAGTGTGGTACCGAGCTTTCTGTTGTCATCTTCGCAATTTGGGTACAACCCTTTTTTGTGATCCTCTAACATGCGATCGAACTTGAACTTCTCCCTTTCACTTTCGCATTCTCTCTGTGCATCAACAATGACCCGGCGAAGATCATCATCGGGCACATCGTCTGGTTCCTCTTGATCTTCAGCTTCCCCCATTGCAGCATCACTGTATTCAGGGGGCGGGTAGTTGTCATCATCCTCTTCTTCTTCGTTGTCTTCCATCATAACCCCTCTTTCTCCGTGCTTGGTCCAAACATTATAGTGTGGCATAAAACCCTTCTCAAGCAGGTGGAAGTGAAGGGTTTTAGAGTTGGAGAAAGCCTTCGTATTCTCACAGACAGTACATGGACAATGCATAAAACCATTCTGCTTGTTTGCCTCAGCCGCTTCGAGAAAATTATGCAGGCCCTTAATATACTCGGAGGTGCGTCGGTCACCGTACATCCATTGCCGGTTCATCTGCGTGCGTTATATAGTTCTTATTATTGAACAAAATATAACTCTCTAGAGCATCTAATTAAAACACACAAGTAAGAACTTTTTTCTTTTAGAAAGAAGATAAGAACAAGAGGCTAACCACGGTGTTGCCGGCGCCGAGATGGGTGCGGGCGATCGACGGCGGTGAGGACGGGGACGGGACAGGATGGACCGCCAAACCTAGACAAATCTTGAGGAAAATGGAGCTTGGACAAGGAGCTTCGAGAGGAGAAAGCTTAAGTGTGGCTCGGGCATTTCATCGAACACCTCATGTGCATAGGAGGTGAGCTAGAGCACCACAAAAGCTCTCCCACGGCCGGGCAAAAAAACACAGCAATGCATTGCTCTGCTCGCGGGTGGGGGGCTATATATAGGCCAACCATTGGTCCCGGTTCCAGCCACAAACCGGGACCAATGGTTGTGGGCCAGGAGCGAGGCGCATTGGTCCCGGTTTGTGGCTGGAACCGGGACTAAAGGTGACCCCTTTGGTCCCGGTTCCAGCCACAAACCGGGGCCAATGGTTGTGGGCCAGGAGCGAGGCGCATTGGTCCCGGTTCGTGTCTGGAACCGGGACAAAAGGGGTCAGACGAACCGGGACCAATGGCCCACGAGGCCCGGCCGGCGCCCTGGCCTCACGAACCGGGACCGATGCCCCCATGGGTCCCGGTTCGTGAGTGAACCGGGACTAATGGGCTTCTCAGGGGTGGACCGATGCCCCATTTTCTACTAGTGATATTTATGATCCAAAAAAGGAGTTGTAACCAGTGGTTGATATTTGAAACATGTATGATCCAGAACTGTAATGTATGTTTGGAATTGCCTTCAAATGATTCCACTTCAGGTCTATCTCCTTCCATAACAACTTCATGAATTTGCACGTACCTATGTGCAATATATTTTCATATTCCCTGCCTATTTTCTTTTCTGGTGGTTAGTTGTCTAAAATTTTGATCTTGGCCTGATCTCTTTCTCAGTTTGGTTTTGAGTTAAGTTGTGTTCAAAAACATGTCTTATAACCATGGACCTATAGGATGGTTTGCCCAATTATTAAACATGCGAAAGTCGGGTGGGGCGCGGGGCAGCCGCACCCCTAATCTAGTGAATTCAATTTGTACGCCACCTACAATGGGACGGGGGGAGTAGATAGCTAGCGCCTACGTACGTGTTGCTGTTTGGTTGTTAGCGACTGGGGGAGGGTCCGTTCAATGATATATGCATAGGTACTGTATTTGTTGGTTTTTTTTAATCTCGTTACAAGTACAAGCACGCACTCCATCTGTACGCCACGCACATTAGCTAAGCACGCACGTGAGTTAATTAATTGGCTAGGCGTGTGGATCAGCCTAGGTAGGCGTTCAGCCGCATTTCAATGAGACGCGGGAACAAGTGTGTGCGCGTGGGTCCTGTCCAGGCTTCTCAGCGGCTTCCCTCTGGTTCTTCGTCGTCCTTCACTCTGCCGGTGCGACGGCGATGGGAGGGACGGCGGCGGATCTATTGCGGTTGGAAATATCCTAGGGATTTCAATGTAATTTTTGATTTCTCTAGGGTGGTTTCTGCAATTTGGGACAGCTGTCCCATATCTGGTTGCTTCCAGTATGTACGTTCCTTGCTTAATGAATCAGGTATGATAATAATAAAAAACTATGAATCAGGTATGGTAATAAAAAAAAACTATGTGTGCACTGATTGTATGTGTGCGTATGCGAGCTAATGAACATGTAAATCTTGAACGTATAATTTTTTATTCAAGAACAAATTAATACAAACAATCCTTGACATGCTTAATTATTATATTTTGAACAAGAGCCATGTGTAGATCTATACTACCAAAAGAATTGAAATACTAGTGCTAGTCTAGATTGTGAGAATTGCATGCACGTATATGTAGACAAATACCTTTCGCGGCATGATGACTAATATTTCAATGAAGGCCCGGTAAAGATACGAAGCTCCAGATGTTAATCTAACCCATCAATCTGCACCTCCAGAAGGATCTCTGATTATTTTGCTAGCACCTGGTAGTTATCAGAAGAGTGAGGGTAGGAGTTGGTTATGTTGTCCATGAACTAAACGAACATTTTCAGTGGATGCATAATTAATACAGTTTTATTTTGGAAGCAAACTAAACTTCTAGCTATTAGAGAAGAATATTTAAAACCATATAGTACTAGCAGTAGTACGTACCTTATTGGTCATGCAGACACACAGATCTTGTGTGGTGATGATCGATGAATAACAGAAGAATTAGTATATATCTGTCGATACCAGTTAACTGCAAAAGAGGTAGTGGCAGAAGAAGAAAGATGTGTTTATGTGAGGTGATATGAAGGAAAAGCAATGAAGGAATGAATGGGGGGATATTGGAGAGCAACTGTGCCTGACTAGGGAAGCTCCAGATGCCAATCTACCACATGCATCGATGTGCACCTCCAGATGAATTATTTTATTTTGCTAGTTGCCATCTCCTACATACGTTGCCACCAGAAGAGCGCGGGGATTAGTTATGTTTGTGCATGCATGAACAAACATTGTCAGTTGATGCATAATATGCTGCTAGCAAGCAATCGACACAAGATATATGGATAGATAGCAAAAGAATCACTCATATATATATAGCATCAATTAGTGTTATAGTACCTAAATTTGCAGCTGCAGACAGTGCCTGGTCGGGCCAGAAGAAATTGAAGATGTTGATGTCAGGTAATACGAAGGAGGAGCAATGAAGGAATGAATGGGGATACTGGAGGGCAATTATATTGTGGCTAACTAGTTGTGCAGGTATGCAGTGCAAGGCTTGTGTAGGTCGTAAGTTTGGGTTAATTTGCTTTTCCCAAAGCTAGCTGCAGGTTCTTTGCTCGCTGTTTGAGCAAAGCAAAAAACCAAAGAAGGACGTTGTCTGCTAATGCTTTGCTTCTTTCCTCCTTTTCCTTTCTCTTTGAATTGAATAAAGCAAAGGGACCTTAAGTGGACCAGATTCCTAATGCAAATCACGAGTAGCACAACACCGACAGGTCACTGGTAATTAAGAAAGGCGGCCGGCGTGGCAATGCATCTTGGTGCGCAGGAGCAGATCAAGGTGGAGAATGGGACGCGCCCCATGTACGTTCCAGTAGTTCGAAATCACCGTGAGATACGACTGAGAATCCACGTGCAGCTGCGTTTTGCGTTTTGCGAATGCACCCCAGCAGCAGCAGCAGCGTACGTGCAAACAAGGAAAAAAAACGCAGCATGCGCGCCGATCTAGCGAGCCTGGTTTGTTAAAAAAAAAAAAACCGATTGGCTTCTTCGACTCCACGATGACGGGTACGCGCGGCAAATCGCATAGGATGACCGGCGCCCATTATTTCTTATTAGTGAAATAGTAGCTTGTTTTCTCGTTTTTCTTTCCCCTGTCCCAAGGCGACTAGGGCAAAGCCTTCTTCCCCTCGATCTCAGACGGCTGCTCCGGCGGCCGGTGGCGGGGAGGGGAATCCTGGTGCCTCGATCCCAGCTAGTAGATTGGTTACAATTTTAGTCCTCGCAGGCACGACACTCGGACGGATGCCGACCCTTCTTCTTCGAGTCAGTCTTTCGGGCTCCAATCCTGGAAGCGTCGACCGTCCTTATTCTCGGACACAATCTGTTCTGTCGATGAGTTTGGAGGTGGCGGCGAGTCCAGGGCCCAGTGACGCTGGCGCTCCTCATTGCCATCGCTCGCGTGTCAACGCATATCCACCATTGTGTGCCTCGTGGGCTCGACCTCCAAGCCCCCCCCCCCCCCCCTCCCTCCCACGCTCCATGCCCCCAGCCGACTGTTGTGCTATGCCTCAAGCACCAACGGCCACATTGTGGCCAACGGCGCGGGGGCTCTTGGAGGGACGAGCTGGTAGCACTGGAAGCATGACGGAGGCGGACAACCGCGGCACGACTTTGAAGGAGGTGGGGTATGACGAGCTTGCCTGGGATGAGCACATTCTAAATGTTGCGATGAAAATGGTTCAAACTTGCAAGGATCAGGCAAAGCTGCAGCCTTCCTCTCCATTCTGGATTGGAGGATGTTTCCCTATGCTTGCGGTAATGACAACTCATGTTTGTTGTTTTTTGTGCGTCCGCCCCAAGAATAATAACAATTTTTAACTTCTCTTGTGGGAAAAAAAAAAACAGGTTATATATATGGATCATCTAGTTTTCCCTTCCCCCCCCCCCCCCCCCCCCCCCCCTCCCGCGGGCATAGATGAGCACAGATTGAATCTCTCTCGGCCGAGAGCTTGCTTCGTGTGTGATAAGGATTTTGCTCTTGTGTTGGAATACGACAAGAACAAGTTTTGCTTGGGCAAAGCCTCATTTGGGAAGCGGCCTGTAAGTTCCATGATCATTTTCCTCTTTCCTCTTTTGAAGGATTTTTTGTTTTGCTCCATTTTTCATTTTGTCTTTTTTCATGTGCTTCTCATGCAAGGTTTTTCCCTGTTTTACAGCTCCGCCTTTTGTCAGACACACCATACGCAACATTGAATGCCCTAGGTGGTGGCGCTGCGGTTGCGGGTTGGATCCAGCGTCCATGGTGATGGAGGTGGTGGCGTGGAGCGTGCACAGGGGCTCGGGGAGGGGCCCTCGGCCTCAGGAAGAAGCGGGGTCTTCAACGTGTGAAGCATGCATGCAGCTTCAAAAGTTATTGATCGATCAGCTCAATGCATGCATGTGTCTATCAAGAAAATGAAGATGTTGTTCTTTGGGCAGAAGCATGCATCTACGTGAACTCAAAAAAGTCCTAGGTAAGTAGTAGCTAGCTAGGTTGATTCATGCAATGCATGAGGGAGCCGTGATTAGACGCGCTTAAGTCGGTTGATTATTACTCGTAGGTAAGTGCACGTACGTACCTATACGTGTGTAGCCAGCTAGCTTGCAAAACGATCTTATATTACGGGACGGAGGGAGTAGATAGCTAGGCACGCAACGCATGGATGCATGCAGCGTGTAGTGCATGGTGTGTACGTACTAGCTAGTGCGTGGTGTGTAGCTACGTCGATCGAATTGAGAACCGAAAAGGACAGCTGTATTATGTGTCTTGAGGGTGGGGGTCCGGCCGTGGGGATGGCGTCGTCCGTTTGAAAATTAGGTAGTCGATCATGGTGGGACTTGATTCGTGCCAGCACGTACGATGCAGGCCGGCCAACGATCGACGCATGGCGGAGAGAGTAGTGCCCATGCATGCATGGGTAGAAAGAAGCACAGGAGGGAGGAAGGGAAGGAGCTAACACTGGGCCGAACCAAAGACCCTGCGTGCAGTGCCCATGCATGCGAAGCACAGGAGGGAGGGAGGGAAGGAGCGAGCGAGCGAGCGACGGCGCCACTAGGACTACACTAGGACAGAGGATATATCATATAATTAAATTGAGGATTAATGCATCGAGTTAAAGATAGCACACAACTCATGACTCCTGCTCGATCGGAGGGCCTAAGCAAATGCATGCCAACAACTTCCAGCTGTAGCTATTAGATTTCGTACACCCAATGCATTCATACAGCACAACATTGTACGAATGATGAATAATGAAACCAAATAGATACTCAGTTCATGTGCAATTGTACAAATTGCACATGTAATGTAAGTAGATCACACCAGTACATTTCTAGGCAGCATGCATACAAATGCTGCTGGAATCGGTCACATACACACTATTTATCATTGTTTCGTAGTCTCCAGCTGTCTCTGGCCGGCAAGCAGCACTCAATCACACCGTCAGGGTTGTGTTCGTGGTAGACACACCACATGCACACCCTTCTTATTTCAACCACAATCCAAACCAAACCAAACAACGTACAGATCTTGTTCTCACCGGGAAATAATTACGCAGGTGCACACACACATACCGACACACACGCACGCGGCATCATGCAAAGCGCCACTTTATTCTTGGGAAAAACACACCAACACAATCTTCCAATGACTTGAACCGTTGCAGCAACAGCAGCAGTCCAATCTTGCACTGTTTTGCTACCACCAAACCTACGCATGCAACACAGGGAATGATATAGCTGATTAATGGGACAGGAGTGTATCAAAGAATGCATAGATCGTTGAATGCATAACATGAGTAGATCAAGGAATTCGGTACACAGAGGGTCTTAAATTGGTCATAGAAGAGGGTGGAAAAAATTGGGTCCATTTGAAGGGTCAGCTAAGTTGCTACTACTCTACACATATGTGTTTATTTTGTTTGCAGTTCTTCAGATAGTACACAACAGAGTATTTATTCAAGGTCTGTTCACCAACTGCTACTACCATGCATATACTATTCCACACGCATGAAAAAAGTTTGAAAACATGAGAGAACGCATGTCTATGTACCTTAGCAGTGTCAGGTCAGTTCATCGGAGCACCGAGACTCTGTCCAGGGGCTTCTTGTAATATGACGAGTGGCACGGCTGGAAGAGGGAAGGGTCATGGCCAGCCTCCAACCCGTCCCACTCCAGCTTCTCCCACCAGCCCTTCTCGCAGTCCACGATGGGACGGCTATCTCGGCCAACAGCTGGGAGACGCCTGAGACCCCAGCATCCCCTGAGCCATACCCTCTCAAGCCTGGGAGCAAGCATCTTGACCTCACATATATGCTGCAACTTATAGAGCTCATACAGGTGGATGTGCTTCAGGCTTGGGAACTCAAGTACAGTTTCTCCGAGGTCGGGATGAACAGGGAATACCATTCTAGATCACCACAGTTGACAATGTGGAAACTTTCTAAATTGGGCAAATATGATCCTTGAGTAGCCCACGACAATGGAAGCATAAATGCAAGCCTCGGGCAAGAGTACAGGTGTATGCTCTGCAGTTTCGCAAATGAAGTTGTGTCCGTGGCACTGGTGGTTGGCCCTTTACTCCAAATGCATTGTGCCATGAGTAAATCAGCTGCCCAAAGGGTCTCTATTTCTTGAAAGAGGATGGTACGATAGTTAGGGGTGAAGACTGTGTGCAGCTTGGGGCATCTCACCACATGGCACTATTTTAGATTTTGCCAACCAAGTTTCTTCCCACGAATGGACACCATGTGTTCAGGGGTAATAGTGGTGATGGAAGAATTATCGTGCACATGCAGCGACTTGGCTTCGTTCATTGCAAAGATGATTGCATTGATTGCTTGTTCACTCTCCACTTTTGCGTTGCTAATTCCCTTGCCAATCTCAACATGGCAGCCTGACGGCTGAAACTGCATTCCATTGTTGTAGTCGTGATCAACAATTATGTTGCCAACAGAAACATCCATGTAGGTGCCATAAGTATTGGGGGTTAATGACTTTGGTTGAGGAGGACCCATTATTTTCCCACTATTACCAGGGCCCATCTTCTCCTTGATATATCTTTGTCCCGTAACATTGTGCTACAAGGGACACAAAGATTTAGATGGAACCTATTGCTTTTCCAACTGAATCGGGCATTGCTTTGTAATACCAAGGACTAAAAAAATATAATGTCCATTAGAGTAACATACACTTCATGTAGTTTTGTTTGAACATGACAAGCAGAGGTATGAATATGCAACACTTTCGGTGTTGGCAGCCCCTCTTCTGGCCATAAAATGGCATGGAGCTGCATACATCCCAATAGAATAATTTGTTGGAGACTTGGGGCTTGTACATCTTTGAGGTCAAGTGTTTTGACCAATGTACCTAATAGATCTAGCTCCTCAAGATTTGGAAGTGATCCACACAATCTGAACTTCATCAATTTTCCACAGCCAGCCAAAGAGACATGAGAGATTATAGCTTCCTTATTCTGATCCCCACTTGAACGTGCATCTAGGCTGAATGATTCAAGTGACGGAGGGAGTGCTTCTGGTCCAAGATGCTCCAACGCAACACAGCCATCTAGAACAAGAGTCTTGAGGCTAGTTGCCCACACACGTTTGGCAAGCCTTGTGTTGTACTATCCCTCGATAGGTCGAGGAACTCCAGCTTAATTGTATCTGTGAATTCATCCATTTTTCCTGTCTGCCAAGGGGATGTAGGCTCAATCACTCAAAGCTTGTGAAGGTCCTGCAGTTGTCGCCATGAAAAACAATGGCACCAAATCCTTCATTTCTTTATATGTATCTCCCTAATGTTTGCAGCCATCTGATCTATGATGTCTCCTGATAAATCCAACTCCCAGTCTGTGTGGCATATGTCTAGAATCCATAGGCTGTGAAAAAATTCCATTGCTGGCCTATCTTGCTTCTCATCTTCTTCTACTTGTTGATCCTTGCAACCATCTAGTCCGAGGAACTTTAAGTTGCGGCAACAATAGAAAGGAGGTGAAGAAAAACTGAAGATGCATCGGCCTAACTTGAGCACACCGAGTTTGTCTGATTGATGAAACATGTCATTAGGTAAGTGTCTTAATGGAGGATCAGATCCGCTTGCTGTTGCTGCAATGAAAAGGGACGTCGACTCTAGATGCACAACAGAGCTGTACTTGGAGAATATCCACCGTTCCGGAGGGGTCTTCAGTTTATGACCAAAAGAGGGCAAGGTATTAGATGAATAATCCTCTTTATTTATGTGTTGATGCAGAGCAGCTGCAACCTCCCATGTTTCGTCACTCTAACCTCCTTGTATAATCCCATCGCAGACCCAATAGCTAGAAGCATGAGTGGCCCAGTGGTAGTCCATGATGTTGCCTCCTTGAGAATTTAACGACAACAGATACAAGCAACACTCTTCAACTGCTTCGCCAAGCTTATTTGTGTGCCTAGCAATTTCTCTAGCCTCTTCTTTGAGCAAAAGATTCCAGTGATAACGAATACCATCAGAATAAAGAAAAAGATGGGAATCACCCACCTTCTCACTAATTCCTGGGTTGAGCCGAAGCCTTCCTCGAAATGTCCACAACACTTTACTAATGCCGAATGCAAACCATTTATCAGGCTGGGAAATCCCCAAGTCAGTCAAGTTAATTGTGATGTCGCTCCCATTATGAAAGACCACTAAACATTTGTGCACCATAAGGACTTGAAGGATCTCTCTTGCAAAAAAGATTATTTCAGCTCTGGAGCCTTCATCTATCCCTTTGAAATCATCTTCTTCATCTTGCTTATCAAAAATATCCATTACCCGCTAGGGAAGCTCTAGTTCTTGTGCGATTGTCCTCTGGAGTGCTCTTCGGCTTTTCCACCTGAAGCAATTGACGTGGACGATCTTGTCGAATTTGTTTAGCAGAGACGGTGGAGGGTGTTCAACTATGGCTGGAAGCACCGCCAAAGCAGCCAGGCCACACCATCCATCAAAATAGATGGCCTGGTGTGCAGCATTACTTGTATCCTCCAGATAAGAGATTATCCATCGCACCACTTGTTCGACGGTGTTCGGAGTAATCCTCTGCTTAATTAGTTGATGGCAATTAGTTGAGTTGGCTCACTTTAGCAGTTTTCGACTAGTACCATACAACATGCAAAAGGTACACCTACTATTTTTTTGTTATTATTAGGATCAAGACTAATTAATTAAAATGCAGGCATGGCCGGCACTCATACATGCTCATAGGACAGCAAGCCACCGCCGCCGCCGCCCCGCTCGCCGCGACGACCTGGACCACCACCAGGATCTCGTCAAAAACTAGGCGCCGCCCCGTACGTGCTTCACCGCGACCGCCCCGCCCGACCTCAGCCGTGTCAGGGAGCTCGTCCGCTGCCGCCCGACCCCCTGCTGCTCCTTGGGCTTCTCCACAACCAGGCCATCCTCTGCGCCCCTCTTCCTCTGCCCCCCATGCCTACTCTGCGCTACCATGCCATACCCCACCTCCCCCTCCACCTTCGCCCCTCCCCTCCTCTGCGTCGCTGCGGCATCGCGCCACCGCTGGATGGGGCGAGAGAGATGGCCAGGCAGCCGTCGGCCGGAACACCTCGCCCCAAGGTCGACACTGCCACGGCACCTGCACCCCGAGGCCACCCTGGCCGCCTACCCGAACAAGTCATCGCCACTTTATTGTTCGGAAAAACACACCAACACAATCTTGCAATGACTTGAACCGTTGCAGCAACAACAGCAGTCCAATCTTGCACTGTTTTGCTACCACCAAACCTACGCATGCAACACAGGGAATGATACAGCTGATTAATGGGACAGGAGTGTATCAAAGAATGCATAGATCGTTGAATGCATAACATGAGTAGATAAAGGAATTCGGTACACAGAGGGTCTTAAATTGGTCATAGAAGATGGTGGAAAAAATTGGGTCCATTTGAAGGGTCAGCTAAGTTGCTACTACTCTACACATATGTGTTTATTTTGTTTGCAGTTCTTCAGATAGTACACAACAGAGTATTTATTCAAGGTATGTTCACCAACTGCTACTACCATGCATATACTATTCCACACGCATGAAAAAAGTTTGAAAACATGAGAGAACGCATGTGTGTGTACCTTAGCAGTGTCAGGTCAGTTCATCGGAGCACCGACACTCTGTCTAGGGGCTTCTTGTAATATGACGAGTGGCACGGTTGGAAGAGGGAAGGGTCATGGCCAGCCTCCAACCCGTCCCACTCCATCTTCTCCCACCAGCCCTTCTCCCAGTCCACGATGGGACGGCTATCTCGGCCAACGGCTAGGAGACGCCTGAGACCCCAGCATCCCCTGAGCCATAACCTCTCAAGCCTGGGAGCAAGCATCTTGACCTCACATATATGCTGCAACTTATAGAGCTCATACAGGTGGATGTGCTTCAGGCTTGGGAACTCAAGTACAGTTTCTTCGAGGTTGGGATGAACAGGGAATACCATCTCTAGATCACCACAGTTGACAATGTGGAGACTTTCTAAATTGGGCAAATATGATCCTTGAATAGCCCACAACAATGGAAGCACAAATGCGAGCCTCGAGCAAGAGTACAGGTGTATGCTCCGCAGTTCCACAAATGAATCGGGGTCTGTGCCATCGTAGGTGTTTCCTTTGCTCCAAATGCAGCGCGCCATAGGGAGATCAGCCGCCCAAAAGGTCTCTATTTCTTGAAAGAGGATGGTACGATAGTTAGGGGTGAAGACTGTGTGCAGCTTGGGGCATCCCACCACATGGCACTGTTTTAGATGTTTCCATTCTAAATCCTCCCCATGTATGGACATCATATATTCAGGGATAACAGTGGTGATGGAAGAATTGTCATGCACATGCAGGGACTCAGCCTTCTCCATCACAAAAATGATTGCCTTGATTGCTTGTATGCTCTCTGTGGTAGTGTTGCTAATTCCCATACCAATCTCCACATGGAAGCTTGACGTCTGAAATTGCGATGTGATGTTGTAGTCATGTTCAACAGTTATGTTGTTAGTAGTCACACCTATGTTGCTGTTGTAAGAATGAATCGGGATTAATGACTTCGGCGGGGGTGGCCTGCATATTTCCACTAGTAGACATACAGAGGTTTATACTAAATCTATCCGCGTCCATCTTCCAAAACATATTCCAACTTGTTTGCACCAACATCTGAATGAATTTCATGTCCATCACAACAACCTATGCTTGATAATGACCATTTTTTAATTTCTCAAAATCTGGTGGTATTCTTCTGATCTCTTCTCCTCGAGTGTCAATGCATAACAAACTTACTTGGGGCATCCCTTTTTGTGACCAAAGCACAGCCCGGAGTTGCTCGCATCCCAACATCATGACCCGCTGGAGACATGGAACCACCACCACCTCAGTTGTGAGGTCAAGAGTCTTGACTTTTGTTCCTGAGAGGTCCAGCTCCTCAAGTTTTGGAAGTGATCCACGCAGTGTGAAGTCGGACAATCTTGCACAGCCAGCCATGGAGATGCGGGTTATTTTGGCTTCTTTGTAATCATTCTCTCTTGGTCTGGCATCTAAGCTGAATGATTGAAGTGATATAGGGAGTCCTTCAGCATTCTCCAAACCAACACAACCATCTAGAACCAGAGTCTTGAGGCTAGTTGATCTTGACAAGGTGGGCAAAACTGTGAATTCATCCTTTCCGCCCATCTCCCAAGAGCATGTAGGATCAATTACTCGAAGCTTGCGAAGGTTCTGCAGTTGTCCCGATGCAAAAATGATGTGCCAAAAAATTCCCTTTTTTATATGCATTTCCCTAATGTTTGCAGCCATCTGCCCTATTATCTCTGGTGACGAAGGAAGATCCCAATCTGTATTGCATATGTCTATCGCCCATAGGATCTTAAAAAAATCCATTGCTGGTATATCTTGTTTCTCGCCTTCTTCTGGTCGTTGATCCTGGCAGCTATCTAATCCGAGGAATCTTAAGTTGTGGCAAAAATGAAAAGGAGGAGACGAAAAACTAAAGGTGCAGCGGCATAATTTGAGCACACGAAGATTCTCCGATTGATGAAACATGTCATTAGGTAATGACCATAATGGAGGATCAGATCCGCTTGCGTCTGCTGCAGCAAGGAAAAATGACGTTGACTCTGGATGCACAATAGAGCTGTCCTTGGACAATATCCACCGCTTCGGAGGAGTCTCCATTTTATGACCAAAAGAGGGCAAGGTATTACATGAATAATCCTCTATATTTATGTGTTGATGCAGAGCAGCTGCAACCTTCCATGCTTCGTCACCCTGACCTCCCGGTATAAGCCCATCACAAACCCAATAGCTCGAAGCATGTGTGGCCCAGTTGTAGTCCATGATGTTGCCTCCTTGAGAATTTAATGACAGCAGATACAAGCAACACTCTTCAACAGATTCACCAAGCTTATCTATGTGCCCAGCAATTTCTCTAGCCTCTATTTTAAGCAAAAGATTCCACCCGAGATGACTCCACACATCGTAAAGAAAAAGATGTGAAGTATCCACCTTCTCACTAATTCCTGGGTTGAGCCGAAGCCTTCCTCGAAATGTCCACAATACCTTGTGTTTGGTGTCCGGATTCGTCCAAATCTTGCGTGGGGCCCTGCTTCGGTGATGCAGACACGCTGTCAAATTTTTGTTTACTTTCATGCATGCAATCACCAACAACATGTGTAACTAGCACTGTTCGGGTCTACCGGAAGCCACCTCCGAAGGACGTTTTTTTTCCACCTCCACAGAATGACCCAAAACTTTTTCCGCACCCAGGCAGCATCACCACAAGCATACATGCCAATTTTCAACAATTTTCTACGTTGCATGCATTTTCTACGGTTTTCCAGAGGAAAATACCCGGAAACAACGCCCGGACGTGACGCAACGTGCGTTTGGTGTCCGGATTCGTCCAAATCTTGTGTGGAGCCCTGCTTCGGTGATGCAGACTTGCTGCCAAATTTTTGTTTACTTTCATGCATGCAATCACCAACACCATGTGTAACCAGCACTGTTCGGGTCTATCGGAGGCCTCCTCCGAAGGACGTTTTTTTTCCAACTCCACAGAATGACACAATTTTTTTTATGCACTTGTACCATCATAACAAGCATGACTGCCAAATTTCATAGCTTTTTAACAATGTATGCATTTTATACAATTTGATGAAATTTTGCATTGACTTCTTTGTTGGGCATGCCAACCCGCTTGCAAAAAATGGGGTCATTCTGAAGCTGACCAAAATTTAACCTTCTTATGCGGAGGCCGTTCGGGTAGGAGCGAAGGGCCCGTCGCGAAGCATGTTTTTTTTCAACATCCTTGAAATGAACCCATTTTTTTTGTGCACTTGTACCATCATGACAAGCATGAATGCCAAGTATAATTGCTATTTAACAATGTACGCATTTTATACAATTTTACGGGTGAAAAACCCTAAAATAATTCCCGGACGTGACGCAAACCAATTTTCCTAAATTAGGATGTTAGTACATCATTCCTATGCATGTCATATTTGTTTTCTGAAAAATATTTACTCATTGTCTTTTGAGCATTTCACCTGATACATCTTTGCAAATTTTATGAACTCCATATTATTTTCTTTTGAGCATTTCAATGCTCATTGTCTGGTTTATTTTGCATATAAGTTATTTTCAAAAATTATATTAGGCTTGGAACTAGTGTTCATGTAGTATATATGAGTAGTACTATTTTACTGTATGCTATTAGTATTTTTTTTAGGAATTATCTGGTATTGTTATTTTACCAGAAATTGTTTCTGTAGCAGTTATTCTAAAAAAAACGCAGACGCACTGTGCAGTCGGGATGCACAGTGGCCCAACTGGAGCGAGCAGCGCGCAGCGTAGCGGTAGCAGCCACGGGCCCAGGAAGGCCGGCCCAACAGCGCACCCGCAGCCCTCCCTGTGTACTTTTTTTTCATCCCTCGCCCCCAGCCGCTGACCGGAGGGCCCCGCCCCACTTTCTTCCACCCCGAGCCGGACACTGACCGGAGGGCCCCGCACGCGCACCCGATGCCAAGTCCGCCTCGATCTCGCGCACGCCCCGGACAGCTCGCGAGGGAAACCGCTCCAGGAAGACCCGCGCCCCACAATCCGATCGCACATTATACACGAAATTCAAATTCCATTCATTTTTAGGATATTTTACATCGATTCAAATGGAATTTAAAAAAAAACCTAATCTACTCCTACTCCTCATCACTCATGGTGAGGTCGATAACCGGCGTGTCGCCGCCATCGTCGCCGCCGTCCTCGCCGCTGTCGCCGCTGCCATCCTCGTCGCTGCTCGGGTACCAGTCCTCCTCCTCCTCAGCCGCCGCCAGCGCCACATCCTGCTGCACCGCCGCCAGGGCTTGTTCTTCGACCAATGCCTCCTCCGTAGCCGCAGCGGCGGCCTCCTCCGCCGACTTCGCGATCACCGCCAGCAACCCAGGCGTGTCGTCGGGGTCGCCGTCCTGGTGCAGCACCGTCTGCTCCGGCGGGAGCGGGACCTCCGGTGGGGCACGTGGGGCCGGTTGGGCAGGTGGGGCCGGCGCGGCTGCACGACGGCGGGAAGGGCCGGCCTCCGCGGTAATGTCTCCTACGGGGAGTCCACGGGAGGCACGCTGGAATGCCCCGACGACGGTGTCGAAGCTTTGCCGGTCCAGAAACGACGGTGGCCTTTCCGGTTGTACCGGCCGCCGACGTGCCGCCGGAGCTCCTCCTTCGACGCCGGTGGGCCGAGGGTTGGGTAGCCATCGGCGGAGATTCGCCACGGCCGTGGCAGCTTCGCCGACGGCGGCACGTACAGCCCAAACAGGGCCAGATCTTCGGTCTGGCCGACAGTCAGGCTAGACGGCCAGTAGCCGGCCGACGCCGCCCCGTCGCTGTCAGAGTCGCTGGACATGCCGGCGTTGTGGAGGAAGAAGAGGGTGATGGGGCGGCGCGGTGGGGGGAGGGGAGAAGAGGTTGAGGGGAGGCGCGGTGGAGAGCAGCGCCGCGTCGGGTTTTATAGCCGCGCGGGGGCAGGTGAGGTGTCGTGGTGCCGGCGCGTGGCCGATCCACGGCGTTAATGCGCGCGGCAGCCCAGGCGCCAGCGCCAGCGCGCGGCAGCCGAGCCGGCCGACCGGTCATCGCGCGCGGTAGTCGAGGCGGCAGGGTGAGGCAAGCGGCGCGACAGGGCGAGGCGGTCGACCGACCGGTCCGTGCGGCGCGGCAGGGCGAGGCGGTAGACCGAGCGGTCCGATCGGCGCGGCAGGGCGAGGCGGCCGACCGACCGGTCAGTGCGGCGCCGCAGCCGAGGGAGAAGGCGGCGACGCGGTGGCACGGCAGGCGAGGAAGAAGGCGGCGGGGCAGTTGATTGGCAGGCGAGGTTAATGCGGTCAACCGCCGTAATGCGTGCACGACGTGGGCCCTTACCAAACCGGCGCGTTTGGTCTTAAAAAAACAATCCCGCCGTATCCGTATACGTACAGGAGCTGCGCGGCTGGGCGGGCGGGCGGCCACCTTTTTTAAATATGCCCATTCTGCCCCCGGTTATGAAGAGGTATCGGCGAATCGGGACCGTCTTTGTGTTAGGGGGGGGGGGGGTCTACTGAAGCAGAAGTGTTACTTTTATATTACTTGGTAGCAATGGATCCAAAAAGTTACTTGGCAGTGTTTGTTTGGCACAGAACTATAAATATTTTGAGTGGATTTGAGCTTTAGGGATACTACTCCATACTGCATTTTGAGGGATGGCGAAGGGTGTGAGGAAATTGTGCCGTGGTATCATCATGTGCAAAGGTAAACTATGCTGCAGGTAATTGCTATGCCGCATATGTCATGTAAAAGCACCCTTCCCCTGAACCCTACATGATACTATTTGTCATCTACGGATCTGAAACTGTACAGTACAGTACAGTAGGCGGGCTTATCTGCAACTAGGCCCCAATTTGGTGTCCGAATTATTAGGTTTCTTCTTCAAATGCAGCACGATCCATGATCATTTGCAGCCGAAGTCATGGTAATGTCTCCTGAGATGGTTAACTGGATCCATCTTAAAAGCAAACAAAAAAACATGATACACGAGGGATACTAGCATAAATAGTTAAGCTAACTGCAAGAACCCTACACAAATTAACCAAAGAATCGTCTCTAGCAGATCATTCGATCTCGCAGTCTAAGTGGAACTGTAGTGTACGGTGTCGCTGTCCGGTAATCAACCATCCTTGTTGAAGTTCGGCGACTCATCATGATCAACTAGCGCCAGCGGAGGCTGTGGCAGCTCAACGTGCTCTTGCTCGAGACCATGGACACTCCCCGGCGGCAGTAGCGCGGCGATGGCGTTGAAATACTCTGCCGGGACAGTGGCTCGGACAGGCTTCTCGAGAGTGGATTTTTGAGTTCCCAACTTCCCATGTAGGTGCACCACTTATGTTGGGCGTTCATTTTGTTGCAGCTACATGGGGATTTGTGCTGGTTCTACACAATTTGCAGTGTGTCGAGAAAAAAGAGTAATACTCCTGTATAAGAGGGAGGTTGAAGGAGAGATGGCGCAAAAAACAGAGAGATCTTTGTCCAAAAAAAAGCAGACGGATCTGCAGAGTGTGTACTTCTTTTACAACATGGGATGGGAACACATCTGAGTGAATCATTGGTGCAATTTGCAGCAAATATTACACATATATTTTAATTTACTCTTTGATTTCCGTTCTGTATAAACTAGGACCGGGCCGGGACGGTGCAGACAGGGACGATTTTAAGGGGGGGCAGGGGGGCTAGACCCCCCCCCCCCCCCCCCCCCAACGATCTCGTTATCCCTCGGTAGCGATTAGTTAGGAGCGCTATTTTTCTTGTAGCTGTCTTGCCCCCCCCCCCCCCCATGCTCCCATAGGCAAAAGCCAGCCCAAAGTTTCACGTACGTGTGTACACACAAGACACAACACCAAAGTCCAAAGGCCCAAATATATTAGCAAAAAGGAAAAAAGAAATACAGCCCAACGTGGATGGAAGACAAGGAGTTGGAGTTGGACTTGGCAGCAGTACGCACGCAGCCACGCACGGCACGATTTACGCACCGGCAGCGGCAGCGACGCATATCAGGTTTCTCTCTTTTCCTTCGTTTTCAATCTACGATCTGAAAAGCTAATAGCAGCCGCCGCCGGCCTCTAATCTAATCTCTCCATCGGTAAGATCCTAATTCCTCCGTCCGACTGTCCCCGAGAGGCCGAGACCCCGACGGCCAGACTCGCAGTCGTGCCGATCCGCAGGCCTGCAGCACGACGCAACACACACATGGATAACACTGAGCAATCAAACATGAAGAAAGGTCAGTTTTTCTAGCATTAGATTAATTTCGGCCTTAGAATTTAATTGTATGAGTATAGACATTAAAAGGTAATTAGAATTTCTTTGATTGTCCAATTGCGTTCGTGTAGACATGAAGAGAAAGAGAACTCAATCAATCCGTACTTTTTTCAAGCCAATTGGTTCAAGCAGTCAGCCATGTGAACATGATGGTAATACAAATAATGTGCAACCTAGCCAAGAGAACCATCCTAGTTGTGCTGAAGGTGATGCTCACACTAGTCAAGATGTGCCAGAAGTTACAGAACAAGCTACAGTTATAACCACAAAATATGATCGAGACCCAGGGAGACGTCCTCAAATTTGGCAACTCCCTCCGGAAAATCACGGATGTCTTGTGTGTCAAACTTCAACATAAAAGTTTGGATATTGCTAATGCATTGGATTGTGTTTCTAACACAAAGGCTTTGCTTGCTGAACTGAGAGAAGATGGATGGGAAAGTCTTTTTGAAGATGTGAAATTATTTTGTGTGAAACATGAGATTGACATCCCAGACATGGATCAAAGGTATGTCTCTTTACATATCTGGCTATCTCTCTATGTTCATTAAATTACAATGTAGAGATTTAGTCACCTACAGACTTACTCATCATTGTCTAAATCATGCAACTAATTCATGTTTTTATATATATTGCAATTATAGGTATGTTGATGTAACAAAATCTCGAAATAAGCATGACAACACCACCGTTATCCATCATTACAAAGTAGACGTGTTTAATGTTGCAATAGACCAACAAGTGATAGAGTTGAATGACCGATTCAGTTCTCAAGTTACGGAGCTTCTAGATCTTTGTTCATCATTGGACCCTGGACATGACACCTTCGACAAGTCCAAGATATGCACTCTGGTGGAAACATTCTATCTTGCTGATTTTTCTAGTCAAGAAAGAGATCGACTAGAGTGTGAATTACCACATTTCCAGCTTGATACATTGAACCATCCTGAGATCAAAAATTGCAAATCACTTGCTGATATGACAAAAGGAATAATTAAGACTGGCAAGTCTTCTGACTATCCTATGGTTGAGAGGTTGTTACGATTAGTAATAACTCTTCCGGTGTCAACTGCAACAGCAGAGCGAGCCTTTTCCGCAATGAAACTTGTCAAGACACGTCTTCGTAGTAAATTGGGAGATGATTTTCTTCGTCATTGCACTATAGTTTACATTGAGAAGGAAATAGCAGCCAAGTTTAGCTCTGAAGAAATTATTGAGATCTTTGATACTGGTGCTCGTAAATCCAGCTTCAAATTGATAGATATGTAATCTTATTATTATTGTGGAGCAACAGGCATACATTGACTATTTATATCTTTCAATATTTACTAAGTTATGTCGCCGTGTGTCAAAAAAAATTGTGCTTATAGTTCTTGCCCTCCCTATCTCCATTTTCTGGCTTCGTCCCTGGGTGCAGATTTTAGTAAAGAAAACAAATGGGACCTCTAGGGGCTGAGGAAACTGCAGCTCTGCAGGGCACCGTCAGGCTATGCTACAGTGGCCTTTAGACCACTGTGCACGGTACATAGTCAAATAGGTCAGTCTAGATGCACTGAGGATGTGTTTGGTTGCATTCTTATCTCAGCATAGTTGGTTTCTCTTCTCAGCACCCCTCTTCATGCATGCTCCCCTCATGCATGCTCCTAGTGTATTTGTGTTAAGCTAGTGTGGACTCATGCGCCCTTCATACACTCTACCAAACACCCAAAAATGGGTCAAGAAGGGAACTTTTGAATTCATGCACCCTTCATACACCCTACCAAACACACCCTGATAAGCTTCTGCCCGTGCAGCAGGCTGCACACAAATCACGACGCAGCTGGACGGCGGAGATAGCGCGTGTACGTGCAGGGGGTTTAGTCACAACTTTCCCTTCTTGGTCCTGTCGGGCCCCACCGGCACGCCGTCCTCCCCGTAGATTTCCTTCGGTGGCGCGCAGTGTGACGTAGCCTGTAGAGAGCGGGCACGCCCTTCTTGCCGGCGCAGTTGCTCCTGGCGCTGCTTGTGAATTCTTTTTTTTCCTTTTCGAAAAGTAGGTTGAACCCCCCGCCTCTGCATCATTGTGATGCACACACAGCCATTTTTATTAATTATTAAATACAGTACATAACAAAGACAACCACGCTCAAACCATTACAAGGTGTGACAAAAACACCTACGCCTAAGTCGACTTCTTCCGCGGCAATGCCTTCGAGAAGGGATAACTGTCCTCGCGCCATCGTTGCCATGTCCGGCCGGAGATGACCTAGATAAGGATTTTCATCCAGGTTGCCGAGACCAGTCAACGAAGACCAGCACAACGACAAGTAGACAACGCCTTCAACAAGGTGATGACGCAAGTTCGTCACTGCAGAGTCCGACCAACAAAAGTCCGGACAAGAGTTTTCACCCTCGATATGAAGTGGTGTTCCAATCAGCATCTTGAAGATGGATCGTTCGATAGTCTCATCCGTCAGTACTCCACGCCAGGGCCAAAGGCACTAGCAGATTGTTGGGATGTCATCCCACCTTAGACAACCGCCATGGCCGTCAGGGGGATGCCCATGTCTCGGCGCGGATCTAGCCGCTGCCACTCCACACCGGCGAGAGTCACACTGGATCATCCACCATACCGCCAGAGCCACTGCCCCAGTGGTAGATACTGGCGGGGAACTGCCGGTGCATCTCTTGCGCCTTGAACCTTCTCGTGCGATGGCCGCTGCCTTCGCACCAGGAGAAAACCCCAATTGCGCCGCCAGCGAGCACCCACGGCGTCATACGCGACCACCGCCGTTGTGCCTGCAAATATGCCGACGTGCTTGCATATGCGTCGTTGCGCCCCTTAATCTACTTGTCGCGGTCGCCGTGGGCCGTCGCCCTCACCGCAATGACCTCGAGAGGCCGCTGCCGCCGCCATGACTAGACCTCACATGATGCTACCATCTCCATCTGTGCCGATGTGACAAATGGAGGCCACCACCGCTACGTCCCAAGGAGGTCGCCATCGCCTCTTTGCCTCCCCGACCGCCTTCTCGTGCACGTGCGCTGCCGCCTGCGTGACCACCATCATCGCCTGCAACCGCCATCCTCCACGAGACATTCAAGGAGCGCCCGTCGTTCGCTCGCGCCGAGGTCGTGCACATCCACGACCCCCTTCCCCGCTGCCATGTGGGCCTCACCCTCGCCGGCCATGGTGCAGCAGACATGGTCGTCGGTGGGCAACTTCTCCAGCGCGGCCCTATGCAGCGCCTCCTCGTGGATGCAGGCCCGATCCGTCCGGACGATCGAACGTCTGTCGCAGTCGTGGGGAACCAATGTGTCGATCCTGCTCTCCCGGGCATCCCCAGTGAAGACGAGCAGGTGCGGGCTGACAGGCGCCGGCGCGTCATCATCTGAAACCCACCCCATGGCTTGCTTGGCCGATGCATCTCCGGCCAGCCAAAGAGTGAGCTTGCACCGGCAGGAGATCCCGCCCCCTGGTCCTTGCTGCCGTCACCTGCTGTGCGGGCTTTTCCCGTGCCGCCGGCTGCCAGGTGCTGCAGGGAGGGGCAACAGGGATGACGAGCACCGCCAGTCCGCCACCTAGGCCGTCGTGGGCGAGGGGGCTGAAGAATTGCCCCTCCGTAATTTTTGGATCGGGTGGTTTTTTCATAAAACTTGGTCGCGCTGAGGAACCACCATGTGTGTTCGCCCGCGCGGGTGCTCGCCGGCGAATGTTGCTGCCGTAGCGCGTCGGGGTTGTTGCCATAGACGTTGGCTTGGAAGATAAACCCCGCACGTGAGGCATCTCGTTGTCGCCGCTGATCCACCGGTCCAGGCTGTCCTCCTGCATCGGGCTGAAGTAGACGTCGGGGATCCAACAGCTCTTCATCTCTCAGGATAATAAGCTGGAGGAGGTACACCGCCACTTTAGTGAGCATCTTGGGCAGGCTATCCCGCGCCCCCCGCGGCCCATCACCCTTGGCTGGCGCGCGCTCGGGATTGAGGCGCACGACCTGGGACATCTTGACGACCCCTTCTTGGAGGAGGAGATCAAGGTGGCCATCTTCTCCTGTCCCGGCGAGAAGGCGCCGAGCCCAAATTGATTCACAGGAAACTTCTACAAAAAATTCAGGGACATTGTTAAAGCTGCCATTGTCACAGCGTTCAAGCAAATGTTTGACTTGAGGAGCCGCCGCCTTGGGTTATTAAACTCCGCATCCATTGCCTTGCTGCCCAAGAAGGCAGATGCCTCGCAGGTTGCTGATTTCAGGCTTATCAGCCTCACGGACAGCTTCGGAAAATTCTACTCCAAGCTTATGGTGAACAGACTCGGGCCTCTCATGAACCGCATAATCTCCAGGAACCAATGTTCCTTCATCAAGCGGAGGTGTATCCATGACAATTTCATGTACACCCAGAATGTGATCAAGGATCTACATAGGACCAAGACACGCGGCCTCTTCCCGAAGTTAGATATCGCCAAGGTGTTCGATTCCATGAGCTGGGAATACATCCTCGAGGTCTTGCAGGTGTTGGGTCTTGGACCTAGATGGAGGGAGTGGGTGGCCCTCATGCTCTCCTCGGGCACCTCCACGGTGTTGTTTAATGGCGAGCTTGGGTCGGGCTTTAGGCACGACAGGGGATTGCGGCAAGGGGACCCCCCTCTCCCCATTGCCGTTCATCATTGCCATTGACCCGCTCATGCGGTTGTTTGACCTTGCGAGTTCTGCAGGGCTCTTCAATCCTATTGAGAGGTGGGTGCGTGTCGCTTTATGCGGATGATGCCGCCATCTTCGTGCACCTGGACAGTGACGACCTGCTCTGCCTCTTTGGCAAGGCCACAGGTCTGCAGATAGCATACTAAAGAAAGAGCGAGGTTTTTCCGATTGCTTGCCAGGGATTGGACATGGAGCACATCCTTGGGTTCTTTCCTTGCCAGCAAAAGGAATTCCCATGCAGGTATATATGCCGTTCCCATCGTGAATGAAGGTTAAGAAAAAGGTTGCCTAAACTAGTTTCCTAGTCTAGCATACTTGTAGAGACCTGTTCTTCATCCTGTATCTCTCTCTCTCTATTCTTCTTTTCTTTTTTTTGCGATGGTGTATCTATCTATCTCCACGAAATTATCCAGAAAATCCCAAAAAATCGCAGCTAATTAGGATGTATTCCCTTCGGGACCTGACACCCAGACCCTCGCAGAAGAAGAACGGGGATACTCTCAAAAAAAAATGATGGAGAACGGGGATCCCGTTGGTCAGTGTTGTTGTGTACGCAGCGTTATAATCCGTGCCCAATGCCCTTCCCCATTCCAATGTCACACGCTATCCCTCCCCTACCTCCGGCCATTGATCTGTGGTGGCCTCTCCGACGTCCCCTCGGCCACACTAGTAGAAAACAGGACTTTGATCCTGGCCAGATCAGAGTATTAGTCCCAGTCGTTTTACGAACCGGAACTAATGGGAGCATCAGTCCCGGTTCGAGAGGCTAGGACGCCGGCCGGGCCTCGACAGGCATCAGTCCCGGTTCAGCTGGGACCTTTAGTCCCGGTTTGAGCCACGAACCGGGACTAAAGGGGTGGTGGCAACCGTTCGCCTGGCACGAGCCCTTTTAGTCCCGGTTCGTGGATCAAACCGGGACTAAAGGTCCCAACCGTTCAAATCCCGCGCCTTGGAAGTTGTTCCGCGCGAGATCATTTCTCCGACGTCCCCAACGCTACAGTAAACGCGACCGACCTCCATTTCTGTTAGTCTCCCTCTCCTCTCTTCTTCCCCATCCTCCACCATGAATCCAATCACTCGCTACGGGAACGTGCTCGCACATGGCACGACCAATCTCCATGTCGTCTACACGAACGACAGCGCAAAAGTGAAGGATTTTCTTTCCATGTTCGAGGAATGGCTTCAAGAGGAGGAACACAAGTTCATGGGCCTCGATCTCGAGTACACGGTCGATGGTCGCAATGTTGCCGTCGTCCAACTTTATTTCAAGCAACATGTCATGGTCTTCCAGTGGGCAAGGTAATACGAAACTTGTCATAGTTTTAATTGGGGCTTTTCTTTGATTCATAGGATAGGAAAATTGCATAGGAATAGGAGGATTGGGAATGTCGAGAACATGTCATAGTTTCCTTGATTCATAGGAAAAATGCATAGGAAAATTGGGGCTTTTCTTTGATTCATAGGAAAATTGGGGCTTTTCTTTTGATTCATAGGAAAATTGCATAGAAATAGAAAATTGCATAGGAATAGGAGGATTAGGAAAATTGCATAGGAATAGGAATAGGAGGATAGGAGTAGGATAGGAAAATTGCATAAGAATTTTCCTTGTAGTTGCATATTGGCCATCGTGGGAGAACATGTCATAGTTTAGGGGCTTCTTTTGATTCATAGGATAGGAAATGCATAGGAATAGGAAACTTGCTATGATTCTTATTATACTTGTTATGATTCTTATTATACTTGTGCCGAATTATACTTGTTATGATTCTTATTATACTTGTTATGATTCTTATTATACTTGTTCTAAATTATACTTGTTATGATTCTTATTATACTTGTTATGATTCTTATTATACTTGTGCCGAAATATACTTGTTATCATTCTTATTATACTTGTTCTAAAATATACTTGTTGCAGCAGTATTTAACACATTTGTTCCATTTTGTTGTTGCAGTAGTGACAAGCACTGTCCAAAACTCATGGAGTTCCTTCACAGCGGCATATATTTTGCTAGCGTTGATATAACGAATGACAAGATCAAGATGAGGCGCACCTGGGGTATTGAGATACTAGCTGAATGCCACATTGATCTTCAGGGCAGGTTCAGGCTTGAGCATGACAAGACTTCAATGGCTGATATGGCAGCCGCCCTGGTCGACGCTGATATGAAGACAAAATTCCCCAAGTCAGGGCACAAACATTGGGAGAAGACCCCACTTGACCCTATCAACATTGAGTATGCAGCAATAGATGGGTACGTTGCATACGAGTTGTACCGCAGGATTGGAATCTTCAATTATGGGCAGCATCACCTCGTACCGCTAGTACCACCACCAGTGCCCCATGGGTCTCCTGCTTGGGGGTATTCTGATCCGAACGACGAGTAGTGTTTGTAATGGCGAACACTTTTATCTCTATTATGTAGTGCTTGGGGGTCTCCTGATCCGGACGAGTAGTGTTTGCAATCCGGAAGAGTAGGATTGGTATCTTCAATTATGCAGTACTTTCTGTAAAGGATATCTGAACTATTATTTCTATTATGTCCCTGTTTAAGTACGGTTTGTGTGTAAAGAATATTTAGTATGATGTGAGCAAGCTTTCTGAAGCATTGTGATGTATGTGATGAAGATTGTCCATGGTTACGGCGCAATAAACAAGGGACACACGCGAAGAAAAAGTTTTATACCCCAAGATCCCACTCTGGGATGTGATTGGCTTCACCGTCATCACTTTCTTCTCTAGTTTTATAGCACCATTCAAAGCCACATCATCAATTTTCAACCCTTTCTGATTTCATTCGCTATTTTTGATTAAAACACCTATTTAAAATAACCAAAAAATTACCAAATTGAACATACTGATAAAACATACTAATATTAAACAGCAGGAAAAAGAATCAGTCAAAAATCTATTTTTAAAGTAAAGTTATTCACAAACTAGTGATTCACACAAATTTCAAAGCATTCAAATTTAAACTATTCAAATTTGAAAACTACTGGCACTAACAGAAAGTTTATAATTTTTGAGACCTAAACCAAAAAGATTCACTCAAAAACTATAAATATTTGGCTGTAAGTAGAAACAAAAGAAAAAAATAAAGCAAAAAAAATGGAAAAGACCTGGGACTAAAAAGTTGACATAACATATGCAAAAAATAAAAAAAATGCCCGCCTACTATGCCACCACGGCCTGCATACGACTAGAAACCCAACTATATATGGGCCAGGATGCAGGCCCGCAGGGCAAGTAGGCCCCACAGGGCAGATATTAACGTTAGGCATGTACTGCCTGCTTTAGAGAGGAGCTCGGGAGGGATATCTGATAACCCACAAGTATAGGGGATCGCAATAGTTTTCGAGGGTAGAGTATTCAACCCAAATTTATTGATTCGACACAAGGGGAGCCAAAGAATATTCTCGAGTATTAGCAGCTGAGTTCTCAATTCAACCACACCTGAAAGACTTAATATCTGCAGCAAAGTATTCAGTAGCAAAGTAATATGGAAGTAACGACAACGATGGCAAAAGTGACAGTAGCAGTTTTGTAGTGATTGTAACAGTAGCAACGGAAAAGTAACTTAGCAAAGATCAATATGGAAAAGCTCGTAGGCAATGGATCAGTGATGGATAATTATGTCGAATGGCATTCATCATGCAACGGTTATAACATAGGGTGACACAGAACTAGCTCCAATTCATCAATGTAATGTAGGCATGTATTCCATATATAGTCATACATGCTTATGGAAAAGAACTTGCATGACATCTTTTGTCCTACCCTCCCGTGGCAGCGGGGTCCTAATGGAAACTAAGGGATATTAATGCCTCCTTTTAATAGAGAACCGGACCAAAGCATTAGCACTTAGTGAATACATGAACTCCTCAAACTACGGTAATCACCGGAAAGAATCCCAGTTATTGTCACCCTGGGGGATGCGGATCATAACTCATAATAGGTGTCTACAACTTGCAAGATAGGATCAAGAACACACATATATTCATGAAAACATAATAGGTTCAGATCTGAAATCATGGCACTCGGGCCCTAGTGACAAGCATTAAGCATAGCAAAGTCATAGCAACATCAATCTCAGAACATAGTGGATACTAGGGATCAAACCCTAACAAAACTAACTCGATTACATGGTAAATCTCATCCAACCCATCACCGTCCAGCAAGCCCACGATGGAATTACTCACGAACGGCGGAGAGCATCATGAAATTGGTGATGAAGGATGGTTGGTGATGACGACGGCGTCGATTTCCCCTCTCCGGAGCCCAAATCAGTCTCCAGATCTGCCCTCCCGAGGAAGAACAGGAGGTGGCGGCGGCTCCGTATCGTAAAACGCGATGAACTCTTCTCTCTGATTTTTTTCTCCGTAAATAGGAATATATAGGAGTGGAAACGAGGTCGGAGGAGCAACAGGGGGCTCACAAGCCACAGGAGCGCGCCCTCGGGGGGTGGGCGCGCCCCCCTGGCTTGTGGCCAGGTGGTGGGCCCCCTGCAGTTGATTCTTTCGCCAGTATTTTTTATTAATTCCAAAAATATTCTCCGTAAATTTTCAGGTCAATCCGAGAACTTTTATTTCTGCACAAAAATAACACCAAGGCAATTCTGCTGAAAACAACGTCAGTCCGGGTTAGTTCCATTCAAATCATGCAAATTAGAGTCCAAAACAAGGGCAAAAGAGTTTGGAAAAGTAGATACGTTGGAGACGTATCAACTCCCCCAAGCTTAAACCTTTGCTTGTCCTCAAGCAATTAAGTTGATAAACTGAAAGTGATAAAGAAAAACTTTTACAAACTCTGTTTGATCTTGCTGTTGTAAATATTTCTAACTGATGTGCAGATTTTCAGTAAAGATTATGAACTAACCACATTCACAATAACATTTAGGTCTCACATTTACTCATATCAATGGCATAATCAACTAGTGAGCAATAATAATAAGTCTCGGATGACAACAATTTTATCAAAACAATCATAATACAATATGACATAATGGTATCTCGCTAGCCCTTTCTGAGACCGCAAAACATAAATGCAGAGCACCTCTGGAGAACAAGGACTGACTAGACATTGTAATTCATGGTAAAAGAGATCCAGTCATACTCATACCCAAAATAAATTAATAGCAAAGCATACAAATGACGGGAGTGCTCTCTAACTGGTGCCTTTTATGAGAGGGTGATGACTCAACAGTAAAGTAAAATAGATAGGGCCTTCACAGAGGGAAGCATTGATTTGCAGAGGTGCCAGAGCTCGAACTTTTAAAACAGGGAAGAATAATAATTTTGAGCGGTATGCTTTCATTGCCAACATAACAACTAAGAGATCTCGATATCTTCCATGCTAGATACATTATAGGCGGTTCCCATACAGAATAGTAAAGTTTTTACTCCCCCTCCACCAAATCAGTCACACTCCACGGCGGGCCGAATCCACGGGTACCGTCCATCCAAACACAATCTTGGGGGAGTTTTGTTTATTATATATTGATTTGAATTTTGAGCGTGGGACTGGGCATCCCAAATACCAGCCACTTTCTCGTGAATGATAGTGAATAAACACATCTCGTGAGAATAACCCACCTAGCATGGAAGATACTGACAGCCCCCAGTCGCTACATGAGCGATTTGGGCATACAAAACGGAATATTTATTTGAAGGTTTGGAGAGTGGCACATGCAAATTTACTTGGAACGGCAGGTAAATACCGCATATAGGTATGTATGGTGGACTCATATGGAACAACTTTGGGTTTATGGAGATGGATGCACAAGCAGTATTCCCGCTTAGTACAAGTGAAGGCTAGCAAAAGACTGGGTAGCGACCAACTAGAGAGCGACAATAGTCATAGACATGCTTTGAGATTAACCAATATTGAATACAAGCATGAGTAGGATATAAATCACCATGAACATAAACATCGTGGAGGCTAAGTTGGTTTTGTTTCAACTACATGCGTGAACATGTGCCAAGTCAAGCCACTCGAATCATTCAGAGGAGGATACCATTCTATCATACTACATCACAACCATTTTAATATGCATGTTGGCACTCAAGACAAACCATTATTCACTCTTAGCTAATTAAGCATGGCATGAGTAACTATAATCTCTAATTGTCATTGCAAACATGTTCAACCCATAATGAGCTGAATCCTGAACGATGAGCTAATCATATTTACAAAAACAAAATAGGTCGAGTTCATACCAGCTTTTCTCCATCTCAATCACTTCATCATATATCGTCATTATTGCCTTTCACTTGCAAGACCGAACGGTGTGATCAATAATAAGAGTGCACGTGCATTGGACTAAGCTGGAATCTGCAAACAATAACTCAAAGGAGAAGGCAAGGTAATATGGGCTTTCTGATAGATAAACAATAATGCATATGAGAGCCACTCAACATGTCATCGTGGTCTTCTCCTTATGACCCAAAGAAGAAAGAAAAACTATTTACACGGGAAATCTCCCAACAAGCAAAAGAAGAACGAGAAATCTTTTTGGGTTTTTCTTTTAATACTAGAACTAAACAAACTAGAAAATAAAGCTAGAACTAATTTTTTGGATTTTCTCAAGGTTAACTAAACACACAAGAAGAAAGCAAAAAGAAGAAATAACTACCGTGGATGGTCCAATGAAAAAGTATGAACACCGACAACTGGAGTGAAGTGTGTGAACATGAATGTAATGTCGGTGAGAAATACGTACTCCCCCAAGCTTAGGCTTTTGGCCTAAGTTGGTGTAGGGCCACGGCTGGCCCGGATAATATCCGAAGTCATAATTGGGATGGTACTGGACTGCGGCGGCTACTGCCTGAATAGCTGCAGCGTGCAGGCGAGCGGCTTCCGCCTCTCTCTCATACTCATTTTCCTCCTCTCTGGTTATAAAGCATCTTCGTTTTTCCTGAAAGTTAAAGAAGGCAGGAGCAGGAAGAGTAATATGGACAGCACGCTGTCTGTCAAAAATTAGTCGGTACAGGATGGACTGTTCGTCCCTCTCAAGGAACTGGTAGCGCACCAAAGCCTCATAATCAAGAAAAGCAGGGGGTAATTCAATACCATTCTCTCTTATGGGTACCCCAAGATACTTAGCTACACGAGTGGCATAAATTCCACCAAAGAAATCTCCATCCTTAGCGTTAAGATGTAATCTCCTAGCAATAATAGCCCCTAAGTTATATCGTCTATCTCCCATGACCGCACTTTTAAGAATACTGAGATCAGGTACGCAAAGGTGGCTATGGTCATGTTTACCGTTAATGCATCTACCTATGAAGAGAACAAAACAATGTATGGCAGGAAAGTGAATGCTCCCCAATGTAGCTTGTGTAATGGTTCTAGTTTCTCCCACCGTGATGCTAGCAAGGAAATCATTATATTCATTTTTATGAGGATCGCTATGGCTACCCCACTGTGGAATTTTGCATGCATCATTAAAATCCTCTAGGTCCATGGTATAGGACTTATCATAAAGATCGAATAGAACAGAATGAGAATTACGCCTGGATGAAAATTCAAACCTCCGCACGAAAGAATCGGTGAGTTGATAATATTGCTTGCATCGGTCTGAAATAATATCCTCAAGGCCAGCATTCCTTATGTACGCATAAAACTCTTCCTTGAACCTGGCATTGTCCATGAATTGATCCGACGGCCATTCACAAGGCCGCACTTGAGCTTCCCTCGGTGGTTCAAAGTCGGGCTCGCGTAATGCGAGCCTCGGGGTCTTCTTGCTCGAGGAACCACCTTGGTATATTCTCCTTAACATCATTTCTTTCTCTGAAAAAATTCTGAAATTTTTGGTGACTCTAATTAAAAGTAAACAAAACTCAACAAAACTCATAGCAACTACTCCCACAAGTGCCTAGAAGCTATCACATGCATCAAAACTACTTGGGACCATACAAATTTGACATGCAAGCTCAAGAACAAGGTCACCACAGCAGCAAAAATTTGCAATATATAAAGCACTAGAACAAAAACTAATTGGACCATTGGAGGAGTCACATACCGATGAGCAATCCCCTAAAATAGTTTTGCAAATGGAGCTTTGAGCAAGGAGATCGAAAATGGCAGCAAAATGAGCTAGAACATGGGTTTGAGCAATGGTGGGATTTTTTCTGGGTGAAGACGAAGTGGATGGTGGCTGGAATAAGTGAGGGGGCCCCACGTGGGACCCACAAGCCAGGGGGGCGCGCCCAGGGGGGTGGGCGCGCCCTGCAGGCTTGTGGCCCACTGGTGCAGCCCCCTGATGCATACTTAGTGCCAAAAATTCTAAAATATTCCAGAAAAAATCATACTAAATTTTCAGGGAATTCTGAGGACTTTTATTTTCAGGTCATTTTTCTATTGCACGGATAAAATGGAAAACAGAGAAATAATAGCATTTTCACTCAATTGAAACTAAGGAACAGAAAATAACAGTTGGGTACAGAAGGTTGTGCTTTCTAAATTCATTCATCTCATGCTCATTAAAAAGAATCCATCAATAAGGTTGATCAAGTCTTATTGACAAACTTTTTCCGAAGGACATGGAACCGGAGAATTTTCGAATAACACTAGGTTACCTCAATGGGGATATGCATGTCCCCAACAATAAGTATATCATATTTCTTTTTGGCAGTAGGAAGAGGGAATTCAAAGTCTCCAATAATAATCGTTGAAATCTTTTCAATGGAGTTGATACTATGAACTTGAGGTTGTTTCTTCGGGAAGTGTATCGTATGCTCATTACCATTAACATGAAAACTGACATTGCCCTTATTGCAATCAATAACAGCCCCTGCAGTATTCAAAAAGGGTCTACCAAGGATGATCGACATACTGTCGTCCTCGGGAATATCAAGAATAACAAAGTCCGTTAGAATAGTAACATTTGCAACCACAACAGGCACATCCTCGCAAATACCGATGGGTAAAGCAGTTGATTTATCAGCCATTTGCAAGGAGATTTCAGTAGGTGTCAACTTATTCAAATCAAGTCTACGATATAAAGAGAAAGGCATAACACTAACACCAGCTCCAAGGTCACATAAGGCAGTTTTAACATAATTTCCTTTAATAGAGCATGGTATAGTAGGTACTCCGGGATCTCCTAGTTTCTTTCGTATTCCACCCTTAAAAGTATAATTAGCAAGCATGGTGGAAATCTCAGCTTCCGGTATCTTTCTTTTATTTGTCACAATATCTTTCATATACTTAGCATAAGGAGACATTTTCAGAATATCAGTCAAGCGCATACGCAAAAAGACAGGTCTAAGCATTTCAACAAAGCGCTCAAAATCTTCATCATCCTTTTTCTTGGATGGCTTAGGAGGAAAGGGCATGGGTTTTTGAACCCATGGTTCTCTTTCTCTACCATGCTTCCTAGCAATAAAGTCTCTTTTATCATATCTCTTATTCTTAGGTTGTGGGTTATCAAGATCAACAGCAGGTTCAATCTCCACATCATTATCATTACTAGGTTGAGCATCAACATGAACATCATCATTAATATTATCACTAGGCTCATGTTCATCACCAGATTGTGTCTCAGCATCAGAAATAGAAATATCATTTGGATTCTCAGGTGTATCTATAACAGGTTCACTAGCAGCATGCAAAGTCCTATCGTCATTCTTTTTCCTACTCTTATTGGAACGACTAGGTGCATCAGTATTAACTCTCTGAGAATCTTGCTCAATTCTCTTAGGATGGCTCTCAGGATACAAAGGTTCCTGAGTCATTCTACCACCTCTAGTCACAACTTTAACAGAATGATCATTGTTCTTACTATTCATTTCATTAAGCAAATCATTTTGAGCCTTAAGTACTTGTTCTACTTGGGTAGTTACCATGGAAGCATGTTTACTAATAAGTTTAAGATCATTGACAGTTCTACACAAATAATCACCCAAGCGATCAAGCATGTAAGCATTATGTTTCAATTGTCTACTAACATAAGCATTGAAATTTTCTTGGTTCACAATAAAATTATCAAACTCATCCAAGCATTGGCTAGCAGACTTATTATAGGGAATATCTCCTTCATCAAATCTACGGAGAGAATTTACCTCTACTACCTGTGTCGGGTTATCAAGACCATGTATTTCTTCAATAGGTGGTAGATTCTTAACATCTTCAGCTTTAATACCTTTTTCTTTCATAGATTTCTTTGCCTCTTGCATATCTTCAGGACTGAGAAATAGAATACCTCTTTTCTTCGGAGTTGGCTTTGGAGGTGGTTTGGGAATAGTCCAATCATTATCATTGCTCATTATATTATTCAATAGTAGTTCAGCTTGTTCAACAGTTCGTTCCCTGAAAACACAACCAGCACAACTATCTAGGTGGTCCCTAGAAGCATCGGTTAGTCCATTATAAAAGATATCAAGTATTTCATTTTTCTTGAGAGGGTGATCAGGCAAAGCATTAAGTAATTGGAGAAGCCTGCCCCAAGCTTGTGGGAGACTCTCTTCTTCAATTTGCACAAAGTTAAATATTTCCTGCAAGGCAGCTTGTTTCTTATGGGCAGGAAAATATTTTTCAGAGAAGTAATATATCAAATCCTGGGGACTACGCACACAACCAGGAGCAAGAGAATTAAACCATATCTTAGCATCACCCTTTAATGAGAAAGGAAACAACTTAAGAATATAATAATAGCGAATTTTTTCCTCATGAATAAATAGGGTGGCTATATCATTCAATTTAGTAAGATGTGCCACAACAGTTTCAGATTCATAACCATGGAAAGGATCAGATTCAACCAAAGTAATTAACTCAGGATCGACAGAGAATTCATAATCGTTATCAGTAACAAAGATAGGTGAAGTAGCAAACTTAGGATGATATTGCTTTCTAGCATTCAGAGATTTTTCTTTCCACTTGCGAAGCAATTTCTTAAGATCATCTCTATCCATAACATAACCTTCAGGGATATCAGGCAATTCATATCTAGGAGAGCTAGGTCTAGCAGGTGTATCATAGTGTTCAGTTTCAATAATTTCATCAGATTCAGAGATATCATCAGTTTCAGCATTCACTCTAGCAATTTGTTCATCAAGAAATTCACCCAGTGGCACCGTATTATCAAGCAAAGTATCATCATAAGCATCATGCATAGCAGAAGTGGCATCATCAATTACTTGCGACATATCAGAATTACTAGCAGGTGGTGGTGTCGCAAATTTACTCATAACAGAAGGTGAATCAAGTGCAGAGCTAGATGGCAGTTCCTTACCTATCCTCGTAGTTGAGGGGTAGATCTTAGTTTTAGCATCTTTCAGATTCTTCATAGTGATCAACAGATATATATCCCAAGTGACTCAGAGAATAGAGCTATGCTCCCCGGCAACGGCGCCAGAAAAAGGTCTTGATAACCCACAAGTATAGGGGATGGCAACAGTTTTCGAGGGTAGAGTATTCAACCCAAATTTATTGATTCGACACAAGGGGAGCCAAAGAATATTCTCGAGTATTAGCAGCTGAGTTGTCAATTCAACCACACCTGAAAGACTTAATATCTGCAGCAAAGTATTCAGTAGCAAAGTAATATGGAAGTAACGGCAACGATGGCAAAAGTGACAGTAGCAGTTTTGTAGTGATTGTAACAGTAGCAACGGAAAAGTAACTTAGCAAAGATCAATATGGAAAAGCTCATAGGCAATGGATCAGTGATGGATAATTATGTCGGATGGCATTCATCATGCAATGGTTATAACATAGGGTGACATAGAACTAGCTCCAATTCATCAATGTAATGTAGGCATGTATTCCATATATAGTCATACGTGCTTATGGAAAAGAACTTGCATGACATCTTTTGTCCTACCCTCCCGTGGCAGTGGGGTCCTAATGGAAACTAAGGGATATTAAGGCCTCCTTTTAATAGAGAACCGGACCAAAGCATTAGCACTTAGTGAATACATGAACTCCTCAAACTACGGTAATCACCGGAAAGAATCCCAGTTATTGTCACCCTGGGGGATGCGGATCATAACTCGTAATAGGTGTCTACAACTTGCAAGATAGGATCAAGAACACACATATATTCATGAAAACATAATAGGTTCAGATCTGAAATCATGGCACTCGGGCCCTAGTGACAAGCATTAAGCATAGCAAATTCATAGCAACATCAATCTCAGAACATAGTGGATACTAGGGATCAAACCCTAACAAAACTAACTCGATTACATGGTAAATCTCATCCAACCCATCACCGTCCAGCAAGCCCACGATGGAATTACTCACGAACGGCGGAGAGCATCATGAAATTGGTGATGAAGGATGGTTGGTGATGACGACGGCGTCGATTTCCCCTCTCCGGAGCCCAAATCAGGCTCCAGATCTGCCCTCCCGAGGAAGAACAGAAGGTGGCGGCGGCTCCGTATCGTAAAACGCGATGAACTCTTCTCTCTGATTTTTTCTCCGTAAATAGGAATATTTAGAAGTGGAAACGAGGTCGGAGGAGCAACAGGGGGCCCACAAGCCACAGGGGCGCGCCCTAGGGGGGTGGGCACGCCCCCCTGGCTTGTGGCCAGGTGGTGGTCCCCCTGCAGTTGATTCTTTCGCCAGTATTTTTTATTAATTCCAAAAATATTCTCCGTAAATTTTCAGGTCAATCCGAGAACTTTTATTTCTGCACAAAAATAACACCAGGGCAAATCTGCTGAAAACAGCGTCAGTCCGGGTTAGTTCCATTCAAATCATGCAAATTAGAGTCTAAAACAAGGGCAAAAGAGTTTGGAAAAGTAGATACGTTGGAGACGTATCAATATCGCAGCGGGGCTGATAAACAGGTGCGAGTGCCTCTCGTTTGGCGAGGTGGGACTAAACTTCCACCACGCCAGGACCAACCCTTTAGTCCCGGTTGGTGGCTCCAACCGGGACTAAAGGACCCCCTTTAGTCCCGGTCTGAACCACCAACCGGGACTAAAGGCCTGGGCTTCCCGCCCTTTCGCCTGGTGAAATTCACCTTTAGTCCCGGTTGGTGGCTCCAACCGGGACTAAAGTGGTTGCCTATGTATATGCACGCCCCCCATCTCCTCTGTTTTTTGGCCGTGGAAGGGTGGAGGTGTGGGCTACTCTGTTTTTTGCCTATAGATGCACATGAGGTGTTCGATGAAATGCCGGAGCCACAATTAAGCTTCCTCCTCTGTTCTTCCTCCAAGCTCGACCTCCAAGCTCCATTTTCCCCAAGATTTGTCTAGGTTTGGCGGTGCACCAACTATCCAAGTGTTCTAAAAAGGTTAGCAACTTCATCCTTTCATCTCTCACTTCTAGTTTAGTTCATTTCAAATGCTCTAGAAGTAGTGTGGTTTGTGGGTTTTAGTGGAGGAGTGTATGTGTGAGTTTATTTGATTTAGATGCACAATTTGAGCTCAAATTAACTTCTTAGTTTGCACATGTCTAGGGTGCCGTCCCGTCCCCCTCCCCATCCTCACTGCCGTCGATCGCCCGCGCCGATCTCGTCGCCGGCACCACCGTGGTGAGCCTCTTATTCTTATCTTTTTTTAAGAAAAAATTCTTGATTGTATGATTTATATAGCTACTTGTATAATTTTCTTACTTGTATTATTGTTTGTTATTATATAGTGCCATGGTTTTGGTATCCGCCCCCGTCGGCCCTCGTCCGGTCTATGATTCGGATGTGGTATATTATCTTTTATAACTATTTGTTTCATTTAGTGTTTATGACAATTATTCCGGCCAACTTGACATAGATGTCTTTATATAGGAGGTATGTGAACCGAAAATTCCAACCGACCCTCTTGTCGAGAGGTTAAATTTAGTTGAAAAAGAAAACAATTATTTGAAAGAAGAGAAGATGAAATTGGAGTTGCATGTTGCCGATGTCGTCGATCTACACAAGATCCAGATGGATGCAATGCACTTGAAGATTAGAAAGATTAGGAAATATGCCATTGATAATGAGGCTTGGTATCATTATGCTGTTGGATCAATTGTTACCTTAGTTGCGATTTTGATCGCATTTGTTGTTGCATTTAAATGTTTTACATAGTTGTATGTTAGTTTCAATGTATGTTTTAATTAGATGCTCTAGAGAGTTGTATGTTGTTCTATGAGAACTATATGTATGAACTTTATGTATTTTTTTTCAGTAATAACATTTGATTACTACTGTACTTTGGTTTTAATGCGATGATGAACTTGTATTAATTTGGTCACTTCTCTATTCATGATGTCCTGTAATGGTTTTTGATACACTTAATTATATAATGCACGCAGATGAACCGGCAATGGATGTACGGTGACCGATGCACCTCCGAGTACGTTGAGGGCCTGCATAAATTTCTCGAAGTGGCTAAGACAAACAATCAGAATGGTTTTATGTATTGTCCATTTACTGTCTGTGAGAATACGAAGGATTACTCTAACTCGAGAACCCTTCACTCCCACCTGCTTGAGAAGGGTTTCATGCCACACTATAATGTTTGGACCAAGCACGGAGAAAGAGGGGTTATGATGAAATACAACGAAGAAGAAGAGGATGATGACAGCTATCCTATGTTCCCTGAATATGGTGATACTGCAACTGGGGAAGCTGAAGATCAAGAGGCACCAGACGATGTGCCCGATGATGATCTTCGCCGGGTCATTGTTGATGCACAGAGAGAATTCAAAAGTGAAAGGGAGAAGTTGAAGTTCGATCGCATGTTAGAGGATCACAAAAAAGGGTTGTACCCAAACTGCGAAGATGACAACACAAAGCTCGGTACCACACTGGAATTGCTGCAATGGAAGGCAGACAATGGTGTATCTGACAAGGGATTTGGTTCGCTACTGAAAATAATGAAGAAGAAGCTTCCAAAGGATAACGAATTGCCTGACAGTACGTACGAAGCAAAGAAGGTTCTCTGCCCTCCAGGATTGGAGGTGCACAAGATACATGCATGCCCTAATGATTGCATCCTCTACCCCGGTGAGGAGTACGAGAATTTGAATGCATGCCCGGTATGCGGTGCATTGCGGTATAAGATCAGACGAGATGACCCAGGTGATGTTGAGGGCGAGCGTCCCAGGAAGAGGGTTCCTGCCAAGGTGATGTGGTATGCTCCTATAATACCACGGTTGAAACGTCTGTTCAGAAACAAAGAGCATGCCAAGTTGTTGCGATGGCACAAAGAAGACCGTAAGAAAGACGGGAAGTTGAGAGCACCCGCTGACGGGTCGCAGTGGAGAAAAATCGAGAGAAAGTAGGGGGACTTTGCAGGTGACGCAAGGAACGTATGGTTTGGTTTAAGTGCAGATGGCATTAATCCTTTTGGGGAGCAGAGCAGCAATCATAGCACCTGGCCCGTGACTCTATGTATCTATAACCTTCCTCCTTGGTTGTGCATGAAGCGGAAGTTCATTATGATGCCAGTGCTCATCCAAGGCCCTAAGCAACCCGGCAACGACATTGATGTGTACCTAACGCCATTAGTTGAAGAACTTTTACAAATATGGAATGGAAAAGGTCTACGTGTGTGAGATGAGCATGAAGAAGAGGAATTTGACCTACGAGCGTTGCTGTTTGTAACCATCAATGATGGGCTGCTCTTAGTAACCTTCCAGGACACACAAACAAGGGATACAACGCATGCACGCACTGTTTAGATGATACCCAAAGTATATATTTGGACAAATGCAAGAAGAATGTGTACCTGGGACATCGTCGATTTCTTCCGACCAAGCATGCCTTAAGAAAGAAAGGAAAGCATTTCAAAGGTGAGGCAGATCACCAAAAGAAGCCCGTCCTCCGTACTGGTGATGATATACTTGATATGGTCAAGGATTTACAAGTAATCTTTGGAAAGGGTCCTGGCGGACAATCTGTTCCGAATGACGCTGAGGGACACGCACCCATGTGGAAGAAGAAATCTATATTTCGGGACCTACCCTATTGGAAAGACCTAGAGGTCCGCTCTGCAATCGACGTGATGCACGTGACGAAGAATGTTTGCGTGAATGTGCTAGGCTTCTTGGGCGTGTATGGGAAGACAAAAGATACACCGGAGGCACGGGAGGACCAGCAACGTGTGAACGAAAAAGACGGCATCCATCCAAAGCAGTATCAAGGTCCTGCCAGCTACGCTCTTACCAAAGCGGAGAAGGAAATCTTCTTTGAATGACTCATCAGTATCAAGGTCCCGTCTGGCTTCTCGTCGAATATAAAGGGAATAATAAACATGCAGAGAAAAAATTCCAGAACCTAAAGTATCATGACTGCCACGTGATTATGACGCAACTGCTTCCGGTTGCATTGAGGGGGCTTCTACCAGAAAATGTTCGATTAGCCATTGTGAAGCTATGTGCATTCCTCAATGCAATTTCTCAGAAGGTAATCGATCCAGAAATCCTACCAAGGTTATATAATGATTTGGTCCAATGTCTTGTCAGTTTCGAGTTGGTGTTCCCACCATCCTTCTTCAATATTATGACGCACATCCTAGTTCACCTAGTCGACGAGATTGTCATTCTGGTGCCTGTATTTCTACACAATACGTTCCCCTTTGAGAGGTTCATGGGAGTATTAAAGAAATATGTACGTAACCGTGCTAGTCCAGAAGGAAGCATCTCCACGGGCCATCAAACAGAGGAGGTCATTGGGTTTTGTGTTGACTTTATTCCTGACCTTAAGCCGATTGGTGTCCCTCAATTGCGGTATGAAGGGAGACTGAGTGGAAAAGGCACGCTAGGAGCGGATTCAATAATATGTAGGGACGGGCATTCTTGGGCACAAGCACACTACACAGTGTTACAGAATTCTACCTTGGTGGCCCCGTATATCAATGAACACAAGAATATTCTACGCTCCAAACACCCGGAGCAGTCTGACGACTGGATTACACTTGAACACATCGAGACTTTCGGCGGTGGGTTGCAAATACATCTCATGCGTAACAACACTGTTGGAGATGATCTGTACTTGTTGGCCAGGACACCATCTTCGACTGTGTTGACTTACCAAGGGTACGAGATAAATGGGAATACATTTTACACGATCGCCCAAGATAAAAAGAGCACCAACCAAAATAGTGGTGTCCGTTTTGATGCAGCAATCACCAATAGGGCAAAGGACACATATTATGGTTACATAGAGGAGATATGGGAACTTGACTATGGACATGAATTTAAGGTCCCTTTGTTTCGGTGCAAATGGGTCAATCTGTCAGGAGGCGGGGTACAGGTAGACCCGCAGTACGAAATGACAATAGTGGATCTCAACAATCTTCGGTACACAGACGAACCATTCGTCCTAGCCAATGATGTGGCGCAGGTTTTCTATGTAAAGGACATGTCTACCAAACCGAGAAATAAAAAGATAAGGAAGCGAATACATCAAACGATGAGCCAAAGCGCCACATAGTTCTTTCAGGGAAAAGAAACATCGTGGGAGTGGAGAACAAGACAGACATGTCTGAAGATTATGAAAAGTTTTATGAAATTCCTCCCTTCAAAGTGAAGGCTGACCCAAGCATCCTGTTAAACGATGAAGATTATCCATGGTTACGGCGCAATAAGCAAGGGACACATGCGAAGAAAAAGTGAAGACTTTCTCTCCACAACTATTCTGATGATGGCTTTGATCTAGAATATCACTGCAGTTACATGTCAAGAAATGAAATCCCTTTTGTAATAGATGAGTTTTCGTCTGAAACCCTGATACTTCGAAAGAGAGTGTCTAGTTTGTACACGAAGTGCATCCAGTTTTTTCCGTAACTCTCTCAACTTTTTAGCACATGCGATGTGGGTGAAATTATGACACCATGCCAAGTTTCAACCTTTACAATGTTCATTTGTAGTGCTTTTAAATTTCAGGGTCATTTAGCTCAAAATAAATCATTAACTGCATGAAAAATAGAAAATGAAGTCACAAAAGGGTTGAAAATTGATGATATGGCTTTGAATGTTGCATTTTGAACACACAAAAAGTCTGGAGTTAAAATAAGTTAAAAAAATGAAATCCCTTTGTAGTAGATGAGTTTTCGTCCGAAACCCTGATAATTTGAAAGAAATTGTCCAGTTTGTATACGAAGTGCATCCAGTTTTTCCCGTAACCCTCTCAACTTTTTAGCACATGCTATGTGGGTGAAATTATGACACCATGCCAAGTTTCAACCTTTTCAGAGTTCATTTGTAGTGCTTTTAAATTTCAGGGTGATTTAGCTCAAAGAATGAACTAATAGCAAAAAGAATGAATTAAAAAGCTTTTATAAAACTCAAATAGCAAAAAGAATGAACTAAAAAGAATCAATTAAAATATTTTGTTATGATCAACTAAAACAAAACTATAATATTCTTCAATAGCAAAAAGAATCAACTAAAATAACATAAAAAAAATGCCGCCTACTAGGCCACCACGGCCTGCATACGACTAGAAACCCATCTGTACATGGGCCAGGATGCAGGCCCGCGGGCCCAGCAGGCCCAACATGGCAGTGACAAAGGTTAGGCATGTACTGCCTGCAATAGAGAGGAGCTCGACAGCTCAGTCGCAGCGCGGCTTATAAACCAGTCTGGGCGCCTCTCAACTAGCGAGGTGGGACTAAACTTTTGGTTGCGGCAGCACCAGCCCTTTAGTCCCGGTTGGTGGCTCCAACCGGGACTAAAGGCCCCCCTTTAGTCCCGGTTGGAGCCACCAACCAGGACTAAAGGGCTGGGCTTCCCGCCCTTTCGGCTGGCGAAAATCACCTTTAGTCCCGGTTGGTGGCTCCAACAGGGACTAAAGGGGGGCCTTTAGTCCCGGTTGGAGCCACCAACCGGGACTAAAGGTCTATGTATATAAGCAGCACTTAGGAAAATTTCCAAAAGCCATCTGCAGTTCCCCCGACGACGCCGAAGACCACCTCGACCCCGCCAGGCTACCCGAGCTCGCCGTCGCCTCCGAGCCGTCCCCGAGCCCGCTCCTCGTCGCCGGACCTCCCCACCGTCCTCGTCGCCGGACCTCCTCGCCCTCCTCCCCGAGCCCGCTCCTCGTCGCCGCCCCCGACTCCTCCCCGAGCCCTGCCCGACGCCGTCGCCTCGCCATCGCCTCCGAGCCGTCCCCGAGCCCGCTCCTCGTCGCCGGACCTCCCCGCCGTCCTCGTCGCCGGACCTCCTCGCCCTCCTTCCCGAGCCTGCTCCTCGTCGCCGCCCCCCGACACCGTCCCCGAGCCCTCCCCTGACAGTGTTAAATAGTGCACATCAAGTGTATGATGAAATGCTAGAGGGCTCTAGGAATTTTAGGAATTTTTGAGAATTTTTGTGGTGAGGTGTTGATGCACAAAAGAGAGTCTGGCAAAGTTTTAGAATTTTTGGAGCAATTTAAATTGGGCTTTGACCATGGAGTTCGAATCTGGTCCAAATTTGAACTGAATGAAATTTGAAAATTTTGAACTATGGAACCAAATGTTTTTGGTGGAATGGATTGTGGGTACTGTCAAATAGATGGAGTAATTTTTGTGGGTGCAAAAGAATTGGGGAGAATATAGCTCCTTTGCAAATCAAAGAACATTTTTTTTGCATTATAGTTCATTTTGTCTTTGCTATGTTTCTGTCATGCCATGCTATGTTTGTTGCATCAAATATGTATGATATGTTAGATGGATGGATTGATGTATATAGAAAATGTTCATAGAAGTTTTTATGTTCATAGAAATTTTTTTGTCCATTTATGTATGTATGTATGTATAGATGAATGGATTGATGTATATAGAAAATGTTCATATGTAGAGTAAAACACGTATATGAAGTGTCTCCATTAGAACTATAGATCAATGGCGATCATCTAGCAAAGTTTGTAAATTATAACAGTTTCTGGAATTAATATCAAGTGGCACTTTTCAAACAAAGTTTTGAGCAAGCTAATGGACTCTAGCAGAGATGCAATTGATACTATCTTGTAGATCACGGGAGAGTGATCAATATTGATATAAGGCACTAACCCATAGGATGTACAGAACAATAGTTGTAGCCTTTGGAAAACAGCTAAGTGATGTTTAAAGCTGAGGAATTCTCAGACTTAGCAGAATTCCAGGAATTTTCAGGATATTGGTAAAACTTTAGAAATTCGTAGAAAATTAACCGTAACTCCGATGAAAATTTTCAGGATATCTGTCCAAAAATGCACACTTCGGGAAAACATTCCCGGATGTTATCCCCCTTCGCCTATATCGTGTAGTGCCACGTTAGAACACCCCTAACTCTCTCGGGAATTCAACATATCCCCGATAACTTCAACATGAGGGGGGGTGTCGTTAAAACATAACCCCGATAACTTTGATTTTGAGGCATGAGAGAGGCAGTCCGCATAGTATCCTCTCCCGAAAGAGGGGTGTCTATGTTTGCCACTAATCCATCTCTCATGGTTGTATATTGCCATGTTGTGATATTTGCAGAAACTATGGACAAAGACTTAGAAAAAGAAGAGTTGTTTGGGGATATAATCCGCGATGGAGGTGATATCGCCTTGTCGTTTCTCAACGACACCGATGGTGAGGAAAGAGAGGATGACGGCTCCGGTGAGGAAGAAGGAGATCATGACGGCTCCGGTGATCGAATGGAGGAGGAAGGAGATCATGATGGCTCCGGAGCCTTAACTGTTTCAAAGTCATATATATATATATATATATATATATATATATATATATATATATATATATTAATTAAGCCTCTGCTGACTAGATGCATTAATTGTTTTGTATGTACATATATTAACGCTTCTTTCTTCTTTTAGCCCTCCGGATCGAGCCAAACTTCAGTAAGGAAACGAGGCCCGAAGAAAAGGTTGGGCCAGGATGAAAGGTTCACGATCGAAGCAGTCTCTCCAGAAGGCCAACCGATCGCTCCCAAGAGGACCAAGGACAAATTTATACATCAGTGCGGAGTTATTGTTAGGGACAGCGTCCCGATCAACATCCAAGAATGGAATAAGAAGAAGGACCCTGAAGTTCCTTATGTCCACGATAGACAGAAAGATGATCTTTGGACCTCGCTGATGAGAAATTTCAGCCTACCGCCAGAGGCGGATCCGAATAAGGTCAAGGCGTTTGCTCTTAAGAAGATGGCAGAACTATTCAAGAACTGGAAAAAACTATTGAACAGAAAGTTTGTCGACAAAGACGAGACTCCAGAATTCACTGGTCAATACGAGAAGATAAAAGATCACTGGCCCGCATTTGTGGCCTACAAGAAATCGGAGAAGGCTAAGAAAATATCACATATAAATAAGCAAAATGCTGCAAAGAAGCAGTATCACCATACTACGGGGTCAGGTGGCTACAGTAAAGCCTGGCCTACGTGGGACAAAGCTGAGCAAGACCTGCTTGCTCAAGATGTCCAACCAGCGACATTGCACTGGCCAGATCGGGCAAGGACTTGGTTCTTCGGGGTTGGGGGAACTTTGGACCCAGAAACCGGGAAGTGTGTTTGGACGAAAGCTCAACTTGAAACACCCGTCAAAAAGCTTGAGGAAGCAATCAAGAAAGCGCGGGAAGGGAGGTTCCATCCCGATAGAGAGAAGGACGAGTTGTCAATGGCCCTCGGGAATCCTGAACACCCTGGACGAACACGAGGCACATCAGGCTCCGTTCCGTGGGTGCATGGGTTTCCCGACAGCACTGGTTATAGAAGCTAAAAGAGAAAGAAGAAAGAGGAAGCAAGCGAAATGCAGAAGATCAATGAAAGATTAGCGAAACTAGAGGCACTTGAGAGCCAACGAGCTACCGGCCCACCATCTCAGCGGCACGAAGATCCTTCATTGGATACTACCCACGATGCTACCACACCATCTCAGCGGAGAAGCAGCGTGGCTTCCACGGAGCTTGTTCAGCCTGATATCATGGCTCCTCGCTACCCCGTGGATTGTATCACGGAGAATGAACATTGTGAGCTAATTGCGCAATGCCATAACCTAGCCCTGAAGGTGGTGGTCGGCTATGTCTTACCTCCTCGACCTGATGCAACTTTCCATTTCGCTCCGATTCCATATGGCTTTGCTGTTGTCGGGGTGGATGAAGTTATGAAGGGATTTGAGGGGCTGAAGCTTGAATACCCTACAGGTGAAGGGGAGTTTCTTCTGGAAAATGCCGTAAGGACTACCTGTCTATGGAGAAAGAAGAACATCAAGCTTCCAAACTGGACGTCGCCTCAGCAGACTCAGCCGGAGGAGCCCCCTTAGCTGCCTGAGTCGTCTCCGGCGCGTGAGCTGTCTCTGTCGCCTTAGCCGTCTCCGGCGGAGGAGGCCCCTCAGCAGAGTCCTCTTCCGCCTCAGCTGTCTCCGGCGCGTCAGCGGACTCCACCTCCTCCGGCGCGTCAGGGGACTCCGCCGCCTCCGGCGCGTCAGCGGACTCCGCCTCCTCCGGCGCGTCAGCGGACTCCGCCGCCTCAGCAACAGCGGAAGAGAGGCGCCGCAGCTACGGCGGCTAGCAGTACAACAGGAAAGAAATTCAGAGCTGGTCCAAGCCTCAGGGCTCCTCCAAAGTTACCATATGAGAGGACTGCCGAGGAAAACACGGACATCGTGGCTGCCGAAGTGAGACGCCAGCTTGCACCTCCACCTCCACCTCCAGAGGTGAAAGTTGATCCGGTAAAAGCGAAACGATGTCTGGATGCCTTAGGCGACCACCACCGCCTATGCCGCAATCAAACTATGGCCGTTGTATTGAAAAGACATTTGGTCAAGCGAAGCGGTCGGGAAGCTTAAGTAGCAGTGGTGCAAGAAGTGGGAAAACAATTTCTTAGCTAGGCGAACAAGAAAAGCAATCGGTCCCCCCGCTCAAGGTGTTGCCCGATATCGCTAATGATCCGGAGATAGCAGCCGGTGGTCTTGCTATCACTCGGGGTGATTACTTAGACGATTCGGTACAGTTCGAAAAGGTTGAGGTAGTAGCAAGATACGAGCACGGGAAGCCTCTCGTCAGACGTGAGGAGCGTCTACCAACGAGGATGCGACAATTGCATGAATGGTACTTGAAAGTCTGCAAGGACGGGACCGACAATATCTTCATGGGAATTAAAGAAGAGCACTTCTTCAATGGAGTCCAGGCGTTGTTCATTGAATTTGAAGAATTTTTTCAGTTCTACAATCAAGCCGCCCTCGACAAAACTATCGTCAGTTGCTATTGTCTGTAAGTATTTTTTCTGTAATTAAGTCTCTAGCTCAGCTCGTTCATCGCATGTATAATTATCCTCACACTATATTATATGCAGATTGAAGATCATCGATTGCAGAAAACGACAAATCAATGACATTGGGTTCATTAACCCAAATACCATAAATGAACATACGTTAAAAAAAAGCCCCGATGAAACAGAGCAAAACTTGCTACGGGCATTTCTTGGACAACAAAACAGAAGGGAAATATTATTTCCTTACAACTTCCAGTGAGTGTTATTGTCTTGTTCGTGCACATTCTGTTTCGCTTACTCGAGGTTAAGTGTAATTGATGAGTTATGCGAGCGCAGTTTCCACTTTATTCTGCTAGTCATTCGGCCTGACGAGGGACAAGTACTTGTCTTGAGTTGTCATGGACTCAAGACGTAAAGATTCTAAGGAGTGGATGAACATGAGTTAAATGCTTCACAAGTAAGTTAAATCATTATCGCACCATATCGACAACTTTCGTTCATTTCCTGACATCAAGTAATCATTTTCTTTGCCGTGCAAGGTTTGGAAAAAGTTCACCAAGCAAGCTAAGGGTGATCACTGGAAAAATGAGCTGCGATTTTCACACCCCAACGTAAGTAGTACTAGCTAGTTTCGCGCATCTCTCATTGATTCTAGTTTCAATACCATTATCATGCTTGATTATCATTTTGATTGAACTCTATTCTCGTAAAGTGCTTGTGGCAGGCACCCGGGAATAATTTATGTGGATACTACGTTTGCAAGTTCATTCGCTACTCGACCTCTGAGCGGGGCGGCATAAGTGCACAACAATTAGAAGTACGTAAACAATATTCACAATTTTATTTTATTACCATCAATTGTGTTGAGTTTCATTCATATATATATATATATATATATATATATATAGTAATACTATTCATCACCCAGGGTGCAAAATAAGTTATTCTTCATCCGAGGTAATCTTACGATCGTTTTATAAATAAATTACATTTGGTATACAAATAGATTGATTCACTACGTAAAAATTTGGCATAAGAAAACAAAATTTTTAGTCATAAGACCATAAAAATTACATTTTATGTATATTTTACACTATGTTTTACGTTCGTAATTTTACGTAACATAAAATATTTTTTACGGTGATCTAATATTTTCTTACGATCTCTTTTTATGTATGAAGTAAGAAAAAAATTACGGGACGTAAAAATACGGTGTATTGATGTTAAAATAGAGGGGGGTGAAGAATAACTATTCCTCACCCAGGATGACGAATAGCGCGACCCTATATATATATATATATATATATATATATATATATATATATATATATATATATATATATATATATATATATTGACCCCCTTCTTTAAATTAGATCTAGCGGAAGCGGGACGAACTCCTACCAACTGATCGCATGTTAGCAATTCAAGAGGAATTGGCGGGATTCTTTCTTGAGCATGTCATACCTAAAGACGGAGAATGCCATCGGGATGTGCAATGCGATTTTGGTAATTAGATATTAGGGATCGTAAGAGATGTTATATTGTATATATGCATGAACGTGTACTATATGTAGTAGCGTCGAATAGATATACGAAAACTTGTTTGTTCGACCAAGCACGGAGAAAGAGAGGTCACTTCTCCCTATATATGATTATGACGATCTTGTGTAATGGTTCCTTCATTGCTATATGTATAGTAGCTAGCGTCGAGTCGAATGGATAACATTAAATAAAAATGAAACCATAAATGTAAAAGAATTGAAGGGTAAACACAAAAATAAAAGGGGGAAACACAATATGAAAACCCCTAAACCCCTCCTTTCAAAAAAAAAAAAAACCCAGCGCCTGGCAGCTGCTGACGTGTGGCTGCATTTTAGTCCCGGTCGGTGTTACCAACCGGGACTAAAGGTCCCCCTGCCTGGGCGCCCCACGGCGGCCACGTGGAGCTCTTTTAGTCCCGGTTCGTAATCCAACCGGGACTAAAAGTGATGGGCATTAGTCCCGACAGTTTTGTCCCAGTTGCAGAACCGGGACTAAAGGCCCTCTGGAACCGGGACAGATGCCCTGTTTTCTACTAGTGCCACCCGGCTGCACCGTCCCGACGCGGCCGCTCGCACGCCGTCCCGACGTCGCCACGGCGCTCCCCCGTCCGGCCGTTGCCGCTCTGCCGTTTGACGCCGGGTCTCCCGTGCCGAGGCGCGCGGTCGTAAACCCAGCCGTCATAGTTGTGGTGGCGCCGAGGTTGCTCTGCCCTGCTGCCAGCCGGGTCTCCTGTGCCTCCATGCATGCTCGTAGACCCGACATGCACTGCCATGTTCTTCGGTCACGGCGCCAGCCACGGCGGTGAGCTCCATTCTTTTGTAATAATGTTGCAATTTCAATTAAGCTATGCATGCCATGGATGATTCAATCACAATTGTGGTAGAGCCTTATAGTTTATTTTGTTGCTTTCAATGTTATTGTGCTCGAAATGTTAGCGTTACAATTCTGCGATGCATGTAATTGTCTTGCTATGAATCTTACAATTGCTATGTGTTCCCATGTACCTATGAATATGTTAGAAAATATTATATATTATGCATGTTATATGTGACAATGTTGTTATGAATATGTTAGAAGATGTCACATCTTATGCATGCTTGCATGTGATAATGTATCTATGAATAAATTTCCCTCTTATCTTATTCCCTCTCACCTGATCTGAACAGATACTATCACCACTTGTCATATCTAAAAAAAACTCGATAAGAAACAGATGCACATTTGATTGAAGCCGATTACCCGATGATGGTCGTAAACCAGAGGGTCTCTTTTAGTGATGGGAACAAATGCTACCATCCATGTTTTTCGATGTTCGATGATATCACTTTGTGCGCACTGCACGATTTGAGAGCAGTTTTTCCTCGCCGATGATGATAAAAACTCATATGGTATATAGATCCTACTTATTTTATTTACCCAGTTTTGCAGTTAATAGCTTAGTCCAATGATGCTGCTCCTATTGTTCATATGCGTCTGTGGCCTCTTCGACTATGTAAACGCAACCAACTGCCTCATTAGGCATTCTTTGCGATTACAAGGTTCGAGGGGAGACAGAGTGGCATAGTGTTCAAAGGAACGGCATACTTGGTCTATGCTATTGTTTGTCGAACGAAGGTGAATAAAATAAGTAGCATGTGGTCCATGTGTGTAATACCTAAGGCAACATATAACTTGAAAAGAGTTACACTTGTCTATAGACCAATGATGAAACTTCGGATCTACTTCTCATATTAAATGTATGCCGACCTTTCGATGCAAAAGTTGACAAATAACTTCTACTCCTTAACTTATGCATCGAAGGTAGGCATACATTTTATATATGTTGATAAGGTCCATTATGTTTTCTGAGGTCATTATATATCACTCTATATTTTCTTTCGTTATCTACATTTATCTGAGTTATAACCTTTTGTATGTTTCAATCATTCGTTCAATTTTATTTTTACGAACATGGATACATATCTGTAGCACTATACAAAAAAGGATTTGCGTTGGTTTTGATTTTCCTGTGTGAGGCTATCCTTCCTCAGCGGAAACATGTCCTTCCTCGAGGGAAAGCGTTTCCCCAAAACTTGTGACCTTAGCAACTAAGTATGTGCCTAGCTTTCGATGCAAGTGTTCGGTAGACATTTCAATTCTTCAACTCACGCATTTATATGTACGCACATATTTTTACTATCACTTTCTATTACTATATGTACGACTATCAAGTATAGCAAATGAACCTGTTTATTTGGTTAATTATTATTATTTTCGATCAGTACTAGTAATTTATTTGGTTGACCTATTTGCTGCAAGCTCTGAAAGTTTTAGCAGCTTTGAAAATTTTGAGCTAGTGTTTTGATATTAAGCGAATGTTTTTTATCTATTTTTTTACTTATTTTGGCGTCATCTTTGCCTAAACGAGTTACACCCTGTCCAAGTAATTTGTATTGGTTGCTTTTTTAAGTATTTGTCGTGGGTTTTTCCTGACAATAGTGTTCATGGAGTGCATGACGAGCTGGGGATTCTGATGGGATGCACACTAGGCGATTTACTCAGGTTCAGGCCCCTGAAAAGAGATAATACCCTACTCCTGCTTGATTGTATAGATTGGATCTAGCCTCATACGAGAACTAGGGTTTACAATCGTGATTGTAGAGGTATAATGTAAGGGTGTGCGTGTATGCGAGAGTGTGTAGTGGGACGCCTAAAGGGCCCCTGCCTTGCCTTATACAGGGGGACAAGGCTAGGGTTACACGTATCCGAGTTGGTTACGTGTCAACGTTATCTGCAGGGATCACGCATAACCTTCTGGGATCCTTGTCTTGCACCTCAGGTGGTGATGTACCCTGGGATAACGCGTGGGCATGGAGTCGTGGGCTTGGGCCACCCCGTGTGGACTGGGCCAACTCCTTCCTCCGCTGGTACACCCTGGGGGCATGGCATCGTCAATACCCCCGAGTCCTTCAAGGTCTGGCTGCTGGTCTTGATCCTTGAGCAAGAGACCGGACTGAGCATGCTGTCTTGGTATCTTGCAGAAAGGCCTTGATGGACTCATGGAGTTCCTGCAAAAATGGTTAAATCCAGCGCCTCTCACCCGTGGGGTAGGAGTAGCGAGGAAGCTGAGCTAGCAGCGGGTTTGTCTCGGTGATATCCAATGTTCTCCACTGAGGAGAATGGCCAGCGGCCCTGCGGGGGGCATATCATAAATTCCGACTGGAATCAAAGTGGTATCTGGCCACATCCGAGTCCTTTGGCGCCAACTCGTGTCCCGTGGGGAGAACACCCTTGATCGCCAAATTCAGAACCAAGTCCTTAACCTCGGCGCTAGGCTCCGAATTGAATCACAAACCAACTAGTGTCGCAGGGGGCACCGAGTCCGCCCTTCGCCCGGGTGCAAATGAGTGGCTTGTGATCCCCGGAGGGCCAACAATCGACACCCAAGATGTGCAAAGCATGTCCGCCTTTGGGCTGAGCATAGCAGGTACATTTTGCCTTTCGGGAGGAACTGACGACGCCGAGGGCCCCATAAACCATTATCCCGCATGGCGTTTAGTGTGTATATGCCAGTGGCAGTCTCAGATCAAATACCCAGAACCCGTTAGTGTGTTATTGTTAAGTCCTCGCAGACAACGACCAGGGTCTAGGCCCACCCCATCCGGGATGGTCTCCGCCTGCCCTGTCGTTCCGCCACAGTGAATCACTCGGGGCTGTCGGGAACCCAGGCCCATCTCTACCTGGATGGTACCACCTGCCCCTTCAGCCCCCCATCTGAACATAAGCACATGTAGTGCAGCAATATAAAGTATATCCGTGATCATCGCCCAGAGGGATCACGGCCCAGTAATATAGCATGGCAAACGGACAAGGGTGTAGGGCCAACAGATGGAACTCAAGCATAGCTAAACTAGGCATGATAGGATAATAGGTAGAGCATCAGTAAGAGGCGACAAAATCAGGCTATGCATCAGAACAGGAGCTACCGAACAACAACTGCACCAATACCTAATGCATGAATGTAGAAAGAAGGAATAGGCGATATCGGAATGATCAAGGGGGGGTTGCTTGCCTGGAAGCTCTGCTGAGAAGGTCTGATCGTCTGCGGCGTAGTCGTACCCAGGGTCTACCGTAGTCTCGGGGTCTACCGATAAAAGTAGACGAGGGGAAAAAAAAATAACAGGCATACAAATGCAACACAAATGCATGTCACGGTTAAATGTGATGATGATGTGGTATAATGCATTACTACACATTTTAATTGAAGAGGAAAAATATTTAGAAATATTTTCCCAGCTCCACATTATTTCTTTAATTGATCCTGATGCAAAATATCAATGTTTATTATGATAGAGGGGTTTGGCATGCATGAAAATGAAATATTCGAATTCGTTGTATTTTTCTGATCAATTTTCGTATATAAATTATCTTCATCCGAGTTACAGTTTATTTTATATGATTTTCCAAAGGTTAAATGATTATCTGGAATTCCTGGAATTAATTTAATTCGAATTATTTAAAAGGATAAATGCTATGGGTACACACAAGAGGTGCCACTGTAGTGTGCCTATGTGGCCGACAGTGGGGCCAGGGTGCTGAGTCAGCAGCCCAGTCAGCAGAGGGGCTGACTGGTCAAACCTGACCAGTGGGTCCCACTGGTCAGTGACTCTTTATTTTAATAGTGTTTAAATTAAACTAATTAACTTAATTAGTGATGTGGGGCCCTGATGTCAGTGACTGTACTAATTAACAATTTTTAGTTAAAGTTAATCCTAACGCTACAGTGAGTGGGCCCCATATGTCAGTGGGTGATTAGGGGTTGGGTTAGTGCCAAATGATGGCTTGAGCGGCGGGGTCCACCGGGCAGCGACCCAGAGGCGGTGGCGCGCCGGCGGCGACGGGCTTTGCCGGAAAACGCTACGGTGGACCAAAACGAGTGCGGCCGGGTGCGTTCGAACGCGGGCAGTGCCGCGCATCGAATGGTGGCATTGGCTTGAGCTGGGGTGGCCGGTGTCGAGCGCTGCAATGGCGGTGAGCGGTGGTGGCTTCGGGAGCTCGTCGGGAACGGCGGCACAGCTCGAACCCGAGCTAATTAAAGGGCAAGGCCCCATCACAGAGGTGCCCCGAGCACGATGACGCGTTCAGCTAGCCGCGAGGAGGACGTCAGCAACATCAGCAACTACGACAGCAGTGGCGAGCTACAGCAACAATGGTGACCGCGGTTACGGGCACGGGATCGAGGTGTAAGGAGAGAGGTTTCGCGCGTGAGCTCACTGTGGAGCGTATGGAAAGCTCGTTGATGGCTTAGGAGTGCAGAGGGCGACGAAATCGTTGGAGAAGTGCCGGCGGCCGTAGAGGAAGAAGTGGTCGCGGGCGTCGTCGAGGTGGCCTCCCAGCTTCGATCCAACGGCGTAGTCGACGCAGGAGATGATGGTGGTTCTTCCAGACAAGCTCCTAAGCGCCGGGGAGCTCGGTGGCCGCGTCGACTAGGTAGGCCACGGCGACGGAGCTTCGGTTATGCGTGCGGGAGGAAGAAAGCGACGCGAGGGGGAAAGTGAGGGGTCTAGGGTTTGTCCAGCGCGTCAGGGACGACCATATCCATCGTGGGGACTCGCTGGATGAGCGACGCGTGCAGCATCGGCGCACGGGCGGCCATGGCGCGCGCTCTGCCTCCAGCGCGGCGCGAGGTGGAAGAAAGGCCGAGGTGGGCTGGGCCAGGCTGCACTGTGCTATGCAGGCCTAAGTGCACAGTGTATTTTTCTATTTTTCCTTTTCTTTTTCGGTTTCTTTATTTCTTTTCTATTTTCTATTTATTTTTCATATTAAGTGATTTTTGTAAAAATGTGAAACTTGGCACATAAATACTAGGCAATATTTCAGGGTTGCACAAAAAGTTTCAGGGCATTTACAAACATTCAAATTTATGTTTGTATTTAAATGGCTAACTTAGGTGCTGCTGGACCACTTTAAATATAACTAGGGTCAATTTGAAAATCCATTTGATGTTGGTTTCTTCATGACATTTTCTTGGGGGATTTTATGGGATATTGCCAACATTTTTATTTCTCTGTTTGAAGAAATAATTTTTGACTTTATATTTTGAATTTGAATTTGTGAGTTGGATTAATTCTGAATTGCAATTTTAATTATGATAATCATGATGACATGGCACATTAATTAGGTTAATGACAAGGTTAAGATCTGGGGATGTCACAGCGTCCCTCCGTCATTGCAAGAAAAAAGCTTCCTTGTGGAGGTCTTCTTCCCCTCTCCTAGCCACCTAGCGCCCGGCTCCCACCCTTGCCGATGGCATGCACCCGAAAGGGCAAGAAGGCCGCCGCCGCCGGCGATGCACTGGAGGGCGAGTGGCTGCCCTCGGTGGTACCAGAGAAATGTCTGGAGGCCCTCACCGGAGAAGGGTTGATCCCATCCCCGGAAATCGCCGCTTGGAGGGCACCGGTCTGGGAGGCAGAGCCGCCCCCATCCGTTCTAGCGGGTGCTGTTTGTCCCCTTTGTGGAGCGAGGTATGTCCTTGCCCCTACACAACTTCATGCGGGGCCTTTTGTACTTCTACGGAGTGCAACTCCATCATCTCACCCCCACTGGCATGCATCCTGCACATTGCATGTTTCATATTGCTAGGCAAATGCTTCTTTGGGACTCAGCCCCACTTTGGCTTGTGGAGATACCTCTTCATGGTTAAGGCACAGTAGAACCACGCGAACTGCAACATCTACGGCGGAGCCGGCATTCCAGTTGAAACCCAAAGTCGACTACTTCAAGCTGTAGCTACAGGACACAATGAAGAGATGGCGAGAGAACTGGTTCTACTGCCCAGACATGCTGACGGAGACCAGGATCTCCGCGATGTCCAACTTCTTCACAAGGAGGTGATGCGACTCCTCGACGCGGGACTCACCGACATCGACGTGATGGTAACCTAGCTGGGCAGGCGGATCCAGCCCCTTCACGCGTACGAGTACACGGGAGCCGGTGACTGCAGTCGGGGAGGCCCGATGACCTCACGGACAAGGTGCCCCGCGGTGGCCCATTTATAAGCGGGCTGTGCCATGCCGGCACGTGGGCCTCACCTCGTGGCCCAGGCACGACACACATGGTAAAGGTCCGGCCCGGCCCGCGTGCTTTTCGGCCTTTTGGGCCAATTTTATAAAAAAAAACAGAAAAATCGTGCCATGCCGGCACACAGGCCTCGCCCAGGCAGGCGAGCACGGCACACGGCATGCCGCGGGCCAGGCACGGCCCGTTTAGTCCTGTGCCTTGCTGGGCCAGGCCCGTGACACTACCAAATCCAGAAAGAGTGGACATTAGGCAGTTGAAATACTGGTTGACAACATGTTTTGGGCTAGATTCTAATGAATGCTCCGTCAGTATTCATGTATTGTGGATCAAATCCTGTAAAAACGTATTGTGAGAGCTGACCCTGATAGATAGGAGCCAGAAGTGGTTAAGGCGCAACAGAACCATGCGAACCGCAACATCTACGGCGGAGCCGGCATCCAGTTGAAACCCAAAGTCGATTACTTCAACATGTCGCTACCGGACACAGTGAAGAGATGGCGAGAGAATTGTTTCTACTACCCTGACATGCTGACGGAGACCTGGATCTCCGCGATGTCCAACTTCTTCACAAGGAAGTGATGCGACTCGTCGACGCGGGACTCACCGACATCGACGTGATGGTAACCTAGCTGGGCAGGCGGATCCAGCCCCTTCAGGCGTACGAGTACACGGGAGCCGGCGACTGAACTCGGGGGAGGCTCGACGACCTCACGGACAAGGTGCCCCGCGGTGGCTTGTTTATAAGCGTAGTTTAGAATCTTTGTGACCTTGTAGAACTTCCCAGACACGGTCTCCATGCCCCGCTCCCCGGAAACGAGCTGGCGGCCGGTCTGGCCCTGCTTGGTGGGCCAGGAGCCGTCGACGTTGGCGAGCACGATGCCGAGGCGGAGGACTCGGCCACCGCGGACGATGCGGAAGGGGCTGAGGACGATGGGATCCCCCTTTGGATTTCCCGGAGCCAGCAGAGGGCTCGCGTCCTCCAGCGGGCTCGAAGCCGATTTTCCTGAATTCCTTCTCCCGTCGTTTCGTTTTTCAGAGTTCAGAATAAGTTAGCCGGAAAAGGATCCGGCCGGCCCAGCAGCTCAAGGGCTAAGATACATCGTCGAAGGTCGGTAGCCACACATCATGGATTCAGGTTCACCTGAAGATGCCCAGGCAGGGTCTAAAGACGAGTTTGTTCAGAGGGAAGATGGTACATTCTCATCTTATGATTTTCCTTTTCCTTTTTTTCTTTTTGGGGAGTCAGCTTATGGTTTTGAATTTAGCACACCCTAAACATTTAGACCCTTACCATCGGTAGAAATTACGCAACTGTTCTTTTATTATATCTGAAAAATACTATCAGCACCATAAGTTGTTTCCTAAGAAACAGATTATGCCTGCAAATGCTTAATTCACATATGCTAATTTCTGATTTCTAAAATTTGCAGATAAGTCTGTAGCACGCGATTCTGCCAATCATGGTCACTCACTAAATGGTAGCAATCTTTCGCCACCCACAGTACTAGAGTTTGGGAAGACAAGGAAACCATCTGCGGAGCGAAGTGATCCCAGAAAGTAGCCCTTCTATTTACTTACATCGCCGATATCATGCTAAGCATTTTATATATAGCTGTTTGTTTGTCCAGACATTTACAATAGAAAAATGTTAAGCCAACTGTTTTTATGTGTATATTATCTGTCAGCCGATAACTCCTTGGAGCTTGGTGAGAAGTAATACTCTTGTCTTCACTGTCAGCTTCTCTTGAGTTAAATTCAAATTCTATATAAATACTAGACTATGCCAATTTTGCTAGCATGATGTCTGAATTATTTGTGTTCAGTTACAACTAGCAGGTGGCAAATCAAATACAGTTTTCTGCCAATTTGATGGGCATGGTTTAATATTGGAGGGTGAGCCAGTAAGCAAGGCTGTTTGCATAACTGCCTGTTGCCAGCTCTCTTGTTCTATAATCTGGTTGCATCATTGGGATATACTCCAGTCTTCATTGTCTTGCAGATGCTCATCATTTAGGCCCCTACTAATGCTTTATTTAATTGGATTTTTGGTATACACATTGTTTTTGTTTTTATGACGTTGGAGTATGTACAATTTTATGCCTGCATTTGATATCTAGCTTGATTGCATTTACCATTGTTGTAGCCAATGGCATTGGAACAAGTTTTCTCAGATCATGATAGCGAAGATGAAGTCGATGATGACATTGCAGACTTTGAAGATAGACGGGTCAGAAACAATACTTTTTTTCTCTCTCATTTGTTCAGAAACATAGGATATATGGCTATTGCCTACACCTGGCCTCGAGTCAGTCTCTCTGTAACAATAATGTATCAGATATTCTCTATTTTAATCTATTACCTTTTCCTGGGTTGCAGATGCTTGATGATTTTGTCGATGTCACAAAAGACGAGAAGCTTATTATGCATATGTGGAATTCATTTATTCGAAAACAAAGGTATGCAAAATCAACTGTTTTAATGGTACGCACTGAACCCTACATCTCTCTCTTACTGGAAGTGTAAATCTCTCTCTCTCTCTCTCACACACACACACACAGGGTGCTAGCTGATGGGCATATACCTTGGGCCTGTGAGGGGTTCTCTCGGCTTCATGGACAGCAGCTTGTACAAAATCCTCCTCTGCTTTGGTGAGTCCCTGCCCGCCGCAAACATGCATGCTCGTGGAATTGGTGTTTATTTGACTGACTTGCTGCGCCCGATGGAATGAATGAATCAGGTGCTGGCGTTTCGTGATGATCAAGCTGTGGAACCACAGCCTACTAGATGCCCGCGCCATGAACACCTGCAAGGCTGCAACGTGATTCTTGAAGGCTACCACCCCAATAAGAAGACCTGAGTCGAGCACCTGCGAATCATTCCAAGGGGGTTGGTTGATTACTTTTAACCCGAGTGGGTCGATGTTTGTTTGTAGCCCTCAAGGAAGGAAGCTTGTAGGCTCCGCTTCATTGAGGGCTATATATTCTCTATCGGTTAGTGAGTGTTTACTTTAGGATTTATCTATCTAGCAGTTTTTTCCTTTTCTTTTTCATAAAATAAGTTTTTATTTATTTCGTTTCCAGGCATCGAGTAAACAAACAATGCCCAGGAACTGATTGATTATAGCCTGAGACAAGTATTTAATTAGCAGGAGAGTAGACAAGTATTCCAGGCTCTGAAAAGACCTCACTGTTTTCTTTAGGATTTCAAATACTTGTCCCAACAAATTCCAGTGCTACTTTCACAGGAGTTCTCAGATAGAAATTTTTGGAAACGAACATGTACATGCACAGAGACCTAAAAAAAGAAAACACACACACGCCAAAAATAGGTCTTAATAGCATTAGGAATTAAATCATAGTACACGAGAGTACGAGACGGCCACAGCTTTTACATCACACAGTTTAATAAAGTGGCATGATTATTGTACATCTCTCTTCCATCATATAGTGTAGATGGAATTCTAGAACTTAGTGGATATCTATATATATAGGTGCATGTATAATAATTATTTTGCACATCAAAGCTATAAACATTATGGTTTTAGAAAAGGACCTAGACATTGCATGAGGACAAGGACATGTGTGATGAACTCCCCACCAGTAGTGAGATGCTCGGAATGGAAATCACTTCCGCAACGAGGCGCAATATAGTAAAGCATCTCCAACCACACCGCAGCGATGAGGTCCCAGCGGTTAACTTCTCCATGGATGTCAATGAGCTCCTGGGCCACCTGACATGCTTCCAGTATGGCCTTCCGACTTTGTCGGGTTTCATCTACCAGCGCACTGCTGCCCGTGGTATGATGATCTATTTTGTAATCATGAAACACCTTCCCCATGGCGTCCTTCTCATCTAGACCTAGATCTAGACAGACCTCCATGACCTCAAGAACTTTGTTGTGTAGGAGCTCGGTGCTGTTTGTAAGCATCACACCACACTTGAAGACGAGGTACATGATATAATTTGATAGCTCTCTGCTCATCTTCTTCTTCATTTGCTGCTGCTGCTGACCAGAGTTAGTAGTGTTGGTGTTGTCCTGGAAGTATAATATGTCTGTTGCAATGTGCCAGATGAGCACGCTTGTTGGGAAGTCCACATCATTGATGTTCTTGTGTAGAGCTGTTTCAGTTTCAGACCTTGGAGGTAACCACTTGCCAAGTGCCAATTGACCACGGAAGCGGGCAAAGTTCCAGTCCTGTTGCTTTGTTCCAAATTCCAACAACTTGTCGAGGGCAAACATCTTGAGGTCTTGATATACTGGGGGGTGTGTTATTGTCTTGTCATGTACTCCCTCCGTTCCTAAATATAAGTCTTTTAAGAGGTTTCACTAGGAGACTACATACGGATGTATGTAGACATACTTTAGAGTATAGATTCACTCATTTTACTCCGTATGTAGCCCCCTATTGAAATCTTTAAAAAGACTTATATTTCGGAACGGAGGGAGTAGATGGTTACTGATCCACTGGGGCACAAATGACATGATGCCCGAAGCATCTTTTCTGGTCAGGCTTTTGATCATGTTGTATTGCCCTAGCTTTTCAGACCACTGTTTTGCAGGGTTGGTTACACTCCATATTGCACTTGGAATCCAATGGGGGGCATAGGCGATGACGAAAGATGCTGCCTCTAGGGTTATGGCCCCTATGAGCAATATGTATGACACAAGGACATCTGCTTGACTATAGAGTTGGCTCTTTTTCACAACCACGAAGAGCACCACCAGTGTAGCGGAGGTTGAAAGAAGTGGGAAGAGAACAAGCAAGGAAGTAGCTAGAAAATAAGATAGAAGCAACAGCAAGAGAATAGGACGATAGCAACAATTCTGATGCACTCTGTACCATAATGTAGTTTCCCAAGAGTCGAACCAGTGAAATAGAATAGAATGAAGTGGCAGCGGGGCCTTGGTGTAGAGGTGTTGATAAACATGAACCAGCTGTGTGCCGACATAATTGTAGGCCCTGCAGCGGTGTTCACTGGATTTGAAATCTTGGAGATTGTCCAGTATGTCAATAGGCTCAGCTTCAAGATCGGTTATATCACTGAGTGGAGTCTCCGATACCAGTGCAGACGCCCTTGATTCGATTTCCTCAGGCTCAGGGGTGTGAAATGAAGACCTCCTCCCTGTCAAACGTGATGACGGGAACGGTGCTTGAGTCAACACCGGTTGCATGTTAATATAGATGGCTTGGAAGCCGAGTTGTACAAGGTGCAGGTATCCGTATACAATACTATACGGTATACAAAAACTAAATTACATTTAACACTCCCCCTTAATCTAAGCCTTTGAAAGGTTTAGATTACGCTTAAACTCATCTAATTGCTTCACTGGAAGTGCCTTTGTAAAGCCATCTGCAACTTGATCTTTGCTTGAGACAAATCTGATATTCAGTAAATTTTCAGCAACTCTCTCTCTCACAAAGTGAAAATCTATCTCAATATGCTTAGTGCGAGCATGAAACACTGGATTAGCAGACAAATAGGTAGCACCTAAATTGTCACACCAAAGACATGGTTTTTCCTTCAATTTAAATCCAAGTTCACCAAGGAGAGCTTCAACCCAAATTAACTCTGTTGTAGCATTTGCTAAGGCTTTGTATTCAGCTTCAGTACTGGACCTGGATACTGTAGCTTGTTTCCTAGCACTCCAAGAGACCAAGTTTGGTCCAACAAATATAGCAAAACCACCTGTGGATCTTCTATCATCAAGAGAACCTGCCCAGTCTGCATCAGAAAAAGCACTAAGAAATATAGATGAAGATTTGACAATTGTGATTCCAACTTTCAAGGTATCCTGTATGTATCTCATAATGCGCTTCACAGCTGACCAATGTTCTGTAGTTGGAGCATGAAGGAACTGACAGACTTTATTCACTGAATAAGATAGATCTGGACGTGTTAATGTCAAATACTGCAATCCTCCAACAATACTGCGATACTTGGTGCTGTCATCAGGACCCAAAGGTGTACCATCAGTACGAGATAATTGTTCTGTAGAAGACAATGGTGTAGGTGCAGCTTTGCAACCACACATACCAATCTTTGCAAGTAAATCCTTTGCATACTTTTCCTGTGTAAGAACCAATCCGGTTCCAACTTTCTTAACTTCAATACCAAGAAAGTAGTGCAAATCACCTAGATCTTTGATAGCAAAGTTCTCACTTAAATCTCGAAGCAAAACCGTAATAGCATGATCAGAGGAGCTTGTTACTATAATATCATCAACATATATCAACATATAAATTGTGATGCCTGACTTGTTGTAGAGAAACAGTGAAGTATCAGCCTTTGAGGGTATAAAACCAAGGTCACTCAACTTAGCACTGAGTCTAGAATACCAGGCTCTAGGTGCTTGTTTCAGTCCATAAAGAGCTTTGTCAAGTCTACAAATATGATGCGGAGCGTGAGGATTTTCAAAACCTGGAGGCTGTCTCATATATACCTCCTCTTCCAGAACACCATGAAGAAACGCGTTCTTGACATCTAGCTGCCGTAAACTCCATCCTCGAGAAACAGAAAGAGCCAAAACAATTCTAATAGTAGCAATTTTAACCACAGGGCTGAAAGTATCCTCATAATCAATTCCATACCTCTGTTTGAATCCTTTTGCAACCAATCTTGCTTTGTACCTGTCAATAGAACCATCAGCTTTCTTCTTGACACGATATACCCATTTGCAGTCAATTAAATTCTTGTTGCTGCTTGGAGGAACAAGATGCCAAGTCTTGTTTTCAATTAACGCATCATACTCTTCTTGCATTGCTTGACGCCAGTTTGAGTCATTTAACGCCTCCACAAGTGTGCATGGTTCACCTCCTGTAGAAGATAACATGCACCATCGAACAGTGCCGTCAGTATATTGTTTTGGCTGTCGTATACCTTTCTGAAGACGTGTACGAACTCCAACAGCAGCAGGTTCAGGAGGTGGAGGTGGCGGTGAAGGTGATGCATCAGCTTCTGAATTCGCTTCTGAATTTTCTTCAAGATCAAAGTTTTCATTTTCTTCATTTTCTTCACTCCCATCTTCATTTTCTGAAACACTCCCCCCCTCAGCAGTGGTGGCCACAGAAGATGCAGAGGAAACTGCGGCCGACAGCTGACCAGAGGAGACAGGAGACCGGGGCGACGTCAGGGTGTGCAGAGGCGGGGACCGCGGCGACAGCGACCGCTCAGGAGACCCACCCGAGCTGTCTGCTGCGCGTCGTGAGTGGCCAGGGGAGCGCGCGGGAGAATCCTCGTCGGGCTGGCCGTCGTCGGGATCAGCGCTGGCAGCAGAATAATCAGGCGCATCCACCTCAATTTCAGTGTCCGTTTCGGCATTTTCTGCTGGATTTTCACTTGCAATTTCTGAACCATTGGGGGAACCATTTGGACTGAAATTTTCTACCTGCTGCACATCAGTTATTGGCACAATAGGAGACACATGGTTATCAATATTAGGTGCACCCTCATGAGAAAAAGAAGTGGAAGATGGAAGAAGTAAGATTTGTTGTTTTAGGAGGGCACCGGCATTGGGATGAAGGGAGGCAAAAGGAAAAACATTCTCATCAAAAACTACATCACGTGAGATATAAATTCTTCCTGTTGAAACATCAAGACATTTGACACCCTTGTGAAGAAGACTATAACCAAGAAAAACACACCGTTTTGAGCGAAAAGCAAGCTTTCGCTTGTTGTAAGGACGAAGATTTGGCCAACAGGCACAACCAAAAGTTCTAAGAGCATCATAATTTGGTTTGACATGAAGGAGACGTTCAGTAGGGGTGTCAAAATTTAGGACTTTGCTAGGAAGCAAGTTTATGAGAAAGGTGGCAGTTATAAAAGCTTCATCCCAATATTTTAAAGGCATGGAGGCATTGGCAAGTAATGCTAGACCAACTTCAACTATGTGACGGTGTTTTCTCTCAGCAGAACCGTTTTGTTGATGAGCATGAGGGCATGAAACATGATGAGTGATGCCAACCTTTTGAAAGAAACCATTTAACTTTTCATACTCGCCTCCCCAATCAGTTTGCATAGTAATAATTTTCCTATCAAACTTGCGCTCAACATATTGCTGATAATTAAGAAAGGCTTGATAAACATCAGAACGCTTCTTAAGCAAATATATCCAAGTAAATTTACTGAAATCATCGATAAAGCTTACATAATATGTATGTTTTCCCACAGAGAGTGGGGCAGGACCCCATACATCAGAAAAAACTTGCTCCAAGGGAGCAGTGGAGACACTAGAGGAAACATGATATGGCAACTGGTGACTCTTAGCTAACTGACAAGAATCACAAACATATGGAGTACTCTCTGGGGTGTAAGCTATTTTATTTCTCCTAAGAACTTGCTGAACGACAAAAGAAGAAGGATGTCCTAAACGCCGATGCCAAGTAGAGGATGACGGCTTTATTGTGAAGAAAGCATGCTTGGAAGTCTCATGAAACATAGGCACCAAAGGATAGAGTCCACCATAGCAAGGGCCCCTAAACAGAATTCTTCGAGTTGCTTGGTCCTTGATTAAAAAGAAGAAAGGATGAAACTCAATAAAGACATGATTATCAAGAGTAAATCGATGAATAGAAAAAAGGTTCTTAGATGCATTTGGAACAAGAAGAATATTTTTAAGGTCAAAAGAGCCATGAGGGGTACGTAATATTGAATCACCAATATGACTGATGTTCATACCTGTGCCTTCAGCAGTGCGGACCTTGTCTTGCCCATGATATTTGTTGGCGATGAGAAGCTTGTTCAGCTCACTAGTGATGTGATCGGTGGGTCCAGAATCAGCATACCAATTTGTGTCAACACCATATGGGGCAGCAGCAAGATGTGCCCCCTTTTCTGCATCATCTCTCACATCATCTCTCTTTTTCTTGTCATCAGCATAACGCCACCAACAATCACTAGCAGGGTGTCCATGCTTCTTGCAAATCTGACAATCAGTGTCAACATACTTGGTAGGGGTACGATCTGGGCGACGTCCACCACCATCATTACGCCTATCACGGCGATCATCACGCCGGTCTCCACGGCGATCATCATCTCTACGATCATCACGACGCCAACCACGGTCATCATCTCTACGGTCATCACGGCGCCAACCACGGTCATCATTGCGGCGCTCATCACGACGCCAACCACGGCCATCATCATTGTCACGGTATCGATCACCACCACCCCCTCCACGGTAGGAACCACCACTGTCAAGGCTGCGACCACGGAGAGGAGGAGGAGGTGAGTAACCACGTGGAGGTGGAGTGCGACCACGTGAGCGCTCATAGCCCCGACGAGCTAGATTTGCAGAGGAAATAAACGAGCCATTCTCTTCAACTCCATTGCGCATATCATATCCACATAGCTGCTCATAAAATTCATCTATGGTGGTGCTAGGGTTTCCATGAACTGTGGTGATAAGAGAGTTGTATTCACCTTTGTCCAGACCATGCAGAAGGTAACCTAGGAGCTCATCATCTCCAATCGGTTTTCCAAGTGCTGAAAGCTCGGAAGCGAAGCCTTTCATCTTGGTGTAGTACTGATTGGCAGTCATTGTCAGTTTCTTGGTGTCGTTGAGCTTCTCACGCAGATGTTGAGCCTTGGTGCGAGATGCTGTTTTGAACATAGTGTTAACGGCAGTCCACGACGAAGCAGTAATATCCATGCCCAGAACATGCGACAGAATCTCTGGAGAGAGCGAATTCAGAAGAAAACGCAACACCTGTTGATCCCGAGCAATCCAGGCCACATACGCAGGGTTTTCAGCTTCGATCTTTGTCCCATCGGAGTCCACAGACTCGATGATCTTGGCTGGAGCACGGTCGGAACCATCGAGAAGGCCCATGACATTGGCGCCACAGAACGCCGGGACGATGAGGGCTTGCCATAGCAGAAAGTTATCTCGCGTCAGAAGCTGAGTTGGAGGGCTCCCGAGGGCAGCGGCCAGGGCTGAAGTTGATGTCGACGAGCTCATGGTGTCAGATCGGATCGGAGGTTGTTGGTTTGGTTGTTGATGCGGCGGCGGCGGCTTGAAGGCAGCAGCGGCGGCGAGGTTGTTTGTCTAGGTTGTTGATGCGGCGGCGGCGGCTTGAAAGCAGCTGCGGCGGCGAGTTTTGTTTGTCTGGTTGTTGTTATACGGCGGCGGCGGCGGCCGGAGAGCGGCGGCGGCGGCGGCAGCTAGGTCACGGGAGGAGGGGCTCTGGTACCATGGCAAACGTGATGACGGGAACGGTGCTTGAGTCCACACCGGTTGCATGTTAATATAGATGGCTTGGAAGCCGAGTTGTACAAGGTGCAGGTATCCGTATACAATACTATACGGTATACAAAAACTAAATTATATTTAACACTCCCATCAGCTTTAAGCATCTCCTCAAGTGTAGCTGACCATCTGCTGTGGGTTCCCACATATGAAAGACCGACCTCAACATTTTTTACGTAATCACTCAAGTGTAAGAGTTAATCTAGTTGTAGTATTAGGTATGGTCACGTATTAGTCCAACGTGTCCTAGTACTAGTCGTTTTAGTGTTCACGTTAGGTAAACCGGACTTGTGCGTGTACGAGTCCGGGTCGCGTCGCGTTGGTTGCCGGCCGAGTCTGCAACGTGTTGGACGTGACGTTGTATCCCTTTATATACTTGAGAGAAAATCAGAAAAGGTGCAAGTCTTACGCACCACCAAAAACAGTTTTCCTCTGCTTAGTATTTCGATCACAAGTTTACGAGTCGCCGGTTACACGCGCACGTACAAGTCAGCCTCGTTTTCTTTTTGTACGTACGTCTCGGCGAGACGAGCACGCACTGCAGGAATCGATCAAGCTGCTTGCTTGCTAGCTTGTGTAGCTAGCTTGCACGTACATCTTCGGGAGGATTTGATCCGGCAGTTTAAAATCCAACAATTGGTATCTAGAGCCTCGACGATCTACGATCTACGATGGTGGACAGCGACGCTGAGTCGGTCAAGTCCGGCAACGGCGGTCCCAAGGCGATCAAGAACGGCGACAAGGTGAAGAAGAGCGGCAAGTCAGCGACCAGTGGTGGAGGAACGGGCGGCGCCAACGTCCAGGCGCATCGCAACATCCCCATCCAGTACCCGATGCTCACCGACGCCAACTACGGCGTGTGGGCGGTGAAGATGAAGATTATTCTCCGAACCCTCCGAGTGTGGCAGGCAATCACGGACGACGACGTCGACGAGGAGTGCGACGAAGGTGCCATGGCCGCCATAGCCCAGTCCGTGCCGGATTCCGTGCTGATGACATTGGCGGAGTTCGAGATGGCAAAGGAGGTGTGGAACGCACTCAAAGGACGTGTTGATGGCCGAGTCGGCTATGCGTTGGACGCGGCAACGTCCCTGTACTCTTTATATACATGAAGAAAAACCCCGGAAAGGTACAAGTCTTACGCACCACCAAAATCAGTTTTCCTCTGCTTAGTATTTCGATCGCAAGTTGACGAGTCGCCGGTTACACGCGCACGTACAAGTCAGCCTCGTTTTCTTTTTGTACGTACGTCTCGGCGAGACGAGCACGCACTGCAGGAATCGATCAAGCTGCTTGCTTGCTAGCTTGTGTAGCTAGCTTGCACGTACATCTTCGGGAGGATTTGATCCGGCAGTTTAAAATCCAACAATTGGTATCTAGAGCCTCGACGATCTACGATCTACGATGGTGGACAGCGACGCTGAGTCGGTCAAGTCCGGCAACGGCGGTCCCAAGGCGATCAAGAACGGCGACAAGGTGAAGAAGAGCGGCAAGTCAGCGACCAGTGGTGGAGGAACGGGCGGCGCCAACGTCCAGGCGCATCGCAACATCCCCATCCAGTACCCGATGCTCACCGACGCCAACTACGGCGTGTGGGCGGTGAAGATGAAGATTATTCTCCGAACCCTCCGAGTGTGGCAGGCAATCACGGACGACGACGTCGACGAGGAGTGCGACGAAGGTGCCATGGCCGCCATAGCCCAGTCCGTGCCGGATTCCGTGCTGATGACATTGGCGGAGTTCGAGACGGCAAAGGAGGTGTGGAACGCACTCAAGGAGATGAGGATCGGAGAAGATCGCGTCACCAAGGCTCGGGCACAAGTGCTGAAGCGCCAATTTCACAAGTTGCAGATGGAGGAAACTGAATCGGTGAACGACTATGCCATGCGTCTTACTACTTTGGTGGGAGAGATCCGCGCGCTTGGTGCAAAGCTCGATGAGACCGAGATTGTGAAGAAATTTTTCAGTTCGGTGACTGACAAATTCACGTTCATCATCGGCACGCTCGAGCAGCTTTACGACATCGACGACATGACCATAACGGAGGCGATCGGACACCTGCGAACGTGGGAAGAGAATGCTCATGGCTGTCGGAAAGGCAAAGGAGGAGGTGGTGACCAACTCATGTACTCGCGCGCAGATTGGGAGGCCCCAAGTAGCAAAGGAAGGCGTGACGGTGGCGAAGGCTCAAGCAACGCGAAGCGCGACGGACAAACCGGAAAAGGCAAAGGAAAAGGCAAGCCACAAGGTCGTGGTAAGGCGGACCAATCTAAAGGGCGGAAGCCACGAAACTTGGATTTATCCGAGGTCAAGTGCTATAACTGCAACGAGATGGGTCACTTTGCAAAGGATTGTCCGAAGCCTAACAAGCGAGAAATCAAGGCAAATTTGGCGAAGCAAGAAGGCGAAGGTCCAGGTCTTCTTATGGCCGAAGTTTGTGATCTCGCTGAAACGGTGGTTGTGAAACCAAGCCGGAAGGTGCTACTTCATGAGAAGAAAGTGACACCGAAGCTATCCGGGGATCACAACGTGTCGTGGTATCTCGACACAGGTGCCAGTAACCACATGACGGGGTGCAAGGAGAAATTCCTCGAGCTGGAATACAATGTTGAAGGCTCGGTCAAGTTCGGTGACGGTTCAGCTGTGGAGATTTGTGGGCAAGGATCTGTCCTCTTCGAGGGTCTCACAGGGGAACATCGCATACTCACCGGAGTGTACTACATCCCACGTCTTCGCAACAACATCATCTCTATCGGGAAGCTTGACGAGAATGGATGCAAGGTGGATATCGAGAACGGAGTGATGACGATCTTCGACAACCTCCGAAACGTGCTAGCTCGTGTTAATCGCACACGGAACAGGCTCTATATCCTCAACCTTGATCAATCACAACCGGAGTGTTGGCTCGCCAAGAGTGATGATGATTCGTGGTTATGGCATGCGCGATTTGGACACGTTAACTTCTACGCCTTGAAGAAGATGTCAAAGATGGAGATGGTATCCGGGATGCCATTTATCGACCATGTTGATCGAGTATGTGACGGGTGCTTGGTTGGAAAACAGCACCGCAGGCCATTCCCTGCTCAGTCTACCTATCGTGCAAGTGATGCACTCGAGCTGCTCCATGGTGATCTATGTGGCCCTATCACCCCGGCAACTCACGCAGGAAAGAAGTACTTCTTCCTTGTGGTAGATGACTACTCGAGATATATGTGGGTCGTCCTCCTACGATCTAAAGATGAGGCGTTTGAAGCGTTCAAGAAGTTGAAGGCTACAACGGAGATGGAACACAAGTTGAAGGTTCGCGCTCTACGGACAGATCGCGGCGGAGAGTTTACGTCGAACGAGTTCAACGACTACTGCGAGGAGATTGGCATAAAAAGGTTCCTCACGGCACCTTACACGCCGCAGCAGAACGGGGTTGTTGAAAGGCGCAATCGAACCGTCGTTGACATGGCAAGGAGTTTACTCAAGAGCAAGAACCTGCCGGGGACTTTTTGGGGAGAAGCTGTCTCGACGGCGGTCTATCTTCTCAACCGGGCTCCAACGAAGGCGGTGATCGGCAAGACTCCGTATGAAGCAATTTACGGACGTAAGCCGAATGTGTCTCATCTACGGACGTTCGGGTGCGTGGCGCATGTGAAGACGGCGGAGCCGCATCTGTCAAAGCTTGCCGATCGTAGCACCAAGATGGTGTTCATCGGATACGAGAGGAGTTCCGGCACCAAGGCATACCGCTTCTACGATCCACAAACCAAGCGTCTACGGATTTCACGCAACGTTGTGTTTGAAGAAAACAAAGCGTGGAATTGGAACGCAGCAGCCGACGATGCTCCAAACGGTAATATATTCACAGTTGAGTTTCCAACTGATGATGATGCAGGGGAAGACGTCCAGGTGGTTGGCAAGACGCCCAATCAAGGTGCCGACACCGACGACGACGCACATGGGTCGCAAAGTGATAGCGACAACGACGTGCACGACACGGGCGGAGATCTCGGCAACGACATCGACAATGAGGCACATAGTGACGATGACAATCAAGATGATGGTCACAGTCACAACGACTACGCCGACGACGCAGATGTCAACGACACGCCCGGGGCTCAGCCGTCTTCCTCAAGTGCATCGACCCCGACACAATTTGTGTCGCCTCCTTCACAAGTCACAACGGACTCCTCCGGGCCTCGTCGCTACAAGACCCTCAAGAAAATCTACAAGTACACAAAGCCAGTTACGCTCGAGTACTCCGGACTATGTTTGCTCGGAGTTGAGGAGCCAACCAACTTTGTAGAGGCGAGCAAAAGTTCAAGCTGGACGCACGCCATGGATGAGGAAATGAAGGCGATTGAGAGCAACGGAACGTGGACTTTGGTAACCCGACCTCCGAACCAAAAGGCCATCGGTTTGAAGTGGGTTTACAAGTTAAAAAAGGACACGAAGGGTGGCATTGTGAAGTACAAGGCAAGACTCGTTGCAAAGGGCTACGTACAACGTCAAGGAGTTGACTATGATGAGGTGTTTGCACCGGTTGCTCGACTCGAGACGGTGAGAGTGCTCCTAGCTTTGGCAGCACAAGAGGATTGGAAGGTTCATCATATGGATGTTAAATCCGCTTTCCTCAACGGTGATCTCACAGAAGAAGTGTACGTCGAACAACCCCTCGGCTACGAGAAGAAAGACGAAGAAGGGAAAGTTTACAAGCTCAAGAAGGCACTTTACGGGTTGAAGCAAGCGCCAAGAGCTTGGAACTCAAAGTTAGACCGAAGTTTGGTCTCGCTCGGGTTCAAGAGATGTCCCCTCGAGCACGCAGTCTATACAAAGAACTCCAAAGGCTCAAACCTGCTAGTTGGGGTTTATGTCGACGATCTGATTATCACCGGAGATAGCGTACAAGAAATTGAACGTTTCAAGGTGCAAATGAAGAACAAGTTTAGCATGAGCGATCTGGGATTACTCAGCTATTACTTGGGCATCGAAGTGAAGCAAAGCTCCGGAGAGATTTCCCTATGTCAATCGGCTTATGCGGTCAAGTTATTGGACAAGTGTGGCATGTCAGATTGCTACGAGACACAAGTTCCAATGGACCAACGTCACAAGTTGAGCAAGCGTAGCTCAAATCCGCCGGTGGACACCACAATGTATCGAAGCATTGTGGGCAGCCTAAGATACCTGGTGCATACCCGACCTGACTTGGCTTATTCAGTCGGGATCGTTAGTCGTTTCATGGAGAATTCGACAACCGAGCACATGAGCGCGGTCAATCAAATCTTGCGCTATGTGAAAGGCACTATTAATCTTGGCTGCACGTACAGAAAGGGAAAGGAAGGATTGATCCTTCGTGGATATTCAGATAGTGACATGGCAGGTGATGTGGATGACCGGAAGAGCACAACGGGCATGGTATTCTACCTTGGTCCGAATCCGATTAGCTGGAATTCTCAGAAGCAAAAGGTGGTGGCACTGTCTTCATGCGAGGCAGAATACATAGCGGCAAGCACGGGGGCTTGTCAAGCAGTGTGGCTGAGAAGACTCCTAGCTATTCTTGCGAAGCGGGAGGTGCAGAAGGTGTCATTGAAGATTGACAACCAAGCTGCAATCTCATTATGCAAAAATCCGGTTCATCACGAAAGGAGCAAGCACATAGATACCCGGTTCCACCATATCCGGGACTGCATTGAGGAAGGGATGATCGAAGTTCAGCACGTGAACACGAAGGACCAGCTTGCCGATATTCTCACCAAGTCCCTCGGTCGATAGAAGTTCATCGAGATGAGAAAGAAAGTCGGAGTTCAAGCAATGGAGACAACGCAACCAGATTAAGGAGGTGAATGTAAGAGTTAATCTAGTTGTAGTATTAGGTATGGTCACGTATTAGTCCAACGTGTCCTAGTACTAGTCGTTTTAGTGTTCACGTTAGGTAAACCGGACTTGTGCGTGTACGAGTCCGGGTCGCGTCGCGTTGGTTGCCGGCCGAGTCTGCAACGTGTTGGACGTGACGTTGTATCCCTTTATATACTTGAGAGAAAATCAGAAAAGGTGCAAGTCTTACGCACCACCAAAAACAGTTTTCCTCTGCTTAGTATTTCGATCGCAAGTTTACGAGTCGCCGGTTACACGCGCACGTACAAGTCAGCCTCGTTTTCTTTTTGTACGTACGTCTCGGCGAGACGAGCACGCACTGCAGGAATCGATCAAGCTGCTTGCTTGCTAGCTTGTGTAGCTAGCTTGCACGTACATCTTCGGGAGGATTTGATCCGGCAGTTTAAAATCCAACAATTGGTATCTAGAGCCTCGACGATCTACGATCTACGATGGTGGACAGCGACGCTGAGTCGGTCAAGTCCGGCAACGGCGGTCCCAAGGCGATCAAGAACGGCGACAAGGTGAAGAAGAGCGGCAAGTCAGCGACCAGTGGTGGAGGAACGGGCGGCGCCAACGTCCAGGCGCATCGCAACATCCCCATCCAGTACCCGATGCTCACCGACGCCAACTACGGCGTGTGGGCGGTGAAGATGAAGATTATTCTCCGAACCCTCCGAGTGTGGCAGGCAATCACGGACGACGACGTCGACGAGGAGTGCGACGAAGGTGCCATGGCCGCCATAGCCCAGTCCGTGCCGGATTCCGTGCTGATGACATTGGCGGAGTTCGAGATGGCAAAGGAGGTGTGGAACGCACTCAAAGGACGTGTTGATGGCCGAGTCGGCTATGCGTTGGACGCGGCAACGTCCCTGTACTCTTTATATACATGAAGAAAAACCCCGGAAAGGTGCAAGTCTTACGCACCACCAAAATCAGTTTTCCTCTGCTTAGTATTTCGATCGCAAGTTTACGAGTCGCCGGTTACACGCGCACGTACAAGTCAGCCTCGTTTTCTTTTTGTACGTACGTCTCGGCGAGACGAGCACGCACTGCAGGAATCGATCAAGCTGCTTGCTTGCTAGCTTGTGTAGCTAGCTTGCACGTACATCTTCGGGAGGATTTGATCCGGCAGTTTAAAATCCAACATCAAGGAACGCAATGCAGATTCCTTGAGCTTGGCTGGGCTGGCTTTGTAAAGGCACAAGGTACGCTCAGCGTACCTAAAGCACCCAGAGAGGAACATGAGCACCATGGCAGCCAGGAGCCGCCTATCCGGCCAAGATGACCTGGAGACAACGTAGCCGGCCACAACTACTTGGTTGACCAATCCCAGCAGGTGGCGTCTCCACAACTCATTGTCCTGCATGGAGAAGGCATTCATGGTGTACTGCCCGCCTAGGTGGAGGAGCACCAATGGTGCCCACAAGAAAAGGAGCTGGTGGCGTGGCCCGCTTGCATGGACCGAGAGATGGCCAAGGATGAAAATGGCCACAAAGTCCGCCGACAAGTAGGCTAGCCATAAGAGCGACCTGATGACGCGCGACACGCTACGCCTTCGCAGTCCTGCCGCGAAGAAGAGGAAGACTTGTATGCCAAAGCTTACAAGTATCAAGCCGTGGATCCCCCAATCCGCCCACAGTTTTCCAACATCCTCCAAGCTGAGGACCAAAGCAAAAAATAATATCGATTTTAGACCTAGATGTGCCCAAATTAATGGAAGACAAAGAAATATGATATCACAGAAAGAATCAATGCATGGCCTGTTCTCGTCCCTGTACAACTTTTGATTTTATTTTGAAACGCTAGTCGTGGAACTTCAAGTCACTTACCACTACACTAGTAGGAAAACCCCCATTTGTCCCGGTTCGTAAGGGCCTTTAGTCCCGGTTCTGGAACCGGGACTAAAGGGTCGGGACTAAAGCCCAAAACCGTTAGTCCCGGTTGGCTTACGAACCGGGACTAAAGGCCCTCCACGTGGCCGCCCTGGGGCGCCCAGGCAGGAGGACCTTTAGTCCCGGTTGGTAACACCAAAAGGCAGGACCTTTAGTCCCGGTTGGCAATACCAACCGGGACCAAAAGGCGCTGGGGTTTTTGTTTTTTTTTTTATAGGGGGGGGGGGGGGGGGTTAGGGGGGTTTGTAGGGTTAATTGAGGTGTTTCATATTGTGTTAGCTAGCTAATAGAGAGAAGTGTCCTCTCTTTCTCCGTGCTTGGTCGACGCTAGCTACTATAGAGAGAACTCGACACGCTAGCTAGTAAGCAAATGAAGGAACCATTAAGTACACAAGATCGTCGATCATGAACATATACACAGAGAAGTGATCGACCTCTCTTTCTCCGAGAGATTGGTCGAACAACAAGTTTTCGTATATCTATCCGACGCTACTAGCTACATATATACAATATAAGATCTCTTACAATCCCTAACATCTAATGTCAAATTCCAGATGGTATTCTCCGGCACTTTATGAGAAATCATAATAATAACTCATCATGCTCATATATATAACAACTTAGCATCATACATCATCATAATAATAAATAACTCATCATTGGTATCATAATAACAAGTCTTACTCGATCATCATCATCATCTTAGAACTACTCGTTATCATAATAACAAGTCATACTCGATCATCATCATCATAGTCATCTAACCAACCATACTTAATTGTTCTTAGCACATGATCATGAGTATTAGCTAGGACCTAACTACCCTCTCTTAGGTCAAATATCATAAAACAAGATAGGCCCTGACTCTCCATTGTGGAGAATGGAGATCATCCTGTCTCCAATTCTTGGCCTACGCACAATGTTGCTTCCAAGTAGCTCTCTAGGATTGACCATACATTTTTTCCACTCTTTGATTGTCATGTCTTCATCGGTTTTAGAAATCCGGTATGGACAGGAGTGATGCGTAGGCTGACCTGGCCGTGCTGGCCGTAAGCTCATAACATCAATGTGACCTCTCGGAAACATCAGATTAGGCACACAATCCGTCGGGATTTTCTGTTGAAAAACATAGTAATAACTTTGTAGTTAGCAATGTAGTTTAGTTTTAGAAGAATTTATGCAAAAGAGGCACGGATGTCGTAATAGTAGAAAATCTTACCATGCAATCTCCATGGATGTTACCGTAGTTCACCACGTGCACTAGTGGCACGTATTGACCATAATGTGGAGGAGTTTGATAATAGCTATTGTAATTCTCAAGATCATTAATAAATGCGACAAGATGATCTTTCTCCTTACAAGTTAATTCTGCTTTATCATTGTAGTAGTAGGATCTGTCTACCATCTTCCGTACATTTTTTGAAGAATGAAAATAAGCTGTCAATGGAAATTAGTTGTCAACTATTTTTAAATAAACAATATAAATTACTTAATAAATATGGTTGAGAAACTCACATAATGGTAGAACTGGAGGCGTCTGCACATCGACCCAGATGTCGATATTACCTTCAATTTCATCTTCCGGACGAATATCAAAGGTGATAAGCATATTAGGCTCAAATGCATAAGCCTTGCATAGTGCTTGCCAACTTTTGCATTCAAAATAGGAGTAGGTGTCTGCATTGTACAATTTTACGGCAAAAGTATAACCCTGCTCGATCCTCAAGTGAACTCTCTTTACCTCCATACTTTTTTTAGTACCAATCTTATCCAAGACATAAATTCTTGCATGGCAGGGGATACGCTAGTAGAATAGTAAAAAATTAAAATTATAAGTTGAAGCAAAAGAAGCAGAAGTCATGCTTAATTACGAAAAAAGACTTGTCGTTGTGACTTACTGTATCCACTTCGAAGGTCTCATCCAGCACGATGCTGAAGCGCCTACCATCAACTAGGTGAGTCGTGTCGCACAGACCGCGCTCGTCTTCGCAGTATTCGCACATACCGAATTCCCTTTCGCTATCGTCGTCAGACATTTCCTATGTTCATAGTTGAAACATTTAAAATTGATCGTAGGCAACTACCAGGAAACTGATCAACACACAGATCACTATTACTCAAAATATGCAATGGGTTGACTTTAGGTCTATCGAGTCTTTCCTTCCTAAACTCTCATCTCACGTATATGGTGGGCACTCCCTCTGATATTGCGACCGTCGGTGATGGTGGCTCCTCCATTCGTCCCCGAGTCCATTACACCAAAATGTCTAGCACACGGGAACGAAGGAGAAGCGATCCCCACGACAACATTCGGGATTCTTCCTCTCTCATATTTCGACCGTCGGTGATGGTCGCTACTCCTTCTTTCCCTAGTGCATTACAAATATCTAGCACAAGGAAAAGAAGGAGAAGCGACCTCCACGACAACAGTCGGGATTCTTCCTCTCTTATATATATATATGGTGGACACTCTCCCTCACTGAAAGACACACAAGGAGCCGAAACAGACCTAAAGTCAACCCGTTCCATATATCGAGCAATGACATAGAAATAATGCCCTATGTTTTGCCGGAATATCATTGAATTCCCGTTCTGGCAAATCACAAGCACTCGATATGTCCTACATTGTAGCACAAGTCATGCTAAAATTCATGAAAAATATGAGGCATTACCTTTGCTAAAAACAGGACATATCGAGCGCTTGTAAAAATTCCTATATATGCAATGTCATTTTATTAGGAAATCTAATTAAGCATATATACTAATTTTAGGGTTCATTAACTCATGACATATTTGCTAATGTGAAGGAATTATGCTAATCGTTATACATCTACGTATGAAGAAACATATGTAACTAAACTTAATTAATCTTGCAACATCATCGAAAAAAGAAACATGTAACTAAACTTAATCCCACCGCAAATTTATATCTTGTATTGATCTATTGGACCAAGAAAAACTGATTAATCTTGCAACATCATTGCAAGCAATTCCTGATGATTTTTTGCAGATAAGCAAGGCAAAGACGACGACGGCGACGTTGCCGCTGCCGCTGCCATCCACGGCGATGGTGGCGCACGCGCGCGCGGACGAAAGGGGGTCGGCTGGACGGCTCCAGGGTGGAAGAGGAGCTCACCATAGCGCGCGGAGGGAGAGGGCGGCGACGGGGCAGCGACGGGGACGGCGGGCTCGGGGCGGCGACGGGGCGGCGACGAGGACGGCGGCGACGGGGCGGCGACGGGGACGGCGGGCTCGGGGCGGCGACGGGGCGGCGACGAGGACGGCGGCGACGGGCTCGAGGCGGCGACGGGGACGGCGGCGATGGGCTCGGGGCGGCGACGGGGACGGCGGGCTCGTGGCAATGGCAGATGAAAACTGAAATTTTCCAAGTGTTTACTTATATAGAAGAAGAATTGGTCCCGGTTAGGGGCACCAACCGGGACCAATGCCCGCCTTTAGTCCCGGTTGGTGGCACCAACCGGGACCAAAGGTCTCTTTTCAGCAGCCCAAAGGGCGGGAAGCAGAGACCTTTGGTCCCGGTTTGTGCCACCAACCGGGACCAAAGGGAGGAAAATTGGTCCCGGTTGGTGGCACCAACCGGGACCAAAGGGTGGCATTGGTCCCGGTTGGTGGCACCAACCGGGACCAATGGACTTGCACAGCGGCGTGGTGGTGGGAAGTTAGTCCCACCTCGCTAGTTGAGAGCGCCGAGCACCTATTTATAAGCCCCGCTGCCTCTTCCCTCTCGAACTCCTCTGAACTGCAGGCCTATGGGCCTAATCTGACACTGCAATGCCTGTGGGCCTGCTGGGCCTTCTGCGGGCCTTGGTCCTGGCCCAACTAGCTTGGTTTCTAGTCGTATTCAGGCCGTGGTGGCCCAGTAGTAGCCATTTTTTTCTGTTTTTTTGTTTTCTTTTTTGCTTTTTTTTTTTTGCTTTATTTTTTTCAGTTTTCCAGTGATTCTTTTTGCTGTTAGGTCACAAAAATTATAGACTTTCTGTTAGTGCCATTAATTTTCATATTTGAATAGTTTAAATTTGAATTCTTTTAAATTTGTGTGAATCACTAGTTTGTGAATAACTTTACAATAAAAATAGATTTTGGAGTGATTCTTTTTCCTACTATTTAATATTATTGTGTTTTATCATTATATTAAATTTGGTAATTTTTAGGTTATTTTCAATGTCTGTTTTAATCAAGAACAGATTTTGTTATTTTAGTTTGCTATTAAAGTTTCTAACTAAAAATTTCTTTATGAAAATTCTTTTTGCCGTTAATGTTTTGAACAGAAAATACTTTGATAATTTTAGTTGCATAAATTTTATATAATTTTAGTTTTATAAAAGCACTACAAATGATCTCTGAAAAGGCATGGTATCATCATTTCACCCACATAGCATGTGCTAAAAAGTTGAGAGGGTTACGGCAAAAACTGGATGCACTTCGTGTACAAAACGGGCAATCTCTTTCGAAGTATCAGGGTTTCGAACGAAAACTCATCTGTTACAAAGGGATTTCATTTTTTTGAACTTATTTGAACTCCAGACTTTTTGTGTGTTCAAAATGCACCATTCGAAGCCACATCATCAATTTTCAACCCTTTCTGACTTCATTTGTTATTTTTCATGCATTTACTGATTTTTTTGAGCTAAATGACCCTGAAATTGAAAAGCACTACAAATGAACTCTGAAAAGGTTGAAAGTTGGCATGGTATCATCATTTCACCCACATAGCATGTGCTAAAAAGTTGAGAGGGTTACGGCAAAAACTGGATGCACTTCGTGTACAAAACGGGCAATCTCTTTCGAAGTATCAGGGTTTCGAACGAAAACTCATCTGTTACAAAGGGATTTCATTTTTTTGAACTTATTTGAACTCCAGACTTTTTGTGTGTTCAAAATGCACCATTCGAAGCCACATCATCAATTTTCAACCCTTTCTGACTTCATTTGTTATTTTTCATGCATTTACTGATTTTTTTGAACTAAATGACCCTGAAATTGAAAAGCACTACAAATGATCTCTGAAAAGGTTGAAAGTTGGCATGGTATCATCATTTCACCCACATAGCATGTGCTAAAAATTTGAGAGGGTTACGGCAAAAACTGGATGCACTTCGTGTACAAAACGGGCAATCTCTTTCGAAGTATCAGGGTTTCGAACGAAAACTCATCTGTTACAAAAGGATTTCATTTTTTTGAACTTATTTGAACTCCAGACTTTTTGTGTGTTCAAAATGCACCATTCGAAGCCACATCATCAATTTTCAACCCTTTCTGACTTCATTTGTTATTTTTCATGCATTTACTGATTTTTTTGAGCTAAATGACCCTGAAATTCAAAAGCACTACAAATGAACTCTAAAAAGGTTGAAAGTTGGCATGGTATCATCATTTCACCCACATAGCATGTGCTAAAAAGTTGAGAGGGTTACGGCAAAAACTGGATGCACTTCGTGTACAAAACGGGCAATCTCTTTCGAAGTATCTGGGTTTCGAACGAAAACTCATCTGTTACAAAGGGATTTCATTTTTTTTGAACTTATTTGAACTCCAGACTTTTTGTGTGTTCAAAATGCACCATTCAAAGCCACATCATCAATTTTCAACCCTTTCTGACTTCATTTGTTATTTTTCATGCATTTACTGATTTTTTTGAGCTAAATGACCCTGAAATTGAAAAGCACTACAAATGAACTCTGAAAAGGTTGCAAGTTGGCATGGTTTCATCATTTCACCCACATAGCATGTGCTAAAAAGTTGAGAGGGTTACGGCAAAAACTGGATGCACTTCGTGTTCAAAACGGGCAATCTCTTTCGAAGTATCAGGGTTTCGAACGAAAACTCATCTGTTACAAAGGGATTTCATTTTTTTGAACTTATTTGAACTCCAGACTTTTTGTGTGTTCAAAATGCACCATTCGAAGCCACATCATCAATTTTCAACCCTTTCTGACTTCATTTGTTATTTTTCATGCATTTACTGATTTTTTTGAGCTAAATGAACCTGAAATTGCAAAGCACAACAAATGAACTCTGAAAAGTTTGAAAGTTGGTATGGTATCATCATTTCACCCACATAGCATGTGCTAAAAAGTTGAGAGGGTTACGGCAAAAACTGGATGCACTTCGTGTACAAAACGGGCAATCTCTTTCGAAGTATCAGGGTTTCGAACGAAAACTCATCTGTTACAAAGGGATTTCATTTTTTTGAACTTATTTGAACTCCAGACTTTTTGTGTGTTCAAAATGCACCATTCGAAGCCACATCATCAATTTTCAACCCTTTCTGACTTCATTTGTTATTTTTCATGCATTTACTGATTTTTTTGAGCTAAATGACCCTGAAATTGAAAAGCACTACAAATGAACTCTGACAAGGTTGAAAGTTGGCATGGTATCATCATTTCACCCACATAGCATGTGCTAAAAAGTTGAGAGGGTTACGGCAAAAACTGGATGCACTTCGTGTACAAAACGGGCAATCTCTTTCGAAGTATCAGGGTTTCGAACGAAAACTCATCTGTTACAAAGGGATTTCATTTTTTTGAACTTATTTGAACTCCAGACTTTTTGTGTGTTCAAAATGCACCATTCGAAGCCACATCATCCATTTTCAACCCTTTCTGACTTCATTTGTTATTTTTCATGCATTTACTGATTTTTTTGAGCTAAATGACCCTGAAATTGAAAAGCACTACAAATGAACTCTGAAAAGGTTGAAAGTTGGCATGGTATCATCATTTCACCCACATAGCATGTGCTAAAAAGTTGAGAGGGTTACGGCAAAAACTGGATGCACTTCGTGTACAAAATGGGCAATCTCTTTCGAAGTATCAGGGTTTCGAACGAAAACTCATCTGTTACAAAGGGATTTCATTTTTTTGAACTTATTTGAACTCCAGACTTTTTGTGTGTTCAAAATGCACCATTCGAAGCCACATCATCAATTTTCAACCCTTTCTGACTTCATTTGTTATTTTTCATGCATTTACTGATTTTTTTGAGCTAAATGACCCTGAAATTGAAAAGCACTACAAATGAACTCTGAAAAGGTTGAAAGTTGGCATGGTATCATCATTTCACCCACATAGCATGTGCTAAAAAGTTGAGAGGGTTACGGCAAAAACTGGATGCACTTCGTGTACAAAACGGGCAATCTCTTTCGAAGTATCAGGGTTTCGAACGAAAACTCATCTGTTACAAAGGGATTTCATTTTTTTGAACTTATTTGAACTCCAGACTTTTTGTGTGTTCAAAATGCACCATTCGAAGCCACATCATCAATTTTCAACCCTTTCTGACTTCATTTGTTATTTTTCATGCATTTACTGATTTTTTTGAACTAAATGACCCTGGAATTGAAAAGCACTACAAATGATCTCTGAAAAGGTTGAAAGTTGGCATGGTATCATTATTTCACCCACATAGCATGTGCTAAAAATTTGAGAGGGTTACGGCAAAAACTGGATGCACTTCGTGTACAAAACGGGCAATCTCTTTCGAAGTATCAGGGTTTCGAACGAAAACTCATCTGTTACAAAGGGATTTCATTTTTTTGAACTTATTTGAACTCCAGACTTTTTGTGTGTTCAAAATGCACCATTCGAAGCCACATCATCAATTTTCAACCCTTTCTGACTTCATTTGTTATTTTTCATGCATTTACTGATTTTTTTGAGCTAAATGACCCTGAAATTGAAAAGCACTACAAATGAACTCTGACAAGGTTGAAAGTTGGCATGGTATCATCATTTCACCCACATAGCATGTGCTAAAAAGTTGAGAGGGTTACGGCAAAAACTGGATAGTATCAGGGTTTCGAACGAAAACTCATCTGTTACAAAGGGATTTCATTTTTTTGAACTTATTTGAACTCCAGACTTTTTGTGTGTTCAAAATGCACCATTCGAAGCCACATCATCAATTTTCAACCCTTTCTGACTTCATTTGCTATTTTTCATGCATTTACTGATTTTTTTGAGCTAAATGAACCTGAAATTGAAAAGCATAACAAATGAACTCTGAAAAGTTTGAAAGTTGGTATGGTATCATCATTTCACCCACATAGCATGTGCTAAAAAGTTGAGAGGGTTACGGCAAAAACTGGATGCACTTCGTGTACAAAACGGGCAATCTCTTTCGAAGTATCAGGGTTTCGAACGAAAACTCATCTGTTACAAAGGGATTTCATTTTTTTGAACTTATTTGAACTCCAGACTTTTTGTGTGTTCAAAATGCACCATTCGAAGCCACATCATCAATTTTCAACCCTTTCTGACTTCATTTGTTATTTTTCATGCATTTACTGATTTTTTTGAGCTAAATGACCCTGAAATTGAAAAGCACTACAAATGAACTCTGAAAAGGTTGAAAGTTGGCATGGTATCATCATTTCACCCACATAGCATGTGCTAAAAAGTTGAGAGGGTTACGGCAAAAACTGGATGCACTTCGTGTACAAAACGGGCAATCTCTTTCGAAGTATCAGGGTTACAAAGGGATTTCATTTTTTTGAACTTATTTGAACTCCAGACTTTTTGTGTGTTCAAAATGCACCATTCGAAGCCACATCATCAATTTTCAACCCTTTCTGACTTCATTTGTTATTTTTCATGCATTTACTGATTTTTTTGAGCTAAATGACCCTGAAATTGAAAAGCACTACAAATGAACTCTGACAAGGTTGAAAGTTGGCATGGTATCATCATTTCACCCACATAGCATGTGCTAAAAAGTTGAGAGGGTTACGGCAAAAACTGGATGCACTTCGTGTACAAAACGGGCAATCTCTTTCGAAGTATCAGGGTTTCGAACGAAAACTCATCTGTTACAAAGGGATTTCATTTTTTTGAACTTATTTGAACTCCAGACTTTTTGTGTGTTCAAAATGCACCATTCGAAGCCACATCATCCATTTTCAACCCTTTCTGACTTCATTTGTTATTTTTCATGCATTTACTGATTTTTTTGAGCTAAATGACCCTGAAATTGAAAAGCACTACAAATGAACTCTGAAAAGGTTGAAAGTTGGCATGGTATCATCATTTCACCCACATAGCATGTGCTAAAAAGTTGAGAGGGTTACGGCAAAAACTGGATGCACTTCGTGTAGAAAATGGGCAATCTCTTTCGAAGTATCAGGGTTTCGAACGAAAACTCATCTGTTACAAAGGGATTTCATTTTTTTGAACTTATTTGAACTCCAGACTTTTTGTGTGTTCAAAATGCACCATTCGAAGCCACATCATCAATTTTCAACCCTTTCTGACTTCATTTGTTATTTTTCATGCATTTACTGATTTTTTTGAGCTAAATGACCCTGAAATTGAAAAGCACTACAAATGAACTCTGAAAAGGTTGAAAGTTGGCATGGTATCATCATTTCACCCACATAGCATGTGCTAAAAAGTTGAGAGGGTTACGGCAAAAACTGGATGCACTTCGTGTACAAAACGGGCAATCTCTTTCGAAGTATCAGGGTTTCGAACGAAAACTCATCTGTTACAAAGGGATTTCATTTTTTTGAACTTATTTGAACTCCAGACTTTTTGTGTGTTCAAAATGCACCATTCGAAGCCACATCATCAATTTTCAACCCTTTCTGACTTCATTTGTTATTTTTCATGCATTTACTGATTTTTTTGAGCTAAATGACCCTGAAATTGAAAAGCACTACAAATGAACTCTGACAAGGTTGAAAGTTGGCATGGTATCATCATTTCACCCACATAGCATGTGCTAAAAAGTTGAGAGGGTTACGGCAAAAACTGGATGCACTTCGTGTACAAAACGGGCAATCTCTTTCGAAGTATCAGGGTTTCGAACGAAAACTCATCTGTTACAAAGGGATTTCATTTTTTTGAACTTATTTGAACTCCAGACTTTTTGTGTGTTCAAAATGCACCATTCGAAGCCACATCATCCATTTTCAACCCTTTCTGACTTCATTTGTTATTTTTCATGCATTTACTGATTTTTTTGAGCTAAATGACCCTGAAATTGAAAAGCACTACAAATGAACTCTGAAAAGGTTGAAAGTTGGCATGGTATCATCATTTCACCCACATAGCATGTGCTAAAAAGTTGAGAGGGTTACGGCAAAAACTGGATGCACTTCGTGTACAAAATGGGCAATCTCTTTCGAAGTATCAGGGTTTCGAACGAAAACTCATCTGTTACAAAGGGATTTCATTTTTTTGAACTTATTTGAACTCCAGACTTTTTGTGTGTTCAAAATGCACCATTCGAAGCCACATCATCAATTTTCAACCCTTTCTGACTTCATTTGTTATTTTTCATGCATTTACTGATTTTTTTGAGCTAAATGACCCTGAAATTGAAAAGCACTACAAATGAACTCTGAAAAGGTTGAAAGTTGGCATGGTATCATCATTTCACCCACATAGCATGTGCTAAAAAGTTGAGAGGGTTACGGCAAAAACTGGATGCACTTCGTGTACAAAACGGGCAATCTCTTTCGAAGTATCAGGGTTTCGAACGAAAACTCATCTGTTACAAAGGGATTTCATTTTTTTGAACTTATTTGAACTCCAGACTTTTTGTGTATTCAAAATGCACCATTCGAAGCCACATCATCAATTTTCAACCCTTTCTGACTTCATTTGTTATTTTTCATGCATTTACTGATTTTTTTGAACTAAATGACCCTGGAATTGAAAAGCACTACAAATGATCTCTGAAAAGGTTGAAAGTTGGCATGGTATCATTATTTCACCCACATAGCATGTGCTAAAAATTTGAGAGGGTTACGGCAAAAACTGGATGCACTTCGTGTACAAAACGGGCAATCTCTTTCGAAGTATCAGGGTTTCGAACGAAAACTCATCTGTTACAAAGGGATTTCATTTTTTTGAACTTATTTGAACTCCAGACTTTTTGTGTGTTCAAAATGCACCATTCGAAGCCACATCATCAATTTTCAACCCTTTCTGACTTCATTTGTTATTTTTCATGCATTTACTGATTTTTTTGAGCTAAATGACCCTGAAATTGAAAAGCACTACAAATGAACTCTGACAAGGTTGAAAGTTGGCATGGTATCATCATTTCACCCACATAGCATGTGCTAAAAAGTTGAGAGGGTTACGGCAAAAACTGGATAGTATCAGGGTTTCGAACGAAAACTCATCTGTTACAAAGGGATTTCATTTTTTTGAACTTATTTGAACTCCAGACTTTTTGTGTGTTCAAAATGCACCATTCGAAGCCACATCATCAATTTTCAACCCTTTCTGACTTCATTTGCTATTTTTCATGCATTTACTGATTTTTTTGAGCTAAATGAACCTGAAATTGAAAAGCACAACAAATGAACTCTGAAAAGTTTGAAAGTTGGTATGGTATCATCATTTCACCCACATAGCATGTGCTAAAAAGTTGAGAGGGTTACGGCAAAAACTGGATGCACTTCGTGTACAAAACGGGCAATCTCTTTCGAAGTATCAGGGTTTCGAACGAAAACTCATCTGTTACAAAGGGATTTCATTTTTTTGAACTTATTTGAACTCCAGACTTTTTGTGTGTTCAAAATGCACCATTCGAAGCCACATCATCAATTTTCAACCCTTTCTGACTTCATTTGTTATTTTTCATGCATTTACTGATTTTTTTGAGCTAAATGACCCTGAAATTGAAAAGCACTACAAATGAACTCTGAAAAGGTTGAAAGTTGGCATGGTATCATCATTTCACCCACATAGCATGTGCTAAAAAGTTGAGAGGGTTACGGCAAAAACTGGATGCACTTCGTGTACAAAACGGGCAATCTCTTTCGAAGTATCAGGGTTACAAAGGGATTTCATTTTTTTGAACTTATTTGAACTCCAGACTTTTTGTGTGTTCAAAATGCACCATTCGAAGCCACATCATCAATTTTCAACCCTTTCTGACTTCATTTGTTATTTTTCATGCATTTACTGATTTTTTTGAGCTAAATGACCCTGAAATTGAAAAGCACTACAAATGAACTCTGAAAAGGTTGAAAGTTGGCATGGTATCATCATTTCACCCACATAGCATGTGCTAAAAAGTTGAGAGGGTTACGGCAAAAACTGGATGCACTTCGTGTACAAAACGGGCAATCTCTTTCGAAGTATCAGGGTTTCGAACGAAAACTCATCTGTTACAAAGGGATTTCATTTTTTTGAACTTATTTGAACTCCAGACTTTTTGTGTGTTCAAAATGCACCATTCGAAGCCACATCATCAATTTTCAACCCTTTCTGACTTCATTTATTATTTTTCATGCATTTACTGATTTTTTTGAGCTAAATGACCCTGAAATTGAAAAGCACTACAAATGAACTCTGAAAAGGTTGAAAGTTGGCATGGTATCATCATTTCACCCACATAGCATGTGCTAAAAAGTTGAGAGGGTTACGGCAAAAACTGGATGCACTTCGTGTACAAAACGGGCAATCTCTTTCGAAGTATCAGGGTTTCGAACGAAAACTCATCTGTTACAAAGGGATTTCATTTTTTTGAACTTATTTGAACTCCAGACTTTTTGTGTGTTCAAAATGCACCATTAGAAGCCACATCATCAATTTTCAACCCTTTCTGACTTCATTTGTTATTTTTCATGCATTTACTGATTTTTTTGAGCTAAATGACCCTGAAATTGAAAAGCACTACAAATGAACTCTGAAAAGGTTTAAAGTTGGCATGGTATCATCATTTCACCCACATAGCATGTGCTAAAAAGTTGAGAGGGTTACGGCAAAAACTGGATGCACTTCGTGTACAAAACGGGCAATCTCTTTCGAAGTATCAGGGTTTCGAACGAAAACTCATCTGTTACAAAGGGATTTCATTTTTTGAACTTATTTGAACTCCAGACTTTTTGTGTGTTCAAAATGCACCATTCGAAGCCACATCATCAATTTTCAACCCTTTCTGACTTCATTTGTTATTTTTCATGCATTTACTGATTTTTTTGAGCTAAATGACCCTGAAATTGAAAAGCACTACAAATGAACTCTGAAAAGGTTGAAAGTTGGCATGGTATCATCATTTCACCCACATAGCATGTGCTAAAAAGTTGAGAGGGTTACGGCAAAAACTGGATGCACTTCGTGTACAAAACGGGCAATCTCTTTCGAAGTATCAGGGTTTCGAACGAAAACTCATCTGTTACAAAGGGATTTCATTTTTTTGAACTTATTTGAACTCCAGACTTTTTGTGTGTTCAAAATGCACCATTCGAAGCCACATCATCAATTTTCAACCCTTTCTGACTTCATTTGTTATTTTTCATGCATTTACTGATTTTTTTGAGCTAAATGACCCTGAAATTGAAAAGCACTACAAATGAACTCTGAAAAGGTTGAAAGTTGGCATGGTATCATCATTTCACCCACATAGCATGTGCTAAAAAGTTGAGAGGGTTACGGCAAAAACTGGATGCACTTCGTGTACAAAACGGGCAATCTCTTTCGAAGTATCAGGGTTTCGAACGAAAACTCATCTGTTACAAAGGGATTTCATTTTTTTGAACTTATTTGAACTCCAGACTTTTTGTGTGTTCAAAATGCACCATTAGAAGCCACATCATCAATTTTCAACCCTTTCTGACTTCATTTGTTATTTTTCATGCATTTACTGATTTTTTTGAGCTAAATGACCCTGAAATTGAAAAGCACTACAAATGAACTCTGAAAAGGTTTAAAGTTGGCATGGTATCATCATTTCACCCACATAGCATGTGCTAAAAAGTTGATAGGGTTACGGCAAAAACTGGATGCACTTCGTGTACAAAACGGGCAATCTCTTTCGAAGTATCAGGGTTTCGAACGAAAACTCATCTGTTACAAAGGGATTTCATTTTTTGAACTTATTTGAACTCCAGACTTTTTGTGTGTTCAAAATGCACCATTCGAAGCCACATCATCAATTTTCAACCCTTTCTGACTTCATTTGTTATTTTTCATGCATTTACTGATTTTTTTGAGCTAAATGACCCTGAAATTGAAAAGCACTACAAATGAACTCTGAAAAGGTTGAAAGTTGGCATGGTATCATCATTTCACCCACATAGCATGTGCTAAAAAGTTGAGAGGGTTACGGCAAAAACTGGATGCACTTCGTGTACAAAACGGGCAATCTCTTTCGAAGTATCAGGGTTTCGAACGAAAACTCATCTGTTACAAAGGGATTTCATTTTTTTGAACTTATTTGAATTCTAGACTTTTTGTTTGTTCAAAATGCACCATTCGAAGCCACATCATCAATTTTTAACCCTTTCTGACTTCATTTGTTATTTTTCATGCATTTACTGATTTTTTTGAGCTAAATGACCCTGAAATTGAAAAGCACTACAAATGAACTCTGAAAAGGTTGAAAGTTGGCATGGTATCATCATTTCACCCACATAGCATGTGCTAAAAAGTTGAGAGGGTTACGGCAAAAACTGGATGCACTTCGTGTACAAAACGGGCAATCTCTTTCGAAGTATCAGGGTTTCGAACGAAAACTCATCTGTTACAAAGGGATTTCATTTTTTTGAACTTATTTGAACTCCAGACTTTTTGTGTTTTCAAAATGCACCATTCGAAGCCACATCATCAATTTTCAACCCTTTCTGACTTCATTTGTTATTTTTCATGCATTTACTGATTTTTTTGAACTAAATGACCCTGAAATTGAAAAGCACTACAAAGGAACTCTGAAAAGGTTGAAAGTTGGCATGGTATCATCATTTCACCCACATAGCATGTGCTAAAAAGTTGAGAGGGTTACGGCAAAAACTGGATGCACTTCGTGTACAAAACGGGCAATCTCTTTCGAAGTATGAGGGTTTCGAACGAAAACTCATCTGTTACAAAGGGATTTCATTTTTTTGAACTTATTTGAACTCCAGACTTTTTGTGTGTTCAAAATGCACCATTAGAAGCCACATCATCAATTTTCAACCCTTTCTGACTTCATTTGTTATTTTTCATGCATTTACTGATTTTTTTGAGCTAAATGACCCTGAAATTGAAAAGCACTACAAATGAACTCTGAAAAGGTTTAAAGTTGGCATGGTATCATCATTTCACCCACATAGCATGTGCTAAAAAGTTGAGAGGGTTACGGCAAAAACTGGATGCACTTCGTGTACAAAACGGGCAATCTCTTTCGAAGTATCAGGGTTTCGAACGAAAACTCATCTGTTACAAAGGGATTTCATTTTTTTGAACTTATTTGAACTCCAGACTTTTTGTGTGTTCAAAATGCACCATTCGAAGCCACATCATCAATTTTCAACCCTTTCTGACTTCATTTGTTATTTTTCATGCATTTACTGATTTTTTTGAGCTAAATGAACCTGAAATTGCAAAGCACAACAAATGAACTCTGAAAAGTTTGAAAGTTGGTATGGTATCATCATTTCACCCACATAGCATGTGCTAAAAAGTTGAGAGGGTTACGGCAAAAACTGGATGCACTTCGTGTACAAAACGGGCAATCTCTTTCGAAGTATCAGGGTTTCGAACGAAAACTCATCTGTTACAAAGGGATTTCATTTTTTTGAACTTATTTGAACTCCAGACTTTTTGTGTGTTCAAAATGCACCATTCGAAGCCACATCATCAATTTTCAACCCTTTCTGACTTCATTTGTTATTTTTCATGCATTTACTGATTTTTTTGAGCTAAATGAACCTGAAATTGCAAAGCACAACAAATGAACTCTGAAAAGTTTGAAAGTTGGTATGGTATCATCATTTCACCCACATAGCATGTGCTAAAAAGTTGAGAGGGTTACGGCAAAAACTGGATGCACTTCGTGTACAAAACGGGCAATCTCTTTCGAAGTATCAGGGTTTCGAACGAAAACTCATCTGTTACAAAGGGATTTCATTTTTTTGAACTTATTTGAACTCCAGACTTTTTGTGTGTTCAAAATGCACCATTCGAAGCCACATCATCATTTTTCAACCCTTTCTGACTTCATTTGTTATTTTTCATGCATTTACTGATTTTTTTGAGCTAAATGAACCTGAAATTGCAAAGCACAACAAATGAACTCTGAAAAGTTTGAAAGTTGGCATGGTATCATCATTTCACCCACATAGCATGTGCTAAAAAGTTGAGAGGGTTACGGCAAAAACTGGATGCACTTCGTGTACAAAACGGGCAATCTCTTTCGAAGTATCAGGGTTTCGAACGAAAACTCATCTGTTACAAAGGGATTTCATTTTTTGAACTTATTTGAACTCCAGACTTTTTGTGTGTTCAAAATGCACCATTCGAAGCCACATCATCAATTTTCAACCCTTTCTGACTTCATTTGTTATTTTTCATGCATTTACTGATTTTTTTGAACTAAATGACCCTGAAATTGAAAAGCACTACAAATGATCTCTGAAAAGGTTGAAAGTTGGCATGGTATCATCATTTCACCCACATAGCATGTGCTAAAAAGTTGAGAGGGTTACGGCAAAAACTGGATGCACTTCGTGTAGAAAACGGGCAATCTCTTTCGAAGTATCAGGGTTTCGAACGAAAACTCATCTGTTACAAAGGGATTTCATTTTTTTGAACTTATTTGAATTCTAGACTTTTTGTTTGTTCAAAATGCACCATTCGAAGCCACATCATCAATTTTTAACCCTTTCTGACTTCATTTGTTATTTTTCATGCATTTACTGATTTTTTTGAGCTAAATGACCCTGAAATTGAAAAGCACTACAAATGAACTCTGAAAAGGTTGAAAGTTGGCATGGTATCATCATTTCACCCACATAGCATGTGCTAAAAAGTTGAGAGGGTTACGGCAAAAACTGGATGCACTTCGTGTACAAAACGGGCAATCTCTTTCGAAGTATCAGGGTTTCGAACGAAAACTCATCTGTTACAAAGGGATTTCATTTTTTTGAACTTATTTGAACTCCAGACTTTTTGTGTTTTCAAAATGCACCATTCGAAGCCACATCATCAATTTTCAACCCTTTCTGACTTCATTTGTTATTTTTCATGCATTTACTGATTTTTTTGAACTAAATGACCCTGAAATTGAAAAGCACTACAAAGGAACTCTGAAAAGGTTGAAAGTTGGCATGGTATCATCATTTCACCCACATAGCATGTGCTAAAAAGTTGAGAGGGTTACGGCAAAAACTGGATGCACTTCGTGTACAAAACGGGCAATCTCTTTCGAAGTATCAGGGTTTCGAACGAAAACTCATCTGTTACAAAGGGATTTCATTTTTTTGAACTTATTTGAACTCCAGACTTTTTGTGTGTTCAAAATGCACCATTCGAAGGCACATCATCAATTTTCAACCCTTTCTGACTTCATTTGTTATTTTTCATGCATTTACTGATTTTTTTGAGCTAAATGACCCTGAAATTGAAAAGCACTACAAATGAACTCTGACAAGGTTGAAAGTTGGCATGGTATCATCATTTCACCCACATAGCATGTGCTAAAAAGTTGAGAGGGTTACGGCAAAAACTGGATGCACTTCGTGTACAAAACGGGCAATCTCTTTCGAAGTATCAGGGTTTCGAACGAAAACTCATCCGTTACAAAGGGATTTCATTTTTTTGAACTTATTTGAACTCCAGACTTTTTGTGTGTTCAAAATGCACCATTTGAAGCCACATCATCAATTTTCAATCCTTTCTGACTTCATTTGTTATTTTTCATGCATTTACTGTTTTTTTGAGCTAAATGACCCTGAAATTGAAAAGCACTACAAATGAACTCTGAAAAGGTTGAAAGTTGGTATGGTATCATCATTTCACCTACATAGCATGTGCTAAAAAGTTGAGAGGGTTACGGCAAAAACTGGATGCACTTCGTGTACAAAACGGGCAATCTCTTTCGAAGTATCAGGGTTTCGAACGAAAACTCATCTGTTACAAAGGGATTTCATTTTTTTGAACTTATTTGAACTCCAGACTTTTTGTGTTTTCAAAATGCACCATTCGAAGCCACATCATCAATTTTCAACCCTTTCTGACTTCATTTGTTATTTTTCATGCATTTACTGATTTTTTTGAACTAAATGACCCTGAAATTGAAAAGCAACAAATGAACTCTGAAAAGGTTGAAAGTTGGCATGGTATCATCATTTCACCCACATAGCATGTGCTAAAAAGTTGAGAGGGTTACGGCAAAAAATGGATGCACTTCGTGTACAAAACGGGCAATCTCTTTCGAAGTATCAGGGTTTCGAACGAAAACTCATCTGTTACAAAGGGATTTCATTTTTTTGAACTTATTTGAACTCCAGACTTTTTGTGTGTTCAAAATGCACCATTCGAAGCCACATCATCAATTTTCAACCCTTTCTGACTTCATTTGTTAATTTTCATGCATTTACTGATTTTTTTGAGCTAAATGACCCTGAAATTGAAAAGCACTACAAATGAACTCTGACAAGGTTGAAAGTTGGCATGGTATCATCATTTCACCCACATAGCATGTGTTAAAAAGTTGAGAGGGTTACGGCAAAAACTGGATGCACTTCGTGTACAAAATGGGCAATCTCTTTCGAAGTATCAGGGTTTCGAACGAAAACTCATCTGTTACAAAGGGATTTCATTTTTTTGAACTTATTTGAACTCCAGACTTTTTGTGTGTTCAAAATGCACCATTTGAAGCCACATCATGAATTTTCAACCCTTTCTGACTTCATTTGTTATTTTTCATGCATTTACTGATTTTTTGAGCTAAATGACCCTGAAATTGGAAAGCACTACAAATGAACTCTGAAAAGGTTGAAAGTTGGCATGGTATCATCATTTCACCCACATAGCATGTGCTAAAAATTTGAGAGGGTTACGGTAAAAACTGGATGCACTTCGTGTACAAAACGGGCAATCTCTTTCGAAGTATCAGGGTTTCGAACGAAAACTCATCTGTTACAAAGGGATTTCATTTTTTTGAACTTATTTGAACTCCAGACTTTTTGTGTGTTCAAAATGCACCATTCGAAGCCACATCATCAATTTTCAACCCTTTCTGACTTCATTTGTTATTTTTCATGCATTTACTGATTTTTTTGAGCTAAATGACCCTGAAATTGAAAAGCACTACAAATGAACTCTGAAAAGGTTGAAAGTTGGCATGGTATCATCATTTCACCCACATAGCATGTGCTAAAACGTTGAGAGGGTTACGGCAAAAAATGGATGCACTTCGTGTACAAAACGGGCAATCTCTTTCGAAGTATCAAGGTTTCGAATGAAACTCATCTGTTACAAAGGTATTTCATTTTTTTGAACTTATTTGAACTCCAGAGTTTTTGTGTGTTCAAAATGCACCATTCGAAGCCACATCATCAATTTTTAACCCTTTCTGACTTCATTTGTTATTTTTCATGCATTTACTGATTTTTTTGAGCTAAATGACCCTGAAATTGAAAAGCACTACAAATGAACTCTGAAAAGGTTGAAAGTTGGCATGGTATCATCATTTCACCCACATAGCATGTGCTAAAAAGTTGAGAGGGTTACGGCAAAAACTGGATGCACTTCGTGTACAAAACGGGCAATCTCTTTCGAAGTATCAGGGTTTCGAACGAAAACTCATCTGTTACAAAGGGATTTCATTTTTTTGAACTTATTTGAACTCCAGACTTTTTGTGTGTTCAAAATGCACCATTCGAAGCCACATCATCAATTTTCAACCCTTTCTGACTTCATTTGTTATTTTTCATGCATTTACTGATTTTTTTGAGCTAAATGACCCTGAAATTGAAAAGCACTACAAATGAACTCTGAAAAGGTTGAAAGTTGGCATGGTATCATCATTTCACCCACATAGCATGTGCTAAAACGTTGAGAGGGTTACGGCAAAAAATGGATGCACTTCGTGTACAAAACGGGCAATCTCTTTCGAAGTATCAGGGTTTCGAATGAAACTCATCTGTTACAAAGGGATTTCATTTTTTTGAACTTATTTGAACTCCAGAGTTTTTGTGTGTTCAAAATGCACCATTCGAAGCCACATCATCAATTTTTAACCCTTTCTGACTTCATTTGTTATTTTTCATGCATTTACTGATTTTTTTGAGCTAAAAGACCCTGAAATTGAAAAGCACTACAAATGAACTCTGAAAAGGTTGAAAGTTGGCATGGTATCATCATTTCACCCACATAGCATGTGCTAAAAAGTTGAGAGGGTTACGGAAAAAACTGGATGCACTTCGTGTACAAAACGGGCAATCTCTTTCGAAGTATCAGGGTTTCGAACGAAAACTCATCTGTTACAAAGGGATTTCATTTTTTTGAACTTATTTGAACTCCAGACTTTTTGTGTGTTCAAAATGCACCATTCGAAGCCACATCATCAATTTTCAACCCTTTCTGACTTCATTTGTTATTTTTCATGCATTTACTGATTTTTTTGAGCTAAATGACCCTGAAATTGAAAAGCACTACAAATGAACTCTGAAAAGGTTGAAAGTTGGCATGGTATCATCATTTCACCCACATAGCATGTGCTAAAAAGTTGAGAGGGTTACGGAAAAAACTGGATGCACTTCGTATTCCCCTTCATCATCGGGCACATCGTCTGGTTCCTCTTCATCTTCAGCTTCCCCCATTGCAGCATCACCGTATTCAGGGGGCGGGTAGTTGTCGTCATCCTCTTCTTCTTCGTTGTCTTCCATCATAACCCCTCTTTCTCCGTGCTTGGTCCAAACATTATAGTGTGGCATAAAACCGTTCTGAAGCAGGTGGAAGTGAAGGGTTTTATAGTTGGAGAAAGCCTTCGTATTCTCACAGACAGTACATGGACAATGCATAAAACCATTCTGCTTGTTTGCCTCAGCCGCTTCGAGAAAATTATGCAGGCCCTCAATATACTCGGAGGTGCGTCGGTCACCGTACATCCATTGCCGGTTCATCTGCGTGCATATCATGAATAGAGAAGTGACCAAATTAATAGAAATTCATCATCACATTAAAGCCAAATTACAGTAGTGACCAAAATAAATACATAACGTTCATACATAGTTCTCATTATTGAACAACATATAGCTCTCTAGAGCATCTAATTAAAACATACATTGAAACTATAAAATTTAAATGCAACAACAAATGCGATCATAACCGCAACTAAGGTACCAATTGATCCAACAGCATAATGATACCAAGCCTCAGTATGAATGACATATTTTCTAATCTTTCTAATCTTCAAGCGCATTGCATCCATCTTGATCTTGTGATCGTCGACGACATCGGCAACATGCAACTCCAACTTCATCTTCTCCTCTTCAACTCTTTGTAATTTTTCTTTCAAGTAATTGTTTTCTTTTTCAACCAAATTTAACTTCTCGACAAGAATTTCTATGTCGGTTGGAATTTCTGGTTCACATACCTCCTAGATTAAAAAATCTATGTCACGTTGGTCGGCATAATTGTCATAAACATTAAATAAAACAAATAGTTATAAAAGATAATATATACCACATCCGAATCATAGACCGGACGAGGGCCGACGTGGGCGGATACCATGACCATGGCACTATATAATAACAAACAATAATAAAAGTAAGAAAATTACACAAGTATCTATCTAAATGATACAAGTAAGAACTTTTTTCTTTTAGAAAGAAGATAAGAAGAAGAGGCTAACCACGGTGGTGCCGGCGCCGAGATGGACGCGGGCGATCGACGGCGGTGAGGACGGGGACGGGACAGGACGGACCGCCAAACCTAAACAAATCTTGAGAAAAATGGAGCTTGGACAAGGAGCTTCGAGAGGAGAAAGCTTAAGTGTGGCTCGGGCATTTCATCGAACACCTCATGTGCATAGGAGGTGAGCTAGAGCACCACAAAGCTCTCCCCTCGCCGGCCAAAAAAATAGAGCATTGTGGAGTGCTCTGCTCGTTGGCGTGGGGGGTATATATAGGCATCTCATTGGTCCCGGTTCGTGGTTGGAACCGGGACTAAAGGACCCTTTAGTCCCGGTTCCAGCCACGAACCGGGACCAATGGTTGTGGGCCAGGAGCGACCCCCATTGGTCCCGGTTCGTGTCTGGAACCGGGACCAAAGGGTCCATATGAACCGGGACCAATGCCCCACGAGGCCCGGCCGGCCCCCTTGCCTCACGAACCGGGACCGTTGCCCCCATTGGTCCCGGTTCGTGACTGAACCGGGACTAATGGGCTGGCCCGGCCTGGACCAATGCCCTGTTATGTACTAGTGCTAGAAGAATAATCCGCTTTATTGCGACACACATGGTGTCAAACTACAGAGAAGGTCCTCATTAAGTAATTTTGCTTTTAGGCAGACTTGCTATAGGAATAATGGGGGCTTAAATTTTATAGATTGATTCTAAAAAAAATCTAAATAATGAAATGCCAAATGTGATGTTAATCTGAATTTTAATTTAATTTTGCAATGTTTTAAGATGGTATTTTGATTTTTATGTAATGCTTAGAAATTGTAAATTATAGTCCTTTGACTGTCCTGGGGTTTCGAGTTTGGGCTGTAAAACACTCTTTTTCTTTCTTATATGAAGGTGCAGAGCTCCTGCCATATTTTCGAAAAAAATATCCACAAAAATGTTTGTGTCAAAGTTGTCATTATAAAATTTAATTTGACGTTTTATCCAGTTAGGTATATTTAGACAACATTTAATGTTGCATTTGTATATATGATCTGCGTATATGGAAGACACATTTGAAACATCTTTCTACAGTTTAGTATTATTATAAAATATTATTTTTGATATGGAATGCAAATCACACTTCAATGAGTACTACTCCATCTTTTAAGATTATACCAATTCATATGCAATAAATATCATTTCCCCAACACTATCTTTTAAAAACGTATGCAAGACTAGTTCTAAATACAAAGGCAGAAGAACTATATATGTAAATTTTGGTGCAGTTTTGTCCATAGTAACAAAATGTAACGCCGGTTCATTTTAATCTTTTGCTGCTGTGGTGATGGCAACTGGACGTGCTGGTGCTCCGCCTCCGCAGGAGCCTGCCGCTCCGGTGCTCAGACCGGCCGCGCCGGGGACGAACCCGGAGGCGCGGGATTGCACCGTGGGCAGGGGTGCCGGGGCGCAAGACGGCGGCCACCGCGGCGGTTTTGTGGCCACGCTGGTTATGGCTCCGGCCGTGCGCGGTTTGGGGCCGGATATGGTGGTGCTGATTGGGACGTTGATGGCTACGGTGCCTACCGCGACGATCGGTACTGGGGGGGTCCTCCTCGGCGGCCGGCGGGCCCGGAGACCAGAGGAGCTTCGGCGGCAGACGGGGCTTCCGGGCGCCAGTTGGCGGCTTCGTCGAAGGAGCCTCGGGACTACGTCGTGGGGCTTGGGTGCCTCGAGGTGGCCATCGGGGCGGCGGCCGTGGGGGTAGGACGGGCCGTGGCCGCGGCCGTGACCCTCCCCCCTCCAGCACCGTGCGTACATCGACGGTTGCGGCGGCCGGGAACAGCGCACAGGAGGAGCCCATACCCGCGATGGTGCCTTCGGCGGTCGATGTGGTACCTCCGGTGGTTGCTGTGGTGCACCCGCCTCTGGCTGCTGGGCCACCGACTCCGGCACTTTCGGATGCCGCTTTAGCGGCGGTCTCCGCACTGGCGGCGGTGCCAATGGACGGTGTTGTCACGCAGGGCGGTGCTCAGGGCGGTTTTAGAGACTCATCTGAGGTGGATCATGTTGGTAAAGGTGCCAGGAAGAAGGAGGAATTTTATTGTTTCAGATGTGGTGAAGTCAGGCATTTTGCCGTGGATTGTATAGCAGTTTTATGTGATAATTGCTTGAAACCAGGTCATGGTACTGATGGGTGTCCGCTCCTCTCTATGCCTAAGCCGGTGGTCACGGCATATGGTGTATGTGACGATAGGCTGGTGTTCTTCGAGACCCAGTGCTCTAACTCCAGCAAACCACGTCTTGAGAGCGAGGACTGGGGTGGTGTGGGTTACAGGTGGTTCGTTGTCTGAGGAACAAGTGTTACAGCAGCTGAGGAGGCTTGCGTCACGCGATTTCCATTGGACTCTGGTGCGGTTATAGGACAATGTGTATAAGGTGGATTTTTTTGAGGAAGGAGGATCTTGCTCGCCTCATGGTGTTCGGTATCTGTAAGGTGCCGGACAGTACTTGTTTCTTGGAGTTTGATGAGTGGTCGAACCAGGATCCTGAGGGGACGCTATTGCGAGAGGTTTGGATCAGGTTCCATGGAGCTCCTTCTAAGCCTCTTAATGATTTTATGGAGACCTGGAGTATTGGCTCGTTGGTTGGTAAGACAGAGAAGGTTGACATGCCGTTCACTAGGAGGCATGGGATAGCTAGGTTACTTGTTGGAGTGAGCAACATTCATACACTGCCAGAGATTGTGCCTTGGTACTATAAGAGTGTTGGGTATGAGCTGAGATTAGAGGTTGAGGGCTTGACATTCTCAAATGATGGTGCCAGACCTGAGGATGATGATAGTGTTGATGGGGATACGGCTAAGAGCATCTCCAATAGATGATGTAAAATACATCACCAAATTGTGCTTCGAGTAAAATTTACATCACCAAAAAGTGGGTTTTTACATCACCAAAACCTCCAACTCCAACAGATGATGTAAAATAGGGCACTAGTGATCCAATAGATGATGTAAAATAGGGCAGCCGCACAACAACCGCTCCACAATTTCATACATATTTGAACCAAATAACATCAAAATCATCTCAAATAAATCCTAAATCATCTCAAAATCATAAATCATCTCAAAATAAATCATAAATCATCTCAAAGAAATCCTAAATCATCTCAAAATCATCTCAGACAAATCATCATCAATATTCGAAGATGGTAGCCGCGCCGGTCATAGAGGCCTCTCCTCTGCCTTGTTGACGTGTGCCGGTTGGGGGTTGCCCGTATTTTCGGCGACGCGGTGCCGCCGATGCCGACCGAAGCAGCGGCTTTCTCGGCCCGGTCGCAGTGGTCGTGCACATGCCCGCGGTAGCTCCGGTGGCCAGAAGACCTACTCTAGACGACAACCAAGAGCTCCGGGAGCCATCACGGGCGCCGGCGCTCTGGCCAACAGCCGAATTGGGCGAAACTCTGCGCGGCGACGGATCCAAATCGGTGCGGCGGCGGGACCTCCGGCGGCCGTCCGGGATGATGGGGGTGAGGCGGCGGGGTCGCAGCGGACTCAGGGTAGGACGGACGGCGGCGGCCGCAGCCTTGCCGGCTGAAATCGTCGGCAGCGGTGGTCGGGTGGAGGAGCGGGCGTGGGGCGGGAATGTTCCGCGCGATAGTTGGGGCTGCGCACGTTTTGCTAGAGCGGCCCAAGTGATGCAAATTTGGATCACTTGGTGCCCTATTTTACATCACGGACAATCTCCAAGTAATTTTTTTTGCATCTACATCATCTGTTGGAGCACCGTTTTTGTCCCTTGGTGATGTAAAAATCTGTTATTTTTACATCTACATCATCTATTGGAGATGCTCTAAGGATAAGGGTGTTGAGCAGGATGATTTGATGGACCACGACAAATGTGGTGATCTTTCTGATGCGACTGGTAAAGCCAGTCATGTGTCGAGTTCTCCGGTGATTAATGGGTCTGTGCCATCTTCGTCACCTTTTGCGGGGATTCACTTTGGCTCTTTTGGGGCGGCTTCGGCGCCTAGCCAGCTCTGGAGCGATCATGTGGAGACTGGGCATCCGGCAGAGCAGGAGGCTCTGCCGCTATCTCCGCCTGCTTCACCGGCTGGTATGCCGGTTGCTGCATTGACGTTGGGGGATAGGCTAGAGAGCGTCGCCTCTAGGCCCCCAATGCGTGCGTCGGCGGGCCCTGGTTCTTTGGGAGTGAGGCCAAGGCAGGTGGCCTCTTCTACGCTCTCACCGAGGCCGGTCCTATTGTAGGCTGGTTTGGGAGGGAGGACGGGGCAGGTGGTCTCTCCTCCGCTATCACTGAGGCCGGTCCTATCGCAGGCTGGGGTGGGAGGGAGCCCGAGGCAGGTGGTCTCTCCTTCACTCTCACCAAGGCCGGTTGTTTCTCCTCGCCAACCTTCAGTAGTGAGGTCAGCGGCTCCTTTGGATAGGGTGTTTCCTGTGATGCCAGAGTCTGGGTCTGTGGTGACGTCGAGGCGTGACGTTACACCGACACCGCCGGCAACGCACGTGTTGGATGTGGGTCAGGGGTTACTGCCGGTGACGCCAGTCTTCTGTTGGATGGATCCCTGAGGCGGATGTGGTGGCTTTTGGCGGGATTCCGGACCCTCGGTCCGTGGATAGGCGTGTGAGTGAATGCATTCAGGCGCAGACGGATGCGGATGATATGCAGATGGGGCAGGCCATACAGGCGGCCAAGCTTCGACACATCGAGGCTACCACAGGTATGTCTGTCAATACCAATTTTTCACTTTTACATTTTTCTGACGAGGAAATAATTCATAATGCTGATAGAATTGGGGTTTCACTTGGGTCTAATGGTCATGAGGTTGCGAGGTCCGTTAATGATTTGTTGGACTTAGAAGCAGATCGTGCGATGCATATGTTGAAAAATATTGCGGCTACTAAACCTATGCAGGAAAGTGAGGTTAGTGAGTTGGGCATTCAGGCACTTGAATGTTTATGTGAGGATCTGGTGCCCGCTAGTGTCCAGGAGGTGGAAGAGCATGCGGCTCCTCTACAACCTGATGAGGGGAATGGCGATAACCCTGGTCATGCGGACAGTGGGGTATTGCCGAACATGTGTAAACGCACGCAGAAGCGGAAGGTGTACGCTCTTTCCGCGGTGCGGCGTAGTACGAGGAATAAGTTCAAAAGAAAATTCCATGATGAGAAATGAGAGGCTTATTTTGGAATAGCAGAGGTCTTTTGGACTTGGATAAGCGTAGGTTTCTAGCGGATACGTCGAGGGAACAAAAGTTGGATTTTCTTGCTTTATTAAAAAATGGTAGATCTAATTTTACTTCTCAGTTTCTGGGTACTATTGCCGGAGGGCTGGATTATGTTTGGCATTGCCTTCCGCCCTGTGGAAAACCTGGCGGGGTCTTACTTGGGGTTAATAGCGAATCTTTGGAGGTTTTGAAGGTGGTCGTGGGCGACTATGCTGTCAAGTTTCATGGGCGATCAAAAATTGTTGGCTTTAGGTGGGATCTGGTGGCGATTTATGGGGCGGCACAACCCGAGTTGAAACCTGATTTCCTCGCTGACTTAGTGTGTATTTGCGGGGACGAGAGGTTGCCTATTATGGTCGGAGGGGATTTCAACATTATTCGTCGGAAGGAAGAGAAGAATAATGATAATTTTTTGCTGATCGGTGGTCGCTCGTGTTAATGCCATCATTGAAAGCCTGGACCTGCGAGAGATAGCTCTCACAGGTGGGCAATACACATGGGCAAATAATCTGGAGAATCCAACATATGAGAAGTTGGATAGGGTTCTAGCCAGTGTGGAATGGGGACAGAAATTCCCTCTTGTCACGGTGCACGCGTTACAAAGGGGGTTGTCCGATCATGCTCCCCTCCTTGTTGACTTCGGTGACACGGCTCACGTGGGCAACAAAACTACCTTTTCTTTCAAACTATCGTGGTTTGAAAGGGATGACTTCCTAGAATTGGTCGCCAGGGAGTGGGGTAAAGAAAACCGAGAGGAGTCGAATGTGGAAAGGTGGCAGTTTAAAATCCAGCATTTAAGACAATTCTAGCGGGGTTGGGCTAAAAATGCGAGTGGGATTTATAAAGTGGAAAAAGGAAGATTTCTCAATCTTATTAACGAGTTTGATATTAAGGCAGGGACGAATCCTCTCAATATGGCTGATATCGTGGCTAAAAGAGAAGCTGAGGAGAAGCTTGCGAAGCTTCTCCGAGAGGAAGAGATAAAATGGGCGCAAAGAGCTCAGGTACGAGAGGTAGTACAAGGGGATAATAACACTCAGTTCTTCCATCTAATTGCGGATGGAAAGCACAGGAAAAAGAAAATTATCCAACTTGAATAGGATGAGGGTACAATAGTAGGTCACGAGAACGTTAAATTGTACATCTCAAATTTTTATAAAAAGCTCTTTGGGGTTCCGATAGAGAATTTTGTGTCCTTAGAAGAGGGCGCGGTGGGGGATATTCCCTAGCTATATGCGGAAGAGAATGAGGTGCTCAATGCTCCCTTTACGGAAAAGGAGGTCTTTGAGGCCATCGCGCAGATGAAGAATAATAAGGCGCCTGGTCTGGACGGATTCCTGGTGGAATTCTATCGGAGGTGTTGGGGGATTATTAAGGGAGACTTGATGCCCATGTTCCATGATCTTTTCAATGGCCAACTTCAGTTATTTAAGCTAAACTTTGGGACTATTACTTTGTTGCCTAAGAAGGAAGAGGCGGTCCGAATTGAGCAGTTCAGACTGATCTGCTTGCTCAATGTCAGTTTTAAGATTTTTACTAAAGTGGGTACAAATAATCTAACACGGATTGCGCATAATGTGGTTAAGCCGACTCAGAGTGCTTTCATGCCTGGACGCCACATTCTAGAGGGTGTTGTGGTTCTGCATGAAACTTTACACGAAATCTATTCGAAGAAACTTGATGGAGTCATCTTCAAAGTGGATTTTGAGAAGGCTTACGATAAAGTTAAAGTGGCCTTTTCTGCAGCAAGCTTTGCGTATGAAGGGTTTCGATTCTACTTGGAGGAAGAAGGTGGAGGCCTTTGTACAAGGAGGCGGTGTTGGGGTCAAGGTAAATGATGATGTTGGTCATTATTTTCAGACACAAAAGGGATTGCGTCAGGGAGATCCGCTGTCTCCTATCCTATTTAATATTGTTGCAGATATGTTGGCAATCCTCATTGGTAGAGCTAAGGAGGACGGTCAGATAGGGGGTTTGATCCCACATCTCGTGGATGGGGGTGTTTCTATCCTACAATATGCTGATGATACTATAATTTTCATGGAGTATGATATGGTTAAGGCGAGAAATATGAAGTTAGTATTGTGTCTTTTTGAACAACTGTCTGGTCTTGAAATAAACTTCCACAAAAGTGAAATGTTTTGCTTTGGACGCGTCAAAGAGGAACAAGATAACTACAAACAGTTGTTTGGTTGTGAGATTGGATCCCTCCCATTTAGTTATTTAGGGATTCCTATTCACTACCAAAAATTAACGAACAAAGAATGGAAATGTATTGAGGATCGATTTGAAAAGAAGCTTAGCTGTTGGAAGGGCAAGCTTATGTCTTATGGGGGTAGGCTCATACTCAAAAATTCCGTGCTTACGAGTATGCCGATGTTTATGCTTTCTTTCTTTGAAATACCCGTAGGGGTACCGGAAAGATTAGACTTCTATCGATCGCGGTTCTTTTGGCAAAGTGATGAGAATAAAATAAAATATAGGCTGGCTAAGTTGGATATACTGTGTAGGCCAAAGGACCAAGGGGGTTTGGGTATTGAAAACTTGGAGGCTAAGAATAAGTGTCTGCTTAGTAAATGGTTATATCGGCTATCCTCTGAGGAGGAGGGGGTATGGATACGTTTATTGCGAAACAAGTATCTGTAGGGTAACGCAGCAGAAAACAAAAAAATTCCGACCTACGCACCAGCCCAGGACCACTATGGAGACTGCATACAAGGTTTGATCATTTTCGTTACCGACTCGTAGCGCAACGGAAGTAGAGTCGATGACGATCGGCGGTGCAGATCCCCGCAGCTAGGATTTACAACCTCCCAACCGCGAGGATGTATACCCTCATCCGCTCCTCGGACAGCCCTCCGGGAGGCGGTCGCACAGCCCCCCCGGACGGTGTCGCGGACAGCCCTTCGGGAGGACCTCCGAAACTCGGACTATCACTCGGACAGCCCTTCGGGAGGACCTCCGAAACTCAGACGGTCACGCGGACAGCCCTTCGGGAGGCACTCTCGAACTAAGACCGAAACTACGTTCTCTCTACAGAGTTGCACACATACGGTGTCATCTATCCGGCAGGGCTTCGCCGTCCAGAACTAGTTCCCACCGGAACCCAGACAGCCTTTCGGCTCTACGAAACTATTTCGCTGGGAGGGAGAGAAGAAGCCAGATCATTGCAATGGCATGTGTATGTGAGAATGGATGAGGTTTGGGCTGCCCCCTCACCTCCTATTTATAGGAAAACCAAGGGGTAGGATGGGACTTGGAATTACCAAAATGCCCATGAGGTGAGCACACCACAAGGGCATAAAGGGAAAGCCTCCAAATAGTGTTGCCTGCATCACCATGCCTGCATCACCATGCCTGCATCATCCTTCTAGAAGCCTTTTGGAAATATTCCAAAAGGTGCTTTCCCATAAATATCCAAAAAGCACTTTCACTATTCACGACGACATTTTTCAGCGTCTGATCGAACTGAAAATATTCATGTGGGCTTAGAACATTTCCAGTACCCACCAAAATAATTTTCAACGAGAGCCGGAACAATTCCGGTTTAGTGATTTTCATCTGCGAAAAGCATCTGAAGCGGTTTCGGCAGCTCCGGAACATTTCCGGTTTTCATTCCGGAAAATTCCAGAAAGTTTCCAGAATGATTCTGGCACCTTCCAAGAATTATCAGGCATGTGCCAAAACCAATTTGACTTTATGGTATCCTCTGAAACAACTTTTCAGTTTCACCGGAACTCATCCGGTGACCTCTCTGCGGAACTTTTCCGCTGTCCGAAACCTTTCCGGCGTCCGAAACTTTTTCGGTGATTTTCTCTCAGACTCCCTGTCTAGTATTCAGCAGATAGATGACCCTTAAGCGTGTGACCCTATAGGTTCGGTGAAGCATAGACATGACCCGGAACCCCTTCCGATCAATGATCAACATCGGAGCCGTGGACACCCATATTGACCCCTATACCCACACGAATGAATATTCGAGTGAACCTCCAGTTGCCGTGTGCTATTCCTGTTGCTTCGCGATATGTTACAAATACCCGAAGTGAGACATGTAGGCATCCCCGTGGATCAACAACTTGTCCACTATGCCAGTTACCTCGTTGCCGGTATTGTTCTCTTTTCTCGTTCCCGTGTTCCGGCATCCCTGTGATCAAATCACCCTGTGTCTGGCCAGACGATGATGGATACCGTAACACCGAGAGGGCCCAGAGATATCTCTCCATCGTCGGAGGAGCAAATCCCAATCTTGAGCTATCAAGTTACTTGACATACTTTTCCATGAACCCGTAAGCCGCCGTAATAGCCACCCATTTACGGATGACGTTTAACAAACCCCAAAGTTCATGAAGCAAGCATGAAGAAACTCGATACTCTCATGGTCTGAGGAATCATGCAAACGTTAACCATCTCTGTGTTATTAACCATTAACTTATGACGAATGTATCTCATAGCATAACATCAATCGGGTCGATTCAACACAAGTGTTCTACCAACAATTGTGCCCTCAAAATTGCCGGCATAGCCATGCCCATGATCAGGAAAACAGGATCATCATGCAATACTTGAGCCAGTCATAGAGGCTTGACTAGGAATACATTTTACCATTTATTATCCCACACGTGCACATGAGTTTCCCTCCAAGCCTCGTTTTATTTGCAGACTCGAGAATCATTGCAGTTATAGCATGGAACATAAACTTAATTATGAACAGGGAGATAATCAATAACATTTATTATTGCCTCTAGGGCATATCTCCTACAGTATCTACATTCCAAGACCTTGTCGCAAGTAACGGCACAGCCGAATGATTCTCTCTTTTGAAAGGGTTTGATGAGAACTAATGTCGTCTACTTTAATAGGGGTAAGTTTATTATTGGAGATGGGCGTACAACGAGGTTCTGGGAGGAAACTTGGCTGGGAGAGACGCCTCTAGCCTTATAGTGTCCAACACTTTATAATAATGTACAGCGTAAAGACTCATCACTGTGAGTACAATATTGGGTTCGGTTCCCCTTAATATCCAGTTCAGGCAAGCACTGGTTGGGGAAAGATGGGATCGATGGCTGCATTTATCTAATGAGCCAGACGCATTCCGATGGGCTCTTTCTGCTTCAGGCGTGTTTTCCGTTAAATCTTTGTGTGTGGACTTGATTAATATTGGACCAATCCCCCGGTCTATCCACATCTGGAAAACAAAAGTGCCTTTAAAGATCAAGATTTTCATGTGGTTTGTGCATAAGGGCGTGATTCTAACAAAAGACAATTTCGCAAAACGCAGGTGGGAAGGGAGTAAACGTTGCTGTTTTTGTGACCACGAGGAAATGACTGAACACTTATTTCTTAAGTGCCCACTAGCCAAGTTATTATGGCGAACAATACATGTGTGCTTTAACATACCTCCACCTAATAGTATATCCAATCTGTTTGGGAATTGGTTAGGTGGGGTAGAGCCCAATACAGCGGCACGAATTCGTGTGAGGGTTTGTTCATTACTTTGGGCTATTTGGAACTGTCGGAACGATTGTGTGTTTAACAGGACAAATATTACAAAAAATTTGTAGGTCATCTATCGAGCGTCTGGATGGATCCGTACGTGGTCATTATTACACCATGCGGAAGCGAGGGAGGTTATGGCGCAACCGATGGGAGACGGTAGCACAGGACGTACAACCGGTTTGGATGACGGTTCAATAATAGGATAGGTGTTTAGACATGGTGTCCTATTTTTGCAGGTTGTGGCTATTTGTTTTCTATCTTGTCTTTCTTTGGCTACTTGAGATGTTCTTGGCACTTTGATACTTTATTCGGCTTAATAAATGGTTGTGTGCATCGCTTGATGTAGAGGCCAGGGGTAATCCTCCTTTTTAAAGAAAAAAAATGTTCATTTTAATATGGAATTGAGAGACTGAATCAATGTAAAACCGCGTAGCTCTTTTGATACCCACGAGGCCATGACACAACAAAGTCTAATGGCGTAGCTCCTTTGCATACATAGATGCCAAACACGGCATTCCATACAATTACAATTTTGTAAGATGTTTCAAAAGCTTGTGCGGCATTTTTAGATATTTTTTTTGGGGGGTGCATTTTCAGCTGGTATGTCGATATGTTCCCATTCATCTGATGCATAATTATTTTCAAATACAGAAGTACTAACATATCCATTGTGCATCCATGAAATTTTCATGAATCCTTAAAATGATCAAGTTGAATTATTGATAAACTAGGTACGGTGCTTGTGCTAAGACAGGTAAATTTGGAACGTCAATATAATCCTTAAAGTAGTGTCTTTCTTTTTTGGAATAAACACGTACGATGCATGTGAAAAGGTTGGAATAGAGAAATCCTAGCAGTAACAAGGCCATCACGCAACCACCGGACCAAACTCGTTCATGGGCCGGACGATCTTAGCGGGAGCAAGTCTGCCTTCTATCGATCGATCGTACTATGAGCTCGGGATCAAAAGAGCACTTTCGGAAATGGACACAGAGTATTTGATCCCGAGCTCATATGCTCCCTAATAAACAGTAAAATCTGAAAAAATAGTAAATAAATTCAAAAAATTCTGAATTTTTTTGGTGATAAACATTGATGAAAGTTTTAACTGCCTACAAATTTTTGTGATGAAATGACATTCGTGTAGGCTTGAGCAGAAAAAAACAAAATCGATGCTCCGAAAACACTATTGTTGGAAGCAATTTGGAGCATCGATTTTGTTTTTTTTTTGTCCCGACCTCCACAAATGTTATTTCATCACGAAAATTTGCAGAATGTTAAAACTTTCGTCAATGTTTATCACAAAAAAAATTCAGGATTTTTTGAATTTTTTTACTATTTTTTCGGGCTTTACTGTTCATCAGGGAGCATATGAGCTCGGGATCAAAAGAGCACTTTCGGAAATTAAATTGGTTCTTGGAGTATATATATTATTACCTGTGTTGAGTGGTGGTGGGATGGCAGCTCGGCACGGCATACAGGCGATCCCTCAGAACCCTCATACGTACTACGTACAGGCGATCGATCGAAGGTGGTTGATTAAAATAAGGGAATGGAGACGGCCGGAGAGCGATATGATACTCAACTCAATCGTAGTATATATCTGAATTTAAATTTTAAAGGCAATACTTGCTTGGGGCTCACTCCAATGATTCCTTGCGTGGACTGACTGGCCAAGCAAACTGGCCAGGGGAATTTTTTTAAAGCGACACAAGGACTGGATGGATGATGGCCGCTCTGGACATCAGCTACCGGCTAGGCATCGATGCGCTCCCTTTTGTGAATTACACCCAACAAAATTGGGTTACAAGGAGGTAACAGTCAGTTTCTTGTACATTAATGGCTGTACAAAATTGGGTTCCCTTCTGATTTATTTTTTCTTCCAAAGCACATGGGTTTAGTTCCACGTTGCTAAGCCATGGAGGTGGAGAACAACTGGAGCTTTAGCCATGTTCTAAATTCCTAAAAACACATGGCATCAGAGAGGCTTTGGCTAAATACGTAGTTTCGCGTGAATATCAGCATGGCTTGTTGTTAGCCAATAAAATCCACTTTTATTTTTACTAAACCATGTCATTATATCTCTCAAAATTCTGGCAGTTTAAATGCGATTTAAACATGATTGATTTGGGTCATTATCAGGGCAGTTACAAGGAGGTAATTGTGTCCAATTAACAACGGCCAATTGTTGTACATTAATGACTGTTTAATATGGCTGTTGGTAGTGTGATCTTTATTATGTCCTGTAAACTTCATTCTTGTGTTATGTGTGTTGCACCTCCGCGTGCTACTTTAAACTCTTGCATATCTATGTTGCACATTATGTTATGATGCAATGTTGCTTGTTGCAGATGTTATGCTCTTTGCATGAGATTTATTGTTTTAAATTTATTTGAAATCATGCACTTCAATTCATATCTATTATTGTCTTTCTATACTTAATGATGTTGTCATCAATTACTAAAAAGTGGGAGATTGAAATTACATATCCATAATACCCTAGTTGGTTTTGTCGATCGATGGAGTAGTAGTACTAGTAGTATATGTAAATTTAAAAGCAGCCAACACTTGCTTGGGACTCATTCCATTGATTCCTCACTTGGACTCGCTGGACAAGCAAACTGGCCAGATCATCGGGGGGGATTTTTTAAAGCGACACAAGAACTTGATGATGCTCGCTCTAGACATCAGCTACCGACTAGGAATCGATGCGCTCCCTTTTGTGAATTAGGCCCAACAAAATTGGGTTACAAGGAGGTAACGGTCAATTTCTTGTACATTAATGACTGTACAAAATTAGGTTCCCTTCTGGGTTTTTTTCGAACCTTGCTTCGGTACACTCCCCCTCACAAACCGTATAAGGGCAGTATGGTCATTTGACCATAAGGTATACCCACCTCCGTATGTGGCACGTACGAGCTGTACGTAGACGTACACAGCCGATCCGCCCGCCCGTCACACCCGTCCGTCCTGGGCCTAGCCCATTTTTTTTTCTTTTTTAAAGATAAAAAATAGGTGCGAAAGGTAGGATTCAAACTCCCAACCTCTTGATTTACTTTCACCCGCTGTAACCAACGGGGACAGCTATATGTTGTGCCTAGTTACTTCTTGTATTCTTCTTGTTGTGCATTTTCTCAATCTAGTTTCTTTTTTTTTTGGCCTTTTTTTTCTTCGGTTTTATTCTTTTTTATTTTTCTTTATTTCTTCACTGTACACACCCCCTCTGACCTGGGCTCGACCCAATTTTCTTTTTCTTTTTTGCAACCTTCAAAAAATAAGTGTGTCATGTCAGACTCGAACTCAGAACCTCACGGTTCATAACCAGACGCTTAATCACCTGGGATACCTCACCTCCTATGTCTAAGTTCTTCTTTTTCCATCTTTTGCAGTGCGTCAAATATAACGTTAAAACAAAGACTCTGGTTTTCCTTTTCTATCGGGCTGTTTTGGCCCGTTTTTTCTTTGGTTTTTACTCGAGTTTTTATATTCTTTTATTTTTTTGGATTTTTTTCAAATGCATGAATTTTTCAAAAATTTGGAACTTTTTCCAAATTCATGAACTTTTCTCAAATTTGTGAATCTTTTTCAAATTTTATTCATGAAATTATATAAACATTTCAAAAAAATATGCTCGTGTCTATCAAAATTTCTCAGAATGCCAAGACACGAACACTTACTAAAAAGAGCGAACAAAATTTTGAACACGAACATTTTTGAATTTTTCAAGAATTTTTTGAAAATCAATAAAAATTTGGAATAAAAAATCAGAAATAATAAGAACAAAAATTTGAAACCATTTTTTTCTTTTTGCCTTTTTCATCTCTTTTTTTGTTAATTCATTTTTCTCTTTTTGAATTTTATTATTCCTTTTGAAACCTGTTCAAAAAAATTGAAATATTGTTTGGGATGCCAAATTAATATTTTTAAGTAACTGTTTTAATTTATGATTTTAAATTCTTTTTTCTGTCAAATATTTATTAAATGCATTAAAAAACATTTACTGTTTTAAATTTTATCCCTTTGTATTTATTAGTTATGTTAAAAACTTAAAATAACAGTTTTAAGTACCTGTTTAAATTATGATTTTAAATAGTTTTCCTTCAAACTTGGCATGGATGCCTACCATGGCCATGCCCACCTGCTGGCAAAAGTTTGGGTCATTTTAAGAATGTCCAAAAAAACACCATGTTCAACATAGGGTGTCCGGGTAGGCCAGAAGGCTCCATTTGAGAGCACGTTGTTTCTCCACATGCGTCAAATGACCCCAGTATTTTTTATTGGCTTGTACGACAAATTCAAGGCACCATGCCAAGTTGCTTTGGTTTTCTACAATTTTTGCATTTTCTGGAGTTTTTTGGTAAAAAAATGGCGATAAATGGCCGGACGTGTCGCAATTTGCATACGATGTCAGAAGTCGTTAAAACTTGGCATGGATGCCTACCATGGGCATGCCCACCTGGTGACGAAAGTTGGGTTCATTTCAAGGATGTCCACAAAAACACCATGTTCAACGAGGGGTGTTCAGGTATGCCAGAAGGCTACGTTTGAGAGCACGTTGTTTTTCGACATCCTTAAAATGGTCCCAATTTTTTTTCCATGACCTTGTATGACCAATTCAAGGCACCATGCCAAGTTGTTTTGGTTTTCGACAAATTATATATTTTTTAGAGTTTTCTTCGTCAAAAAGGCAGATAAATGGTCGGGCGTGTCGCAAGTTGCATACGGTGTCGGAAATCGTTTAAACCTGGCATGTATGCCTAACATGGGCTTGCTCACCTACTTGTAAAATTTGGGGTCATTTCATAACTAGACCATGTTCAACGGAGGGTGTTCGGGTAGAGGCTAGAAGGGTTCGTTTGAAAGCATGTTGATTTTTGACATCTGTCAAATGGCCCCAAAAAAATTTCACCAGTTTCTATGACCAATTTAAGGCACCATGCCAAGTTGTTTGAGTTTTGAACAAGTTTTACATTTTCTAGAATATTTCCGATGAAAAAAGGCCGATAAATGGCCGGAAGTGTCGCAACTTGCATACGATGTCAGAAATCGTTCAAACCTGACATGGATGCCTAATATGGGCATGCCCACCTGCTTGCAAAAGTTGGGTTCATTTCAAGGACGTCCAAAACTAAACCATGTTCAACGGAAATGGCCGGGTAGGTCATAAGGCTTCGTTTGAGAGCACATTTGTATCTCGACATTCTTGAAATGGCCCTAGTTTTTTTCCATGGTCTTGTATGACCAATTCAAAGCATCATGCCAAGTTGTTTGAGTTTTTCACAAGTTTTGCATTTTCTGGAGTTTTCCAAGTGAAAAAAGGCCGATAAATGGCCTGACGTGTCGCAACGTGCATATGGTGTCGGAAGTCGTTCAAACCAGATATGGACGCCTAACATGGGCATGCCTACCAGCTTCTAAAAGTTGGGGTCAGTCCTGAGATTTCCAAAAAAATACCATGTTCAATGAAGAGTGTCCGGGTAGGCGCGAAGGGTCCGTTTGGGAGCACCTTGTTTCTCGACATCCCTTAAATGGCCCCAATTTTTTTCATTGCATTGTATGACCAATTCAAGGCACCATACCAAGTTGTTTGACTTTTCGACAAGTTTTGCATTTTCTGGAGTTTTCTCCGTAAAAAAATGCCGATAAATGGCTAGACGTGTTGCAACTTGCATACGATGTCGAAAGTCGTTCATACCAGGCATGGATGCCTACCATGGGTATGCCCACCTGCTTGCAAAAGTTGGGGTAATTTTAAAGATGTCTAAAAATAGACCATGTGCAACGGATGGTGTTCGGGTAGGGCGAGAAGGGTCCGTTTGAAAGCACGTTGTTTTTCGACATCTGTCAAATGACCCCAATTTTTTCCCACCGGCTTCTATGACCAAAGTTTTGCATTTTCTGGAGTTTTCTCGGTGAAAAAGGGCCGATAAATGGTCGGACATGTCGCAACATGCAAATGGTGTGCTAGACTAGGCCAGACGGGTGCATCCGTGAGCATGCATTTTTTCCTAATTTGAATGCTTCGGTTATTTGCCATTTCCGTCATTATCAATCAACACGAACATATTCTTATATCCTAACCATTTTTTGAAATTTTTCAACAATTTTAGAATTTTAAATTATGTATGAATATTTTATAGACTTGAACACTTTTTTCAAATTTTTTAACAAATTCCCAACAATTGATGGTGAACGCAAATTGCAAACCACGTACTTTTTTTTAAAATTTATCAATTTTGTTTGAAATGCAAACATTTATAAATTTGTGAACAATAAATTCATAAACTGGAACATTTTTGAAATTCTGGAACATTTTATAAAATTGTAAATAATATTTGAAAACAAAAACATGTTTTAGTATTCCAAACAATATTTCAAATTTTTAAACAGGTTTCAAAAAGAATAATAAAATTCAAAAAGAAGAAAAATGAATGAATTAGAAAACGGAAACTGTCGCTGTAGCGAGTGAAGCTAAGGACCCAAGCGGCCAAACCCACGCCAAGTAGCAAGTGGAGCTCGCTCTGTGCACGCCACATGGGCTGACTCGGCCATAAACGCCCAAACCTGTGCGAGCCTTTCGGTCACGCATGTGCGCAGCCGTCCATAGCGCCCAATTTAGTCCCACCTCGCTGAGCTACGAAAATGAGGGCACAGAGCTCTGCTATATAATGCGACGGAGTGTCATAATACAAAGCAGCACATTTGACGAGTTTGCTCGGTGTAAACTGAACGCCGAACCGAATAAGCCGGTTAACCGAATTATCGGTTAGCTACTTTTGCCTGTTCATTTCGGTTTATAGATTTGCTAACCGAAATTTAAAATAAACCGAATGGTAAAAACCGAGTTTTTGGTTTCTACCGCCCACCCTGAGATTAAAGAAAATTTCATAAGTTTAAAAAAAGTTCATCGATTTGAAAAAAGTCCACGAATGTGACAAAAAAAAATCATGAAATTGAAAAAGTTCATCGATTTGAATTTTTTTTCACAAATTTGACAAAGAAGTTAACAAATTTGGCAAAAAAGTTCACAAATTTGAAAAAAGTTTGGGAAATTGAAAAAAGTTCATCGATTTGAAAAAGCTCAAGAATTTCACAAAAAAAGTTCATGAATTTGAAAAAAATTTGCAAAATTGAAAAACATTCATTCATTTAAAAAAAATCACGGATTAAAAAAATAAGTTCATAGATTTAAAAAAAGTTCATGAATTTAAGAAAATATTCATAAATTTAACCAAATGAAAAAGAAAAGATAAAAAATAAATAAATAAATAAAACGAATAAAACCGAAGAAAAAAAAGGCCAAACAAAAGAAGAAAAGAAGAAAACGAGACTGAGAAGATGCACAACAAGAAGAATAAAAGAAGTAATTAGGCACAACAAGTGAGCTGTCCTAGTTGGTTATAGTGGGTGGAATTAATCTAAGAGGTCTGGAGTTTGAATCCTACTTCATGCACACATTTTTGAAGGTTAAAAAAAGAAGAAAAAATAAATGGGCCAGGCCCAGGACGGAGGGGTGTGTGCGCCGGTTTGTGTGACACTACTCCATGTATAGCGTATACCTATACGGGGGGCGAAGAGTTTATAAAATATGACCATCATGCCCTTTCTTATGAAGAGGTATGGGCTAATCCGAGCCATCCTTGTATTTAGGGGGAGTGTACCGAAGCAGAAGTGTTTTTTTTTTCTTCCAAAGCACATGAGTTTAGTTCAACATTGCTAAGCCATGGAGGTGGAGAGCAACTGGAGCTAGCCACGTTCTAAATTCCTAAAAACACATGGCATGAGAGAGGCTTTGGCTAATTACATCTCCATAATACCCTAGTTGGTTTTGTCGATCGATGGAGTAGTAGTACTAGCAGTATATCTGAATTTAAAAGCAGCCAACACTTGCGTGGGACTCACTCCATTGATTCCTTGCTTGGACTCACTGGCCAAGCAAACTGGCCAGATCATCGAGGGGAATTTTTGAAAGCGACATATGAACTGGATGGTGCTCGCTCAGGACATCAGCTACCGACTAGGCATCGATGCGCTCCCTTTTGTGAGTTAGGCCCAACAAAATTGGGTTACAAGGTGGTAACAGTCAGTTTCTTGTACATTAATGGCCGTACAAAATTGGGTTCCCTTCTGATTTTCTTTTCTTTCAAAGCACATGGCTTTAGTTGAACATTGCTAAGCCATGGAGGTGGAGAGCAACTGGAGCTCTAGCCATGTTCTAAATTCCTAAAAACACATGGCATGAGAGCGGCTTTGGCTAAATACGTATGTTCGCGTGAATATCAGCATGGCGTGTGTGTAGCAGTTGTTAGCCAATAAAATCCACTTTTACTTTTACTAAACCATGTCATTATCTCTCTCATAATTCTAGCAGTTTAAACATGATTTAAACATGATTGATTCGGGTCATTATGTGGGCAGTTCACCAGATTTAAGCAACATGCCCTGCTCACCTTGGCTCCTCACGATCTCGTTACTATTGATAGTGATAGTACAGGTTTCAAACATAGTTCCCCAAGTCTAACACAGTCTTGTTCAAGCGACTTTCAAACATCTTCGGTGTGTAAGAAAACACGATGTTTTTATCGAGATCGGGCAAGGCATCGCTGATCGGGCAAGGCATCTTCGGCATGCTGCATATGGCCCAGTTCGTGTGGACCAACACCAGAAGCAAGACACACCCTTCACCTGCTTGCTTTACATAGCTACAAGGTGTAGCTCCTCCTCTCCGGCCTCCACCACACTGGTCTACACGCAACACACAATCAATTAATGGATGAGAGAAATTAATAATTTATACATGCATATATCCTCCAGTTAATTCAAGCAGAGGCCATGGAAATTTCATGTCGTCGTATAGTACATGTGAACTATACATACTCTTAGTTTTACATATGATTTCATTCAATATTTGTATGAAATCCTGGAGCCACTGCACTGCATACAACCTTCCAGCAAGTGACGTGCACTGGTAGTGTAGCAAATCAATGAAACCAGTTTTTACATGCATTGGCCTAACCCATGTCCCTATTGATGTTCTAGCACAAAACTCCCCTGCACACTTTGCACATGTCCTTTTTGTGATATTTGGGAGCTACCCAAATTATTTCACAATTTTACCCCAAGTCTACCTATCACTCATAGTTCAAATCCATTTATTCACTTAAATAGATTTATTTTTTAAATAAAATATAAATGCACTCCAAATGGACTGATTATTTTTGTGTGGATCTTAAGAGGCTACCATAAAATTTTCAAGTCATCTGGAGCTCATTTGATACCCCCAACTATGTAATATACGGTCGCTGTAGCCGTTTAAATAACAAAACTGCTTTGTTAAATAAAACTGCTAATTAGGCCCGGCCCAGTGAGCAGCGTATTGATTTTTTTATGAGAGAGTGAGCGGCGTATAGATAAGTCCCGCCTTGGGCGCAATTTAATACCTGACGCCCACAGGCCAGCAGCAGGCTGAGCCGACACTGTGCAGCCCACCTAAGCCCGTATATAGCCCGAGGCCCCAACAGCTAACCCTAGCCCCCGATCGGCCTCGTCACCCTTCCTCCCTGCACAGCACCGCCCGAGCTGCCGCCGGCGAGGTCGCCGCCTCTCTGGCCGCTCCCCTCATCTCCTCCAACAGGGCCACCTCCCCGTTCCGGCCTCCCTCGCCCACGGCCGCCCCGCCTCCTCGCGCGCCGGCCCGCCTGCACCGCCGCCATGGCCGGCTCCCACAGCTCCGCCGCACCCTCAACCCCCCTGCATGCCCGACGCCCGGACCAACCCCAACCTCGACGCCAGGACCTTCACCACCACCACCACCTCAGCCGTCCCCTGCCGGCCTCCTCTCCGCCAGCCCGAGCTGCTGCCAAACACCAGCACCGCCTCCACCAGCCGACCACCATGCCGCGGGCCCTACCTCCACGCCATGGACCCCGGCCAGATCTGTCCCGTGCGCACGCCGTGACCTCCGCGACCCCAAGACCCGAAGCCACCGCCATCGCATCCTCCCCAAAGGGATTCGCCAAGTACCGCGCCGCCTTAAACGTCAAGTCGTCAACCCTGAGCTTCGAACCCCGATGATGGCCCCCTAACACGGCCGACCCCGGATCCAAAACCACGACGACCGCCGCCAAGACCAAGTTCCCCCGAACAGTCAATAGTTGCATCGTCCACGATGTATGCAGAATTTATAGCATGTTATGACGCCACGGGGCAGGCTATATGCTTAAAGAAATTTATACCCGACTTGAAAGTGGTAGATTGTATTAACAAACCACTAAAGATGTACTGTGACAACCAGCCCGCAGTATTCTATGCTCACAACAACAAGTCGAGTAATGCTGCCAAAACAATATAGATAAAGTATTATGTTGTGAAAGATAAAATCTAGGATCACACTATAAGTCTCGAGCATATAAGGACAAATGATATGCTTGCGGATCCGCTTACGAAAGGCTTACCACCCAATGTGTTCAAGGAACACTTAGCCGGCATGGGTTTAAGGGAAAGCCTATGATTCCTAGATCATGAGAGGCCCAAAAGGAACAGAATTTGTTTCAAAACAGAGAGGTATGTTGTAGCTGTCTGATTCCATTGGCAATTGAGCTGTGACGATGAAACATGCTCTATGTACTAATCGGTGATGAAACTAGTAAAGTATAAAATATAAAGTTAAAAGGAAAGTTGAGATCAAGGGGGGAATGTTAGGTTGATCTCCTCCCGTTCGAGCCCAACGGTTTGACGGGCCCTTGACTCGCGCCCTGATCGGGGGCGCCCAACCGAACTCTGGTTGGTGGGCCCCTGTCGCCGCGCTACATAAAGATGTGGGGGAGCCGGACGCACACGGTACGAGGTTCACCGTGCGCCGCAACCCCCCACCTATATCCCTGCCGATCTAGGGTTAGCGTAGGCCGACGGGAAGCTCCACCGCATCCACTGCTCACGCACACACACGACCACGCCGTCGCCCTCCCACCATGGCCACCAGCTCGAGCTCCTCGAGCCAAGGAGAAGGTACACGTCCATCTCCTCCCCCCACTGCTACCGTTAACATCTACCCTACTCGATCCAAGCGATCTGTCACGGGCATGTATGTGTTAATTACGGCCTCATCATAGCACCAAGCATGTGTTTATAATGTACACATGTTAGATCGAGCTGCGATTTCTTGGTGAATGGAAGTTCGAAAACAAATTGCAAATTCCCGCACATGCCAATGTGGAGCTGATTTTTTCTGCATCTACTACCTCTATAAAAGGACGAAAGGCGGAGATCCAAACCATCTCAGCCATCTAATCAGTGCATCTAATGGTCAGAAGTCTTTCAATGTTTAACACCAACCACGGTCTAACCAAAAATCCCACTAAAAAACTAATCGCCCGCGCTCGCACGCACGACCTGTGTCTCTCGGGGCCAACCGCTCCACCCCCCTCTGAAGGCGTCGTTGCCTTGCCCCTCCCGCTCACTGCCAAACCCATGGCCTCGCCCCTCGGCCCACGCCGCTCCCACCACTCTGCCCGCCAATCCCTCGGGCCCCGCCGCACCCGCCGCTCGGCCCTGCCGAATTACGCTCGCACGACGCCGACGGACAGGGGTTGACAGACAAGGACGACGCTGGCGAGACTCAGCCGCCGCCAGGGACATGGACGCACGTGGGGCGGCCGTTGGCGAACAAGGTCAAGCGCGATGTCAAACTTCCCTTCCCTTGCTAATAGAATAACTGCCCTTCCCTGAGCACACGATGCATCACGTCGTCTGCACCCTGCTGCCGCCCCCCGCCGCTACACATCTGCTGCTTAAGCAACGTGGGCATGGGTCGCCGTCGCCGCTCGTCGCTCTTCCTCTGCTGCACGACGGACGTGAGCTCGGGTCTCCGACCGGCCGGCGGCGACACGGACGCGGGCGAAGACTGAATCTGAGCGCTCGGGCTGGTGGATTGGGCATGAGGACGAGGCAGAGCACGAGTGGCGGCTAACTGCGCTCGCGACAGTGATGGTTATAGAGCAAGCCTCGGGCATGAGCACGAGGCTCTGATTTCTAACTTGTGCATAATTCAATCAGGTTTGCAATCATTTATTCAATGCCCACTGCAGGTTCTGACTTGTGCGTGGATGATGTTGCCAGCGTGATGTGTGTGTTGGATGTATAACTGAGGGCATGAGCGGCTGGCCGGCCGGCCGGCATGTGTGTTGTGCGTGTGTCTTAAGTGTTGATTCAGGTAATCAGGTGTGTTGTATGTGCGCCCGACAAGTGTTTGCGACAATGCCCAACTGAAAACTGATGTTTCAACTTCTGCATTTTAGTTCAGAAACAAGAAACAAGTGTTTGCCTCAATGCCCGACTGAAAACTGATGTTTCAACTTTTGCCTTTTTGTTCAGAAACAAGAAATCACTAGCACCTTCTTATCCTGGTAGTGTTCAAGTTTTTTTATCAGGACCTTGTCTTGAATATAACTGCATTGTAGGAATTGCACATTTACACAAGCCATTGCCCAACTCTCATATCCAGAGTAGCTCCTAAAAGTGTTCCCTTCAATCAGTCCTCTCTTCAAAACATATTGTGAGCCTTCCCTGTCCACTTCCCAAGCCCAGGTGAACTATTTATCCTTTTGATTTCTTTACCTCCAGTTCTCCACTTCCGTTTCCATGTTTTCCTCCATGTACAGACCTCAAGCTGGGGATTGGGAAGCATCGCGGGGACAGAAAGTTGCCACAATGCTCCATGAACAACTACGCAGAATTCAGAAGCAAGAAGGTCATTCATTCATAATTATGCAGCTGTAGATATGCACGTATTTTTGATTTAGCACTCTGACTCTTGTGACGCCCCCATTCTCGTCCGTACGCTAATCAATCACGCAAGGCGTACGGCCAAGATTAGGGACTCACTGATTAGCACCACAACACGACAAAAGACACAAATATAAAGTCATACAGCTTAATATTACAAGCCAGGGGCCTCGAGGCTCGAATATAAAGCTCTGACAAACTCGAGTCAGCGAAAGCAACAATATCTGAGTACAGACATAGGTTAGACAAGGGTGCCTTAAGAAGGCTAGCACAAACATAAGATAGCGGATCGAAAGAGGCGAGGCCTCCTGCCTGGGAACCTCCTAACTACTCCTGAGCGTCGGCAGTCTCCACGTAGTAGAACGCTCCATCGGCGGTGTAGTAGCCGTCTCCAGCGAACTCCATCTCCTGGGCTCCATCGACTGAACGCAGCAACATATCGAAGGGGAAAAGGGGGAGCAAAGCAGCTGTGAGTACTCATCCAAAGTACTCGCAAGACTTACATCAGAACTAAGCTAGATATGCATCATTCTCAATAAAAGGGGGTATCTCTGGACTGACTGCAGAAAGCAAGAATAGGGAGAAGGCCTAGTCCTATCGAAGACTAGCATCTTCAACCTCTTCAGCATCTTGCAGCATAAGAAGAGAGTAGATCTGCAGCTCATATACATAGTCATATTGTTGAACAATTTTAATTAAGTAACACGCCCAGAGATCCTTCCTCGACTCCCTGCGAGGAAGCAATCCCGGAGCCACAATTCAATTTTAATTTAAATTATGATTATAGTTGTAGTAGTAGGCCAAAGTACAACTCCAAATCGTCCTGTTACCGTGGACACGGCTATTCGAATAGTTTGTTCTTCCCTGCAGGGGTGCACCTCATTTCCAACACGCCTGGTCACCTCCGGCCGGACACACTTTCCGGGGTAATGCCCGCCCTCGGGATACAGCACGTCGTCGCCCCACCTAGACTCATCGAAGAGACCAGCCCGCCAGTCTAAATCCTATGCGCTCAGGGGTCATGGGCCCAATCACCCTTTGCACACCTGCACGGTGCGTACGCGGCCGGAAACAGACCTAGTACACTCCAGTCCAAGAGCTGCACCGTCCAGTCCAATCCGTCGCGCGCCGCTCCTTTGCTGACGTCCGAAGAGCTTCGGCTGATACAACGACGCTGAGTGCCCATAACTTTCCCACGTGAAGGTTTAGTGCGTTAAAGGTCGTATCGACCAACTCAGATTAAATACTCGGCCCTTAGCAATTTAAGGTGCGTGGCAAGCTCGAACATATTGCAGTCCGTCGCCCTGCCAAGAACACTCGAGTGCCTTCCGGCGCACTCCACCAAGTTTCCAGATGCCTTGCGGCGCATCCCACCAATATCTCTCGCGGGTACCCTTGGGGCCGACCCGTCTTTAACATGTAACAGTAACCCGGTCATAGTAACTGTGCGGCTATACTCCAAGTGAAGATCCGAGGAATCACCCTCGATGGATCCCACTCGAGGTAAGAGTAAGACAAGAGTCGCTACCGGTATGTGGAAAAAGAGGAATCACCCTCGATACCCATTACCGATAGCTACGCTACAGAATTAACATCGGGAGTGCTAAGTGAGGTATCACCCTCGGCACTCGATGGTAGCTCTGCAGTGCCCTACTAAAGGGGTGTGAAGTGCTGTGTCGGTAACGGCTTGTCAGTCATAATGACTGAGTCTTCTGTCTTCAAGTCCTCGGTGTCGACGATGAAAGCAGAGGCAACGGGGACTAAGGGGTCTCAGGGGTTCACTGATCCACCTATACTAGGCAGTTGATGTAAAACATGTGTAGCAGCAATTCATTAAAATCAGGCTATGCATCAGATTAGGAGCTATCTAATACAGTAGCAAAACTAATGCAAGCATAAGAGAGAGAGAGAGATGGGTGATATCGGAATGCTCAAGGGGGTTTGCTTGCCTTGCTGCTCTGCGGCAAACGGCTGAACGTCAAGGGCATAGTCGTATCCGGCAGCTCCGTCGGTCTCGGGCACTACCGGAGAGAAGAGGGGGAAGAAACAATAAATATAAAGCACACAGATGCAACATGATGCATGGCATGACAATACGCATGTCTAGCGGTGTTGACGGCCTATCCAGGTGCGATAGTTAAATTAGAAATTTATTTGGAATTATTTCATCAGAGTCATGCACTATTCACCTAACCGAAACAGGCAAAAAGTTGCATGTTCAGCTAGTTAGGGGCATGAGACAGATGAATGGATGACACCATTGCATTCCTTGTATTTTTCTGATCAATTTTCATATATAAATTATTTTCATCTGACTTACAGATTATTTTATATGATTTTCTAAAGTTTTAATAGTTTTCTGGAATTATTTTTATTAAATAAATCAACATTATCCAAAACAGTGCAATGCTGACGCCAGCATGACATCAGGATGACATCAGCAGGTCAACAGGGGCTGGCCAGGTCAAACCTGATCAGTGGGTCCCACCTGTCATAGACACATTCAATTACCAGAGTTTTAGTTTAATGAAAACAGTTTAATTAACAAGTGGGACCCCCATGTCAGTGACTGATTAGGCAATTTACTTATTTTAATTAATTTCCTTCCCTAATTAAACACCTGACAAGTGGGGCCCATGTGTCATAGACACAGGGGGTGTGGGGCCCCACTGTCAGTGACTGGGCTGTGCCCAGTCAGCCAGTTGACCAAGTCAACTGGTCAACTGGGGCGCCCTGGCCCACTGGCAGGGTCACAGGGGGTGGCCCCGACCCAGCCACGTCGGCGGCGGCCGGCGGCTCGCCGCCGGCGACCACCAAACGCGACGGCGCGCACTGGAGGAGGTCGGGATTCATCCCCCGGCCACCATTTCGCGCGCGGATAGGTGCGTTGGAACGGGTGTTCGACCGCGCGTCCAACGGTGGCGGTGGCGTCGCCGGAGTCGACCGGAATCGGCGCCGACGACAACGGCAGGCGGCGGCGGCTACTGGCGCTCGACGGGGTCGGCACTACGGCGGTCAAAAAGGACGGGGTAAGCGCGGAACGGACCCTACGCGTTACGGCGAGCTCAACGGCGGTACGCCCGTGACCAAATGGTCACCGGAGGCTCGTCGGCGACGAGCCCCGCGGCGGGCGCATACGGGAGCTCGTCAGGGATGGCGCTAGGCGGCACTAACGGGCGTGTGCGCGTGCGTGCCGTGCTCCTGGAAGCACCAGGAGCACGATGCAGCTCTCAGGTGAGCCAAACGTCGACGGCGGCGACGAGCAGGAGCTCGACGGCGGCGACGTGTTCGGGTGCACGGGGGGGAATCGGTGCTACGGCGGCGCACTCGCAGGGGGAAGAGAGGGAGAGAGAAGGCGAAGGCTCACAGCGGTGGTAGCCGTTCAAAGCGGGCCCGGAGGAGGCTCGGGGCGGCCGGAATCGTGACGGCGACGGCGGCGGCCCGAGGAGGAAGAAGACGGCGAGCGGGCACTCCAGGAGCTCCGGGGGTCCAGCTCGAGGTCGAGGAGGACGAGGAGAACGAGGCGGAGCTCTAGGGCGTCGCAGCGGGGCTCGGGAGGGACTACAGCGGCGGCTATCCGCCGGCCATGGCGACGGCGGCGGCGGATCTGGAGGGGGAGAGCGAGCGAGCGAGCGAGCCAGGCGAGGGGGAGAGGGGAAATGGGAGCGGCCGACCAGGGGGGGAGGAACGGGGGCGGCCTTATCCCCTCCCACCAGCTCCCGTCGCCGTGTCGAGCAACGGCCGGAGCGACGAGCTCCTGCCCATGGCGGGAGCGACACGGAGGGGGAGCAGGTGAGGACGACGACGGACTGGGCCGGCTCGGCCCAGCTGTCCAGGTAAGTGGGCTTTGCCCACCTTCTTCTCTTTCTCTCTTTTCTTTTCTGTTTTCATTTATTTTGTTTCTGTTTTAATTGTTTTTGACATTATTTCTCTTAAGTAAAAATGTGAGACATGGCCCAATTACTTAGCTGCAATATTCCACAGGGCCACAGTAGTTTTGAGGATTTTTATAAATTGTTTGTATTTTCACAATTGATTTAAATGCAATTTAAAATGCATTTAGCTACTGATATTGAAGGTGGGGTCCACACCAGTAGCTTAGTGATGTTGTTTTCCTTAACATTATTTGTTTTAGAATATTCCACAATTTTGGAACATTTTATCTTTGATGTTTGAGAATTTAATTTCATCACTTAAACCCACATGGCATTTGCATTGGAATTTGAATTGGATTTTGAATCCAACTTAATCCAACTTAGACAAACTTCATTTAGCAAAATACTCAGGCACTGTTCATGACCATTACTGTAGCTTAATTACAATGATCACTGTAGCATAAGCCCAGGGTGTCACAACTCTGTAGTTCAAAATTTCTTATTAGCTGATGATTGTGCTAGAGATACTATACTTCAGTTCTTACTCGAATCAGTTTGGCATACGAGGTGGAGGATTGGGCCAAAATCTTCCTCTTTGGGACTTCTATGTTTGGAACCATAGTGCAAGTTGGGGGTCTTTATTTCTGTTCAAATAAAATTACTTGCAACTGTATTCTCATGTGTTTCATTATTTTTATGCATTGCGTATTCATCAGGTACTAGAAAAGTGTTTGTTGTGATGATGCAAAGGATGCTTTAATAATCTCATACCCTGCACATTTTACATCTGGTTTCATAAACATCATGCTTTTCTCCATGTAAGCTACCTGGTCAGCTTAACAAATTCAATGGTTGTAAATGATTTTGGTGATGATTCTGGTGAATGATTGAATGCCCACTTGCCCAGTCTATCTATATAGATTGTAGAATCGGTAAACCTCTCACCTGTGGAGTGTATTGATTTGTCGAGAGCTATCGAGAGGTTTGCTGCCCAATTTTAGCCACCTTCATGCATTTTAGTTGCTACACTTAGAAATGAAATTTTAGTTGCTACTACTCCCTGCTGGTAGAAGCACCACCGGCTAACGGTTTCAGCTCTGCATAGATTGGTGTTAGGACAAAAGGATTACTGGTTCCAACAAAAACATGGCGGCCACCATCCGTCGCCGTCCCAACACCATCCTCTCAATTTGCAGCAAAATCGAAAGCTGGTTCCAGCAGAAAACATAAGTGGTTCCAGGAATAATGTAACAAAAATCATGGCGGCATCGACACCATGATCTTCTCAATTTGCAGCGAATTCGAAAGCTGCTTCCAGCAAAAATAAAGTGTCTAGACGACGACACCACCATCCTCTCAATTTGTAGCAAAATCGAAAGCTCGTTCCAGGAAAAATAAAAAATGGTTCCAACAAAAAATTGCAGTCGCTGTTCCCGTGCATTGGCTCGCACCCTCGTCACGTCGCGCCATAGTCCACAACTTCGCGGTCGCCAATCACGCGTAGGCCATGGCGTCAGCCTTTTGCAGGACAGCTTCGCAACAGCCGGATTTTCCTCGTAGCAAGGGCCATCGCTGATGAGGGATAGAATGAGGAGGTGGAGAAGGGCATGGATAAGAGGAGGAGCTTCTTGCCAACATGGAGCCAGTGGAGGGAGGGAGTAGGGTCCATGCACGGTGGTGGTGCAGGCGCCTCGCCGGAGTGAATCCAGGGGAGGCGTGGAGTCGGGCGATGGTAACGAGTGAATCGAGAGGATAATATGGTGAGAGCGAGCAAAACAAGAGGATGAAAGAGATGGTGAATCGGGAGACGACGCGAGATGCGCGATCTCTCACGATCCAACGACCCCCCGCGTGATCGGCTAGCTCAGCCGGTCGCCCGGGTAGAAATCGTTTGCCTAGAGATAATGTATCATAGTTGAGACGTGCGTTGCACGTGCAAGCTTACTAGTATTAAGGAAGGTGATGCGGCAAGGGCATGCCATCGCATGTTTTACTAAACAGTCATTACATGTTATAAATATTCATTTTTTTGTCTTTTACTTTGTCATCTGTGGATGCCAAAAAGTTCAACTAAATATCAGTGTCAAATCTAGCAAGCCACTGTTGTTCAGATAATTACGACTTACCAGGAGGGCCCTAACTATGGCAGGGCATGGCCTCCTCGAGTCACGCCTCCGCCGCCACCGGGAGGCCTCACCACCACCTCCGTTTGGCGAAGACCCTAACTGAGCGCATCTCCACCAGATTGAGAGACAACATACCACACCAGATCTAGGTACAACGGCCGGCTCGACTTATTTCTTGAATTTTGCTTCCAAAATTGCATGACATGTGTTGGTTCTGATGTTGTTCATTCTTGCTTAGAATTCTTGGTTCATGGAACAAATTTGTAGTTGTATCTCTGGAGGTTCATGCTCCATATTCTTGGTTAATGGAACAAATTTCTAGTTGTATCTCTATAGGTTCATGATTCATATCTTGACAAAATTGATGAATGTCAGAATTGATTCGTTAGATTTTCATTCATGAATTCCAATCCCATCCAATCATCACAGTGTGCTAGGCTCTTGCGCTCCGCCCTATTCCTGAGGACTGCACTCAGCAGCACCACACACCGTGTTGATGGTGGTGGTGGAAGCAGGACTCAAGCAAGCGCTAACAGAAGCACTGCTGTACCAGCAGATTGCCAGAAGGCTGGCGCTTCCCCAGTTGAGAATTGTGAGTTCTTTTCGCAATTCAGATCAATTTTGGCAAAAGATTCCCCTAAATATTGAGTCTTGCAGTCTTTGTGGTGCTGGACACAGTTTATCGGCATTTTAGTCATTGGTATGGCATGAGTTCATGAATAATCATTGGTTGAAATATGATTTCATATTTGCACGGTTTGAGTGCTCATCGTTGGAGATTTTGATTATTTATTAATAAGTTAGGCAAAACCTTTTCTATTACTACAGCTTGGTAATCACGGTATAATGGCCACCATAATACTATTTAAGTAACTAATTTTTGGAGCAGATGTTGTCAATAGAGTAAACGGGCTTAACTATGGTCAGCGTTCACTAAAAGCTTTATCTTTCTCCCTTTCATGCAGTTCTATAGCTAATTTCTGTTGATGTGTTCTTATGTTCTCTGAATATAAATGCTTCTCATGTGCATTCCACTAATTGTTTTTATGTGCACCTCAAAATGCATAGGGTATGCATACGAAAGAAGGACAAGTAACTAGCATAGAAGAGTGGGCAGAAGACCTGCCCGAGGTGCCACTTTTACATGGTTATGCAATACAGTTCGCTGTTTCCAGACTTATTTGAATACGATTCATTTGAGTTATTGTTCATAGTTTGTTCTTTCTGCTGTCGGTTGTACTGCAGGGGCTGTTCACTCTGTAGATTTAGAAGTTCATATACATTCTCAGGATACAGCAGCAGTGATAGTCTTGTGTTTCCTATTCTCTTGTGCTATTCTTATGTTTCCTATTTTACTGTGACATTTTATATTAGGGTCTTCCGAATTTAATGTTCTGTTTTATGGGTTTAGTGCCTGATCCAAAAGAGGCCTTGCCAAGTCGAAATCTCTGCACCCAAAGGCACTTGCTGATAAGTAGGACACCCAGACACAAAGGATGGTGCGAGTGCGGTAAGCAATTTCAATCTGGTACTTTGATGTATATTTCTTAATCAAGTTATAATCCATACATTAGATTGCATTTTCGTCTCTTCTAATTATGTTTTTTTGTAGCATTTTGAAATCTGTGTTATTCTTCCAAATGCATAGTTTTGTTTTCAGGTTCTAGAGCATATAGAATAAGGAGCATCCACATTAGTTATTTTGACATTGCCATGCTTCACATTATAGTGTTTTAGAAGGCAAAAACATTTGATGATGTTATTGATACATGGCATAGCTTTCACGTAAGATTGACCAGGGCTGAGGTATATATGCCATATAAGATGTGATTCTCCTGTCCTTGGAAACCTGTAGTTGTTCCTCTCCAATGAATTCCAGTTTGAGCTTTATGTGATTCATCATGAATTTTTGGTTCCGGTAAATTTATGTTATATTAATGACACTTCATTTATCATGCTAATGAATTGGTTAATTTATCATATTAATGGGTTTTTGGTTTTTGCTAGTTTGGGGTGTTGCAATCATGTCTACTCTGTTCAGGTGTTGGTGATGTGCTTCGCCTCCTTCCTGAGCGCTCAACAAGAGAAGCATGACCTCCACAAAAAAAATGGACGAGGAAGTAAAGCCGAAGTGAGCCGCTGCTGATTCGCCTGCCGCCATCCCCTGCCCTGCTCCTACCGTGCTTCTCTCCCCGTCGTCGAGCTCACGCTGCTGCTGTCCTCCACCAGAAGGTATTTTCAGGGCCGGTCCTGACATTTCGGGGGCCCGGGGCGGAAGTAGAATCCGGGCCCTTACTATAAATATTAAAATAATAATTTATGTTTTTGCCTTGGCTCTTGATCATCCAAAATCTGCGTAAACCTCTCTTATATCTAGCTAATTAACTATTATTCGATAAATATATAAGCATAGTTTGGACAAGAAACAAAAATTTTAACTTTCTCCCATTAATTTGAACTCTGAATCATGTCCTAGACAAATTTCTTGGCTATAAATCTCAATCTACTTTACCAAAAGTAAACACTGGCTATGTCATATAGACTAGTGCTTGCAAAATAGATTTCTGGTAAAATTTGAAAATAATTATGTTCTAGTGATATCTCAACAACACTGCCGTGACAACATCACTATTCAAGTGATATATGAACAACAATTAATCGAAACTGAGCAAATTGAGTTCGATTGGAATGCAATTCGCAAGCACTACAAATTTGATTTTGGTGTCATATAGAAATTATAGAACCAGTTATCAGAACACTAATCCCATCCAGTGATTGGATTACCAAAAGCAATTATCGGCGTCGACTTTGAATAACAAAGAAAATAAATTAGGAACTGGGTACTACCATAAAGGTTACCTTTGAGCCGTAGAACATGGATCTAAAATCAACTTATAGATTCCGATGCAATGTAAGCAGTCCTTCGGCCGCTGTTATCGCTTCTTCCTGGTTGCTGTTGCGCATCTAGGTGATAAGGCGAGGCGACGGTGCGAGGCAAGATGGCGACGATTACTCGATTAGGCGATGGAAAGGGTGCTCAGCGCAAGGGGAATCATTCGTCAAGGGTGATTATCAAATTCAGTTTGCTACTATGTAGCAATAGCTGTGTGTAGATTGTCAAGAGACGTGTATAGTCAATGGTAGCTTGCTCTCTTTAAAATGCACACATATAATATACTTGCATGACCACCATTGAGTTTCCTTTAGCTACCCATCTTATGTAAAGATTGTACATACTGCTCCATCTTTTGGCCCTTCCTAATATGTTTTTCCTCCTGTACTATAGGTTAGCAAGATGACAGGCTTGTCCTATGGAATGACAAAATGGCATGAACCTGATTATATGCTGCTATGGTACAGTTAGCTATTATGCGAAAGTTCAGTTAGCTAATATTTGCACATTAGGAATGAGCGTTCAGTTTAGATATGCAGGTAAGCAATTCATGTACAGAGCAATATGTGGCTAGATGAATCTGAATGGTCTCTACGCACAAAGTTGAAAAATGGACATATATTTGTGATTTCCTAGTGCGGCACTTTGTGCCTAATCAAGCACTGATTCCCTCTCTCAAAACTGAAGCCCTTACAAGGTCCTTATGTAAAACCTGGAACTGATTTTCAGTGTTCTTGTTTGCCTATAAATCCTGATCCTATCATAACACTAGTAAAATGGATAATTCTGGAACCAAAATAGGACTCTGTATACATTACCAGATTTATTAAGCTAAAGGAACAAGTGATCCTTTGATCTGTAGCTTATTTCTCAAATGTTTAACTGTAATTCTCTCCCTCGCTCGGCTTGGTTATTCTTGAGGATCAGCCTTTCCTGGTACTCATGCAGTTTATCTAGAGGACAAGGCTTGGTTATTAACCAAGATAAAAATCCTGGTACTCATGCTTAATGGCTGTATGCATCCTTAGTTGTTGCAGAGGCCGGGGAAGTGAAATTCTCCCCCATTTTTAAGGATTCAGTCACAACATTTGAATACAAACCTGCCCCGCGTCGCCCCGCTCGGGCGACTCGGGCGGCACCGCAACCCTAGCCGCCGGGGGCGCAACCTCCTTCCTTCCCTCCCTCCCTCCGTCGCCGCCGGGGGACGCCGACGGGCTAAGCCCGGGAGCTGACGGCGGTGGCGGGGGCTACCTCTCTCCCGCGTCATGGGGGTGGTGCGGGCGCCCCTCGGCGTGAGAAGGCATGACCGATCGGACCTTGGCGGCCGGCCCTGCCGCGGGCGGTGGCGATGGCTGCGGTCGGCGGCGGCCGGCTTTGCCTCGGGCGGCACCGATGGCTGCGAGCGCGGCGACCGGCCCTGCCTCGGGCTGCAGCGGCGGACAGTTATGCGGCGGCATGCCATCTGGCCTCGGATCGGCAGCGACGGCGTGGAGGGCCTGGTGGACGAGTCGGCAGCATGCGTGGTTTGGCCTCCGGTCAGATCTGATCAGGCCGGTGCGGCCTGCTCGCTGCGCGGCGGCAGAGATTGGTGGCGGCCCGTGCACACGATGCTAGATGGAGGTTCGTCGAGCAGATCCGGGTGAAAACCTTGCTCTCGGCTAGTGCCAAGGCCGGCGATGGCGGTGGTCTTCTGTGTCGTCCCCTTCTTGAAGGCATCACCGTGGAGAAGCTCGAGACCTCTATCCGCTACCTCCGGGGGAAACTATAGATCAGTCGATCGGATGACGGCGCTCTTGTGTCGTTCCCCCCTTGGGGGCGTCATTCTTGGAGGTGTGCATTGGCTCGAGGGACCAGTGGACGGGTTCACCGGTGGAGCGGCGTTTCATGTGACGCATCGACAACGTGGAGTCTCGGCGGCGTGGCACGGGAGGGTCTCGGCGACGGATGTGTGATGATGGACACGCATAGGGAGGTGGCGTTGTCTGGCACCGTGGTGGCGTCGATGGCAGGCCTGGCAAGGTCGATGCATCTGTACCTGCTCTGAAGATGGATCGGTGGAAGACGGTGGCGACGGCCTCTCCAGCGTGCGCATGCGGTGCCCGCTGAGAGTGCGCCGGACCGGTGTGTGACCCAGACCTTGCAATTCGGCTTGGTTGGGGCCTCCGGATTTAGATGTTGGGCTTTGATGTGAGGTCTGGGTATGCAGCCCCGACAATCTGCACCTCTTCGTCAAGTTGATTGGAGTAGCGATAGTTGTTGCCAAGATGGTGGCTTGAGACTTATTGATGTATTACTTTGTAAGGTCTTGGTGAATAATTAATAAAATGGCTGCATGCATCGCCCTGATGCAGAGGCCGGGGGCCATCCTCCTTTTCGAAAAAAAAACTATCTCCCTCGCTGTAACAATTATGAAGCAAGAGATAGGTGGCTATATGCAGTTCCACTAAGAATCTTTAATAAACTCTCAAATGTGTACTTGTCATATGAGTTTCTTTTGCGAAACCTCTTCAGCTGCAACGGCACTTCTTAGTCTCTAGGATGGCAACCAAAATTATCTGGCGCTTTGTGTTTGATCAGGAAAATGACTTATCCTTGGAATCCATGGTTTTTCTTTGCTTGTAAACTATTGTAATTGTGTTGTAACTAGTTCATAGTATTGTCACAAAACTTGGGGCTGCAGCCTGTAAGGATGTATGGCTTGTGTATTTGTTGGCAAGATCAGCTTAACAACATTGTGATCTATTTAAAGTTGTAGGTATTGACAACCGTATGTATCTGTCCACACATATTTAGAACAAGTTGCCGTGCTTTCTTGTGTTTTTGTGGAATATTCATCAGTATAAATCTCATAGATGAATAATTATTGCAGGTTGAGATGGAAGCTTTGAAGGGCCAAGTAGCAGCTGAAGACGGCACCAAACCGAAGGCAAATACGCAGGTTGTAACTGGCATGCTTAGTGCCTGCTATGCCATGTAATCTTGCTGTGACTGACATGTTCTTTTTTTACTAGATAGAGATATCCTGAATAGAGGTTATTCCAGTCCGTTGATCTCCGCATCTAAATAAATTCCAGTGGTCGTGTATGTAATAAACTAGGTTGTCTTGAACCTTTTTTTCATGCCACAAATGTACTGTCATGGTAGTCCCTGTTAAGCTGCAATGAGAACCTTTTATCCATGCAAGTCATTGTGTGGTTTCATAGATATTCATATCTTAGTTGCTAACTGAGGCATGGATAAGAGAGCATTGTGCTGGTACAGTGGTACTTGCAGATCTGATCAGGTACTGAGTAGTGTATAAAAAGCGAAGAACCTTTTTGTTTATGAGTGCTATTATTACTTTCTGGTGGGTTAAAGTAAAGAGGTTAGTGACAGTGTACTCGTGGGGACATTTTGTAATTATCACATATTTGTGTCAAAATTAACCGCAATGTAGTGTTGACCGAAGTTTTTATTCTAGAAATTCCAGACAGCTTTCAAGCAATCAAGATAATGCACATTGACTTACACATCATATATTCCTTTCTCTTAAAAGCCTCTGTAGATTACAATTTCAGTTCAGTTATTTTCTCATCCAACGGATGTTTATCCTGGGAACAAAATATTTGTGGTCAGATGATTTTTGAGGTTGGCAGTGTTTTTTTATTCCATTCATGCTTGTACACAGATGGTTTTTGTTCTGGTAACAAAATATTTGGTCCTTTTCAAGTCTAGGTATTGATGTAATTTTACAAGTGTCTTGCTCATAAGTTTTGCCAATGTTAGATGGGTGTGATCATGCTCCATTGCAATTTGGAATGAAGACTGATATTGAACATGTAAAATGCCTGGATCTTGTTGAAAATAAGCCATGCCCGTACGGTGACGACCAGCGTCGATGCGCTGGGTCTGGTCCGTGCAGGACGTGGGCGTGCGTGCGTGTAGTGCGCGGAGGCGCCGCGTGAGCTGCTGGGAGACCGCCTCCTCACGCGTTGCATGCATGGGCAGCCGAGGGCCAGGTTGTTAGCTAGTGAATGCATGTAGCTAGTTAGTTGGTTAGTGGATTGCTCATCTAGTAGTGCATGCGATGGGTTAGTTAGGATAATGGTGCATGGCTATATACGTGCTAGTGCTGGCCGGTGTGGTGGCCGGATCTTTCGTGCGTGCGTGTAGTGTGCGTGCACCTGGTTATAAAAGCCCCCATGTGTACTGCTTGTAAAGGCGACGGTATGTGCCGAGCCAAGTGAGAGGGGTATAAGGAAGATGTAGTCTCCGTCGGGACCGTGGTGTGCGTCCGGTCGACGTGAGAGTTCTTCCGGGTTGTGCTACGTGTGTGTGTACCTCCATGTATGTGTTTGAGTCGTTGTGAGAAATAAAGCCAAGATACAGGCGTTCGTGCGCCGCGGCGTTCGTCGCCGGAAAACTCGTGGTGTCTCCTTCGTCTATCTTCGTCCGGCGTTTGTGTCGCCGGAAGGCTGCTCGGCATGTGTCGTCGAGGAGGATTGGTCCGGGGTTTGTCCCAACAGATCTTCGGATGACACGTGAGGAGGGTTTTTGTATTCCTTGTGATAAGGAGCTGTTATAGTTCCAATCCTTCACAAGGTAATGTTCTTTTTCCTTATCTGCAAATCCTCTGTGTTGATTTATTCTGAAACGTTTGCCAACAAATTTTTGGTCGTGATGCATTTTAGTTGCAGCAATTACAAAAGTGCATTGTAGATTGCTAGCTCAAGTAAAGAATGAGCCATGTTTAGAGTGAGGTAATGCTGTTCATGACTATCAAATTCAATTTGCTACTAAAACCAACCAGAACCGGTGGTTTCTATCATACTATGAATCTTGAATGTACCTGTAAATCAGAACTGGGGGCAATGCTTATATGTGTACACAAGTAGGCGTTCAGCCGCACTGCATTGAGACGAGGGAACAACTGTGCGTGCGTGTGCATGGGTGTGTGTGTGTCCACTGATGGTCTGTGTGCGTTTGATTTTGGCCACCATTTCTTTATCCTTGAACCGAGCTAATGAACATGTAAATCTTGAACGTATAATTTTTTATTCAATAAAAATTAATACAACCATCTCTGGCATGCTTTTTTTTTGCGTTAAAATCTCTAGCATGCTTAATTGTTATATTTTGAACAAGAGCCATGTGTAGATCTATACTACCACAAGAATTGAAATACTACTAGTAGTCTAGATTGTGAGAATTGCATGCTTGTATTTCGCAAAAAAAGAAGAAGAGGAAGAAGAATTGCATGCATGTATATGTAGAAAAATACCTCTCGCGGCATGATGACTAATATTTCAACGAAGGCCCGGTAAAGATACGAAGCTCCAGATGTTAATATAACCCATGGATCTGCACCTCCAGATGGATCTCTGATTATTTTAGTTTGCTAGCACCTGGTGGATATCAGAAGAGCATAGGAGTTAGTTATGTTTGTGCATGAACAAAACGAATATTGTCAGTTGATGCATAATTAATACACTTGTTATTTTGGAAACAAACTAAACCGCTAGCAACTAGAGAAGAATATTTAAAACCGTATAGTAGTAGCAGTAAGTGTGTACCTTACTCGGCAGGCAGACACACTGATCTTATGTGCTGATGATGAATAACACAAGAATTAGTATATATCTTTCGATAACCGTTAACTGCAAAAGAGGTAGTAGTCGCAAAAGAAGAAAGATGTTTATGTGAGGTGGTATGGAGGAGGAGCAATGAATGAATAAATGGGGGGATAATGAGAGCAATTGTACATACGATGCCATCTACCCTATCGATTGATCTGCACCTCCAGATGAATTATTTTATTTTGTTAGTTGCCATCTCCTACATACGTTGTCATCAGAAGAGCGCGGGGATTAGTTATGTTTGTGCACGCATGGACAAACATTGTCAGTTGATGCATAATATACTGCTAGCAAGCAATCGACACAATATATATGGATAGATAGCAAAAGAATAACTCATATATATATATATATATATATATATATATATATATATATATATATATATATATATATAGAAAGTCTATTTAAGACGCAGGGTGAAGAATAAGTAATTCTTCACCCTAGTGGTTCGACCGAGCAACAGTGTGGCTTAACCAATCCTCGGCCGATAAAAAATACTACTCCATGTCTACCGCCGTAAATTTACATTGCTTAGGCTTACGTTGATGCGAACGGTTGGCTGGTCCTTTGGAGCTAGTCTAGTCTACGTCTCCACCCGTGTTCAAAAAAAAAAAAAACAGGTGCGAGCGGTTCACTTTCCAGGACGTTCCTCTCTCCTCGGCCCCTCCTCGCTGGCGATTGCGGAGGCGGCGGCAGCCATGGCGATGGCGCCGGAGGGACAATCCTGAAGCGAGGGCTACTCCCCACTGTCCTGCGTGGAGTACTCCCCCTTTCCCTCTTCATGCGGTAGCGACCAGGAGGCGAATTGGGCAGTGCATCGATCTGGTGCGAGCTCGGCGGCGGCAACGACCTTTTCCAGCGTCCCTCTCCATTGTCAGCGGTCTTCTCGCCGGTAATACCTCCCTCCTCCTCTTCCATTCCCTTTCCTCCATGAATTTCTAAATTTTTAGGGTTAGGGTTCTAGATTTTTGGGGAACAGGGCAAAGAAAGAGTAAGAAGACCAAGAAAGGAGATGAAAGAGAAGAGATGAGCTTGCATACTGAAGGGGGTGATGGAGAAAACCTTAGCTCGTCTGTGGGATCAAATCAAGGAGGTGGGGATCACGCAGGAGGAGAAGCTGCGGAGGAGGAACAACACCAGAGTATTTCTTAGATCCAGCCAAACGTGATAGCCCTGTTTCTTGTCTTTCTTCTCTGTTTTAGATGAACTGTTCCTTATTTCTTCTTTAGAGCTCCACTGCTACAAAAAAAAGGAACCAATTCCGGCCATTTTCACATAGAATGGAGTTGGGATGCTGCTACTGTATTTACGTTGTCATCCCATCATTCTGAATCTGCTTCAGAACTGAACACTAGTGACGCTTTTCTGAAGGTGCAGACCTGAACACTAGTGAGACATGGTAGCAACTAGCAAAAATGACAAGATGCAGAATTTTGTTTTCCCTTTACAATTCATGGTACATTTTGTAGCTCTTTGTCACCTCTGTGAAAGCACTGCATCCACCTTCAGTACACTAACCTTTCTCAGGTTTGCTTCTCACATTTTTACAATGTGCTTAAGGCGAATGATGAATGGTTAAGCACCTATTTATTTCTAGTTTTGATCTGTTGATGCACACTGAACACAAGAATAAAACTGGACATGTTCCAATTTTACGTTGATGTAAACAAGCGATGCAATCTAGGTCGCATGCAAGTTTGGAAAATGTATTTGGACATGCTCCTATTTTTTGTTGGCCCTATATCTCTTATCTTTTCTCTCAGAATTCTCACAAATAGGATTAGGACAGATTGTAATCCTGTTTCTGTTAACTGTTGAGAGGTCCTAATCCTGTTTCTACTTTGGTTCGTCTTGTTTTAGCTCCTACTGACCTTGTTCATCGATACAGGAACCAAGAAGCGCAAGATGATTTTGCAAGTTTTGGTTCAGTTGACACTTATGTGTTTTTGTTACTGATTTGTAGCTTCTCTTTTTTATCTTCTTTCTGAAAAACTAACTCCACTGATAGTAGGATCAATAATAACCATAATAAAGCTGCCACACTTGCATTCTTGGAAGATCCATTGAAGAAACATGGCAAATCTCACCAACTGATGTTTGTTTTAAAGAAAAATAGCCTGATACTGGTGCTAGTAGCTTACAGTAACCGAGAAAAGGTGACACCATCACATTTGCATGGGCATGTCTAGGTTTTGCCTCTCAAGGAAGACACACTCATTCTCTTCTGAGTTTGAGTTTAACCTGTACTGTACTACTTCCATTAGCACTATGCATTTCAGTTTTGGACACTCCAATGGCAACATTAGGTATGCTTAGCAAAACTAATCATTCTGGGATCAACACGTCATATGACGATACATGGCCTTTAGTTAGCTCATAGAACTGTGTACGTGTTTATTGATACAAAAAAGATGTCTTGTAACACCGAATTACATAAGCATTTAATTGTAAAATGTGATCTGGGTGATGGCATTACCCTTTACTCTACCTTGGCATTATATGTCCATGTATATTTAGTGCGATCATTCACTAGAGAACAATAGTAGTTGTTGTAAGTTTTTCCTGAAGTTTCTGCCAAAAATCACCATGTTAGAGCCACTGGTTTCTGGAAACTGTAATGGGTAAGAACCCATTTATCAATTTTAGAACCAGCATTTTTTGTTGCATATTTTTTAATGTGTTCGATTGTTTTGAACTAGTGGAATAAAATTGCAGAGCATTATTAAATTTTACCTGCCATGTGCTGCCTGGTTGACCTCTAGTTAGGTAGCAGTTCTATGTTGGTATCGAGCTGGTCAACAGAAATTGCATAGGCATCCTGCGGCATCTACCACAACGCAAGCATAGCTGTGACCTTGGTATCTAGCCTCTTGCAATTTTTCTTCAGCCTGTAGTTTGGGTTCTTGCAATTGTTCTTCAGCTTGTAGTTTGGGTACATGCTAGGTGTTAATTTTTGTTGGCATGTTCTTCTACTGTTTCATGATTCTCATGGAGGTACAAATATCCAATGTCAAAAGAAAGGTATTTGTTTCCAACTAGTGTTGTTTCTTGATGTGGTTTATATCAATTGAAACGCGGTTCATTCTTTAGTTCAGTTTTGTTGTTGGAGTGATCCACGTGAGGCCGCTCCATATAACTAAGCTCTAGTTATTTTCATCAATCATGATGAACTCCATGGAAACATGCTGTTTTCTCCTCTTTGCAGAATTCCCCTAGTGTGAATCGACTTTAGGGCTATAGCGTAATTTCCTTATGAAAGTCACTGCTTGAATATGCCTTGCATTTTTTTGTAAGGTACGGAAGTAGAATGTACATGATGAGCAAATATCGTTTATGAATTGGTTGCATTTCTGGTTCATCGGCTGCACCATATGCAAATACGCGTGTATTTTTTTAGGTGACCTTATCTGATTATCTCACTTGATCCACGTTTTGTGATTTTATCAGGAAAATGGCAAATAGGGATTCTGCTATAATCGAGGAAGGACGAAGTTTGTAAGCGACTTGGAGACGAAGTATCTAGAGGCACTCATGTGTTGATTACAACATGTACCACTTTTAGTTATATAGTACCAATGCATGGGAGATATAGCTGATAGTCATTACGTTGCACGAATCTATAGAAAACGTTTTTATGTTGCAAACTTTTATGGGCACACGAGGCCATGTGAAAAGTTCTTGTGTCGTCTGATTTTAAGAGTACTCGAGGTCTTGCTGATTATTCTTATTCCATGTGATTTTGTGCTGATAAGTACAATTGCGCAATGAGCTATAGTGGTGCATCTTTCATTGTTTTTTTGTCCTGACATGTGAAATATTGGTTTTATTTGGTTTTATAAATAGTAAACGGCATATTGCTTACATTTATTTCTACAACGTATGTAACAGGAATTTACGTGGGAAATGTCACTTGTCGGTACAGTTCTTACATCAGTTTCGTGGTCGTTGGCTCATGGAGGCAAAAAAAAAAAAAAAAAAGGAAATCTGTACGTAATCTGGTGTCACGTCGGTGGGTCGTAATATTACGTTACCAACAAGGAAACTTACCAGCTTCAAAGAAAAAGAAAAAGCTTCAAAAAAAAAAAAAACAAGGAAACTTACCTCGTCTAGTTTGCTGGTGGGTGGATCACGAAGGCAAACCATAATCTTACCTCGTCTAGTTTGCTGGTGGTTGGCTCACGACGGCAAACCATATTATAATCTTACCCCAGGTCCAGTTTTCTTATGGCAGGGAGCCAGGGATGGATTGGACGCTGAAAGGGCTGGGGTGAAGAATAAGAATTCGTCACCCTGGGTGACGAATAGTCAATCCCTATATATATATATATATATATATATATATATATATATATATAGCATCAATTAGTGTTATAGTACCTAAATTTGCAGCTGCAAACACTGCTTCGTCGGGCCAGAAGAAATTGAAGATGTTGATGTCAGGAAATGCGAAGGAATGCATGTGGATAGTGGAGGGCAATTGTGGCTAACTAGTTGTGCAGCTATGCAGTGCAGGGCTTGTGTAGGTACCTTTGGCAGGCTTAATTTGCTTTTGCCAAAGCTGACTAGTTATTTGCTTGTAGTTTGGGCTAAGCACAAAACAAAAAGATAGAACTGCCAGCTTCTTTTCCTTTCTCTTTGAATAAAGCAAAAAAGGTGAGCCTAGCTTAAAGATGTGCGGCGAAGTTGAAGCCTCACATTCCCTCCCCATAACCTGATACTAACTCGGAACGTTAATTAAGAGAGAAGATGGCTACTCTGTGAATGATACACAGTGCAGAGCGTCAGCAAACGATACAAGATTCCTGAAAACCTAGACCGGGATTCTACTGGTGGCCGTGCCGTCTTACTCTCCATAACCAACCTTTTGGAATCCGGCGACGACCCACCGTCATGGCTTGAAATGAAGGGGTCTCGCACTTTAGGGTAGTAGCCATGGCTGAGTCGAGCGACCTTTTGCTTCAAACTCTTTTTAAGGAAACATGTCCTTGCTCTCTGATGACTAAAACAGCACTGGACTCACGCCTTCTCTTAACAAGGGATGCATTCTCTGACTACCACATTTTCAGGGATGATGAAAGGAATCGAGGATATCCTTGAGAGACATAGGTCTTGTTGGATTTTAAACTGCCGGATCAAATCCTCCCGAAGATGTACGTGCAAGCTAGCTACACAAGCTAGCAAGCAAGCAGCTTGATCGATTCCTGCAGTGCGTGCTCGTCTCGCCGAGACGTACGTACAAAAAGAAAACGAGGCTGACTTGTACGTGCGCGTGTAACCGGCGACTCGTAAACTTGCGATCGAAATACTAAGCAGAGGAAAACTGATTTTGGTGGTGCGTAAGACTTGCACCTTTCCGGGGTTTTTCTTCATGTATATAAAGAGTACAGGGACGTTGCCGCGTCCAACGCATAGCCGACTCGGCCATCAACACGTCCTTTGAGTGCGTTCCACACCTCCTTTGCCATCTCGAACTCCGCCAATGTCATCAGCACGGAATCCGGCACGGACTGGGCTATGGCGGCCATGGCACCTTCGTCGCACTCCTCGTCGACGTCGTCGTCCGTGATTGCCTGCCACACTCGGAGGGTTCGGAGAATAATCTTCATCTTCACCGCCCACACGCCGTAGTTGGCGTCGGTGAGCATCGGGTACTGGATGGGGATGTTGCGATGCGCCTGGACGTTGGCGCCGCCCGTTCCTCCACCACTGGTCGCTGACTTGCCGCTCTTCTTCACCTTGTCGCCGTTCTTGATCGCCTTGGGACCGCCGTTGCCGGACTTGACCGACTCAGCGTCGCTGTCCACCATCGTAGATCGTAGATCGTCGAGGCTCTAGATACCAATTGTTGGATTTTAAACTGCCGGATCAAATCCTCCCGAAGATGTACGTGCAAGCTAGCTACACAAGCTAGCAAGCAAGCAGCTTGATCGATTCCTGCAGTGCGTGCTCGTCTCGCCGAGACGTACGTACAAAAAGAAAACGAGGCTGACTTGTACGTGCGCGTGTAACCGGCGACTCGTAAACTTGCGATCGAAATACTAAGCAGAGGAAAACTGTTTTTGGTGGTGCGTAAGACTTGCACCTTTTCTGATTTTCTCTCAAGTATATAAAGGGATACAACGTCACGTCCAACACGTTGCAGACTCGGCCGGCAACCAACGCGACGCGACCCGGACTCGTACACGCACAAGTCCGGTTTACCTAACGTGAACACTAAAACGACTAGTACTAGGACACGTTGGACTAATACGTGACCATACCTAATACTACAACTAGATTAACTCTTACATTCACCTCCTTAATCTGGTTGCGTTGTCTCCATTGCTTGAACTCCGACTTTCTTCCTCATCTCGATGAACTTCTATCGACCGAGGGACTTGGTGAGAATATCGGCAAGCTGGTCCTTCGTGTTCACGTGCTGAACTTCGATCATCCCTTCCTCAATGCAGTCCCGGATATGGTGGAACCGGGTATCTATGTGCTTGCTCCTTTCGTGATGAACCGGATTTTTGCACAATGAGATTGCAGCTTGGTTGTCAATCTTCAATGACACCTTCTGCACCTCCCGCTTCGCAAGAATAGCTAGGAGTCTTCTCAGCCACACTGCTTGACAAGCCCCCGTGCTTGCCGCTATGTATTCTGCCTCGCATGAAGACAGTGCCACCACCTTTTGCTTCTGAGAATTCCAGCTAATCGGATTCGGACCAAGGTAGAATACCATGCCCGTTGTGCTCTTCCGGTCATCCACATCACCTGCCATGTCACTATCTGAATATCCACGAAGGATCAATCCTTCCTTTCCCTTTCTGTACGTGCAGCCAAGATTAATAGTGCCTTTCACATAGCGCAAGATTTGATTGACCGCGCTCATGTGCTCGGTTGTCGGATTCTCCATGAAACGACTAACGATCCCGACTGAATAAGCCAAGTCAGGTCGGGTATGCACCAGGTATCTTAGGCTGCCCACAATGCTTCGATACATTGTGGTGTCCACCGGCGGATTTGAGCTACGCTTGCTCAACTTGTGACGTTGGTCCATTGGAACTTATGTCTCGTAGCAATCTGACATGCCACACTTGTCCAATAACTTGACCGCATAAGCCGATTGACATAGGGAAATCTCTCCGGAGCTTTGCTTCACTTCGATGCCCAAGTAATAGCTGAGTAATCCCAGATCGCTCATGCTAAACTTGTTCTTCATTTGCACCTTGAAACGTTCAATTTCTTGTACGCTATCTCCGGTGATAATCAGATCGTCGACATAAACCCCAACTAGCAGGTTTGAGCCTTTGGAGTTCTTTGTATAGACTGCGTGCTCGAGGGGACATCTCTTGAACCCGAGCGAGACCAAACTTCGGTCTAACTTTGAGTTCCAAGCTCTTGGCGCTTGCTTCAACCCGTAAAGTGCCTTCTTGAGCTTGTAAACTTTCCCTTCTTCGTCTTTCTTCTCGTAGCCGAGGGGTTGTTCCACGTACACTTCTTCTGTGAGATCACCGTTGAGGAAAGCGGATTTAACATCCATATGATGAACCTTCCAATCCTCTTGTGCTGCCAAAGCTAGGAGCACTCTCACCGTCTCGAGTCGAGCAACCGGTGCAAACACCTCATCATAGTCAACTCCTTGACGTTGTACGTAGCCCTTTGCAACGAGTCTTGCCTTGTACTTCACAATGCCACCCTTCGTGTCCTTTTTTAACTTGTAAACCCACTTCAAACCGATGGCCTTTTGGTTCGGAGGTCGGGTTACCAAAGTCCACGTTCCGTTGCTCTCAATCGCCTTCATTTCCTCATCCATGGCGTGCGTCCAGCTTGAACTTTTGCTCGCCTCTACAAAGCTGGTTGGCTCCTCAACTCCGAGCAAACATAGTCCGGAGTACTCGAGCGTAACTGGCTTTGTGTACTTGTAGATTTTCTTGAGGGTCTTGTAGCGACGAGGCCCGGAGGAGTCCGTTGTGACTTGTGAAGGAGGCGACACAAATTGTGTCGGCGTCGATGCACTTGAGGAAGACGGCTGAGCCCCGGGCGTGTCGTTGACATCTGCGTCGTCGGCGTAGTCGTTGTGACTGTGACCATCATCTTGATTGTCATCGTCACTATGTGCCTCATTGTCGATGTCGTTGCCGAGATCTCCGCCCGTGTCGTGCACGTCGTTGTCGCTATCACTTTGCGACCCATGTGCGTCGTCGTCGGTGTCGGCACCTTGATTGGGCGTCTTGCCAACCACCTGGACGTCTTCCCCTGCATCATCATCAGTTGGAAACTCAACTGTGAATATATTACCGTTTGGAGCATCGTCGGCTGCTGCGCTCCAATTCCACGCTTTGTTTTCTTCAAACACAACGTTGCGTGAAATCCGTAGACGCTTGGTTTGTGGATCGTAGAAGCGGTATGCCTTGGTGCCGGAACTCCTCTCGTATCCGATGAACACCATCTTGGTGCTACGATCGGCAAGCTTTGAGAGATGCGGCTCCGCCGTCTTCACATGCGCCACGCACCCGAACGTCCGTAGATGAGACACATTCGGCTTACGTCCGTAAATTGCTTCATACGGAGTCTTGCCGATCACCGCCTTCGTTGGAGCCCGGTTGAGAAGATAGACCGCCGTCGAGACAGCTTCTCCCCAAAAAGTCCCCGGCAGGTTCTTGCTCTTGAGTAAACTCCTTGCCATGTCAACGACGGTTCGATTGCGCCTTTCAACAACCCCGTTCTGCTGCGGCGTGTAAGGTGCCGTGAGGAACCTTTTTATGCCAATCTCCTCGCAGTAGTCGTTGAACTCGTTCGACGTAAACTCTCCGCCGCGATCTGTCCGTAGAGCGCGAACCTTCAACTTGTGTTCCATCTCCGTTGTAGCCTTCAACTTCTTGAACGCTTCAAACGCCTCATCTTTAGATCGTAGGAGGACGACCCACATATATCTCGAGTAGTCATCTACCACAAGGAAGAAGTACTTCTTTCCTGCGTGAGTTGCCGGGGTGATAGGGCCACATAGATCACCATGGAGCAGCTCGAGTGCATCACTTGCACGATAGGTAGACTGAGCAGGGAATGGTCTGCGGTGTTGTTTTCCAACCAAGCACCCGTCACATACTCGATCAACATGGTCGATAAATGGCATCCCGGATACCATCTCCATCTTTGACATCTTCTTCAAGGCGTAGAAGTTAACGTGTCCAAATCGCGCATGCCATAACCACGAATCATCATCACTCTTGGCGAGCCAACACTCCGGTTGTGATTGATCAAGGTTGAGGATATAGAGCCTGTTCCGTGTGCGATTAACACGAGCTAGCACGTTTCAGAGGTTGTCGAAGATCGTCATCACTCCGTTCTCGATATCCACCTTGCATCCATTCTCGTCAAGCTTCCCGATAGAGATGATGTTGTTGCGAAGACGTGGGATGTAGTACACTCCGGTGAGTATGCGATGTTCCCCTGTGAGACCCTCGAAGAGGACAGATCCTTGCCCGCAAATCTCCACAGCTGAACCGTCACCGAACTTGACCGAGCCTTCAACATCGTATTCCAGCTCGAGGAATTTCTCCTTGCACCCCGTCATGTGGTTACTGGCACCTGTGTCGAGATACCACGACACGTTGTGATCCCCGGATAGCTTCGGTGTCACTTTCTTCTCATGAAGTAGCACCTTCCGGCTTGGTTTCACAACCACCGTTTCAACGAGATCACAAACTTCGGCCATAAGAAGACCTGGACCTTCGCCTTCTTGCTTCGCCAAATTTGCCTTGATTTCTCGCTTGTTAGGCTTCGGACAATCCTTTGCAAAGTGACCCATCTCGTTGCAGTTATAGCACTTGACCTCGGATAAATCCAAGTTTCGTGGCTTCCGCCCTTTAGATTGGTCCGCCTTACCACGACCTTGTGGCTTGCCTTTTCCTTTGCCTTTTCCGGTTTGTCCGTCGCGCTTCGCGTTGCTTGAGCCTTCGCCACCGTCACGCCTTCCTTTGCTACTTGGGGCCTCCCAATCTGCGCGCGAGTACATGAGTTGGTCACCACCTCCTCCTTTGCCTTTCCGACAGCCATGAGCATTCTCTTCCCACGTTCGCAGGCGTCCGATCGCCTCCGTTATGGTCATGTCGTCGATGTCGTAAAGCTGCTCGAGCGTGCCGATGATGAACGTGAATTTGTCAGTCACCGAACTGAAAAATTTCTTCACAATCTCGGTCTCATCGAGCTTTGCACCAAGCGCGCGGATCTCTCCCACCAAAGTAGTAAGACGCATGGCATAGTCGTTCACCGATTCAGTTTCCTCCATCTGCAACTTGTGAAATTGGCGCTTCAGCACTTGTGCCCGAGCCTTGGTGACGCGATCTTCTCCGATCCTCATCTCCTTGAGTGCGTTCCACACCTCCTTTGCCGTCTCGAACTCCGCCAATGTCATCAGCACGGAATCCGGCACGGACTGGGCTATGGCGGCCATGGCACCTTCGTCGCACTCCTCGTCGACGTCGTCGTCCGTGATTGCCTGCCACACTCGGAGGGTTCGGAGAATAATCTTCATCTTCACCGCCCACACGCCGTAGTTGGCGTCGGTGAGCATCGGGTACTGGATGGGGATGTTGCGATGCGCCTGGACGTTGGCGCCGCCCGTTCCTCCACCACTGGTCGCTGACTTGCCGCTCTTCTTCACCTTGTTGCCGTTCTTGATCGCCTTGGGACCGCCGTTGGCGGACTTGACCGACTCAGCGTCGCTGTCCACCATCGTAGATCGTAGATCGTCGAGGCTCTAGATACCAATTGTTGGATTTTAAACTGCCGGATTAAATCCTCCCGAAGATGTACGTGCAAGCTAGCTACACAAGCTAGCAAGCAAGCAGCTTGATCGATTCCTGCAGTGCGTGCTCGTCTCGCCGAGACGTACGTACAAAAAGAAAACGAGGCTGACTTGTACGTGCGCGTGTAACCGGCGACTCGTCAACTTGCGATCGAAATACTAAGCAGAGGAAAACTGATTTTGGTGGTGCGTAAGACTTGCACCTTTCCGGGGTTTTTCTTCATGTATATAAAGAGTACAGGGACGTTGCCGCGTCCAACGCATAGCCGACTCGGCCATCAACACGTCCTTTGAGTGCGTTCCACACCTCCTTTGCCATCTCGAACTCCGCCAATGTCATCAGCACGGAATCCGGCACGGACTGGGCTATGGCGGCCATGGCACCTTCGTCGCACTCCTCGTCGACGTCGTCGTCCGTGATTGCCTGCCACACTCGGAGGGTTCGGAGAATAATCTTCATCTTCACCGCCCACACGCCGTAGTTGGCGTCGGTGAGCATCGGGTACTGGATGGGGATGTTGCGATGCGCCTGGACGTTGGCGCCGCCCGTTCCTCCACCACTGGTCGCTGACTTGCCGCTCTTCTTCACCTTGTCGCCGTTCTTGATCGCCTTGGGACCGCCGTTGCCGGACTTGACCGACTCAGCGTCGCTGTCCACCATCGTAGATCGTAGATCGTCGAGGCTCTAGATACCAATTGTTGGATTTTAAACTGCCGGATCAAATCCTCCCGAAGATGTACGTGCAAGCTAGCTACACAAGCTAGCAAGCAAGCAGCTTGATCGATTCCTGCAGTGCGTGCTCGTCTCGCCGAGACGTACGTACAAAAAGAAAACGAGGCTGACTTGTACGTGCGCGTGTAACCGGCGACTCGTCAACTTGCGATCGAAATACTAAGCAGAGGAAAACTGATTTTGGTGGTGCGTAAGACTTGCACCTTTCCGGGGTTTTTCTTCATGTATATAAAGAGTACAGGGACGTTGCCGCGTCCAACGCATAGCCGACTCGGCCATCAACACGTCCTTTGAGTGCGTTCCACACCTCCTTTGCCATCTCGAACTCCGCCAATGTCATCAGCACGGAATCCGGCACGGACTGGGCTATGGCGGCCATGGCACCTTCGTCGCACTCCTCGTCGACGTCGTCGTCCGTGATTGCCTGCCACACTCGGAGGGTTCGGAGAATAATCTTCATCTTCACCGCCCACACGCCGTAGTTGGCGTCGGTGAGCATCGGGTACTGGATGGGGATGTTGCGATGCGCCTGGACGTTGGCGCCGCCCGTTCCTCCACCACTGGTCGCTGACTTGCCGCTCTTCTTCACCTTGTCGCCGTTCTTGATCGCCTTGGGACCGCCGTTGCCGGACTTGACCGACTCAGCGTCGCTGTCCACCATCGTAGATCGTAGATCGTCGAGGCTCTAGATACCAATTGTTGGATTTTAAACTGCCGGATCAAATCCTCCCGAAGATGTACGTGCAAGCTAGCTACACAAGCTAGCAAGCAAGCAGCTTGATCGATTCCTGCAGTGCGTGCTCGTCTCGCCGAGACGTACGTACAAAAAGAAAACGAGGCTGACTTGTACGTGCGCGTGTAACCGGCGACTCGTAAACTTGCGATCGAAATACTAAGCAGAGGAAAACTGTTTTTGGTGGTGCGTAAGACTTGCACCTTTTCTGATTTTCTCTCAAGTATATAAAGGGATACAACGTCACGTCCAACACGTTGCAGACTCGGCCGGCAACCAACGCGACGCGACCCGGACTCGTACACGCACAAGTCCGGTTTACCTAACGTGAACACTAAAACGACTAGTACTAGGACACGTTGGATTAATACGTGACCATACCTAATACTACAACTAGATTAACTCTTACAGGTCTGCCCTCTTTCTACCACATCTCCCCTTCCTTTTATTGGAAACATCAACCTCTTCCCCTATTGCAAGTTGATCATTTGCCTGCTTCCATATCCTTTCAGCAGTTCTGAGATTTGTTTTTAGAAGATCAGCTACATGTTCCTTGTCTTCTCAATTTCTCTGTCCTTGTTGAGTGCTTTCAATGCAATATATGCTGCAAATTTCTGAGTATCTGGCAAATTTGGTTTGTGTGGCTGCCCAACACCTGCAAAGATATATGAATAGCTAGTTAGATGCAGTCATAACAGTTTTTTCTGTGTTATAATGTGATGAAAATGAAGCATAAAGGATGGTTATGGAGCAAAAGGACCAAAAAGATAAGTTCACCAAGCTAACCATAGCATTTATGCTTGCACAACTAATTTTAACTAATGCAACCAATGGTTATGGTGCATAAGGATACTCATTTGCACAACTAGTTCAACTAAATTGACCAAATGGCAATTGAATTGATTGTAACTGCGAAGTGTCATTTTCCAAAATGGTACATTGAACTGGTTTATTTCTCAGAATTTTGCAGGAAATAGATACTCCAACTATTACAAGAAGTAAATAACCGCCCGGTATTATAGCAGAGGTATCTACGGGAAGTAGATATTCCAAATGTTATAGAGATGCATATGAGCAAGCACTATTATCATCAAAAATTCCAATTGAATGTACCTGCATCTTCATCAGGTGGAGTGCCATTTAGGTCTGGCAGCACCGTAGTTGGAGAAGGAGAATTAGGAGTACTTCATCAGGTTTTGCCTGCAGTTCTACGGTGACGACATCGACAAGAGAATCTCTGACATGACCCTCATCGATAAGCAGCTGCTAGTCACTGTGCAATTGGCCAATTGCCTCCCAAACTCTCCGACCCTACAGGTATTGCTCTCTGATTTTTGCTCGCTGATTTATGCTCATGTGTTCTTTAGCTACAAGTGTGACCCTGATGTGTTCTTTGCCTGCAAGCGTGACCTGCAGAGTGTGGATGCTCCTGTGTTGTTTGACTGCAAGTGTGACCCTGTTTTGTTCTTTGCCTGTAAGTGTGATCTGCAGAGTGTGGATGCTCCTATGTTCTTTGACAGCAAGTGTGACCCTGTTTTGTTCTTTGCCTGCAAGTGTGATCTGCAGAGTGTGGCTGCTCCAGTGTTCTTTGCCTGTAAGTGTGACCCTGTTTTGCTCTTTGCCTGCAAGTGTGATCTGCAGAGTGTGGCTGCCCATGTGTTCTTTGCCTGCAAGTGTGATCTGCAGAGTGTGGCTGCCCATGTGTTCTTTGCCTGCAAGTGTGACCCTGTTTTGTTCTTTGCCTGCAAGTGTGATCTGCAGAGTGTGGATGCTCCAGTGTTCTTTGACTGCAAGTGTGACCCTGTTTTGTTCTTTGCCTGCAAGTGTGATCTACAGAGTGTGGATGCTCCTATGTTCTTTGACTGCAAGTGTGACCCTGTTTTGTTCTTTGCCTGCAAGTGTGATCTGCAGAGTGTGGCTGCTCCAGTGTTCTTTGCCTGTAAGTGTGACCCTGTTTTGCTCTTTGCCTGCAAGTGTGATCTGCAGAGTGTGGCTGCCCATGTGTTCTTTGCCTGCAAGTGTGACCCTGTTTTGTTCTTTGCCTGCAAGTGTGATTTGCAGAGTGTGGATGCTCCAGTGTTCTTTGACTGCAAGTGTGACCCTGTTTTGTTCTTTGCCTGCAAGTGTGATCTGCAGAGTGTGGATGCTCCTGTGTTCTTTGACTGCAAGTGTGACCCTGTTTTGTTCTTTGCCTGCAAGTGTGATCTGCAGAGTGTGGCTGCTCATGTGTTTTTTGCCTGTACGTGTGACCCTGTTTTGCTCTTTGCCTGCAAGTGTGATCTGTAGAGTGTGGCTGCCCATGTGTTCTTTGCCTACAAGTGTGACCCTATTTTGCTCTTTGCCTGCAAGTGTGATTTGCGGAGTGTGTCTGCTCCCGTGTTCTCAAGGTTGTGCTGGAGACGACATTGACAGTCAAGACACCGAGGATCTCGATCACACTACTATGTTTGATCACGTTTAGGAAGAGAACCAGGAAGAGAATATGTCTTCGAGAGGAACAATCAGCCGCCGCCCGCTGCATTGAGAGAACCAGGAGGAGAAACAGACGTTCATGAAGAGAACCAGGAAGAAAATCTATCTTTGAGAGGAACAAGCAGCCGCCGCGGCATTGCCTCCTCACCCGCCGAAGAACATAGGACCAGGAGAGGAGCATAGTCCAATTCGAGAGGATGACACGACCAGCAGAGGAGCAATGAAGAACACATGCCCAATTCTAGTTCAATTCGAGCAGAGGAGCAGTTCGCGGCGGCGGACGGCGGGAAGCAGCGTCGAGGGAGCTGCTTACGGCGGGGGAGGACGGCGGAGCGGCGAGGAAACTGCGAACCCACAGCACAGCGAGGGCCACGATGGAGAAGATTTGAATGCATAAGGACTTTCTTGTAAATATTACACTATATACTGCGTGTGACAACTAATTTGGGGCCGGAGGGAGTACTACTTCTTGTAAAGAATATACTTTCCCCCGCAAAAATGAAAATAATACTCCCTCCGTTCCTAAATATAAGTCTTTTTAGAGATTTCACTATTAGACCACATACGGATGTATATAGACATATTTTAGAGTGTAGATTCACTCATTTTGCTCCGTATGTAGTCCCCTATTGTAATGTCTAAAAAGACTTATATTTAGGAACAGAAGGAGTATAATTGATATACACTAACAAGGAAATAGGGATAGATCGACTGAGTGCAAGATTTACAAACAATTTTTTCAAGAATTGATTAATATGTAGGTGGAAAATTCATATTAGAGAAAATATTAACCACACTAACAAGGTAATGAAACCAAATAAATACTCAGTTGACATATAACCCATGTACGTACGTGTGTACATACATCACACCAAGCCATTTTCAGTCAGCATACACATGTTGCTGCTGTACTGAATAACACTGTCGGGTCTTTGGCACACACAACACTCATACTACCATGTATGGGGTTGTGTGACACGCACGCAATCAAACTGTCCCTGCGTTGCAGCTCTGGGCACAAACATAAACAGAAAACAAACCACGCTGATGATACATAAGACGTCTCAGTCTCACTGGAGACACACACACAAACACAAATGATTAAAGCATGCAGGTGCGGCATCAAGCAAGCTAGCTAGCACCACTTTATTCTTTCTTCAGCAAGGAAACACACATGCACCATCTTGGCAAGCAAACACCAGTTTATTGACTTGAACTGTCGCGGCACGACAGTGGGAAGTAGCAAGACGTCCACTGCCATTGTCATAGGTCTTGCCACCATCAAACCTGCACAAACATATTACGTACTATCTATTATGACACCTGCATGAAACAAGATGCAAAACAATGAAGAGTGCAGTACCGTCGATTCACCGAAGCACTGAAACTCTGGGCATGGCCTCCTTGTAATGCGACGAGTGGCGTCGCTCAAAGAGGCAAGGGTCGTGGCCAGCCTGCCCGTCCCACTCCAGCTTCTCCCACCAGTCCTTCTCGCAGTCCACGATGGGGCGGCTGCCTAGATCGACAGCCGGGAGACGCCTGAGACTCCAACAACCCCTGAGCCATACCCTCTCAAGCTTGGGAGCAAGCATCTTGACCTCACATATATGCTGCAACTTAGGGAGCTCATACAGGTGGATGTGCTTCAGGCTTGGGAACTCAAGTACACCTTCTCGACGGTCGGGATGAACAGGGAACACCGTCTTTAGATCACCACAATTGACGATGTGGAGACTTTCTAAACTGTGCAAATATGATCTTTGAATAGCCCAAAATAATGGAAGCACAAATGTGAGCCTCGGACAAGAGTACAGGTGTATGCTCCTTAGTTTCCCAAATGACCTACTGTCCATGTTACTGTAGGTCCTTCCTTTGCTCCAAATGCAGTGCGCCATCAATAGATCAGCTCCCCAAAAGGTCTCTATTTCTTGAAATACATAGATATTATAGTAAGTGGTGAAGACTGTGTGCATCTTGGGGCATCTCACAACATGGCACTGTTTTAGATGTTCCCAGTGAAGATCATTCCCATCAATGGACATCATGTGTTTAGGGATGACAGTGGTGATGGAAGAATTACCATGCACATGCAACGACTCGGCCTTGTTCATCAGAAAGATGATAGCCTTGATTCCTTGACCGCTCTCCATGCTAGTGTTGCTAATCCCCATACCAATCTCCACATGGCAGCTTGACGGCTGAAATTGCGATGTGTTGTTGTAGTCGTGATCAATAGTTATGTCGTCAATAGCGACATCTATGTAGGTGTTGTAAGAATGAATGGGGATTAATGACTTCGGCCGGGTTGACCAGCATATTTTTCCCGTGCTATCAGAGCCCATCTTATCCTTGTTGCACCACTGTCCACAAGAAGATACGCAGAGGTTTAGACTGAATCTATCGGTGTTCACAGTCCGGAACATATTGTAACTTGTTTGCACTATCTGGATGAATTTCATATCCATCATAGCAACATATGCCTGACAATGTCCCTTTTCTAACTTGTCAAAATCAGGTGGTATTCTTCCGACCTGTTCTCCTCCTCGAGTGTCAATGCATAGCAAACTTAGTTGGGGCATCCCATTTTCTGGCCAAAGTACAGCACGGAGTTGCTCACATCCCAAAAGCATGACCCGTTGGAGACATGGGACCTGCACCGCCTGAGTTGTGAGGTCAAGTGTCTTGACTCTTGTGCCTGAGAGGTTCAGCTCCTCGAGGTTTGGAAGTGATCCACGCAGTGTGAAGTCAGACAATCTTGCACAGCCAGCCACGGAGATGCGGCTTATTTTGGCTTCCTTGTAATCATCCTTTCTTGGTCTTGCATCCAAGCTGAATGATTCAAGCGACGAAGGGAGTCCTTCAACATGCTCCAAACCAACACAACCATCTAGAAACAGAGTCTTGAGTCTAGTTGATCTTGACAAACTGGGCAAAACTGTGAATTCATCCTTTCCGCCCGTCTCCCAAGAGAAAGTAGGGTCAATTACTCGAAGCTTGCGAAGGTTCTGCAGTTGTCCCCATGCAAAAAGGATGTGCCAAAACCTTCCATTTTTTATATGTACTTCCCTAATATTTGCAGCCATCTGCTCTATTATCTCTGGTGATGAAGGTAGATCCCAATCTGTATTGCATATGTCTATCACCCATAGGCTCTTAAAAAAATGCATTGTTGGTCTATCTTGCTTCTCGTTTTCTTTTGGTTGTTGATCCTGACAGCTATCCAACCCAAGGAATCTTAAGTTGTGACAACAATGAAATGGAGGAGAGCAAAAATTGAAGGTGCAACGACATAATTTGAGCACATGAAGATTCTCTGATTGATGAAACATGTCATTAGGTAAGGGTCTTAATAAAGGATCAGAATCGCTTGCAAGGAAAAATGATGTTGACTTTGGATGCACAACAGAGTTGTCCTTGGACAATATCCACCGTTTCAGAGGAGTCACCAGTCTATGACCAAAAGAGGGCAATGCATTAGATGAATAATCCTCTATATTCATGTGTTGATGCAGAGCAGCTGCAACCTCCCATGCTTCGTCACCCTGACCTCCTTGTATAATCCCATCACAGACCCAATAGCTAGAAGCATGGGTGGCCCAGTTGTAGTCCATGATGTTGCCTCCCTGACAATTTAATGATAGCAGATACAAGCAACACTCTTCAACTACTGCACCAAGATTATCAGCGTACCCAGCAATTTCTCTAGCCTCTTCTTTAAGCAAAAGATTCCACTGATAACCAATATCCTCAGAAGAAATAAAATAATGGGAATCATCAACCTTCTCTCTAATTCCTGGGTTGTGCCGAAGCCTTCCTCGAAATGTCCACAATACCTTACCAACAAACTTAACCCATCGGTCTGGCTGGGGGATGCCAAAATCACTGAAGTCGATTGTGTTGTCGCTCCCATTATGAAAGACCACTAAACATATTTGTTCTCGTAAGGATCGATGGATCTCTGCCCCAACATCTTCTATCTCAACTCTGGAGCTTTCATGTACCCCTTTGAAATCATCTTCCTCATCTTGCCTATCAAAAATATCCATTACCCGACGAGGAAGCTTGAGTTCTTGTGCGATTGTCCTCTGGAGTGCTCTTCGGCTTTTCCACCTCGAGCAATCGATGTGGACGATCTTGTCGAATTTCTTCAGCAGAGATGGCAGAGGGTCTTGAGCAATGGCTCTAAGCACCGGTGAAGCAGCCAGCCCACGCCATCCATCATAATAGATGGCCTTGTGTGCAGCACTGCTCGTATCCTCGAGATAAGGGATTATACTTTGCACCGCTTGTTGGACGGTGTCCGGCCCAATCCTCTGCATTAGTTGATGGGAATTAGCTGAGGTAACTCACTTTAGCACTTTTCGTCTAGTAAATATATGCAAAAGGTGCACCCACTCTTTTTTTTTTGTTATTATTAGGGTCAACGCTAATGAACTAAACTGCATTGCATGGCCGATGCTCCTCATACACGCTCACGGCAAGCCACGGCCATACAATTTCAGTACTGTTTCTGTGTCGGTGGGAACTAGAGAAGATGAGAGGGTGCGCAGGCCGCGTGCATTGGGGAAGGGAAAGGAGAAGGTGGCGGCCGGTGTGTAGTCTTTGATTAGCAAAAGGTGCGATGCATGCAGCATGCATATGGCTGCCTGTGGTCACCTTACCTAATAATAAGCCAACTAATGAAACAAACACTGAAATTACTGCAGGTGGCAACAGTATTTTTTTACTGCAGGTGCCCCCGCCGCTCCCCACCTTCCCCGTCCGCCGCCCAGGTACGCCCGGTCCGCCCAATTCCGTCGCCTGCTGTGCTAGGGTTGCCCTTACTATTTCTTCCCTGTCGGCCGCCGTCGCTCCGTTGGCCGGCCGGCGAGGGGCTCTCTGAATTCCGTAGTCGATTGTGGGCTGGTGGTGGCTGGATGGATTCTGCTGGCGAATTGGATTGTTCGTGCAGAAATCATGTAGCTTTAGCTTTCGAGGGTTAGTTAGATTACCGAAAGGTCAGTTTAAGGAGGAATGCGTTGCAGGCACGAAAGCTTGGTGTGTTAGTTAGGATGCTGTGCTGCTGGATGGAATTTCCAGGTCCTGCATGCAGTCCCCACTCAGCTGCAGAAAGGGGCAAATTTACCTTAAGTTATGTATGTAGGTCAATTATTACAAACGGATGGGATTTTAGGTCCTTATAAGTCCTCGCTCAGCTGCACAAAGGGGCAAATTTATATCGTGTTATGTAGGTTATTGTTATGCATTTTGATGTATAGTGATGTGCTCTGGCTTTTCTATACATGTAGGGAACCGTAGAGGCGCTCAAGTGGACATCTTTTTACCGGAGAAAGGGATAATTTTCAGAAACTCTGCTGTTAGTGTGTGGATCTTTCAGGATGATTTAGGGGGCAAGGTTCCACAATAATATGGTGGTCAGTGCAGGTGGCAACAGTATGTGCTGAGGGAGAAAGCTAACCGCAGCTTTTGAGTGAAACGGTATATGTCGTCCTTGCCACTGTTTTTTGTCTTATTTACGGGGATAATTGCCGTTGTCTCCCCTTCTCTCTCTTCCCTTTGAGTGATACACAGGAGGACAGGAGGCAGAGAAATTAATTAAGCAAGCTGGTGGAGGGAGGGAGGGAGGGAGGGCTAAGTCTGTTTAGCAGTTGGAGGTTGGAGGAGAGGGTCCGTGTCCGTCCACGAATAAGTCTCTTTGTCAGACGGACCTAGACAAGGAAGGCCTGGTGGAGGGAGGGAGGGCTAAATCTGTTTAGTCCGTCCCCTCCTAGCTAGCAGTAGCAGGCAGCCGCTCTTGTACTATTATTAAGCCTCAAGATTTAAAGGGTTAATTAATTTCAGCAAGAATTGCATCCTCTATTAATTAATTGTGTGCGTGATCTTGGACACCGTTGCTTGATCCTTGGACACGTAATTAAATCTTGGATGTATCACAATTAATTTTATTCAAGAACCAATTAAGACAAGCATCTCTGACATATATAACAAACCACCAGAAGAAAGGGTAATACTACTACTAGTCTACATTGTGAGAACTGCATGCATGGATGTGTATGTACGCAGAAAATTACCCATCCAGGCATGATGACTAGTATATTTCAATGGAAATCGTGATGAACTGAAACGGTATATGTCCTTGCCCGTAATTTTTTGTCTTATTTACGAGGAAATTGACACCGAAGGCCCCTTCTCCCCCCTTCTCTCTCTCCCCTTTTGGTGGTGCAGGCGGCAAGTCATCACTGACTGCTACATTATGTGTTGCTCTTATTTGGAACCCAGTGCAATCAGACACCAGAGACCATAGCGGTGACAGCTCTCCAAATGTTAAAGGGAAAAACGATTATAAACAGAACAGCTATCCAACGTTTCTGTGTCCCACTCCCACGTGAACGGTGGCCTTATCCTCATCTCCTTTCATCCATTCATTTTCTCTGCCGGAGGCATGAGTCGCTGCCCCTTCTTCTTCCTCTCTCAATCTCTCTCGCGCGCGCGACACCACCCGCCGTTGTAAGCGACACTGCAATGCGACAGCTTGTGTTGTCATCTTTGCCTCCCCCGTGCTCCATGGCAACCGCCGGTGCGAGGAGAAGAGACAGAAGGGGCTTCTCCATCTCCTCCGCATCGTTGTGCCGGCTACTAAGCCCCACCGCTGGATGGGGCGAGAGAGATGGCCAGGTGGCCGTCGACTGGAACAAGTCGCCCCAACGTCGACACTGCCACGATGCCGACTTGCTCCGCTCCCAGGTCGTCGCCGCACCTCCACCCCGAGGTGACAAGTTGTCAACGATGGCTGGTTGACCGCCCCACCAGTTGCCTACTCGGGCAAGTCGTCGTCACCCCGGCACCGTACTGCAGGGACATCGCCGTCGCCGTCCTCGGTCTAATCTCCAATCTCTCTCCCTCCTTATCCTTTTCTCCGAACCCACCTCCCTCTCAATGCCTTAATTACACACATGGAAGTTAATCTGATACAACTTTTCTTGATCTGTGCATTAGCTAAGCATTTTCTGTTATAACAATCAGACATGAGTTAATATTATTTAACAAAGAACTGCAGCGTCTTCTGCTTAATTGTGCGTGCTTTACTAATGGCTATCCGTTTGCAAGTGGTACCATCTTATTTGAGTAATTAATACTATGTCTGGGCTCAACAAATCTGTACAACTTAGAAACACCTTTTGGCCAAATATTATGATTTATTATTACTGAACGTCGACAAGTTTACCAACAAAAAATTGGTTCAAGATAAAGAAGAGGAGCATACAGTCCCAGCTTGGGAGTGCATTAGTTACAGCTAGACTAGCATCTAGATAATTTAGGATGAAAAGGAATGCCACCCTTGCTGTATATGTCCTTCAATTTTGGTTTTTGGCCGTTCAAGTAATAGAGAGAATGATTGATTTGTCTCAATATGGTTATTACCGCCTTATAATCTGCTTTGTACTACACAAGAGATGGAATATAAATGTATAAACATGCTTCGCTATTTATTGTTTTTATTTTAAGAGTACATGTTTTCTCATTTAAGCAGATTATTACTGTTTTCTGAGAATTGGGCATATGAAGAAATTTTCCTTCTTTATTTCAGAAATACATAATGGAAGTTGTTTCTCTCCTGCTTAAGAAATACTCCCGCCTTCCGGAAATACTTGTCGAAGAAATGGATGTATCTAGACATATTTTAGTTGTAGATACATTCATTTTCATCCATTTCTACGACAAGTAATTCCGGACGGAGGGAGTATATGCTATGCTCTTGATTGGCGGTAATGATAACAATAGTAGGGTATAGCTGATGAATATTGGATATGGGAACTTGCTATGGTGAATAAATCTAATGCTTGGATCTTCGGATGACACGTGCGGAGGTTTTTCTTTTATTTCTCGTGATAAGGAGCTGTCATAGTTCCAATCCTTCACATGGTATTTTTTTTTTCCTTATCTGCAAGTCCTCTGTTGATTTATTCTGAAACGTTTGCCAACAAATTTTTTGTCATGATGCTTTTTAGTTGCAGCAATCACACAAGGGCATTGTAGATTCCTAGCTCAAGTAAAGAATGAGCCATGTTAAGACTGAGTAATACTTCTCATGATTAGTAAATTCAGTTTGCTATTATGTAGCAATAGCTGTGTACAGATTGTCAAGAGACGTGTATAGTCAATGGTTGCTTGCTCTCCTTAAAATACACACATATTATATACTTGCATGACCACCATTGAGTTTCCTTTAGATTGTACATACTGCTCCATCTTTTGGCCTTTCTTAATATGTTTTTCCTCCTGTACTATAGGTTAACAAGATGACAGGCTTGTCCGATGGAATGACAAAATGGCATGAACCTGATTATATGCTGCTATGGTACAGTTAGCTATTATGCGAAAGTTCAGTTAGCTAATATTTGCACATTAGGAATGAGCGTTCAGTTTAGATATGCAGGTAAGCAATTCATATACAGAGCAATATCTGGCTAGCTGAATCTGAATGGTCTCTACGGACTAAGTTGAAAAATGGACATATATTTGTGATTTCCTAGTGCGGCACTTTGTGCCTAATCAAGCACTGATTCCCTCTCTCAAAACTGAAGCCCTTACAAGGTCCTTATGTAAAACCTGGAACTGATTTTCAGTGTTCTTGTTTGCCTATAAATCCTGATCCTATCATAACACTAGTAAAATGGATAATTCTGGAACGAAAATAGGACTCTGTATATATTACCAGATTTATTAAGCTAAAGGAACAAGTGATCCTTTGATCTGTAGCTTATTTCTCAAATGTTTAACTGTAATTCTCTCCCTCGCTCGGCTTGGTTATTCTTGAGGATCAGCCTTTCCTGGTACTCATGCAGTTTATCTAGAGGACCAGGCTTGGTTATTAACCAAGATAAAAATCCTGGTACTCATGCTTAATGGCTGTATGCATCCTTAGTTGTTGCAGAGGCCGGGGAAGTGAATTTCTCCCCCATTTTTAAGGATTCAGTCAGAACATTTGAATACAAACCTACCCCGCGTCGCCCCCGCTCGGGCGACTCGGGCGGCGCCGCAACCCTAGTCGTCAGGGGCGTAACGGGATAAGCCCGGGAGCTGACGGCGGTGGCGGGGGCTACCTCTCTCCCGCGCGACCGATCGGACCTTGGCGTCCGGCCTTGCCGCGGGCGGCGGCGATGGCTGTGGTCGGCGACGGCGCAGCGGCCGGCCTTGCTTCGGGCGGCGCCAATGGCTGCGAGCGTGGTGGCCGGCCCTGCCTCGGGCTGTAGCGGCGGACAGTTATGCGGCGGCATGCCATCTGGCCTCGGATCGGCGGCGGCGACGTGGAGGGCCTGCTGGACGGGTCGGCAGCATGCGTGGTCTGGCCTCCGGTCAGATCTGATCTGGCCGGTGCGGCCTGCTCGCTGCGTGGCGGCAGAGATCTGTGGCGGCCCGTGCACATGATGCTAGATGGAGGTTCGTCGAGCAGATCTGGGTGAAAACCTTGCTCTCGGCTAGTGCCAAGGCCGGCGATGGCGGTGCTCTTCTGTGTCGTCCCCTTCTTGAAGGCATCACCATGGAGAAGCTCGAGACCTCTATCCGCTACCTCCGGGGGAAACTATAGATCAGTCGATTGGATGACGGCGCTCTTGTGTCGTTCCCCCCTTGGGGGTGTCATTCATGGAGGTGTGCATTGGCTCGAGGGACTAGTGGATGGGTTCAGCGGTGGAGCGGCGTTTCATGTGACGCATCGACAACGTGGAGTCTCGGCGGCGTGGCGCGGCAGTGTCTCGGTGACAGATGTGTGATGATGGACACGCGTAGGGAGGTGGCGTTGTCTGACACCATGGTGGCGTCGATGGCAGGCCTGGCAAGGTCGATGCATCTGTACCTGCTCTGAAGATGGATCGGTGGAAGACAGTGGCGACGGCCTCTGCAGCGTGCGCATGCGGTGCCCGCTAAGAGTGCGTCGGACCGGTGTGTGACCCAAACCTGGCAATTCGGCGTGGTTGGGGCCTCCGGATTTGGTGTGAGGTCTGGGTATGCAGACCCGACAGTCTGCACCCCTTCGTCAAGTTGATTGGAGTAGCGACAGTTGTTGCCAAGATGGTGGCTTGAGACTTATTGATGTATTACTTTGTAAGGTCTTGGTGAATAATTAATAAAATGGCTGCATGCATCGCCCTCATGCAGAGGCCGGGGGCGATCCTCCTTTTTGAAAAAAAAACTCTCTCCCTCGCCGTAACAATTATGAAGCAAGAGATAGGTGGCTATATGCAGTTCCACTAAGAATCTTTAATAAACTCTTAAATGTGTACTTGTCATATGAGTTTCTTTTGCGAAACCCCTTCAGCTGCAACGGCACTTCTTAGTCTCTAGGATGGCAACCAAAATTATCTGGCGCTTTGTGTTTGATCAGGAAAATGACTTATCCTTGGAATCCATGGTTTTTCTTTGCTTGTAAACTTTTGTAATTGTGTTGTAACTAGTTCATAGTATTGTCACAAAACTTGGGGCTAGAGCCTGTAAGGATGTATGGCTTGTGTATTTGTTGGCAAGATCAGCTTAACAACATTGTGATTTATTTAAAGTTGTAGGTATTGACAACCGTATGTATGTGTCCACACATATTTAGAACAAGTTGCCGTGCTTTCTTGTGTTTTTGTGGAATATTCATCAGTATAAATCTCATAGATGAATAATTATTGCAGGTTGAGATGGAAGCTTTGAAGGGCCAAGAAGCAGCTGAAGACGGCACCAAACCGAAGGCAAATACGCAGGTTGTAACTGCCATGCTTAGGGCCTGCTATGCCATTTAATCTTGCTGTGACTGGCATGTTCTTTTTTACTAGATAGAGATATCCTGAATAGAGGTTATTCCAGTCCGTTGATCTCCGCATCTAAATAAATTCCAGTGGTCGTGTATGTAATAAACTAGGTTGTCTTGAACGTTTTTTTCATGCCACAAATGTACTGTCATGGTAGTCCCTGTTAAGCTGCAATGAGAACCTTTTATCCATGCAAGTCATTGTGTGGTTTCATAGATATTCATATCTTAGTTGCTAACTGAGGCATGGATAAGAGAGCATTGTGCTGGTACAGTGGTACTTGCAGATCTGATCAGGTGCTGAGTAGTGTATAAAAAGCGAAGAACCTTTTTGTTTATGAGTGCTATTATTACTTTCTGGTGGGTTAAAGTAAAGAGGTTAGTGACAGTGTACTCGTGGGGACATTTTGTAATTATCACATATTTGTGTCAAAATTAACCGCAATGTAGTGTTGACCCAAGTTTTTATTCTAGAAATTCCAGACAGCTTTCAAGCAATCAAGATGAGGCACATTGACTTACACAGCATATATTCCTTTCTCTTAAAAGCCTCTGTAGATTACAATTTCAGTTCAGTTATTTTCTCATCCAACAGATGTATATCCTGGGAACAAAATATTTGTGGTCAGATGATTTTTGAGGTTGGCAGTGTTTTTTTATTCCACTCATGCTTGTACACAGATGATTTTTGTTCTGGTAACAAAATATTTGGTCCTTTTCAAGTCTAGGTATTGATGTAATTTTACAAGTGTCTTGCTCATAAGTTTTGCCAATTTTAGATGGGTGTGATCATGCTCCATTGCCATTTGGAATGAAGACTGATATTGAACATGTAAAATGCCTGGATCTTCGGATGACACGTGAGGAGGGGTTTTGTATTACTTGTGATAAGGAGCTGTTATAGTTCCAATCCTTCACAAGGTAATGTTCTTTTTCCTTATCTGCAAATCCTCTGTGTTGATTTATTTTGAAATGTTTGCCAACAAATTTTTGGTCGTGATGCATTTTAGTTGCAGCAATTACAAAAGTGCATTGTAGATTGCGAGCTCAAGTAAAGAATCAGCCATGTTTAGAGTGAGGTAATGCTGTTCATGATTATCAAATTCAATTTGCTACTAAAACCAACCAGAACCGGTGGTTTCTATCATACGATCGATGAATCTTGAATGTACCTGTAAATCAGTACTGGGGGCAATGCTTATATGTGTACACAAGTAGGCGTTCAGCCGCACTGCATTGAGACGAGGGAACAACTGTGCGTGCGTGTGCATGGGTGTGTGTGTGTGTCCACTGATTGTCTGTGTGCGTTTGATTTTGGCAACCATTTCTTTATCCTTGAACCGAGCTAATGAACATGTAAATCTTGAACGTATAATTTTTTATTTAATAAAAATTAATACAACCATCTCTGGCATGCTTTTTTTTTGCGTTAAAATCTCTAGCATGCTTAATTGTTATATTTTGAACAAGAGCCATGTGTAGATCTATACTACCACAAGAATTGAAATACTACTAGTAGTCTAGATTGTGAGAATTGCATGCTTGTATTTCGCAAAAAAAGAACAAGAATAATTGCATGCATGTATATGTAGAAAAATACCTCTCGCGGCATGATGACTAATATTTCAATGAAGGCCCGGTAAAGATACGAAGCTTAGATGTTAATCTAACCCATGGATCTGCACCTCCAGATGGATCTCTGATTATTTTGCTAGCACCTGGTAGTTATCAGAAGAGTGAGGGTAGGAGTTGGTTATGTTGTCCATGAACTTAACGAACATTTTCAGTGGATGCATAATTAATACAGTTTTATTTTGGAAGCAAACTAAACTTCTAGCTATTAGAGAAGAATATTTAAAACCATATAGTAGTAGCAGTAGTACGTACCTTTTTGGTCACACAGACACACAGATCTTGTGTGGTGATGATCGATGAATAACAGAAGAATTAGTATATATCTGTCGATACCAGTTAACTGCATAAGAGGTAGTGGTCCAAGAAGAAAGATGTTGTTTATGTGAGGTGATATGAAGGAAAAGCAATGAAGGAATGAATGGGGGGATATTGGAGAGCAACTGTACCTGTACCTGACTAGGGAAGCTCCAGATGCCAATCTACCCTATGCATCGATGTGCACCTCCAGATGAATTATTTTATTTTGCTAGTTGCCATCTCCTACATACGTTGTCACCAGAAGAGCGCGGGGATTAGTTATGTTTATGCATGCATGAACAAATATTGTCAGTTGATGCATAATATGCTGCTAGCAAGCAATCGACACAAGATATATAGATAGCAAAAGAATTGCCCATATACTATATAGCATCACTTAGTGTTATATAGTACCTAAATTAGCAGCTGCAGACAGTGCTTGGTCGGGCCAGAAGAAATTGAAGATGTTGATGTCAGGTAATACGAAGGAGGAGCAATGAAGGAAAATGAATGGGGATACTGGAGGGCAGTTGTGGCTAACTAGTTCTGCAGGTATGCAGTGTAGGGCTTGTGTACGTAGGTACGTTTGGCTTAATTTGCTTTTCCCAAGGCTAGCTGCAGGTTCTTTGCTTGCTGTTTGAGCAAAGCAAAAAAGCAAAGATGGACTTGTCCCGGCCTTGTCTGCTAATGCTTTGCTTCTTTCCTCCTTTTCCTTTCTCTTTGAATAAAGCAAAGGGACCTTGGAGGCTTGGTTCCTAATGCAAATCACGAGTACTGTAACGCCAACAACTCACTGGTAAGAAGGCGACGTGGCAATGTATGGTGGAGAATGGGACACTGCCAACAACTCCTAATGCAAATCACGAGTAGCACAACACCGACAGCTCACTGGTAATAATTAAGAAAGGCAAAAGATGGATGCTGACGTAAGGAGCAAGGACTCGATGGATGGATGGATGGATGGATGCATCATGCGTAACGTACGTTTTTTTTTTCTTGCTCGGTCGCTCGAGTATTCTTCCAGTTTAATCAGTGCTAGCCAGTGGCGGAGGACGAAACAAAATTAAGGCGTGGCAAACTCTACAGTAATAGTTTTTGATGCACACGCTTGCTCGATGACGACGCGCAAACGCCCTTCACGCTTGCTTGACGGCAACGTCTAGGCCGCCGTCGGCCGTCCGCCCGTTTCGTCGTCCGGCTCGTCTTGCCAAACATTTAGGGTTGATGCGTGCATGCGTTGGTTCGTTTTTTTAAAGAAATGCATGCGTTGCTTCGTGCATCAACACCGGAATTTTTGTCTAAAAAGACCACCTGTCCAGTGCTATTGTCAAAAAAGACCACCTGCGAGTGCTATTGTCAAAAAAGACCACCTCCGGTGGGACCTGCCGCCACCACCTCCGGCGGCCGGCCTGTGCGTGGGACCTGCCGCCACCACCTCCGGCGGCCGGCCTGTGCGTGGGACCTGCCGCCACTACAGCTGGCGGCAGGTGGGGAATCCCGTTTCTGATCGGGTAGCGGCGTAACGGACGGCAGGTGGTGGGCCCTGCCACCAGCAGCGGGGGCGGCAGCCACCGTGGTCCCGCGCGCGCCGAAAGCGCTCGCCGCTCGCTAGCCGACGCCGCGTGCATGCACTGAAACCGAGGCGGAGCCGGGCGGGAAAACGTCTGCTTTTTTCAGTGCGGCACTGTACTGATTACGCTGATTCCGAGGCTGAGCAACTGTACTGCGCGCGCGGGAACCTGTTCTGCCGACAATACAGTGCTCGTATTCTATTTATACACGATGCCAGCGCTCTATCGCACACACACCCTGTCTGCTCTCTCACACAGACACACTGCCTACTCTCTCGCGCGCACACACTCAGTGGAGTAATTTGATCAAGGTATGATCTTTGCAATACATGAATTTTTTTGTGCATGCACGTTGCAAAGTAGTTAGTATTTTAGCCCGTTATTAGCTATGCGATGTTTACTTTTGAAATCATATAAACGTTTTCATATGAGATATTTTATAGCCCGTCATTTGCATTTATAGTAATATTTGTTCGAACAGTATGTTGAAGATGTTGTTATTAGGATTTATGTTAAACGTTTTGGTTTTTAATGTGTTGTTATTTCATGTGTTGTTATTTAATGTGTCATGTTTTTTAACATGCATTATTAAACATTTTTTAACATGCATGATTAAATGTGTTGTTATTTCATGTGTCATTTTTTTAATAGTCAGCATGAGTTTGCCTTGCTCGGATCAAAGCATTAGGCCTAAGAAAATGAAGAGTGCGACTTTGCCTCGGGGGATGGAAGTAGTTCGTTGTTGGTGTGGCGATCTCTGCAAGGTGAGGGAGGTGACGGATTTTTCAGATTGGTTGGGCATGAAGTTTTTCATGTGCGCCAATTATGAGGAAGATCCACCCGTTGCTATTTCACCGTACGTCAGGCCTCCGGTATGTTTCAGTTATCAAGAATAAAGACGTTGTTGATATTATTATTGATTTGATATTTCTATTTCTATTTTTGTTGTAGTCTCCTCCGCCTCTGTGCATGTACTATCGTTGGATTGACACGAAAAAACCAGACTGGGCGGTGACCGAGATTCGTGAAAGAAGTCGTCGTGCATGGGCAAGTTTGGACGTGGAAGAGCGCCGCGCGAAGGCGGCAGCAGAGTAGAAAGCAGAGCAGGAGAGAGAGTGGCAAGAGTATTGTGTGAAGCAGAGGGCTTTTCTTGATGAGATGAAAAAGAAAAACCGAGAAGAGGGACTTCGACTGGCGGAGGTTTACCGACAGCGAGAGGAGGCCCGTGAGGCTGAGAGGCAGATAAAGAAAGAAAGGGCCCGTGCAGCCAAGGCAGCAGAAGAAGCTGGTGATGGAAAAGGAAAATATCCACGTTGGACTCAGTAGAATTATGTTATTGTATCCTAAAATTCGAATTGCAGCAAGTTGTATTATCTTAAAAAAATTATGTATCTTATTTTATGTATCTTATTTTATGCATGTTATTTTCGATGCATCTTAATTTCAACAGTTTAATATATCTTATTTTATGCATGTTATTTTCGATGCATCTTAATTTCAACAGTTTAATGTATCTTATTTTATGCATGTTATTTTCAAAAAAAAATCCCGCCATTCTCTCCCTCCATTTTATTTCCCGCCCTACTTTCCCGCCTTTCTCTCCCTCCATTTTATTTCCCGCCCTACTTTCCCGCCATCTTCTCTTCTGAACCTATAAAACCCCCTCGGCAGTAAGGTGGGTGAGCAGGCAAGTGTAGTTTCGTGGAGATGTCCCATTATCCTTTTGATCGTAGTTTTCACACTGGTATGTCCGATCGTCTTCTCAAACTAGCCGCCAATTTCAAGATGGATGATAGAGTAGTTCCATGGGAGGAACTCATCAGTAGTGACACCATAATGAATGAGTTGGCTCACTCATTAGCTAGGAGTGGGTGGCCTCCCAGGACATTTGAGGAGATACGGAAAGAACTTCTCAGGTTGCATGGCAGATGGCAGAAGGTCAAACTGCATAAGAGTGAATATTACATCAGGCTTGCGAGGAATAATTCAGATTTATGGTCAGCAGACAGTGAGGACGAAGACGACCTCTTCATGCCGAGCACCAAGGTCAAGAGTACCGCATCGTCGAAGGGCAAGAGCTCTACATCGACGAAGGGCCAGAGCTCTACATCGACGAAGGGCCAGAGCTCTACATCGACGAAGGGCAAGAGCTCTACATCGATGTAGTACTGTTTAATTTCAATTGTAGTGTTTAATTCAGTTGTACTGTTTACTTCAGTTGTAATGTGTAATTCAGTTGTAATGTTTAATTCAGTGGTAATGTTTAATTTCAGTTGGATGCATTTAGTTCGCAGTACAAGTGTTATCTCTCTAAACCAATTGATCACTGAAATAAAACATGAATATGTCTCATACATAAGTTGAAAACAAATTAGTCTCTTACATAGATAATGACTCATACATAGATAGTAACACATACATGAAGGATGTCTGATACATAGATAAGTCCTCACACATGAGAATAGTCTGAAAGTTGGAAACTGACATATCTAGATACAATAGTTCGCACACATAGATAGACGGATCACCCTACGCGACGACGGCCAGCTGGCCTCTCCCGACGACCGAAAGGTGACAAGCGATTAGGGGGTCGGTGTTCACGAAGACCACGACCGTACTGTTGGAAATATGCCCTAGAGGCAATAATAAATTGGTTATTATTATATTTCCTTGTTCATGATAATCGTTTATTATCCATGCTATAATTGTATTGATTGGAAACTCAAATACATGTGTGGGTACATAGACAACACTGTGTCCCTAGTAAGCCTCTAGTTGACTAGCTCGTTGATCAAAGATGGTTAAGGTTTCCTAGCCATTGACATGAGATGTCATTTGATAACGGGATCACATCATTAGGAGAATGATGTGATGGACAAGACCCAAACTACGAACGTAGCATATGATCGTGTTAGTTTATTGCTATTGTTTTCTGCATGTCAAGTATCTGTTCCTTTGACCATGAGATCATGCAACTCACTGACACCGGAGGAATACCTTGTGTGTATCAAACGTCGCAACGTAACTGGGCGACTATAAAGGTGCTCTACAGGTATCTCCGAGGGTGTCTGTTGGGTTGGCATGGATCAAGACTGGGATTTGTTACTCCGTATGACGGAGAGGTATCTCAGGGCCCACTCGGTAATACAACATCACAATGAGCCTTGCAAGCAATGTGACTAAAGTGTTAGCCACGAGATCTTGTATTACGGAACGAGTAAAGAGACTTGCCGGTAACGAGATTGAACTAGGTATAGAGATACCGACGATCGAATCTCGGGCAAGTAACATACCGAAGAACAAAGGGAACAGCATACGGGATTAACTGAATCCTTGACATAGAGGTTCGACCGATAAAAGATCTTCGTAGAATATGTAGGAGCCAATATGGGCATCCAGGTCCCGCTATTGGTTATTGGCCGTAGAGGTGTCTCGGTCATGTCTACATAGTTCTCGAACCCGCAGGGTCTACACACTTAACGTTTGGTGACGATTAGTATAATTGAGTTATTATGTTGGTGACCGAAAGTTGTTCGGAGTCCCGGATAAGATCCCGGACATGACGAGGATCTCCGGAATAGTCCGGAGGTAAAGATTGATATATGTGATAATAGTGTTTTGATCTCCGGAAGGGTTCCGGAGTTCACCGGAAGGGGTTCCGGATGTTTACCGAAGTGTTCGGGTACAACAACACTTTATATGGGCCAAAGGGATAAAGCCCACAAGGTATTGGAAAGTGCAAAAAGTAGTTTTGCTGCCGCGTAAGCGGTACTACCGCTTGTGTGAAGCGGTACTACCGCCCGAGCGGTACTACCGCTTGTGTGAAGCGGTACTACCGCCCAAGCGGTACTACCGCTTGTGAGCGGTACTACCGCTTGTGCGCGGCTGTGCACGGTTCGGCAGGGATCCGAGTTGGACTCTTTTCCTGCGGGCCAAACCGACCTTGTGCGGGCAAAACCGACCTGGAGGAGGCTTTTACTCCAAGTTTAGACCCCAAGGCTCAACATATAAATAGAGGGGCAGGGCTAGCACACGAGACATCAAGATTTCCCCAAGCCGTGTGCGGCAACCCTAACCCTCTAGTTCCTCCGTCATAATCTCCGTAGCGCTTGGCGAAGCCCTGCAGAGATTGTTCCTCACCACCATCACCACGCCGTCGTGCTGCTGGAACTCAACCACTACTTCACCATCGCTCGCTGGATCGAGGAGGTGAAGGCGTCATTAAGCCGTACGTGTGTTGAACTCGGAGGTGCCGTCCGTTCGGCGCTAGTTCGTGATCGGATCGAGGGACGACTTGCGATTTGGATCGCGGAGACGTTCGACTACATCAACCGCGTTTCTTAAACGCTTCCGCTTAGCGATCTACAAGGGTATGTAGATTCACTCTCCCTCTCGTAGATGCTCATCACCATGGATAGATCTTGTGTGTGCGTAGGAAAATTTTTGTTTCCCATGCAACGTTCCCCAACAGTGGCATCATGAGCCAGGTCTATGCGTAGATGAGATCTCGAGTAGAACACAAACGAGTTGTGGGCGTGGGTGTATACATATTGCTTGCCGTTACTAGTTGATATTTGATTCGGCGGTACTGTGAGATGAAGCGGCCCGGACCGACATTACGCGTACACTTACGCGAGACAGGTTCCTTCAACTAACATGTAACTTCGTTGCATAAAGATGGCTAGCGGGTGTCTGTCTCTCTCACTTTAGTTGAATCGATTTCAATGAAGAGGGTTCTTTTAGAAGATCAAAAAGCAATCACTACACCACGTTGTGGTTTTGCGTAGGTAAGAACGGTTCTTGCAAACCCGTAGCAGCCACGTAAAATTTGCAACAACAATTAGAGGACGTCTAACTTGTTTTTGCAGGGTATGTTGTGATGTGATATGGCCAATTACATGATGAGATATATGTGATGTATGAGATGATCATGTGTTGTATAGAATATCACGACTTGCATGTCGATGAGTACGGCAACTGGCAGGAGCCATAGAGTTGTCTTTAATTATTGTATGACCTGCGTGTCAATCATTAAGCGCTATGTAATGCTTTACTTTATCGCTAAACGTTAGCAATAGTCGTGGAAGCAACAGTCGGCGCGACAACCTTATGGCAACACGTTGATGGAGATCAAGATGATGGAGATCATGGTGTCATGCCGGTGACGATGGAGATCATGCCGTTGCTTTGGAGATGGAGATCAAAAGCACAAGTTCATGGCCATATCATGTCACTTATGATTTGCATGTGATGTTAATCCTTTTATGCATCTTATTTTGCTTAGGACGACGGTAGCATTATAAGGTGATCCCTCACTTAAATTTCAAGATAAATTGTGTTCTCCCCGAGTGTGCACCGTTGCGAAAGTTCGTCGTTTCGAGACACGCCGTGATGATCGGGTGTGATAGACTCCACGTTCACATACAACGGGTGCAAGCCATGTTGCACACGCGGAACACTCGGGTTAAACTTGACGAGCCTAGCATGTACAGACATGGCCTCGGAACACAAGAGACCGAAAGGTCGAACATGAGTCATATAGTAGATATGATCAACATGAAGATGTTCACCATTGAAACCACCTCAACTCACGTGATGATCGGACTTGAGTTGGTGGATTTGGATCATGTTACACTCGAATGACCGGAGGGATGTCAATTTGAGTGGGAGTTTTTAAGTAATATGATTAATTAAACTCATTATCTAGAACAATAGTCTAAGTTGTCTTTGCTATATTTATGTTGTAGATCATGGCTCGCGCAGTAGCACCCCTGAATTTTAATGCGTTCCTAGAGAAAGCTAAGTTGAAAGATGATGGAAGTAACTTTGTGGACTGGGCCCGTAATCTAAGGATTATCCTTACGGCTTCCCAGAAGGCTTATGTCCTTGATGCACCGCTTGGTGATCCACCCGCTCCAGTTGAGTCTCTAGACGTTGTGAACGCCTGGCAGGCTCGTTCTGATGATTACTCAATAGTTCAATGTGCAATGTTGTATGGCTTAGAACCGGGACTTCAAAGACGTTTTGAACGTCATGGAGCATATGAGATGTTCCAGGAGTTGAAGTTTATCTTTCAGAAGAATGCCCGGATCGAGAGATATGAGATCTCCGATAAGTTCTATGCTTGCAAGATGGAGGAGAACGGGTCTATCAGTGATCACGTGCTCAGAATGTCTGGGTACTCCACCCGTCTCGCTGAGTTAGGGATGCCCCTTCCGCCAGAGGCTATCACTGACAGAGTTCTTCAATCATTGCCACCTAGCTACAAGAGCTTCGTGTTGAACTATAACATGCACGGGATGAACAAGTCAGTCGCCGAGCTGTTTGCGATGCTGAAAGCCGCTGAGTCTGAAATTCAGAAGGAGCATCAAGTGTTGATGGTCAATAAAACCACTAGTTTCAAGAAAAATGGCAAGGGTAAGAAGGGTAACTCCAAGAAGAGTGGCAAAGCAGTTGCTCCTCTCGTGAAGAAACCCAAGGCTGGACCCAAACCAGAAACTGTGTGTTTTCATTGCGAGGGAACTGGACACTGGAAGCGGAACTGCCCCAAGTATTTGGCTGACAAGAAGGCGGCCAACAACAAACAAGGTATATATGATATACATGTTATTGATGTGTACCTTACCAACCCTCGTTGTAGTGCCTGGGTATTTGATACCGGTGCGGTTGCTCATATTTGCAACTCTAAACAGGAACTGCGGAATAGACGGAGGCTGGCAAAGGACGAAGTGACGATGCGCGTGGGAAATGGTTCCAAGGTTGATGTGATCGCCGTCGGCACGCTCGCTCTTCGATTACCGTCGGGATTAGTGATGAACCTGAATAAGTGTTATTTGGTGCCGGCGTTAAGCATGAACATTATATCTGGATCTTGTTTATTGCGAGACGGTTACTCATTTAAATCAGAGAATAATGGTTGTTCTATTTATATGAGTAATATCTTTTATGGTCATGCACCCAATGTGAGGGGTTTATTCTTATTGAATCTCGACAGTAATGATACACATGTTCATAACATTGATGCCAAAAGATGTAGAATTGATAATGATAATACCACTTTCTTGTGGCACTGCCGTTTAGGTCATATTGGCGTAAAACGCATGAGGAAGCTCCATGCTGATGGACTTTTGGAGTCACTTGATTTTGAATCACTTGACACATGTGAGCCATGCCTCATGGGCAAGATGACTAAAACTCCGTTCTCTGGTACAATGGAACGGGCAAGTGACTTATTGGAAATCATACATACTGATGTGTGCGGTCCGATGAGTATTGAGGCGCGCGGTGGTTATCGTTACTTTCTCACCTTCACTGATGACTTAAGTAGATATGGGTATATTTACTTAATGAAACACAAGTCTGAAACATTTGAAAAGTTCAAACAATTTCAGAGTGAAGTTGAGAATCATCGTAACAAGAAGATTAAATTCCTACGATCTGATCGAGGAGGAGAATATCTGAGTTATGAGTTTGGCAGTCACTTAAGACAGTGTGGAATTGTTTCACAATTGACACCGCCTGGAACACCACAGCGTAATGGTGTGTCCGAACGTCGTAATCGAACCTTATTGGATATGGTGCGATCTATGATGTCTCTTGCCGATTTGCCACTATCGTTTTGGGGTTATGCATTAGAGACAGCTGCATTCACTTTAAATAGGGCACCATCGAAATCCGTTGAGACGACGCCATATGAACTTTGGTTTGGCAAGAAGCCAAAGCTGTCGTTTCTTAAAGTTTGGGGATGTGATGCTTATGTCAAAAAGCTTCAGCCTGAAAAGCTGGAACCCAAAGCGGAGAAATGCGTCTTCATAGGATACCCAAAAGAGACAGTTGGGTATACCTTCTACCTCAGATCCGAAGGCAAAGTGTTTGTCGCTAAAAACGGAACATTTCTTGAGAAAGAGTTTCTCTCGAAAGAATTGAGTGGGAGGAAGATAGAACTTGATGAGGTTGTTGAACCTTTACTTCAACCTAAGAGTAGCGCAGCACAGAAAGTTGTTTCTGTGGAGCCTACATTAGCTGAAGAGGAAGTTAATGATGATGATCATGAAGCTTTGGATCAAGTTGCTATCGAACCTCGTAGGTCGACAAGGACGCGTACTGCTCCTGAGTGGTACGGCAACCCTGTCTTAGAAGTCATGTTGTTAGACAACGATGAACCTACGAGCTATGGAGAAGCGATGATGGGCCCGGATTCTGAGAAGTGGTTAGAGGCCATGAAATCCGAGATGGGATCCATGTATGAAAACAAAGTATGGACTTTGGAACTATTACCTGAAGGGCGTAAGGCCATTCAGAACAAATGGATCTTTAAGAGGAAGACGGACGCGGACGGTAATGTCACCGTCTATAAAGCTCGACTTGTGGCAAAGGGTTTTTCACAAGTTCAAGGAGTTGACTACGATGAGACCTTCTCACCCGTAGCGATGCTTAAGTCCGTCAGAATCATGTTAGCAATAGCTGCCTTTTTCGATTATGAAATTTGGCAGATGGATGTCAAAACAGCGTTCCTTAACGGTTACCTTAAGGAAGAGTTGTATATGATGCAACCAGAAGGTTTTGTCGATCCAGAGAATGCTGACAAAGTTTGCAAACTCCAGCGATCCATTTATGGACTGGTGCAAGCATCTCGGAGTTGGAATCTTCGCTTTGATGAAGTGATCAAAGCGTTCGAGTTTATACAAGTTTACGGAGAAGCTTGTATTTATAAGAAAGTGAGTGGGAGCTCTATAGCGTTTCTAATATTATATGTGGATGACATATTGCTGATTGGAAACAATATAGAAATGCTGGAAAGCGTAAAGGAATATTTGAACAAGAGTTTTTCAATGAAGGACCTGGGAGAAGCTGCTTTCATATTAGGCATCAAGATCTATAGAGATAGATCGAGACGCTTAATAGGACTTTCACAAAGCACATACCTTGATAAAGTTTTGAAGAAGTTCAAAATGGATCAGTCCAAGAAGGGGTTCTTGCCTGTATTGCAAGGTGTGAAGTTGAGTAAGACTCAATGCCCAGTGACTGCAGAAGATAGAGAAAAGATGAGTGTCATCCCCTATGCTTCGGCCATAGGCTCTATCATGTATGCAATGCTGTGCACAAGACCCGATGTCAGCCTTGCCATAGGTATGGTCGGAAGGTTTCAAAGTGATCCAGGAATGGAACACTGGACGGCGGTCAAGAATATCCTGAAGTACCTGAAAAGGACTAAGGACATGTTTCTCGTTTATGGAGGTGATCAAGAGCTCGTCGTAAAGGGTTACGTCGATGCAAGCTTTGACACTGATCCGGATGACTCTAAGTCGCAAACCGGATACGTATTTATTCTTAATGGGGGTGCGGTTGGCTGGTGCAGTTCCAAGCAAAGCGTGGTAGCAGATTCTACATGCGAAGCGGAGTACATCGCTGCCTCGGAGGCGGCGAAAGAAGGTGTCTGGATGAAGGAGTTCATGACAGATCTTGGAGTAGTGCCTAGTGCACTTAACCCAATGACTCTGTTTTGTGATAATACTGGTGCCATTGCTCTAGCCAAGGAACCAAGATTTCACAAGAGGACCAGACACATAAAGCGACGTTTCAATTCCATCCGCGATTACATCAAGGAGGACGACATAAATATTTGCAAAGTACACACGGATCTAAATGTTGCAGATCCGATGACTAAACCTCTTCCAAGGGCTAAACATGAACAACACCAGAACTGCATGGGTGTTCGATTCATTACAATGTAAATCACATAGTGATGTGAACTAGATTATTGACTCTAGTGCAAGTGGGAGACTGTTGGAAATATGCCCTAGAGGCAATAATAAATTGGTTATTATTATATTTCCTTGTTCATGATAATCGTTTATTATCCATGCTATAATTGTATTGATTGGAAACTCAAATACATGTGTGGGTACATAGACAACACTGTGTCCCTAGTAAGCCTCTAGTTGACTAGCTCGTTGATCAAAGATGGTTAAGGTTTCCTAGCCATTGACATGAGATGTCATTTGATAACGGGATCACATCATTAGGAGAATGATGTGATGGACAAGACCCAAACTACGAACGTAGCATATGATCGTGTTAGTTTATTGCTATTGTTTTCTGCATGTCAAGTATCTGTTCCTTTGACCATGAGATCATGCAACTCACTGACACCGGAGGAATACCTTGTGTGTATCAAACGTCGCAACGTAACTGGGCGACTATAAAGGTGCTCTACAGGTATCTCCGAGGGTGTCTGTTGGGTTGGCATGGATCAAGACTGGGATTTGTTACTCCGTATGACGGAGAGGTATCTCAGGGCCCACTCGGTAATACAACATCACAATGAGCCTTGCAAGCAATGTGACTAAAGTGTTAGCCACGAGATCTTGTATTACGGAACGAGTAAAGAGACTTGCCGGTAACGAGATTGAACTAGGTATAGAGATACCGACGATCGAATCTCGGGCAAGTAACATACCGAAGAACAAAGGGAACAGCATACGGGATTAACTGAATCCTTGACATAGAGGTTCGACCGATAAAAGATCTTCGTAGAATATGTAGGAGCCAATATGGGCATCCAGGTCCCGCTATTGGTTATTGGCCGTAGAGGTGTCTCGGTCATGTCTACATAGTTCTCGAACCCGCAGGGTCTACACACTTAACGTTTGGTGACGATTAGTATAATTGAGTTATTATGTTGGTGACCGAAAGTTGTTCGGAGTCCCGGATAAGATCCCGGACATGACGAGGATCTCCGGAATAGTCCGGAGGTAAAGATTGATATATGTGATAATAGTGTTTTGATCTCCGGAAGGGTTCCGGAGTTCACCGGAAGGGGTTCCGGATGTTTACCGAAGTGTTCGGGTACAGCAACACTTTATATGGGCCAAAGGGATAAACCCCACAAGGTATTGGAAAGTGCAAAAAGTAGTTTTGCTGCCGCGTAAGCGGTACTACCGCTTGTGTGAAGTGGTACTACCGCCCGAGCGGTACTACCGCTTGTGTGAAGCGGTACTACCGCCCAAGCGGTACTACCGCTTGTGAGCGGTACTACCGCTTGTGCGCGGCTGTGCACGGTTCGGCAGGGATCCGAGTTGGACTCTTTTCCTGCGGGCCAAACCGACCTTGTGCGGGCAAAACCGACCTGGAGGAGGCTTTTACTCCAAGTTTAGACCCCAAGGCTCAACATATAAATAGAGGGGCAGGGCTAGCACACGAGACATCAAGATTTCCCCAAGCCGTGTGCGGCAACCTTAACCCTCTAGTTCCTCCGTCATAATCTCCGTAGCGCTTGGCGAAGCCCTGCAGAGATTGTTCCTCACCACCATCACCACGCCGTCGTGCTGCTGGAACTCAACCACTACTTCACCATCGCTCGCTGGATCGAGGAGGTGAAGGCGTCATCAAGCCGTACGTGTCTTGAACGCGGAGGTGTCGTCCGTTCGGCGCTAGTTCGTGATCGGATCGAGGGACGACTTGCGATTTGGATCGCGGAGACGTTCGACTACATCAACCGCGTTTCTTAAACGCTTCCGCTTAGCGATCTACAAGGGTATGTAGATTCACTCTCCCTCTCGTAGATGCTCATCACCATGGATAGATCTTGTGTGTGCGTAGGAAATTTTTTGTTTCCCATGCAACGTTCCCCAACACGTACTGCCCCTCTTCTTCCTGTGTCTGCGACTCATGCATAGGTGGTGGAGTCTGCAATCCATATTGAGATGATGATTCGAAATTATAGGTGTATGGTTGTGACTGGGAAGGGATAAAAGATGGGCCAATAACGTCCTCCTCGAAAAAGTCATTCAATAATCCTGGGACACGGTCAAGATTGTATGGATTAAGGGATTCCGTGAGTATGTCTTTGTTTACGCCACGCTGGGTTTCTTCATCTTCCCATGATATATCATTACTTTCCTGCACAGAAAAATCGTATGTAAATAAAAGTCATGTAAATGTTGTACACTTGTAATTGCTTGTTATGGTTGAACATACCTGAGCGGTGTTGTAGCTTTGTGATCCCTCGCCCCTAATGTGCTGGTTTATGTCAGGAAAACGAGTCTCCTCGGGCATCCTGATCCCTCGTTGTAGTATTTGGACCCTCTCCCCACCGCCTTGATGACGACGGCGCTGCACTCGTTCTAGCTGACCTCGGTTCCGGCATGTTATACGCTCCAGTGTCAACATCATTCCGTCTACCGCATCTCATCGTTTTGGCGACGAATTCACCAATTTTTTTTAAGGCAGACGTTCGACCTGGTGTGTCTCGGGCTTGCATGCCTTCCCTCGCCATCTCCCCTACTTCGTTGCAAATATCAATCTAAAAAAATAGGTTATTGGTTGCTTGAATTATTCATGAAATGATGGACTTGAATAGTAAGTTGTTGATGATTACCGTGTGGTCACGATAGTAAGCTGATGATGTGTCTATCCGTCTCCGCAACTGTTCCATATGTGTGAGATGTGTTGGCATCGTAGGGGGTTGATACGCCAGTCGAGTACGCGTGCTCATGCAGTACCACTCGTAATACGGTTGTGTTGTAGTCGCGTCGTACGGTCTGCATAATTATATAATTAGATCAACTTGTTTATGTACATAAATTACCGTCAATAAAATTTACTTATGTTCAAGCACTATCATTTCCAGTGCTTCATTATTCCACTGGTTTACCCATTGAATATTTTTTTCACGGTAATCAACACCAGTTCTGCCACTATTGTTTATCCTGAAATTTACGTAACAGAACGTAAGTTTTATGAATCAAAAAGACATTAACTATTTACAGAGGTCGCATCTTACTTATGAGTACGTTCGTCGATACATCTTGGAACAGGTGGTGGAATATCTTGATGTAGACCGAACTGTCTCATTACACGGTCAGGATTGTACGGTTCAACAAACCACAGACATAGTAAATTGCAGCGAGTCATCCAGAAGCCACTATCTCTCACGCATTCCACTGGGATGGATTGCGAACCAAATACCATGTTAATGTGTTGATCAGTCCACGGGTTCCATGTGATTAGTGAGTCCTCAAGAAGCTCAAACTGATCATGGTATATGGGGTAACAACTTCTCACAATGTTTGTAGCCCATTGTTTCCGACCGAGCGTCCACCGGCTGGACATAGTTACGATGCCCTCACCACAGTCGTATGGGGTTACGGGATTTACTATCTGGGGTCGTCCAACAGGTAGGTATTCCCATGACCATAACTGTAGAAACTCGTACGAGACACAAAGTAATGGAGCTTTAGATCCGAATGAAGATTTCTGAGTGGCATCACACAACCCTCTATATGTGTGAGAAAGTATAGCAGAACCAAAGCTGTATGTTGGAACCGTGGGTAAAGGTTCGTCCACTATCTTTGCGGCAAAGTAGATGAGACCAGGGAGGACTACCTCACCATGAGAATTAGGAAACATCACACCAAATAGCCACAAAAAATATGCAAATAAATGTCTCTTCCTCGCCTCAAGATCAGCGTAGCTAGATAACGTTTCAAAGTTATCAAAAAGCCAGCTGAGTGGGACACCCCGAGGCGGACCAGGACGTTTTGATTTTGGCATTGTAAGCCCAAGACGGAACGAGACATATTCTGGCCAAGTTGCAGGAACTAGTGGAGGGACCACTGGCTCACCTCTAATTGGTAAACCTGTGATCATTGACACATCTTTTAGTGTAGGTGCGAGCTCTCCGCAGCGAAAGTGAAAGCTGTGGGTCTCAGGTCTCCATCGGTCAACGAGGGATGTCAAAAGCGATGGGTCAGAAGTGAAAGTGCCTGGACGAGTTGCGAGGTTAGCAAAATGAAGGAGTCCATAAGCCTGAAGGTGTTCACGGAAATAATTGTGTATTGGCCATGTGTTCTTTACGGTTCGAAGCCTGAAGGTCTGAGGAGGATTTTCATGATTCGGGTTTAAGAAAAGGTGGCAACGGTGTTGGGCGTCGTGATGGCGCTGCAAAAGCGCTGGCAATTCGGCCATAACCTGCAATCACGATTAAATATTAAATATTCGAAGATTACATTACATCACGATGAAATAAAATTAAATATCCAAAGATTACATTACATAACGATTAAATGTAATTAAATATCCGAAGATTACATCACGATGAAATGAATTTAAATATCCGAAGATTACATTACATCACGATTAAATGAAACTAAAATACATAGCATGATTAAATATCATGCGGTGTTGTTGGTACGATACGGACATTCCCTACCTAAAATTACAGTACAATCATTTTCTTAATTAACATTTTAAGAACTTCTTGCATGTCTACCTAAAATGATGCATCTTAAAGGCTTAACGCTGATCGACAATATAGTCAAATATTTGTTGTCGACATTCCGGCTATAACGCAACCAAAACGTTTAACATAAGTCCTAATTACGACTTAATGACAGAAATAACATCTTGCATGACCAAAAAATAGTACTAATTGACACGGCTACCATTGATCTATAACATCTTCAACATATTGTTCTAACAAATATTAGCATGAATTCAAAATATTATAACTTCCAACTACTAATTTCTGTCATGCATGCGCAAGAAAATAATGATCCTACTGGAGTAGCTGCAAATGTCTTCATAAAATGATCAAATAAAGCCTAAAACAACAGATAAGACATACCTATGAATTAATCAAACGAAACAAAAACATCTTGCATGCGAATGAAACCAATAAAAATGGATAGCTCTTACCTTGATCTATTTTTTCTTCAACTATATCATCTTCAAAATCAAAGTCTAAATCGCGAGTGACAGTGGATACTATGATGCTTTAAGGCTCTGTTCTTCAGGACTTATAGAGAGCAGATACGAAGGAACCAGCTCCAGCAAAAGAACAGACTTCGTCTACACAGGGTGCAGCTCCAGCGAATATAAGGAAGAGAAGCAGAGAGTGTCGGCAGAACACGTCGCGCCGCGAAATCAGCGAAAGTCTGGTCGGCGTGGAAATCAGGAAAATTAACAACAGTGCCACGCACTGGAATCAGCATAGTTAGCACACTGTAGCTCGCATGCGAAAGGGACAGCACCACGCGGGGAATCAGCAAAATAGGACAGTATTGCGAACGGGGAATCAGCGGCAGCATCTATCAATCAGTGTCTGTGTGAGAGAGCAGACAGGGTGTGTGTGCGATAGAGCGCTGGCATCGTGTATAAATAGAATACGAGCACTGTATTGTCGGCAGAACAGGTTCCCGCGCGCGCAGTACAGTTGCTCAGCCTCGGAATCAGCGTAATCAGTACAGTGCCGCACTGAAAAAAGCAGACGTTTTCCCGCCCGGCTCCGCCTCGGTTTCAGTGCATGCACGCGGCGTCGGCTAGCGAGCGGCGAGCGCTTTCGGCGCGCGCGGGACCACGGTGGCTGCCGCCCCCGCTGCTGGCGGCAGGGCCCACCACCTGTCGTCCGTTACGCCGCTACCCGATCAGAAACGGGATTCCCCACCTGCCGCCAGCTGCAGTGGCGGCAGGTCCCACGCACAGGCCGGCCGCCGGAGGTGGTGGCGGCAGGTCCCACGCACAGGCCGGCCGCCGGAGGTGGTGGCGGCAGGTCCCACCGGAGGTGGTCTTTTTTGACAATAGCACTCGCAGGTGGTCTTTTTTGACAATAGCACTGGACAGGTGGTCTTTTTAGACAAAAATTCCCTGATTGACTTGAACCCCCGCGGCAGTGGAAAGCAGCAAGACGTACTCTGCCAGGTCTTGCCACCATGCATGAAAGCTACACAACATATTACGTAATATCTATTATGACACCTGCATTAAACAAGATGCAAAACAATGAAGAGGGCATGTACCTGGATAGTACGGTCAGTTCACCGAAGCATTGAAACTCTTGGCAAGGGCTCCTTGTAATGCGACGAGTGGCGTCGCTCGAAGAGGCAAGGGTCATGGCCAGCCTCCAGCCCATCCCACTCCAGCTTCTCCCACCAGTCCTTCTCGCAGTCCACGATGGGACAACTATCTTGGCCGATGGCTGGGAGGCGCCTGAGACCCCAACAGCCCCTCAGCCATACCCTCTCAAGCTTGGGAGCAAGCATCTTGACCTCACATATATGCTGCAACTTATAGAGCTCATACAGGTGGATATGCTTCCGGCTTGGGAACTCAAGTACACCTTCTCGGAGGTCGGGATGGACAGGAAATGCCGTCTTTAGATCACCACAGTTGACAATGTGGAGACTTTCTAAGTTGGGCAAATATGTTCCTTGAATAGCCCACAATAACACAAATGTGAGCCTCGGGCAAGAGTACATGTGTATGCTGCGCAGTTTCGCAAATGAAGTAGTGTCTGTGTCACTGTAGGTCCTTCCTTTGCTCCAAATGCAGCGGGCCATTGGGAGATCGGCCGCCCAAAAGGTCTCTATTTCTTGAAAGATGTAGATATCATAGTTAGCGGTGAAGACCGTGTGCATCTTGGGGCATCTCACCACATGGCACTGTTTTAGATGTTTCCATTCTAAATCCTCCCCATGTATGGACATCATATATTCAGGGATAACAGTGGTGATGGAAGAATTGTCGTGCACATGCAGGGACTCAGCCTTCTCCATCACAAAAATGATTGCCTTGATTGCTTGTATGCTCTCTGTGGTAGTGTTGCTAATTCCCATACCAATCTCCACATGGCAGCTTGACGTCTGAAATTGCGATGTGATGGTGTAGTCATGTTCAACAATTATGCTGTTAGTAGTCACACCTATGTTGCTGTTGTAAGAATGAATCGGGATTAATGACTTTGGCAGGGGTGGCCTGCATATTTTTTCACTTCTATGAGAGCCCATCTTATCCTTGTTGCACCATTGTCCACTAGCAGACATACAGAGGTTTATACTAAATCTATCTGCGTCCATCTTCCAAAACATATTCCAACTTGTTTGCACCAACATCTGAATGAATTTCATGTCCATCACAGCAACATATGCTTGATAATGTCCCTTTTTTAATTTCTAAAAATCTGGTAGTATTCTTCTGATCTCTTCTCCTCGAGTGTCAATGCATAACAAAGTTAGTTGGGGCATCCCTTTTTGTGGCCAAAGCACAGCCCGGAGTTGCTCGCATCCCAACATCATGACCCGTTGGAGACATGGAACCACCACCACCTCAGTTGTGAGGTCAAGAGTCTTGACTTTTGTGCCTGAGAGGTCCAGCTCCTCAAGTTTTGGAAGTGATCCACGCAGTGTGAAGTCGGACAATCTTGCACAGCCAGCCATGGAGATGCGGGTTATTTTGGCTTCCTTGTAATCATTCTCTCTTGGTCTGGCATCTAAGCTGAATGATTGAAGTGATATAGGGAGTCCTTCAACATTCTCCAAACCAACACAACCATCTAGAACCAGAGTCTTGAGGCTAGTTGATCTTGACAAGGTGGGCAAAACTGTGAATTCATCCGTTCCACCCATCTCCCAAGAGCTTGTAGGATCAATTACTCGAAGCTTGCGAAGGTTCTGCAGTTGTCCCGATGCAAAAATGCTGTGCCAAAACCTTCCCTTTTTTATATGCATTTCCCTAATGTTTGCAGCCATCTGCCCTATTATCTCTGGTGATGAAGGCAGATCCCAATCTGTATTGCATATGTCTATCACCCATAGGCTCTTAAAAAAATTCATTGCTGGTATATCTTGCTTCTCGCCTTCTTCTGGTCGTTGATCCTGGCAGCTATCTAATCCGAGGAATCTTAAGTTGTGGCAACAATGAAAAGGAGGAGAGGAAAAACTGAAGGTGCAGCGGCATAATTTGAGCACATGAAGATTCTCCGATTGATGAAACATGTCATTAGGTAATGACCATAATGGAGGATCAGATCCACTTGCGTCTGCTGCAGCAAGGAAAAATGACGTTGACTCTGGATGCACAATAGAGTTGTCCTTGGACAATATCCACCGCTTCAGAGGAGTCTCCAGTTTATGACCAAAAGAGGGCAAGGTATTACATGAATAATCCTCTATATTTATATGTTGATGCAGAGCAGCTGCATCCTCCCATGCTTCGTCACCCTGACCTCCTTGTATAATTCCATCGCAGACCCAATAGCTAGAAGCATGGGTGGCCCAGTTGTAGTCCATGATATTGCCTCCTTGAGAATTTAATGACAACAGATACAAGCAACACTCTTCAATTGCTTCGCCAAGCTTATCTGTGTGCCCAGCAATTTCTCTAGCCTCTTCTTTAAGCAAAAAATTCCACCCCTGAAGACTGTATGTATCATAAAGAAAAAGATGTGAAGTATCCAGCTTGTGACTAATTCCTGGGTTGAGCCGAAGCCTTCCTCGAAATGTCCACAATACTCGAGTACACCATACCAATAGAGGAATGCCAAAATCAGTCAAGTCAATTGTGTTATCGCTCCCATTATGGAAGACCAGTAAACATTTGTGTTGTATTAAGGCTCGATGGATCTCTGGCACAACGTCTTGTATCTCATCTCTAGAGCCTTCATCTACCCCTTTGAAATCATCTTCTTCATCTTGCGTATCAAAAACATCGATTACCCGATGAGGAAACTTGAGTTCTTGTGCGATTGTCCTCTGGAGTGCTCTTCGGCTTTTCCACCTCGAGCAATCGACGTGGATGATCTTGTCGAATTTCTTCAGCAGAGATGGCGGAGGGTGTTTGGCTATGGCTCTAAGCACCGCCGAAGCAATCAGCCCACCCGTTCCATCAAAATAGATGGCCTTGTGTGCAGTATTGCTCGTATCCTCCAGATAAGGGATTATGTGTCGCACCGCTGTTTCGACGGTGTCCGCAGCAATCCTCTGCATAATTAGTTGATATAGAAATTAGTTGTCACTCACTTTAGCAGTTTTTGTCCAGTAAGATGCTACATGCAAGAGGCGCACCTACTTTTGGTGTTGTTATTATTAGGGTCAAGGCTAATGAATTAAACTGCATGCATGTGCGTGGGCACTCATACATGCTAACGGCAGGCCATGACCATGCAATTTCAGTGTTTGTGTGTGCGTGGGACGGACCTAGAAAAGATGCATGAGAGGGCAAGGAGCGTTGGATGCAATGCTCGATCGCGAGCACCTGAGTCGATGCAAGGATCGATCACGTGTTACTAGCGCACGCGCTAACAGACAAACCAGCACACGAGTCGCTCTTCCTCTAAAAAAAAAAAGCCAGCACACGAGTCGCTCCCTTTTATTTAAAAAAAAAGCCAGCACAGCGGTCTATCCCTTCGTTATCCTCCTCTCCATCCCCTTTCCTCGTCTCACCACGGAGGTCCGAAGAAGCACACCGGCGTCGACGCCCGGGAGGGAGGTTGAGGGCAGCGGCGAGTCCAGTAGGTGGGCTTCATAGGGCTCTAGCCTATCCTCCAAACAATTGATTTTTTTTACTACTACTCTTCGTCTCAGCTAAGCCCAACAGCCCACACCAAAGCAACGAAGCCACGCACGCATCCACGGCTCCACGCACGCCGCACGCACCGCTCACGCTCCAGGTCGAGGGCCCAGACCTAGCGTTGGTCGGCGCTGGGGGCGGCCGGCGGCGGGCGAGGGAACCGGCGGACTGGTCGGAGCACCAGCTCCACGCACCGCTCATGCTCCAGGTCGAGGGCTCAGACCTGGCGTTGGTCGGCGTTGGGGGCGGCCGGCGGGGGACGAGGGAACCGGCGGAGGCGGCGGACTGGCCGGAGCACCGCGCCACCAGCTAGGTGCGCGCGCTTCGCCGACGAGCCGAGGGCCCGAGGCGCCAACGGCCAACGGCCAACCCTGGCTGGCTGTTTGCCGCCGGCCTGTACCAAGCCTCGGATGCGTACGACGCGGACTGGAGGAACTGCAGGGACTTGACAAACCATTGACAAACTACTTGCGATTCAATTCAGTTTCTTTTGATCCAGGGAGTTGAGGCGTTGAGCAAGGCAGTGGGCGTTGAGCCAGGGAGAGGGAGTCGAGCCTTGAGGTGTGACTGGGTAATATTAACCAGTAATTTTTGTACATTTCTAATTGCTAGTTCATGTTATGTTAGTTAATTTAGTGTCCTACTCCCGTGGGAATTATTTGCAGATTTGTGGAAATGAAGAGATAAAAATATGAGCATAAACAGTTTTTATGCAAGTAGTTCAACCACTCCTCGTGTCGAACCTGATCCTATCCCAGCCAGTCCACTAATCCCAGCAAATGTGAACGCAGATCCCCTTCCCTTGACTGTAGTGAGCATAATTCCCCCTTCAACTAATGAGAGGACGGATCCCTCAACCTCAAGCGATGAGAGAAATGATACCACATTTGATGAGAGTACAAACCAACCAAGGATGCCTATACTGGAATTTCATCCAAGTCAAATTATTGCTGATCCAGGACTTAGAATACCTATAGAAGATTATGCCCCTGAAATTACAAGTGATGTGATAAGAGCTTATTTTGTTGAACAAGCGAAACAAAGCTATTGGGCATACATTCAAGAAGACAAAGGATGGTAAAATTTATAGATCCTTTCAACGTCCATGGTTTGACAAGTTTGATTGGTTGGAATATAGTGTGGATAAGGAGGCGGCGTTTTGCTTTCATTGCTTTCTTTTCAAGAAACCATCCCAGGCTATTAGATTTGGCAATGATGTTTTCACAAAAGATGGCTACACTCGTTGGAAAACAGGTCTAGCTAGTTTTGAAAAGCATGTTGGTGGTCAATCTAGTTACCACAACATTGCTAGGGGAGATTGTGATGATTTCAACAATCAACGAGCAAGTCTGGCTACCAAATTCCGTGTGTACAGCAAGGAGGCTGAGATATCTTATAAAATCCGTCTAACTGCATCATTGGATTGTGCAAGGTACCTCATAGCACAAGGTGAAGCTTTTCGTGGGCATGATGAATCCTCCACTTCCATCAACAAGGGTAATTTTAGAGAGTTATTGGACTGGTATAAGAACAAGAAGGAAGATGTGAAGGAGGCATTTGATAAGGGGGCCGGAAATGCATAAATGATTTGTTCTGACATCCAAAAGGACCTTGCTGCAGCTTGTGCAATGGAGGTAACCAAAGTTATTAAGAGTGACATTGGAGATAAGAATTTCTCAATACTTATTGATGGCGGTGATTGTGAGGTAACACATAGCATCTTTTAGTGTTCTAATATTGTACTACTAAGGTTTACTAATCTGATTTCTTGATGCACGCAGATTTCTAGATGCTCATGGGGTGCTCCAAGAGAGATTCCTTGCCATTAAGCACATCACAGATTGTACATCTGCTGGAATTAAAGAAGCTTTGGTTGATGTGTTGGAATATCATGGTTTGTCAATTTCTAGGCTACGTGGTCAGGGTTATGATGGTGCTTCAAATATGAGAGGGGAATTCAATGGTTTGCAAAAATTGGTTAGAGATGAAGCTCCATATGCATTCTATGTTCATTGCTTTGCTCATCAGTTACAGTTGGTGGTTGTCAATGTTGCTCAATGTAGTCCTGCTATTGCTGATTTCTTCAATTATATTCCCTTGATAGTGACTCAAGTGTGTTCATCTTGCAAAAGGAATGCATTACTTGCCAAACATCAAGACGAATTGTTAGATTTGATGGAGAATGGAAAGATTTCAGCTGGTACCGGGTTGCATCAAAAATCTAACATAATAAGACCAGGAGATACTCGTTGGGGCTCACATCTCAAAACCTTGCTTTGTATATTCACAATGTGGAATGCTGTGGTGGATGTGCTAGGAATTGTCGTGGTTGATGCTCGGGAACACACATGTCAAGGTGGAGCTAGAGGTTTGGTTAAAAACATGGAATGCTTTGAATTTGTGTTCATCATGTTGTTCTTAATAAACTTGTTGAGCAACACAAATCATCTATCCCAAGCTTTGCAAAGAAAGAATCAAAATATTGTTGAAGCCATGCGTTTGATCTTGGATGTGAAAGAAAGCTTGCAGAACATGAGGGACAATGGGTGGGAGGCTTTACTTCTCCAAGCCAAGAACTTTTGTGAAACACATGCTATTGATGTGCCAAACATGGATGATCTTGTTGGAACTATGGGTCAATCTGTTCGCACTAAGAATAAGGTGGCCCGACTTCACTACTACAAGGTTAGCATATTCAACGTTGCCATTGATGCAACTATCACTGAGATGAATCACCGATTCAATGAAGTTTCCACCGAGTTATTGGATTGTATGTCTTGTCTTAATCCAGCAAACAACTTCTCAAAGTTTAACGTTGACAAACTTATTCGGCTTGCTGAAATTTATGATGAGGACTTTACAGAAACCGACCGGTTGTTGCTAAGAGTAGACCTTCCAAGATTCCTTATGAACATTAGAAGAAGTGAGGAATTTAATAGATGCCGGGATGTGTCCACACTTGCTCGGTTGATGGTTGAAACAACGAAACACACAACTTTTCGGTTGGTATATCGCCTTATTGAGTTGACACTCATTCTTCCTGTGGCTACTTCATCAGTTGAGCGGATATTTTCAGCAATGAAGATCATTAAGACAGATTTGCGCAACAAACTATCAGATGATTGGCTAAATGATTTGATGGTGTGCTACTGCGAGAAAGAGATATTTAGAAGCATTCATGATGATCAAATCTCGATACAATTCCAGAAAATGAGGGATCGAAAAGGACATTTGCCTCATGAGTTTAATGTGATTCCTTAGAGGTATAGATCTCAGATTTGCTAGTTTTAATACTTAGTTGTGCATGACTTATTGTTGTATCACTAACAAATGTGCTAATTTGGACAGACGGCTTGCGGTTGGTGACTTGGGCACACGTTTGGACAGACGGCTTGCGGTGTGGAGGTGTTCTGTAACCACAATATCCCTTGGTAAGAAGCAAACATATCATTGTTTTTGTTGTTGCTTCTGTAGCACTACTTTGATGCCTTGGTGTGTGACTTTGAGCCCACCCTTCATTTTCTTCCTGGATTCGCCACTGGTCGAGGGGGAGGCAGTGGACCGGAGGAGCCCAGCGAGAAGATTGGCCGGGGAACCGAAGCAGCAACGCCGCTGCCTCTTCCTCCCCCATTTCTCAGAGCTGGAGCGATGCCGTCGGCGGCGTCGTCGTCAAGATACCTGCTCTGCTCCTCTTGCGCGCCGCGATTTTCCTTCTCATCCATGCCGGTTTTGGCCTTGCCTCCAGGGCACTTTGGGCGGGGTCTCCATAGGGAGGGGTAGGGGACGCCAGAGATGGAGGGGGAGAGCAATGGAGACGTCGATCTGTTGGTTAGAGACTTAGAGGTGATGGCGCGGCAGTACCTCCAACTCCAGCAATGGTTTACCTGTTGGGTAGGTGTATGGTTCATGCGTGCACAGATTGATGTCTGGGTTTGGGGATTATCATGTTGGTTTGGTTGCTGGCAGTGGCAACCATATTGCTGATGCTGCTGTAGGGCTTGTTAACAACTGGCGTGATGCTAACCTTCTGCTCCTGAGTTGCTGCAACGAGGGATGGGGAATGCCACTCTATATTTGGGGCTAAATTTTTTGGTTCCCACTGGACTTCAGGGTGCCCATTAGTGCCTTTTTAAGACTAGGTTTGCGTGGGTCTCCGACGGCCTATGGAAGGTGTGATACGGTACGGTGATATACTAATGGGTTGCCTATGTACCTGCAGTCTGAAGCAAGATCCATGGGAGTAGTAGTTATGGTATAACATATCACATTTAGCTCACGCTACGTTGTAGAAATCCTACAATATATTTTGGCTAACTTTGTTGACGACACAGCTACGGTTTAGCATGCAGACTACCTACTGTAGTTGCTAAAACCTGCAATTTACTCCTTTTCTTATTTTCTCTTCTGGCGACTTGTGCCAGGATAGTTTTAGAACAGCCGGAACTTGTCTGCTTGGCTGCAGCTTGTTGCGGTGATTGGATCGCTATATATATGCACTGCTACGTAGCCTCGGATTTCGCTCGTGTGCGGGCTGGCATAATAAAGGCCGACCTCCTGATAATGGTATATGTCGACAGCGCCATCAAGTGGCCTAATCGTAAGGGCATGCAGTCAGTGTCTATTTGACATCTATGCTGACACCCAGTTATTTGGGCCTGCCACCAACGCGGGTGACAACCAAATTTATTTGATGGGTCCGCTACTCCGGTGTTTTTCTCAGTGGGCTTCAAACCCATTTTAATTAGTGGGTCTCAATCCCTTACCTTGTTCTTACGAGCCTTGGGTATTACTATGTCTCTATCATCTGTTTTAGGATTTATTCAAATCCTCAATTTTGTGCAACAGACAGGTTGAGGCCCTGTAACTGTAATAGGGGATATCAAGCTATTTCTAGAAGTACTTTGGGATGCCTTCTGAAGTCAGAAGATCTCAAAACAGTGTTTTTAAATATTTGTAGGACATGGTATCAAGGGGTGGATATAGCAGACATTATCATCAGGCGGGAAGAAGATCCTTATTAAATTAGTTGCTCAAGCCATCCCAACATACCCAATGGCATGCTTCTATCTCCCAAGACCTTCAGATGCATATTCCGTAATAAGAAATGAGTTGGTGAGGTTTTCGCTGTGACGAGATACTACCGGCTTTGAGGTGGAGCTGTGCGGCGAGCAGATTTTATGACTTGCAACTGCTGGTAATTTTCTCGACCTTTAAATGTCTCTGAATTAGTACTCCACTCATTAGTCTTTCGAACCGTTGGAATTAGTGATGGATGTTGGGACGGAAGCAAGCGTTATGTTGCTTATACATTACTATTTGGTCCACATGCATGGAAACATGCGCACTTTGTTCTGCTAATGCCCTTTATATTTTTGCAATAACATAATATTGGTTAGTTGACTGCCATTGCTAATTAAGTCTCCTACCATGATTGCTAAGTTGTTCGGCATTACCAATTAGTTGCCTACAGGTGTTGCTCGATTGCACACGGACGCTAATAAAGTTGCCTACTATGCTGTGAAAAGTTGCTCGTTGTTGTTTCTAAAATTGCCTACGTACGAAGCTAACTTGCCTAGAAAGTGTTGTAGGCAACATAGGATAATGTTGGGATACTCGCTAGTCATGGTAGGCAACTTAGAGGTGACACTAGGCAACTTGGTAGTCATGGTAGCCAACTTAGTGGTGACCAAAGAAGCCACCACCACCGTAGTCTGGGGTCATCGCCCCGGTTTCCGCACGCTGGCTACTAGTCCTCCTCTCCCCCTCCCAACCGAGTCGGTCAGCCACCAGCGCGTGGCTTGGATGACCACCCCCTGCCACCTTAGGCAGCAGGGATCTGTCACCACCGACGCCGGCGGCGAGGAGGCTAGCAGGTCCTCATTTTGCGTTGGGGCTAGGTATCAGCCCCGGTGTTACCTAGGGAGCAACACAAGGGTAGGAGCAGGAAGAGGCAAGTTGTTTGGGGTGAAAAACTTCATGCCAATTTTGTTGACTAGGGGCCTACAGCCAAAGCGACCAAAACAACAAAACTAGTAGTTCCCTGCTGTCGCAGGCCAGTTGCTCGAGGGAAGAGGCAAAGTTGCCTGAGGCTGGCAACTTCACAACACTTCCAGAAGCAATTTTTCGGCTCTGGGAGGCCACTTAAGTGGTACACACAAAGCAATTTTATTTTGCACTCTGTGTAGTAGTGAATTTGTTTAACATTCTCCCCAACATGCCCACCGTGGCTGCTATGTTGTCTATCACTAATGCTTATGACTACTCGCTTGTTTGTAAGTTGCCTACTATTGATGCTTTGTTGACTTGCATTGCTAATTTAGTTGCCTAGAGTGATTGCTAAGTTTTTTGACATTGCTAATTAGTTGCATACAGGTGTTGGTTGGTTGCATGTCATGGCTAATAAAGTTGCATACTATAGTGTTAAAAGTTCCTCATCGTTGTTTCTAAAGTTGCGTATCCCCGAAGATGGGTTGTTTAGAATGTGTTGTAGTAAACATAGGATAACGTTAGGATACTCGCTAGTCATGGTAAGCAACTTAGAGGTGATGCTAGGCAACTTGGTAGTCATAGTAGCCAACTTAGGACAACACTGCGTTGGTAAGCAGTCATGATAGACAACCTAATAGGAAATTGCTTCATGTAGCACTAAAGTTGCCATCCTCATGTCTAGGGTCGCCGCCCCGGCTTCCGCTCAACGGTGACTAGACCTCCCCCCCCCCCTGAAGCCGAGTCGGCCAGCCACCGACGTGTCGCTTAGACGACCACCACCCCCCCCCCCCCGCCACAGTAGGCAGTAGGGGCCCTTCGTTGTCGAGGCTGACGCCGGCAGGGCCTGGTTTTGCAGTGGGGCTAGGTATTGCCCCCGGTGTTGCCAAGGGAGCAACATGGGGGTAGGCTCACCAAGAGGCAAGTTGGTTGGGGTGATAAACTTCATACCATTTTTGTTGTCTAGGGGTATAAGGGGCAAAGCGACCTAAACAAGAACCTGTAGTTGCCCAAAACAACAGGCGACTTGCTCAAGGAAAGAGGCAAAGTTTCCTGGGGTTGACAAGTTGACAACACTTTCACAAGAAACTTTCCGGCTTTGGGAGGCAACTTAAGTGGTACACACAAAGCAATTTTATTTTGCACTATGTGTACTAGTGAATTTGTCTAATATTCTCCCTAACTTAGCTCACCGTGGCTGCTATGGTGTCTACCGCTGATGCTTAGTTGCCTACTTGTTTGTTTCTAAGTTGCATATTGTTGATGCCTAGTTGACTGATATCGCTAATTTAGTCGCGAACCGTGATTGCTAAGTTGTTCGACATTGCTAATTAGTTGCATACATGTGTTGCTCGGTTGCATCTCGTCGCTAATAAAGTTGCATACTATACTATTAAAAGTTTCTCATCGTTGTTTCTAAAGTTGCCTACCCTGGAGGCCAAGTTGTCGAGAAAGTGTTGTAGGCAACATAGGATAATGTTAGGATACTCGTTATTCGTGGTTGGCAACTTAGAGGTGACTCTAGGCAAGTTCGTAGTCATGGTAGCCAACTTAGGGCAGTGTTGTGCTGGTAAGAAGTCATGATAGACAACCTAACAGTAAATTGCTTCCTATAGAACTAATCTTTCCACTCCCGTGTTTGGGGCCACCTCCCCGGTTTCCTCACGCCGGCAATTAGACCTCCTCTCCCCTCCCCCCGAAGCCGAGTCGGTCAGCCACCAGCGCGTCACTTCAACACCACCACCTACACTTGCTGCTATAGATGTATGTCATTCACTCCTTAGTGTTGTGCTTGTTACTGTAGTAGGTATCTAATGATTCACCAGGTAGAAACATTCTCAAGGAACTGCAAGACGATGGGGTACATGCTTCTTGTATCAAGATACATCTATACTTAAGCTGAGGTTAGGTGCATGCTATATAATTTTTACTGACAATATTTGTTTGGGTGAAAATACAAAAGGTTTCTTGCTTCATTCCTCATGGTAGTTTATAAGGTACTAGATCATATATCCCATGGTTTTGTTCTCATGTTAGTTTACAAATAGTTGGATTTTTGGATGTCAACTATAGTGATGGAATCTCAAGCTATGGTTTATATATTGTTGATTTATTTATTTGCTTGAGCTACAATTTTAGATGGTCAATACTTGATCCACGTCGCGGTAAGAAAAATCGTCGTACGTTTCTTGCTATATCATATCAAGCTGAATTAATCAGTATTTGTAGCTATATACATCCCATGGTTTTGTTCTCATGTTAGTTTACAAATAGTTGCATTTTTGGATGTCAGCTATTGTGATGGAATCTCAAGCTAAGGAAATTGGCATATTGGCAGCTGATGATCTTGATCTGGAAGGAAAGGTAAAATTGGACATACCATATTGCATAATGTTTCCTAATAAATAGTGATAGTCAGGTTTGATTGATCGAGACAAAGTTCTAATATAAGTACTAGAGTTCTTACATTAGCAATCTGAATTTATCATTGGCTCAAAAATAAAATATTTGTGAGGATAAAAAGGCGGTCTAAGCTTCACTCTGAATTTCCCATACATGTAGCTAGGACAAAAGGAGAATTCAGAATAGCTATTTTTGGAATACCACTAGCTTCATCTCTACATATCTGTGGAACTCAGAATCTATTCTAAAGATGAATCAACGGTCTCGCCTTCTAACACATGCATGTACATCAGATCTTTATCCAAGTGCCTGCTTAATTGTGTGTTTCTTTGGTTAATCAACAAGCATCTTAATTTCATGGCTAGGTATGTTCAAGGATATATAAAAACTTTTCTTTTTGATGATCTAGTTTCCTTTTGGTAACCTATGGTACTTGCCTACACATATATGCTTGCTATCAACTACTGCTACTTTGGTGTTGCGGTTCAGAACTATATTGCCTAATTCATGTTTTTAGGTTGTCACCAATATTATTGATTATATTTGGCAGTACATGGAATTCCGTAAACTACTGATGCCTCTCTGCTAGTCTTTGCACTTCATCTCAACCTCATTTTAGATGTTGGTTATCGGTGTTAGGATAAGGTTGTTCCCCGTCTGTAGTTACAAATACCTTTTATCATTACTTCTTTATAAAAATAATGCCATGTCCCATGAATTACATCTTATGTACCCATCTATTGGTTCTTCATGCTGGGCTTTGTTTTATGCAAAAAAAACATATTATATTATGATTGATTGTCTCCAAATAAATTGGACAACGTTGCTCATATTTTATGTGCTATAGGCGAAGAACATCATGTATTCTCATCGTCATAATACTCATTAACCACTATACAAATGTGCGCATTTTGTTGCCATGGTCCAGTATTCCTAAAAAGTGAAGTTATAGTGTCCATCGTGCTAGATGCTTGACGTTTTTATTTCAGTAGAAACTTCCATACTGTTTGACTTAAATTTCCTCTGTTTATGCTATGTGCTTGATGTTTTTCCTCTTTGACATAAAACATTAGAAGCCTTAGCATTTACGAACATTTACAGACCAGCAAGGACTTTGCTAGATTCTCATATATTATATAGAAGATGTAATCGCTGTTCTCAAGGTAGGTCATTCCAATAGGAATGGAGAATTAATTTTGAGGTGGTTGACAGCCCCCAAAATTGATACTAAATGCTACATTGTTATTGTTGGAAATATGCCCTAGAGGCAATAATAATTTAGTTATTATCATATTTCCTTGTTCATGATAATCGTTTATTATCCATGCTAAAATTGTATTGATTGGAAACTCAAATACATGTGCGGGTACATAGACAACACTGTGTCCCTAGTATGCCTCTAGTTAACTAGCTCGTTGATCAAAGATGGTCAAGGTTTCCTGGCCATAGACATGAGATGTCATTTGATAACGGGATCACATCATTAGGAGAATGATGTGATGGACAAGACCCAAACTATAAACATAGCATATGATCGTGTAAGTTTATTGCTATTGTTTTCTGCATGTCAAGTATCTGTTCCTATGACCATGAGATCATGCAACTCACGGACACCGGAGGAATACCTTGTGTGTATCAAACGTCACAACGTAACTGGGTGACTATAAAGATGCTCTACAGGTATCTCCGAGGGTGTCTGTTGAGTGGGCATGGATCAAGACTGGGATTTGTTACTCCGTGTGACGGAGAGGTATCTCAGGGCCCACTCGGTAATACAACGTCACTATAAGCCTTGCAAGCAATGTGACTAAGGTGTTAGCCATGGGATCTTGTATTACGGAACGAGTAAAGAGACTTGCCGGTAACGAGATTGAACTAGGTATAGAGATACCGACGATCGAATCTCGGGCAAGTAACATACCGAAGAACAAAGGGAACAGCATACGGGATTAACTGAATCCTTGACATAGAGGTTCGACCGATATAGATCTTCGTAGAATATGTAGGAACCAATATGGGCATCCAGGTCCCGCTATTGGTTATTGACCGTAGAGGTGTCTCGGTCATGTCTACATAGTTCTCGAACCCGCAGGGTCTACACACTTAACGTTTGGTGACGATTAGTATAGTTGAGTTATTGTGTTGGTGACCGAAGGTTGTTCGGAGTCTCGGATAAGATCCCGGACATGACGAGGATCTCCGGAAGAGTCCGGAGGTAAAGATTGATATATGTGATAATAGTGTTTTGATCTCCAGAAGGGTTCCGGAATTCACAGGATGGGGTTCCGGATGTTTACCGAAGTGTTCGGGTGCAGCAACACTTTATATGGGCCAAAGGGGTAAAACCCACGAGGTATTGGAAAGTGCAAAAGGAAGTTTTGCTGCTGCCTTAAGCGGTACTACCGCTGGTAAGGCAGTACTACCGCGTAAGCGGTACTACCGCTTGTGTGAAGCGGTACTACCGCTCAAGTGGTACTACCGCTTGTGTGAAGCGGCACTACCGCTTGTGCGCGGTACTGCAGGGATCCGAGTTGGACTCTTTCCTTGCGGGCCAAACCGACCTTGTGCGGGCAAAACCGACCTTGTAGAGGTTTTCTCTCCAAGTTTAGACCCCAGGGCTCAACATATAAATAGAGGGGCAGGGCTAGCACACGGGACACATCAGGATTTCCCAAGCCGTGTGACGGCAACCCTAGCCCTCTAGTTCCTCCGTCATAATCTCCGTAGTGCTTGGCGAAGCCCTCCAGAGATTGTTCCTCACCACCATCAGCACGCCGTCGTGCTGCCGGAACTCATCTACTACTTCACCATCGCTCGCTGGATCGAGGAGGTGAAGACGTCATCAAGCCGTACGTGTGTTGAACGCGGAGGTGCCGTCCGTTCGGCACTAGATCGGGAGGATCGTGATTGGATCGCGGGACGCTCGGCGATTTGGATCGCGAAGATGTTCGACTACATCAACCGCGTTTCTTAAACGCTTCCGCTTAGCGATCTACAAGGGTATGTAGATTCACTCTCCCTCTCGTAGATGCTCATCACCATGGATAGATCTTGCGTGTGCGTAGGAAAAAAATTTGTTTCCCATGCAACGTTCCCCAACAGTGGCATCTGAGCTAGGTCTATGCGTAGATGAGATCTCGAGTAGAACACAAAGGAGTTGTGGGCGTGGGTGTATACATATTGCTTGCCGTTACTAGTTGATACTTGATTCGGCGGTATTGTGAGATGAAGCGGCCTGGACCGACATTACGCGTACGCTTACGCGAGACTGGTTTCACCGCTACGTGCACTTGTTGCATAAAGGTGGCTGGCAGGTGTCTGTCTCTCTCACTTTAGTTGAATCGGTTCAATGAAGAGGGTTCTTTTAGAAGATCAAAAAGCAATCACTACACCACGTTGTGGTTATGCGTAGGTAAGAATCGTTCTTGCTAGATACCCGTAGCAGCCACGTAAAACTTGCAACAACAATTAGAGGACGTCTAACTTGTTTTTGCAGGGTATGTTGTGATGTGATATGGCCAATTACATGATGAGATATATGTGATGTATGAGATGATCATGTGTTGTATAGAATATCACGACTTGCATGTCGATGAGTACGGCAACTGGCAGGAGCCATAGAGTTGTCTTTAATTATTTTCGCCGTTTTGCTTTACTTTATCGCTATGAGTTAGCAATAGTCGTGGAAGCAACAGTCGGTGCGACAACCTCATGGCGACACGTTGATGGAGATCAAGATGATGGAGATCATGGTGTCATGCCGGTGACGATGGAGATCATGCCGGTGCTTTGGAGATGGAGATCAAAAGCACAAGTTCATGGCCATATCATGTCACTTATGATTTGCATGTGATGTTAATCCTTTTATGCATCTTATTTTGCTTAGGACGACGGTAGCATTATAAGGTGATCCCTCACTTAAATTTCAAGATAAAATTGTGTTCTCCCCGAATGTGCACCGTTGCGAAAGTTCGTCGTTTCGAGACACCACGTGATGATCGGGTGTGATAGACTCTACGTTCGCATACAACGAGTGCAAGCCAATGTTGCACATGCGGAACACTCGGGTTAAACTTGACGAGCCTAGCATGTACAGACATGGCCTCGGAACACAAGAGACCGAAAGGTCGAACATGAGTCATATAGTAGATATGATCAACATGGAGATGTTCACCATTGAAACCACCTCAACTCACGTGATGATCGGACTTGAGTTGGTGGATTTGGATCATGTGACACTCGAATGACCGGAGGGATGTCAACTTGAGTGGGAGTTTTTAAGTAATATGATTAACTAAACTCATTATCATGAACATAGTCAAAATGTCTTTGCAAATTATGTTGTAGATTACTAGCTCGCCCTGTAGCTCCCTTGTATTTCTATATGTTCCTAGAGAAATAGAGTTGAAAGATGATGGTAGCAATAATGCGGACTGGGTCCGTGATCTGAGGATTGTCCTCATTGCTGCACAGAAGGCTTATGTCCTTAATGCACCGCTCGGTGCGCCACCCCCTCTAGCGTTGTATGTAGATGTTGTGAACATCTAACATGCACGTTATGATGACTACTTGATAGTTCAGTGCGTCATGCATTTCGGCTTAGAATTGAGGCTTCAAAACGTTTTGAACGTCACAGAACATATGAGATGTTCTAAGAGCTGAAATTGGGATCTCAGGCTCGTGCCCGTGTTGAGAGGTATGAGACCACCAACAAGATTCTTTGCCTGCAAGATGAAGGAGAATAGCTCAATCGGTGAGCATGTGCTCATATTGTCTGGGTACTACAATCGCTTGAATCGAGTGGGAGTTGATCTTCCAGATAAGATAGTGATTGATATAGTTCTCCAAGTCACTGTCACTAAGCTACTAGAGCCTCGTGATGATCTATAAAATGCCAGGGATAGAAATAATGATCCCTGAGCTATTCGCGATGTTTGACACCGCGAAGGTAGAAATCAAGAAGGAGCATCAAGTGTTCATGGTTAGTGAAACCACTAGTTTCGAGAAGGGCAAGGGCTAGGAGGGAAACTTCATGGATGGCAAGCCAGTTGCTGCTCCAGTGAAGAAACCCAAGGTTGAACCCAAACCTGAGACTAAGTGCTTCTATTATGAGGAGAACGGTCGCTGAAGCGGAACAACCCTAGATACTTGGTAGATAAGAAGGCTGGCAAAGTCGATAGAAGTATATTTGATATACGTGTTATTGATGTGTACCTTGCTAGTACTCCTAGTAGCACCTGGGTATTGGATACCGGTTCGGTTGCTAAATGTTAGTAACTCGAAATAAAAGCTACGGAATAAACGGAGGCTAGCTAAGGGTGAGGTGACGATGAGTGTTGGAAGTGTTTCCAAGGTTGATGTGATCACCATCGCACGCTCTCTCTACCTTCGGGATTAGTGATGAACCTAAATAAATGTTATTTGGTGTTTGCGTTGAGCATGAACATGATTAGATCATGTTTATTGCAATACGGTTATTCATTCAAGTTAGAGAATAATGGTTATTCTGTTTACATGAATAATACCTTCAATGGTCATGCACCCAATGAGAATGGTTTATTGAATCTTGATCGTAGTGATACACATGTTCATAATATTGATGCCAAAAGATACAAAGTTAATAATGATAGTACCACATACTTGTGGCACTGCCGCTAAATGTCATATTGGTGTAAAACGCGTGAAGAAACTCCATGCTGATGGATCTTTGGACTCATTCGATTTCGAATCGGTTGAGACATGCGGACCATGCCTCATGGGCAAGATGACTAAGACCCCGTTTTCCGGTATGATGGAGCGGGCAAGTGACTTATTGGAAAAGATACATGTTGATGTATTCGGTCCAATGAGTGTTGTAGCGTGCGGTGGATATCATTATTTTCCTACCTTCACTGATGATTTGAGTACATATGGGGATATTTACTTAATGAAACACAAGTCTGAAACATTTGAAAAGTTCAAACAAATTCAGAGTGAAGTTTGAGATCATCGTGACAAGAAGATAAAATATCTACGATATGATCGTAGAGGTAAATGTCTGAGTTACGAGTTTGGTATACAACTTAAGACAATGTGGAAGTTGTTTCACAACTCACGCCACCTGGAACACCATAGTGTGATGGTGTGTCCGAACGTCGTAGTCGTGCTCTATTGGATATGGTGCGTACTATGATGTCTCTTATCGATTTGCCACTATCGTTTTGGGGTTATGCATTAGAGGCAACTACATTCTCTTTAAAAGGGGGCACCATCTAAGTCCGTTGAGATGACACCGTATGAATTTTGGTTTGGCAGAAACCTAACCTGTCATTTCTTAATGTTTGGGGCTGCGACGCTTATGTGGAAAAGGTTTTCAACCTGATGAGCTGGAACCCAAAGCGGACAAATGCATCTTCATAGAATACCCTAACGTAACAGTTGGGTAAACCTTCTATCTCAGATCCAAGCACAAAGTGTTTGTTGCTAAAACGGGTCCTTTCTCGAGAAAGAGTTTCTCTCGAAAGAATTGAGTGGGAGGAAGATAGAACTTGATGAGGTTGTTGAACCTTTGTTTCAACCAGAGAGTAGCGCGGCGCAGAAAGTTGTTTCTGTGGAGCCTACATTAGTTGAAGAGGAAGTTAATGATGATGATCATAAAGCTTCGGATCAAGTTACTATCGAACCTCGTAGGTCGACAAGGACGCGTACTGCTCCTGAGTGGTACGGCAACCCTGTCTTAGAGGTCATGTTGTTGGACAACGATGAACCTACGAGCTATGGAGAAGCGATGATGGGCCCGGATTCCGAGAAATGGTTAGAGGCCATGCAATCCGAGATGGGATCCATGTAAGAAAACAAAGTATGGGCTTTGGAATATTACCTGAAGGGCGAAAGGCCGTTCAGAACAAATGGATCTTTAAAAGGAAGACAGATGCGGACGGTAATGTCACCGTCTATAAAGCTCGACTTGTGGCAAAGGGTTTTTCACAAGTTCAAGGAGTTGACTACGATGAGACTTTCTCACCCGTAGCGATGCTAAAGTCTGTTGGAATTATGTTAGCAGTTGCTGCATTTTTCGATTATGAAATCTGGCAGATGGATGTCAAAACATCGTTTCCTTAACGGTTTCCTTGAGGAAAGGTTGTATGTGATACAACCGGAAGGTTTTGTTAGTCCTAAGGATGCTAAAATGTATGCAAGCTCCAGTGATCCTTTTATGGACTGGAGCAAGCATCTCGGAGTTGGAATATACGCTTTGATGAGATGATCAAAGGTTTTGGGTCTATACAAAGTTTATGAGAAACTTGTATTTACAATAAAGTGAGTGGGAGCACTATAGAATTTCTGATAAGTATATGTGGATGACATATTGTTGATCGGAAATGATGTAGAATTTCTGGAAAGCATAAAGGGTTGTTTGAAAGGAGTTTTTCAAAGGAAGACCTGAATGAAGCTACTTAAATGTTGGGCATCAGGATCTATAGAGATAGATCAAGACGTCTGATAGAACTTTCAATGAGTACATACCTTGACAAGATTTTGAAAGAGTTCAAAATGAATCAGTCAAAGAAAGAGTTCTTGCCTGATTTGTAAGGTGTGGAGTTGAGTGAGACTCAAAGCTCGACCACGGCAGACTAAAGAGAAAGGACGAAGGTCGTCCCCTATGCCTTATCCATAGGCTCTGTATAGTATGCCATGCTGTGTACCGCACCTAGTGTGTGCCTTGCCATGAGTCTGTCAAGGGGTACAAGAGTGGTCCAGGAGTGGATCACTGGACAGCGGTCAAAATTATCCTTAGTAACTACAGGACTAAGGAAATATTTCTCGATTATGGAGGTGATAAAGAGTTCGTCGTAAAGGGTTACGTCGATGCAAAGCTTTGACACCTATCCGGACGACTCTGAGTAGCAGTCAGGATACGTATAGTGGAGCAACCATTTGGAATAGCTCCAAGTGGAGCGTGGTAGCATCTGTAGTATGACATATAGATTTGCAAAGAACACACGGATCTGAATGTTGCAGGCCGTTGACTAAAGACCTCTCTCACATGCAAAGCATGATCGAACCCCAGAACTCATTGGGTGTTAGATTCATAACAATGTAAATCACATGGTGATGTGAACTAGATTATTGACTCTAGTGCAAGTGGGAGACCGTTGGAAATATGCCCTAGAGGCAATAATAATTTAGTTATTATCATATTTCCTTGTTCATGATAATTGTTTATTATCCATGCTAAAATTGTATTGATTGGAAACTCAAATACATGTGTGGGTACATAGACAACACTGTGTCCCTAGTATGCCTCTAGTTAACTAGCTCGTTGATCAAAGATGGTCAAGGTTTCCTGGCCATAGACATGAGATGTCATTTGATAACGGGATCACATCATTAGGAGAATGATGTGATGGAAAAGACCCAAACTATAAACATAGCATATGATCGTGTAAGTTTATTCCTATTGTTTTCTGCATGTCAAGTATCTGTTCCTATGACCATGAGATCATGCAACTCACTGACACCGGAGGAATACCTTGTGTGTATCAAACGTCACAACGTAACTGGGTGACTATAAAGATGCTCTACAGGTATCTCCGAGGGTGTCTGTTGAGTGGGCATGGATCAAGACTGGGATTTGTTACTCCGTGTGACGGAAAGGTATCTCAGGGCCCACCCGGTAATACAACATCACTATAAGCCTTGCAAGTAATGTGACTAAGGTGTTAGCCACGTGATCTTGTATTACGGAACGAGTAAAGAGACTTGCCGGTAACGAGATTGAACTAGGTATAGAGATACCGACGATCGAATCTCGGGCAAGTAACATACCGAAGAACAAAGGGAACATCATACGGGATTAACTGAATCCTTGACATAGAGGTTCGACCGATATAGATCTTCGTAGAATATGTAGGAACCAATATGGGCATCCAGGTCCCGCTATTGGTTATTGACCGTAGAGGTGTCTCAGTCATGTCTACATAGTTCTCGAACCCGCAGGGTCTACACACTTAACGTTTGGTGACGATTAGTATAGTTGAGTTATTGTGTTGGTGACCGAAGGTTGTTCGGAGTCTCGGATAAGATCCCGGACATGACGAGGATCTCCGGAAGAGTCCGGAGGTAAAGATTGATATATGTGATAATAGTGTTTTGATCTCCGGAAGGGTTCCGGAATTCACCGGAAGGGGTTCCGGATGTTTACCGAAGTGTTCGGGTGCAGCAACACTTTATATGGGCCAAAGGGGTAAAACCCACGAGGTATTGGAAAGTGCAAAAGGAAGTTTTGCTGCTGCCTTAAGCGGTACTACCGCTGGTAAGGCAGTACTACCGCTTGTGTGAAGCGGTACTACCGCTCAAGCGGTACTACCGCTTGTGCGCGGTACTGCAGGGATCCGAGTTGGACTCTTTCCTTGCGGGCCAAACCGACCTTGTGCGGGCAAAACCGACCTTGTAGAGGTTTTCTCTCCAAGTTTAGACCCCAGGGCTCAACATATAAATAGAGGGGCAGGGCTAGCACACGGGACACATCAGGATTTCCCAAGCCGTGTGCCGGCAACCCTAGCCCTCTAGTTCCTCCGTCATAATCTCCGTAGTGCTTGGCGAAGCCCTGCAGAGATTGTTCCTCACCACCATCACCACGCCGTCGTGCTGCCGGAACTCATCTACTACTTCACCATCGCTCGCTGGATCGAGGAGGTGAAGACGTCATCAGGCCGTACGTGTGTTGAACGCGGAGGTGCCGTCCGTTCGGCGCTAGATCGGGAGGATCGTGATTGGATCGCGGGACGCTCGGCGATTTGGATCGCGAAGACGTTCGACTACATCAACCGCGTTTCTTAAACGCTTCCGCTTAGCGATCTACAAGGGTATGTAGATTCACTCTCCCTCTCGTAGATGCTCATCACCATGGATAGATCTTGCGTGTGCGTAGGAAAATTTTTTGTTTCCCATGCAACGTTCCCCAACAGTTATATCTGCATGTACCTCACAGCTTGGTTCACCAGTAGAGAATGCCATTCCCTGAAATGCTTTCTCCTATACTGTGATCAGTTTCATTAAATTCTGTAGACCAAATTCATTTAAATTACACTAACAAGCCGCCCAGCTGAAACTTTTAGCCTGTATGTAATTGATCCAGTGCTAAATTACTACTTTCATGTTTCACTAGAATAACTCCAATTCTATGGGTTGTGTCACTAGAACTATACTGCACATAATAGGAAGCACTTGCAAGCACATACAGTTTCTTATTCATATATTTGAACTAGATTTGTTTTCAGATTATTTCTTTACTCGATTTCATGATCATGGTTTCTCTAACTAATACTAACATAGTACGGATTCTACACTACGAGAACCCAATTGTTTACACCTTCAGTTTCTACAGATAATTCGTGTAGCAGCATTTCACGAACTGATCAGTAGCAGATTTCTGAGATGGATCTGTGCGCTTATGTATTGTTGTTCCAGAAGTGCTAGGTGCCTATGTTTCTTTGTAATCTGTAGCTGTGAATATGATGTGGACCTGATGTGTGTGTATCTATTCTTATGACAACAGATTATTGGTACTATTTTGATGCATCACTTTTCTGTCCAATCTAAGATGATTGCATGTACGGATGCATATTTTTTTTGCATCATAAACGTAACATTCTATAAATGTAATATTTATGATCCAAAAAAGGAGTTGTAACCCGTGGTTGGTATTTGAAACATGTATGATCCAGTACTGTAATGTATGTTTAGAATTGCCTTCAAATGATGCAACTCCAGGTCTATCTCTTTCCATAACAACTTCATGAATTTGCACGTACCTATGTGCAATATATTTTCCTATTTCCTGCCTATTTTCTTTTCTGGTGGTTAGTTGTCTAAACTTTTGATGTTGGCCTGATCTCTTTCTCAGTTTGGTTTTGAGTTAAGTTGTGTTCAAAAACATGTCTTACAACCATGGACCTATAGGATGGTTTACGCAATTATTAAACATGCGAAAGTCGGGTGGGGCGCGGGGAAGCGGCACCCCTACTCTAGTGAATTCAATTTGTACGCCACCTACAACGGGACGGAGGGAGTAGATAGCTAGCGCCTACGTACGTGTTGCTGTTTGGTTGTTAGCGGCTGGGGAAGGGTCCGTTCAATGATATCTGTATAGGTAATGTATTTGTTGACAGCGATGAGAGGAACGGACTTCAATGTAATTTTTGATTTCTCTAGGGTGGTTTCTGCAATTTGGGACAGATGTCCCATATCTGGTTGCTTCCAGTATGTACGTTGTGTTATCCTTGCTTAATGAATCAGATATGGTAATTATATAAATAAAAAAACTGTGTGTGCGTGGGTGTGTGTGTGTGTGTCCACTGATTGTATGTGTGTGTATGCAAGCTAATGAACATGTAAATCTTGAACGTATCATTTTTTTTATTCAAGAACAAATTAATACAAACAATCCCTGACATGCTTAATTGTTATATTTTGAACAAGAGCCATGTGTAGATCTATACTACCGAAAGAATTGAAATACTACTGCTAGTCTAGATTGTGAGAATTGCATGCACGTATATGTAGAAAAATACCTGTTTCGGCATGATGACTAATATTTCAATGAAGGCCCGGTAAAGATACGAAGCTCCAGATGTTAATCTAACCCATCAATCTGCACCTCCAGATGGATCTCTGATTATTTTGCTAGCACCTGGTGGATATCAGGAGAGCGGTAGAGTTAGATATGTCAGTCGATGTATAACTAATACACTTTAATTTTGGAAACAAACTAAACTGTAACTTGAGCATAAGAAGCAAAACCATATAGTAGTAGCAGTAGTACGTACCTTACTCGGCATGCAGACACACTGATCTTGTGAGCTGATGATGAATAGTAGAAGAATTACTCGTATATATCTGTCGATAACAGTTAACTGCAAAAGAGGTAGTGGCGTCACAAGAAGAAACATGTTTATGTGAGGTGGTACGAAGGAAGAGCAATGAAGGAATGGAATGTGCGATATTGGAGAGCAAGTGTGACTTACTAGAGAAGCTCCAGATATCAATCTAACCCATCGATCTGCGCCTCCAGAGATGAATTATTTTGCTAGCTGATATCGCCTAGTACATAGGTAGTTACCAGAAGAGCGTAGGAATTAGTTATGTTTGTGCATCAACAAACATTATGTTGCTGGTCGATGCATAATGTACTGCTAGCGAGCAATTAACAAAAGATATCTAGATAGCAGAAGAATTAATCATGTATATGTAGCATTAGAAGAAGTACAGTACCTAAATTTGCAGCCGCAGACACTGCTTCGTTGGACCAGAAGAAATTAAAGATGTTGATGTGAGGTGATTTGAAGGAGGAGCAACGAAGGAATGAATGGGGATACTGGAGTGGAGGGCAATTGTGGCTGGTTAGTTCTGCTGCATGGTAATGCAGTGCAGGGCTTGTGCTTGGCTTTGCTTTTGCCAAAGCTGCAGCCTACGGGTTCTTTGCTTGCGGTTTGAGCTAAGCAAAGAACAAATTAAAGATGGACTTGTCCCCTAGTCTACTAATTCTTTGCTTCTTCCTCCTTTTCCTTTCTCTTTGAATAAAATAAAACAAAGGGACGGGGCAGGGTCCAGAGTCTAGACCTTGGACCAGATTCCTAATGCCAAGACTTGGTGAGCCTAGCTAGCTAGCTAGCTTAAAAAGGTGCAGCTCACTGGTAAGAAAGGCGACGTGGCAATGCATCATGCACTGGAGCAGCTCAAGGCGGTTCCAGCAGTTGGAGATAACAGCGAGCTGAGATTTGATTGCACACTCTGCATGCAACAAATTTGTCACGTACAGTTAACTGTTGCTGTGGTGTTCATCAGCAAGTAGTATTGTTGGTCAAGTTGTTCCGGCCGGCCGGCGTGCGCAACAGAGCCAACACAGAACGCCGTCTCTGCTGTTGATGATACACGGAGGCGCAGTGCAGAGTGAACGTCGTCGTCCAAGAAGAGAATTTCCCGCTGGCCTGACAAAGGTGTTCTTCCTATGCCCAGCGACATCACACTTGCTGCACTTTGCTTCTTTCCTCTGAACTTTGGGAACGTCTCCTCTCTGCGGGCAGGTTGTTTGTTTGTGGCCTTGAATTTTGCAGATGCTACATAATCTACTCCTCTTACTCATGCCTTCGTAAGGTGCCCGATCTCTAGCGTTTGTCGGCCTCCCTGCACTTCTCTTCTTCGACGGCGCTCCCAGGCCAACCAAAGGATTGCTCTGCCCCGACAGTATGACATCCTCATCCTCGTCAGCTTTGTTTTCTCGTGCATCGCCATATAGTTTGCACTCTCACTCCTGTGGGTACTGGTCATCTTTGCACATAAACCTTCCTTGGAATATGGCTTCGCCCACTTCTCCCTTATCTCGAAGAGCTGCGTCATGTACGAGTGTGTCTTCAGGTTGTACTTCTCCAGTAGGTGAGACCACGCTTCCTCAAACTCGTCCACTGTGAGCATATGGTTAATCACTGTATGAAACTCGTGCCTAAATTCATTTCTCTTCCCGTACAGAGCTCCCAAACTTTCTTTAGCCTTCTTCAAGACGTGCCACTGACACCACAGATGGATTGTACACGTCTCACGCCGCAAAGCCCCTTATAGATTTTTCGAGGGCCCCCATCCTAGTACGGCAGGGCGTTCTTTCCGTAGGATTAGTGCCCACACGGACTCTGCGTGAAAAACAACACACCCATAAAATCATACACAAGCATTGACCGAATCAACCAGTACATGCAGAAACCAAAAAAAAAAATCAATGGTGGGACTGCCCGTCGCTGATGAGCATAGATGGCAGAAGCGCATCCAAACAACAACCACTATCTCCTCCAAGCCGGGTGACGATACAATACCACTAACACAAATCTTTTTATCTACTCTGTACATCTGTGGTGTAAGTGGCTTTGCGGTGCGAGATGGATACAGTCCATCTGTGGTGTGCCCATGAAAAATCTATAAGACGAAACTTCCTTTAGCCTTGCTTTTGTATTAGACAGTAGGGGTTTGCTACGTTTGTGTGGTCTCTGTGGTTGGTTAAGCAATCCATGGGCACACCATTCAAGGGGCTGGTTAATCCAACTTGCTACTTATGGGATGAATCTTGCTCTTCTGCTAATAGACACAAAGAGGACCCCCAAAGTTGGGTATAATAATCTACTGTACACATCATGGATAATACAGAACAGAACAGACGCACTGCGGGGAAAAACTTCAGAGAAACTTGCTCCCCTGTACTCCCTCTATAAACTAATATAAGAGCGTTTAGATCACTAAAGTAGTGATCTAAACGCTCTTATATTAGTTTACGGAGGGAGTACCTCTTTATCCAGCCCGGCGACCATGGATCCGGCTTGACGGATGAATCCCGCAGCACATCCCCCCTGCTCCTAACCTTGCTCCCGTCATCTCGACATGGATCTGCAGGCCGCGGCGCCTCCTGGAAGATCGGCAACCTGCACACAGGGAGAAAAGACACGGGCACCGCCGGGGGGAAGGAGCAGGGTGATGCCCTACGGCCTACAGGAATACAGATGAGGTGGCGGGGTGGGGGCAACTAGCCTGCAAACCGGATCCACAGGGCAATCATCGATCCTGCAGGTCTCCATCCGCCGGCACCGGCGCCGATGCCGAATCCAACCTCTCAGTCGTCAGCCAAATCTCTCGCACGGGGGAGTGGGTAGGGAGGGGGCGCGGCGCTGACTACGTGGCAAAAGAAAAAAAAATCTGGACGATGGTCCAGGTACGAGGTTCTAAGAGGACCACCGGTCCACCGCAAGAATGCAACGCCGTTTCGCGGGTGATGTGGGCTTCCACCGCCGTCGAGAAGCAGTACATACGCCGTACTCTACGCACCATGCTTTTCTGCCTGACATACGCCATTTTTCACGGCTCGCCAGCGGTTCATTAAATGCCCTTCCCACCTACCGATCCAGTCCATCCAACGGTCTAGATAATAATACCATATGCAGGTATGAGCCATATCGCCGCTTCCGCTTTCGCCCTGCTTTATAAATAAGGCAATCACCAAGTCCATCCAACAAGTCCATTTATAAATAAGGCAATCACCAAGTCCATCCAACAAGTCCATTTATAAATAGTCCAAGTGTAGCAAGGTAAATAAAAATGTCTGCTGGGGTAACAGCACAAACATGCCCAAATAAAGAAAGAAGAAAAAAGGCCACCAAGTGGCCGGTAGCTGAGAGACTCTGAGGCGAGGCAAGGAGGAGCAGTGGACGAATGAATGTGGATACATACAGGAGGGCTTGTGTACGTTTGGCTTTGGTTTTGCCAAAGCATGCATCCATCCATCCATAGCTGCTGGTTAATTCTTTGCTTGGGGCTGCTGCAAAGTAAAGAACAAATATGGAATTATCTGCTTCTTTGCTTCTTCCTCATTTTTCCTTTTTCTTTGAATAAAGCAAAGGGACATGGCATGTCTAGACCTTGGATCAGACTCCTCATGCGAACCATGCACGAGTACCCAGACCAAATACAACTATGAAACAAAATGAGTTGGTAGTGAAGTGGTGGCATGCGCTGCCCACACGTTGACGTTGTACCTTGCCGATGCTGAGGAGCCTGAGTACGTCCAGCAGTGAAGAATTACCCAGAGTGATATAATTCCTCGAGGTAGGATCCTTGTGATGCCAGCGGTTTTAAGTTTGTCGGTCGATCCTTGTGGTTTTACTAGTACTGTAAAGCTGGAGTCATCACCGGCGCGGCTAGCTAGCGGTGTAATTAATTAAGCTGTGTGTAAAGCTGGACTCGTCCCGCACAACTTTCTCTTCTTGTCTTGTGATAAAACGTAGACCGGGCTGTGGTCTAGGGAAAAACAAGTGATTAATGGAGCACGTACTACGTAGTACCTTTCCAGTTTTCTTTAAGATAACAAGAAAAAATAAGTACTAATTGAAATTCAGTTCACAGTGGAACCCACCTTCTAACTGTACGTGGGGTGTGGTAAGTTGCTTGCTGCAGGTTCCTCTTGGTCTGGTGCAGGGAAGGGTGACGCACGTGGTGTGGCCTCCTAGCAAGATCGGTCGTGTCGACAAAAGGGTGCCGGAAGGAAGGGCCATGCCACAGCGAAATCACTAGTCAATCTCTCCATTTTTGGGTTGCCTTGTCCTGCAGTTTTGTTTTTGTTTTCCCCATTGTAGAGCAGGAGACCATCCATCGTGTATCATGGACGGTAGAGGTCTCTCAACACTTGCTCTGCCGTCGAATGTAGCATAGCAAAGGATCCCATATATATCATCGTTGCAATGAGATTATTATTAAAGCTTTTGGTTGGAGCCTGCTAGGCAGGCAGTTTTGGTTGGCTGATGATGCACTGATGGCAAAATTTCACAGTTAGTACTGAATAATAAGCTTCCTCTTTCTTCAGGAGATGGTACGTACTGTACTGCCCCACGAAGATGGTACGTACGTACAGTTAGTACTAACACGCTTCCTCTTTCTTCAGGAAGATTATATTCTGACAAGGCGGCAGATCTGAATTCAAATGTAGAGCAGGGAAAGGTCAAAGCAGCTCGATTGGTTGGTTCAAACTACAGGCTGGCACCTACACAGAAAGAGGTGACGGATCGAAAAGTCAATCCACAAGAGCCAACTAAGAAGGTAATTAGTGATACCTTGCCCCTTTTTCTCAATGAAATTGGTATATGATACCTCGAGCAAACTAAAGTTGTTGGCTAGTTTGAGCATGAATACTTTCAGCGATTCCTGTTTACACACACCTGTTGCAATACTGCTCACAATTCATGGCCAACTGGTTCTGGTTCTGGTTCTGAAAAAAGCATACAACTGAATTTACTGGAACATGCTTGAATCTGCAGCTGTAACTTTGCATATGATCTTGTACAATACATTGAAAAATTGTGCTTGCGTTTTGTTGTTCAGTGTGTGATTGTGGCTTTGTACTTGTGTTTGAAAATGCAGGAACCAGTCAGAATAATCACCGGTTCAGACGATGGCAGTGAAGGCCGCATGCACACTTCCTGGGTGATTCTGAACACAGAAACAGGTAGAGTTCATTCCTTTTTGCTCGTGATTTTCTTATGTCAGTTATAGTTTCTACCCCGGATCGGAGACGGAGACTCTGACTGGTAATCATTCAGAACAGAGAGGAAGTCGTTGGCAATTACACTTACGAGCTACTAGTAGTATTTTACATTGTGGCATGCATTGTTGTTACGAAAGAAGCACAAAATCCTCATTTGCAGCACAAAAAAATTGTAAATGAAAAGAAGCAAATCACACCCTCTGTTATGTATGCATGCTGCAGCTGACCTGATGAAAGAAGCCGACAACAAGGAGGGCCTGCAACTTGTGTGGGGGCCGAGGAAGAGGAGGACGAGGAGCGAGACGCTGTCCATTGATGCCGCCGCCTTGCTGCCAGATGTGACCAGACACCAGAGAAGGAGAGACGAGGAGGTGGGAACATGAACCAGAAGCACAGAAGGACGAGGCTGTTCACGCGGTTGAAGCCGCACCAGCAAAGTGGGCTTGCCGGCGCAACCTCAAGTACGACGCGTCCCAGTGGATCACCTGCTGAGGCGGCCCGAGAAGCACAGAAACACTTCATACACTCTACAGACTGAAGAATTGCAAATGAGGTGCAACTAGCACTTGCAACATGGTAGGTACCTCGTGAATTTATTATGTGTGTATTCTATGGCTCCAAGCTAGTCCACTGGCACTGGCTGCATAGCCTCGGCTTCCTTCCTCAAACCCTCGAACAGCGCTGACAATAAGGATCGCTCCCTCGTGCTCAGATGAACAGTCTGAAACAACAGGTGCACTGGTAAGTAAACTTCTCCCTGTTAACATATTTTTGTATAAATTTCACAGAGATGGGTATGCATGACTGACGTACCACGATGAGCTTCCCTTTGTTTTCTGGCCTCTTTGCGAGTTCGATCGCTGCAACTGTGTTGGCTCCTGATGATATCCCTACCTGCAAAAGTTTGGCAACTTCAGTACAATTCAGTGTAACCATTCCTTTTTCTTTAGGGGGGCAGTAAATTTGTTTTTGTAGCTTACCAGCAGGCCCTCTTGCAGCGCCAACTGTTGTGCCATGTTAACGGCATCCTCACCTTTCACCTGTTAATTTCCTTTTCTTTTTTTTTTTTTTTTTTTTTTTTTTTTTTTTAAACCTGTTAATTTCATGCATGGATTCCGTAAGAATCACATAATTTATTCAGCAAAAGAACAAGTCCAGTTTGATTTGATCCTTACCTCAAGAACCTTCTCCATTATGTCCATGTCCAAAATATCTGGCTTGAATCCCACTACATTTCCACTGATGAGTTAAGACCCTGCAGTGAGGTTCAGTTAGCAACATGAGCAGGAACTAACTAAAAAAGATATCTAGTATGAAAAAAAAGACAATGACATGATTTACAGAAAGGAGATTGATATCCTACCTGGCTTGCCACCATTCAGAACATTTGCTTCGGCGGGTTCGACTCCGTAGATCTACATACAAACATACATGCCATGAGTCTCTTTGAGGTTCTTCTGTACATAAAAACAGAACGTTGTTGAATAAAAGTTACAAGAACAGTTGATAAGCACCTTTGCATTGGGGTTCTTCTCGTTGAGGTACTTGCCGACGCCGGTGACGGTGCCACCGCTGCCTATCCCCATGATGAAGATGTCGACCTGCGCAAGCATGTCCTCCCATATCTCTGGGCCGGTGGTCTCATAGTGCACCTGGACGTTGGCAGGGTTCTTGAACTGCTGGAGCATGAAGGCGCTGGGGTGGCTCTTCGTAGAGCTGGGTTGCCTTCCTCACGGTGCCCCCCATCCCTTTTGCTGGGCCGATGAGCACGAGCTGCGCGCCAAAGGCCTAAATGATCACCCTTCTCTTGAGGCTGGTGTACGACGACGGCATCGTCAGCACGAGCTCGTAGCCTTTGAGCGCCGCCATGAACGCCAGGCTGATGCCCATGTTCCCAGATGATCAGCGTCGTCTGTTTCAGAAGCAAATTATCATTTGTTCGTTATTAATCCATATGCAGGTGTGACTGATTTCTTGCAGAACAACAGTGTCTAGGTTTTTCAACAAAACTCTGAATTTCTGTCAAAACCGACACTTGGAAGCACTCGTATCGTTTCGCCTCTTTTGCAATCTTAGTGTCATCTCCATTTGAAGTAAAGTTCAATGCTGCATGGTCGATTTGCTTTTATTATTTTATTTATCTACCAAACTTGCTACTTCCTCTCTGTTTTTGACAGCAAGTTGCTGTTAGTTCAAGAGCTAGTACTTTTTACTACCTAATGCAGTTGTCGAATTACCAGAAAGCAATGATATGGCTGACCTTGTCCGCATCTTCAATCATGGAGATTGCCGACCTGGATCACATAGCAGACATGTTAATCACCTATTCACAGTGAAAACAGAGGCGGAGTTCTTCTTTCCTTCATAAATATACTGACGGACAATAAACAGGCTGGTGAGTTTCTTATTTCATTTTACTCCCTCCGTTTCCTAAATATAAGTCATTTTAGAGGTTCCACTATTGAACTACATACCTATGTATATTGACATATTTTAGAGTGTAAATTCACTCATTTTGCTCTGTATGTAGTCCCATATTGAATTGTCTAAAAAGACTTATATTTAGGAACGGAGGAAGTACATGCTAATTTTGGGTGTATATATATTCTTGCGAATAATAAATAAATAGTAAGCCTTGAGGTTTATTAACAGTTAAGGGTCCTGGAATTCCAGACAAAGCAGATTGTCCTGATGGGATCACTAGTAGAATACGTTCAAGTGGAACATCCATAAACAACAGAGATCAGATACCTTCCACACTTAGTGCCTCCTCGGGTGACGCGGGAGGCGACTCTCTCCGCCACCGCTAATCCCCTTCCCTCACCGCCGCCGGTCAGCCTCGCGCGAGGCAAAGCCCCTGGCGGTGGTGGGTAGCGGCTGGGCTCCCCTTCTCCCCTCTCCCTCCCTTCTCTTCCTCCCATCTCCCCTCTCGCTCTTTTGGAGGATCTGGCCCGCCATGCCGCCGCTTGTGGAGCCGACCGCCGTCAGGTGGTGGGATGGCTGTGGCCTGCGGGGCCAGTGGCTGTCTCGCCCGAGGCATGGCCCGGAGCACCTCCTCGAGCCGGTCCTCGTCCAGATCTGGGGCAGGGCTGAGATTATGGGCCTGGGTGGAGGTGGAGGTGGCGGCGTCCAGGCGGGCTGCAGCTGCCTCGTGCCCGCTTGGGGGCAGAGCTCCTTCGCCGGTGGGGTTTCTTTGCCCAGCTCCAGCGTGGTCGGGTGGATGTGAAAGGAGGCACCTTTACATCCCCCTTCCGGTAGTCGGTCTCCTTGGCGGTGGTGGTGCAGGGAGGCGAGTTCCTGGATGCTAGGGCGGCGTCTCCGAAAGGTGAGGCTGCACGATTGGCTCTACGGCGAGCAACGCTGCGGCGGTTGTGGTTCCTCCCCGTGGCTATGTGGACGTCGTGGGGTCCTAGTGTTGTCGGTGCTTCGGCGGTGGTGGCTCCCTAGTCGTGTCCTGGAGGCCTCGAGCTGGCGGTGACAGTCCTCCCTTCATGGTGGATTCGTGTCCTTGGTATCTCGCGTGACACAGTTGAGGCTTCGGGAAGAGTCTCCATGCTCCGGCGTCACCCACGAGTGTCGCTTCCCTCTTGGGGGGCGTCGTTGCAGGTCCCGTCTGAGTCATGGCTCCAGGTATAAACCCTAGTCCGATTTTCGGGCTCGGCGGCGGCCGCGCGTTGTGTCGTTACCCTCTTGGGGGCATCGTCGTGGAGCTCAGGTACCTAGCTCTCTCCCTGGCGTGAAGCGTCTTGGTCAACAATGATGTGCAAATATGATCCTTGAATAGCCATCAACAATGGGAGCACAAATGTGAGCCTCGGGCAAGAGTACAAGTGTATGCTCTTCAGTTTCACAAATGAAGTGTTGTCGGTGCTACCGTAGCTCCTACCTTTGCTCCAAATGCAGTGAGCATTCAACAGATCAGCAGCCCAAAAGGTCTCTATTTCTTTGAAGGGATAGATTCTATCGTAGTTAGGGATGAAGACTGTGTGTAGCTTGGGGCATCTCACCACATGGCACTGTTTTAGATGTAGCCAACCAAGTTCCCTCCCATCAATGAACGTCATGTGTTCTGGGATGACAATGGTGATGGAAGAATTGTCATGCACATGCAATGACTTGGCTTCGTTCATTGCAAAGATGATAGCCTTGATTGCTTGTTCAGTCTCCACTTTAGCGTTGCTAATTCCCTTGCCAATCTCAACATGGCAGCCTGATGGCTGAAACTACATTCCATTGTTGTAGTCGCGATCAACAATTATGTTGCCAACAGAAACATACTTGTAGGTGCTGTAAGTATTGGGGGTTAATGACTTTGGTTCAGGAGGACCCATTATTTTCCCACTATTACCAGGGCCCATTTTCTCCTTCATATAGCTTTGTCCCTTAACATTGGTGGTACAAGGGACACAAAGATTTAGATGGAACCTATTGCTCTTCCAATAGAATCGAACATTGATTTGTAATACCAAGGACTGAAAAACCTCTTGTCCATTATAGTAACATACACTTCATGTAGTTTTGATTGAACTGGACAGACCGAGGAATTAATGTGCAGCACTGTCAGGGTTGGCAGATCCTTTTCTGCCCATAGAATGGCATTAAGGTGCATACATCCCAATAGAATAATTTGTTTGAGACATGGGACCTGCACCACCTGAGTTGTGAGGTTAAGTGTCTTGACTCTTGTGCCTGAGAGGTCCAGCTCCTCAAGGTTTGGAAGTGATCCACGTAGTGTGAAGTCAAACAATCTTGCACATCCAGCCATGGAGATGCGGCCTATTTTGGCTTCCTTGTAATCATCCTTTCTTGGTCCTACATCTAATCTGAATGATTCAAGTGATGGAGGTAGTCCTTCAACATGCTCCAAACCAACACAGCCATCTAGAACCAGGGTCTTGAGGCTAGTTGATCTTGACAAGCTAGGAAAAACTGTGAATTCATCCGGGTCAATTATTCGAAGGTTCTGCAGTTGTCTCCATGCAACATTGATGTGCCAAAACCTTCCATTCTTTATATGAACTTCCCTAATGTTTGCAGCCATCTGCTCTATTATCTCTGGTGATGAAGACAGATCCCACTCTGTAAGATGTATGATATAAAAATTACATAGAAACTCCTTTCACATAACAATTCGATGGTATGCTTTGTGTAACATGCATGTCATATATTATTGTGCTGACCCGTGGTCAAAGGTAACCTCAGAAAACGTATTAGGCCCTATATATGCTAGCACGTTATTGTTGAAACTAGATTAAATAAGGAAAGTGCGAGCAATTAACATCAGGCATATGTGTATAATCGGTTTTTCCCCCTTATTCAAACAAAGGCATATGTGTATAGCAGAACTATAAGATCATATTAGCAGCAGCAGCAGTGCCTTAATCGGCAAGCAAACACATCCTATGTGCTGATCTATTATGACAAGATTGCAGAAGAATCAATATACATCACTAGTAGAAAAAGGCCCATTTGTCCCGGTTCCAGAGGCCCATTTGTCCCGGTTCTGGAACCGGGACTAAAGGGTTGGGACTAAAGCCCAAAACCTTTAGTCCCTGTTTGCTTACGAACCGGGACCAAAGGCCCTCCACGTGGCCGCTGAGGGGAGCCCAGGCAGGAGGACCTTTAGTCCCGGTTGGTAACACCAACCGGGACCAAAAGGCATCCACGCGTCAGCATCTGGCAGGAGCTGGGGTTTTTGTTTTTTTTTAAAGGGGGGGGGGGTTTAGGGGGTTTTGTAGGGTTAATTTAGGGGTTTCATATTGTGTTAGGTAGCTAATAGAGAGAAGTGTCCTCTCTTTCTCCGTGCTTGGTCGACGCTAGCTACTATAGAGAGAACTCGACACGCTAGCTAGTAAGCAAATGAAGGAACCATTAAGTACATAAGATCGTCATGAACATATACAGAGAGAAGTGATCGACCTCTCTTTCTCCGAGAGATTGGTCGAACAACAAGTTTTCGTATATCTATCCGACGCTACTACATATATACAATATAACATCTTTTACAATCCCTAACATCATGTACCTAAGATCCAATCACAAATTCGCATGGTATTCTCCGTCTTTAGGTATGACGTGGTCAAGAAAGAATCCCGCCAATTCCTCTTGAATTGCTCGTATGCGATCATGTGGTAGGAGTTCATCCCGCATCTGCCAGATCTAATTTAAAGAAGGGGGTCAATACATGCATATATATGAATAAAACTCAACACAATTGATGGTAATATATAAAATAAAATTGTGAATATTATTTACGTACTTCAAATTGTTTGTCAGAGAAGCCCTGCTCAGAGGTCGAGTGGCGAATGAACTCGCATACGTAGTATGCACATAAAGAAGTCCCTTCTTTCTGGTACAAGCACTTTACGAGAATAGAGTTCAATCAAACTGATAAGCAAGCATGGTAATGATATATTGATGAAAATTTGAATCAATTAGAGATGCGCGGAACTAGCTAGTACTACTTACTTTGGGGTGCGTAAATCGCAACTCTTTGTTTAGACCGGGAACCTTTCGGGTGAACGTCTTCCAAACCCTGCCAGGCAAAGAAAATGATTACTTGATATCAGGAAATTAACGAAAGTTGCATGCCGATATGGTCCCGGTATTGACTGAACTTACTTCTTGAGCATTGCAGTCATGTCCGCATAATTCTCGGGATCTTTACGTCTCGAGTCTAAGACAGTTACTAATGCCCCGTCAAGATTAATGGATAGCAGAATAAAGTGGTAACTGCGCACGCATATATAACTCATCAATTACATTACTTAACCTCGAGTAAGCGAAACCGAGTATACAGAGAAGACAGCAACACTCACTTGAAGTTGTAAGGAAAGAGTATTTCCCTTTTGTTTTGATGTATAAGGAACGACTTTAGCAAGTTCTTCTCGGTCTCTTTGATTGAGTTTCGTACCGTCCATTCATTTACGGCATCTGGGCTAATGAACCCAATGTCGAAGATTCCTAGTTTTTTGCATTCGACGATCTTCAATCTGCATAATATAGTGAGGATAATTATATATACATGCAATGAACAAGCTGAGCTAGAGACTTAACTATAGAAGTAATACTTACAGACAGTAGGCAGTCATGAGTTGTTTGTCGAGGGCCCGTTGATTGTATAACTGAAATAACTCCACAAATTCAACAGGCATCACGGAAAGTCCAATGAATTCGTGCTCTGGTTTCACTGCCATATACATAGTGTCTCTCCCAGACTCCCTGCAGGTTTTCATGTACCACTCATGCAATTTGTACATCATCGTTGTTAGAGGAGGATGATCAGGTTCGACGAGAGGCTTCCCGTGCAAGTATTCATATTCTTTTGTTACCTCAGCCATTTGAAAAATTACATCATCCCCCAAGTAATCACCAGGATTGGTACCGGGCACCATCCCCGGATTATTAGCAACGATATCGCTAGACACCTTGAGCGGGGGGCACGATTGCTTCACCTGTTCGCCGAGCTGGGGAATTGTTTTCCCACTTCTTCGTTCTGCTAACCTTGCATCACTAGAAGTATTTCCCGACCGCCGCGCTTCTTCATATGTCTTTTTAATAATCCGGTTATAGTTGGAATCCGGCGGAGGCGGTGGTGGTCGCTTCAGGGCATCGATAGTACGCTTCACTTTCACCGGATCTAGCTTCTCCTTCGGAGGTGGAGTTTTCTTTGCAAAATGGGCCCTCAATTGCTCCTGACATATCTCCTCGTTTTCAGACTCGGTCCTCTCATATGGTAACTTTTCCAGAGGCTTGAGAGATGGACCGTATCTGTATTCCCTCCCGCCTGTGCTTGTACTGCTAGCCGCCGGAGCGGCGGCGTCTCTCTTCCGTCGTTGCTTACGAGGCGGAGAAGGATCGCTCCGACGCGCCGGAGGAGCCGGAGCGGCGGCGTCTGTCTTCCGCCGTTGCTGACGAGGCTGAGGAGGAGGCGTACTGCTCCGACGTGCCGGAGTAGGCGAAGGAGGAGGCGGAGTGCCCTCACGCGTCGGAGGAGCCGGAGAAGGAGGCGGGGTCCCCTGATCACTCGCCGGAGGAGGAGGAGGAGGAGGAGGCGGAGAGCCCTGATTCGCCTGAGGAGGAGGAAGAGGCGGAGGCGTCCAGTTTGGAAACTTGATGTACTCCTTTTGCCATAGACATGTACTCCTCAGAGCACGAGCCAGCTTATTCTCTCCTTCACCTGTAGACCGGTCAAGCTTGAGCTCCTCAAATCCCTCCATTACTTCATCCACCATCACAACAGCATAGCCATGTGGAATCGGTGAGCAGTGAAAAGTTCCGTTGGGTTGAGGAGGTGCAACAGAGCCGACAGCCGCCTTGAAAGTGAGGTTCCGGCATTTCGTCATGAGCTCGCAATGTTGAGCCTCCATGATAGTATCCACGGGGTAGATAGGAGCCGTGAAGTCAGGCTGAACGAGCTCCGTGGAAGCGACGCTGCTTCTCCGCTGAGATGGCGGGGTAGCTTCTGGGGTAGCTTCGTGCCGCTGAGATGGTTGGCCGGCAGCTCGTTGGCTCTCAGCTTCCTCTAGCTTTTGTAGTCTTGCATTCAGCTTCTGAATTTTGCTCAGCTCCGCTTTCCTCTTTCTCTCCCGGCTTCTGTAACCGCCTGCGTCGGGAAACCCAACCTTCCACGGAACGGAGCCTGGTGTGCCTCGTGTTCGTCCAGGGTGCTTAGCATTCCCTAGGGCCTCAGTCAGCTCGTCCTTCTCTCTGTCGGGAATGAACGTCCCTTCCTGCGCTGCGGTGATATACTCCTGAAGCTTGTTCATGGGTATCGCAAGTTGCTCGTTCGTCCAACGGCACTTCCCTGTTTCAGGGTCCAAAGTTCCCCCAACCCCGAAGAACCAAGTCCTTGAACGGTCTGGCCAGTTCAATGTCTGTGGTATGACGTTTTTAGCAATCGGGTCATTCTCAGCTTTGTCCCACAACGGCCGGGCTTTGAGGTAGACACCTGACCCCGTGTGATGGTGATACTGCTTCTTTGCAGCATTGATCTTGTTTGTCTCTGACATTTTCTTACTCTGGTCCGATGTCTTGTAGGCCACAAATGCGGGCCAGTGATCACGTATCTTCTCAAATCGGCCGGTGAATTCTGGAGTCTCCCCATTGTCGACAAACTTTGATTTCAACTCATTCTTCCACCTCCCGAATAGATCTGCCATCTTCTTAAGAGCACACGCCTTGACCAGTGGCTCTATAACTGGCTTATTCGGATCCTCCTCTGGCGGTAGGGTGAAATTTTCCTTCAGCGCGGTCCAAAGATCATCTTTCTGTCTATCGGTGACATAATCACCATCAGGGGCGCCGTCCTTAGGCTTATTCCATTGCTTGATGCTGATCGGGATGTAGTCCCTAACAATAGCTCCGCACTGAGCAGAAAATGCGTCCTTGGTCCGCTTGGGTTCAATCGGATGGCCATCGTGCGCGAGTGCTGTGATCGTGAACCTTTCTTCCTTGCGCAACCTCTTCTTCGGGCCTCGTCTCGTTACCGAAGTTTGGCTCGATCCGGAGGGCTATAAAAGAAGAAAGAAGAGTTAATTAATATATGTACATACCAAAACAATTAATGCATCAATTAGCTAGTCAGCACGGGCTTAATTAACATATATACCTCGCCGGACTTTGCAACAGCTCCCTCCTCCGTTCGGTCACCGGAGCCGTCATCATGGTCTCCTTCTTCCTTCGGCATTCGGTCACCGGAGCCATCATGATCATGTCCTTCCTCCTCCATTGTTCGATCACCGGAGCCATCAACCTCTCCTTCCAGACCATCGGTGTCGTTGAGATACGACAAGATATCACGTCCGTCGTGGATTATGTCCCCCAACAACTGTTCTTTTTCCAAGTCTCTTGGATCCATAGTTTCTGCAAATATTACAACATGGCAATTAATATACAAACATGAATGTCCGACGTCCGGACCGCCTCTCTCATGAATGTACGACGCCCGGTTTGGGGTGGCCTCGACAACACTTGTAGGGTTTGGGTGGGGGGGGTATATCGACAACGCTTTTTTTCTCGGGTTTGGGTGGCCTCGAGAGTTGGTCGCCCGGTATATCGGGGAGGGGGTATATCGACCCCCCCCCCTCATGTCGAAGTTATCGGGGAGGGGGTATATCGACCCCCACCCCATGTCGAAGTTATCGGGGAGGGGGTATATCGACAACGACATACACACATGGAAAAAAATGCTATCCATCTTTACATACATAGCCACATACATATATTATATATTTTCATTAACTCATGACATATTTTCATTATATTTTTCTTTCTTTAACTCAACGACAACGACATACATACATGGAAAAAAATGTATATCGACCCCCCCCCCTCATGTCGAAGTTATCGGGGAGGGGGCGATCTCTTTCTCGTTATTTTTCGTGTGTCCGTGTCCGTGTCCGTGTCCGTGTCCGTGTCGCCGTATCCGAGCAGGGACCATGGGAAAGGGGGGGCTCACTGGGGGGCGGCGACGGGGAGGCGACGGGGCGGCGATGGGGCGGCGCGGCGACGGGGAGGCGACGGGGCGGCTCGGGGCGGCGCGCGGCGACGGGGACGACGACGGCGACGGGGACGGTGACGGGGCGGCGCGGCGACGGGGACGGCGCGGCGACGGGGAGGCAACGGGCCCGGGGCGGCGACGGGGCGGCTCGGGGCGGCGCGTGGCGACGGCGACGGGGACGGGGCGGCGATGGGGACGGGGCGGCGACAGGGACGGGGCGGCGCGGCGACGGGGACGGGGCGGCGCGGCGACGGGGTCGGGGCGGCGACGGCGACGGGGACGGGGCGGCGACGGCGACGGCAACCTCGGGGCGGCTCGGGACGGCGCGCGACGGGGACGACGACGGCACGGCGACGGGGAGGCGACGGGGCGGCTCGGGGCGGCGCGCGGCGACGGCGACGAGGAGCGGGCGGCAACGGCGACGAGGAGCGGCGTGGCGACGGGCTCGGGGCGGCGACGGGGAATGGCAGATGAAAACTGAAATTTTCTAAGTGTTTACTTATATGCAAGAAGCATTGGTCCCGGCTGGTGGCACCAACCGGGACCAATGCCCACCTTTAGTCCCGGTTGGTGCCACCAACCGGGACCAAAGGTCTCTTTTCAGCAGCCCAAAGGGCGGGAAGCAGAGACCTTTGGTCCCGGTTGGTGGCACCAACCGGGACCAAAGGGGGGCATTGGTCCCGGTTGGTGCCACCAACCGGGACCAAAGGTGGGAATTGGTCCCGGTTGGTGGCACCAACCGGGACTAAAGCCCTGTTCCTGGCACGGTGGGAGTTTAGTCCCACCTCGCCGAGCGAGGAGCAGTCGTACTGGTTTATAAGCGCGGCTGCACCCACCGTGTCGAGCTCCTCTCTACCGCAGGCTTACGGGCCTAACAACTTTGCAACTGCCTGTGGGCCTATTGGGCCTTCTGCGGGCTTGAATGCCGTGGTGGCCTAGTAGGCGGCATTTTTTTTATTTTTTTCGGTATTTTTGTTTTGTTTTTTGCTTTATTTATTTTTTTTAATTTTTTTCCAATATTTTTCTACTGTTATTTTAGTTCATTCTTTTTAACAAATAAATACTTTGATAATTTTAGTTGCATAATTTCCATTATTTTGTTTTGTTTTTTGCTTGATTTATTTTTGTTTTATTTTTTGCTTTATTTATTTCCAGTGTGTTTTATCATTATATTCTTTTTGCTATTAATGTTTTGAAAAAAAAAATACTTTGATAATTTTAGTTGCATAATTTTTATATAATTATAGTTTCAAAAATACTAGAGGTTTATAAAAGTTTTTTAGTTGATTCTTTTTTGAACTCCACTCCCACGATATTTTGATAGAAATTAAAAAGCACTTCAAATGAACTCTGAAAAGGTTGAAAGTTGGCATGGTATCATCATTTCACCCACATAGCATGTGCTAAAAAGTTGAGTGGGTTACGGCAAAAACTGGATGCACTTCGTGTACAAAATGGACAATCTCTTTCGAAGTATCACGGTTTCGGACGGAAACTCATCTGATACAAAGGGATTTCATTTTTTTTGAACTTATTTGAACTCCATACTTTTTGTGTGTTCAAAATGCACCATTCAAAGCCACATCATCAATTTTCAATCCTTTCTGACTTCATTTGGTAATTTTTATGCATTTACTGATTTTTTTGAGCTAAATGACCCTGAAATTGAAAAGCACTACAAATGAACTCTGAAAAGGTTGAAAGTTGGCATGGTATCATCATTTCACCCACATAGCATGTTATAAAAAGTTGAGAGGGTTACGGCAAAAACTGGATGCACTTCGTGTACAAAACGGACAATTGAGCATCATCCTTTCTATTTGTCTTTTGTTTGTTTCTAAGTGTGTCTGTAAAAATGGAGTTGGAAAAATGAAATATACCGTCGGAAAATGAAAGGATTTCTAGATAGATCAACAAAAAACACGGTTTCCCCTGCATACAGCCCGACGGTGGCTCATGAGTGCCCGCATATGAAATGCACCGTCGGACCGTATGCAGGGAATCCGAATGATTTGTATTCGGTCGATGAACTAATGGATTTCTAGATAGATCAACAAAACACACGGTTTCCCTTGCATACAGCCCGACGGTGGCTCGTGAGAGCCCGCATATGAAATGCACCGTCGGACCGTATGCAGGGAATCCGAATGATTTGTATTCGGTCGATGAACTAAAGGATTTCTAGATAGATCAACAAAACACACGGTTTCCCCTGCATACAGCCCAACGGTGGAAATATGAAATGCACCGTTGGACCGTATGCAGGGAATCCGAATGATTTGAATCCGAATGAGTACACACACTAAGTGTCGAACATGTCCGAGAGGTGGGTTATATATAGGGTCGTGTGCCTCTTTAGTCCCGGTTGCTAGCACGAACCGGGACTAGTCATTATAGTGCTGATCCAACAGATCACAAGCGCTTGAAAGAAACACACGATCCGTGTGCTTCTTCCTGATTGGTACGACCTTCACCGCCCAAGGTTATAAAGAGTTGAGAGGGTTACGGCAAAAACTGGATGCACTTCGTGTACAAAACGGACAATCTCTTTCGAAGTATTAGGGTTTCATACGAAAACTCATCTGTTACAAAAGGCATTTCATTTCTTCACATGTAACTGCAATGATATAGTTGTGGAGAGAAAGTCTTCACTTTTTCTTCGCTTGTGTCCTTTGCTTATTGCGCCGTAACCATGGATAATCTTCATCGTTTAAGGGGGTGCTTGGGTCAGCCTTGACTTTGAAGGGAGGAATTTCATGAAACTTGTCATAATCTTCAGACATGTCTGTCTTGCCCTCCAATCCCACGATGTCTCTTTTTCCTGAAAGAACTATGTGGCGCTTTGGCTCATCGTATGATGTATTCGCTTCCTTATCTTTTCTTTTTCTCGGTATGGTAGACATGTCCTTCACATAGAAAACCTGCGCCACATCATTGGCTAGGGCGAATGGTTCGTCTATGTACCCAAGATTGTTCAGATCCACTGTTGTCATTCCGTACTGTGGGTCTTCCTGTACCCCGCCTCCTGACAGATTGACCCATTTGCACTGAAACAAAGGGACCTTGAAATCATGTCCATAGTCAAGTTCCCATATGTCCACTATGTAACCATAATATGTGTCCTTTCCCCTATTGGTTGCTGCATCAAAGCGGACACCGCTGTTTTGGTTGGTGCTGTTTTGATCTTGGGCGATCGTGTAAAATGTATTCCCATTTATCTCGTACCCTTTGTAAGTCAATACAGTCGAAGATGGTCCCCTGGCCAACGAGTACAACTCATCAGAAACAGTGTTGTCACCCATGAGACGTGTTTGCAACCAACTGCCAAAAGTCCTGATGTGTTCATATGTAATCCAGTCGTCACACTGCTCCGGGTGTTTGGAGCGCAGAATATTCTTGTGTTCATCGACATACGGGGTCACCAAGGTAGAATTCTGTAGAACTGTGTAGTGTGCTTGAGACCAAGAATGCCCGTCCCTACATATTATTGAGTCCGCTCCTAGCGTGCCTTTTCCAGTCAGTCTCCCCTCATACCGTGATTGAGGGAGACCAATCTTCTTAAGGTCAGGAATGAAGTCAACACAAAACCCAATGACATCCTCTGTTTGATGGCCCATGGAGATGCTTGCTTCTGGCCTAGCGCGGTTACGAACATATTTCTTTAAGACTCCCATGAACCTCTCAAAGGGGAACATATTGTGTAGAAATACAGGGCCCAGAACGACAATCTCGTCGACTAGATGAACTAGGACGTGCGTCATGATATTGAAGAAGGACGGTGGGAACACCAGCTCGAAACTAACAAGACATTGCACCAAATCACTCCTTAACCTTGGCAGGATTTCTGGATCGATCACCTTCTGAGAGATTGCATTGAGGAATGCACATAGCTTCACAATGGCTAATCGAACGTTTTCAGGTAGAAGCCCCCTCAATGCAACCGGAAGCAGTTGCGTCATAATCACGTGGCAGTCATGAGACTTTAGGTTCTGGAACTTTTTCTCTGCCATATTTATTATTCCCTTTATATTCGACGAGAAGCCAGACGGGACCTTCATACTGAGCAGGCATTCAAAGAAGATTTCCTTCTCTTCTTTGGTAAGAGCGTAGCTTGCATGACCTTCATACTGCTTTGGATGCATGCCGTCTTTTTCATGCACACGTTGCTGTTCCTCCCGTGCCTCCGGTGTATCTTTTGTCTTCCCATACACTCCCAAGAAGCCTAGCAGGTTCACGCAAAGATTCTTCGTCACGTGCATCACGTCGATTGCAGAGCGGACCTCTAGGTCTTTCCAATAGGGTAGGTCCCAAAATATAGATTTCTTCTTCCACATGGGTGCGCGTCCCGCATCGTCAGTCGGAACAGATAGTCCGCCAGGACCCTTTCCAAATATTACTTGTAAATCATTGACCATATCAAGTATGTGATCACCAGTACGGAGGGCGGGCTTCTTCCGGTGATCTGCCTCTCCTTTGAAATGCTTTCCTTTCTTTCGACATTGATGGTTGGTCGGAAGAAATCGACGATGCCCCAGGTACACATTCTTCCTGCATTTATCCAAATATATACTGTCGGTGTCATCTAAACAGTGTGTGCATGCGTGGTATCCCTTGTTTGTCTGTCCTGAAAGGTTACTGAGAGCAGGCCAATGGTTGATGGTTACAAACAGCAACGCTCGTAGGTCAAATTCCTCTTGTGCATGCTCATCCCACACACGTACACCTCTTCCATGCCATAGCTATAAAAGTTCATCAACTAATGGCCTTAGGTACACATCAATGTCATTGCCGGGTTGCTTAGGGCCTTGGATGAGCACTGGCATCATAATGAACTTACGCTTCATGCACAACCAAGGAGGAAGGTTATACATACATAGAGTCACAGGCCATGTGCTATGCTTGCTGCTCTGCTCCCCAAAAGGATTAACGCCATCTGCACTTAAACCAAACCATACGTTCCTCGGGTCACCTGTAAAGTCGCTCCACTTTCTCTCGATCTTTCTCCACTGCGACCCGTCAGCGGGTGCTCTCAACTTCCCGTCTTTCTTACGGTCTTTTTTGTGCCATTGCATCAACTCGGCATGCTTTTTGTTTCTGAACAGACGTTTCAACCGTGGTATTATAGGAGCATACCACATCACCTTGGCAGGAACCCTCTTCCCGGTGCGCTGGCCCTCAACATCACCAGGGTCATCTCTTCTGATCTTATACCGCAAGGCACCGCATACCGAGCATGCGTTCAAATCCTCGTACGCACTGCGGTAGAGGATGCAGTCATTAGGGCATGCATGTATCTTCTGCACCTCCAATCCTAGAGGGCATAGAACCTTCTTTGCTTCGTACGTATTGCCGGGCAATTCGTTATCCTTTGAAAGCTTATTCTTCATTATTTTCAGAAGCGAACTAAATCCCTTGTCAGATACACCATTGTCTACCTTCCATTGCAGCAATTCCAGTGTGGTACCGAGCTTTCTGTTGTCATCTTCGCAATTTGGGTACAACCCTTTTTTGTGATCCTCTAACATGCGATCGAACTTCAACTTCTCCCTTTCACTTTCGCATTCTCTCTGTGCATCAACAATGACCCGGCGAAGATCATCATCGGGCACATCGTCTGGTTCCTCTTGATCTTCAGCTTCCCCCATTGCAGCATCACCGTATTCAGGGGGCGGGTAGTTGTCGTCATCCTCTTCTTCTTCGTTGTCTTCCATCATAACCCCTCTTTCTCCGCGCTTGGTCCAAACATTATAGTGTGGCATAAAACCCTTCTGAAGTAGGTGGAAGTGAAGGGTTTTATAGTTGGAGAAAGCCTTCGTATTTTCACAGACAGTACATGGACAATGCATAAAACCATTCTGCTTGTTTGCCTCAGCCGCTTCGAGAAAATTATGCAGGCCCTCAATATACTCGGAGGTGCGTCGGTCACCGTACATCCATTGCCGGTTCATCTGCGTGCATATCATGAATAGAGAAGTGACCAAATTAATAGAAATTCATCATCACATTAAAGCCAAAGTACAGTAGTGACCAAAATAAATACATAACGTTCATACATAGTTCTCATTATTGAACAACATATAGCTCTCTAGAGCATCTAATTAAAACATACATTGAAACTAGAAAATTTAAATGCAACAACAAATGCGATCATAACCGCAACTAAGGTACCAATTGATCCAACGGCATAATGATACCAAGCCTCAGTATGAATGGCATATTTTCTAATCTTTCTAATCTTCAAGCGCATTGCATCCATCTTGATCTTGTGATCGTCGACGACATCGGCAACATGCAACTCCAACTTCATCTTCTCCTCTTCAACTCTTTGTAATTTTTCTTTCAAGTAATTGTTTTCTTTTTCAACCAAATTTAACTTCTCGACAAGAATTTCTATGTCGGTTGGAATTTCCGGTTCACATACCTCCTAGATTATAAAATCTATGTCACGTTGGTCGGCATAATTGTCATAAACACTAAATAAAATAAATAGTTATAAAAGATAATATATACCACATCCGAATCATAGACCGGACGAGGGCAAATGAATAGAGAAGTGAATAGAGAAGTGATCAAATGTTATTATTGAAAAAATAAATACATAAAGTTCACACATAGTTCTCATAGAACAACATACAGCTCTCTAGAGCATCTAATTAAAACATAAATTGAAACTAACATACAACTATGTAAAACATTTAAATGCAACAACAAATGCGATCATAATGGCAACTAAGGTAACAATTGATCCAACAGCATAATGATACCAAGCCTCATTATCAATGGCATATTTTCTTATCTTTCTAATCTTCAAGCGCATTGCATCCATCTTGATCTTGTGGTCATCGACGACATCGGCAACATGCAACTCCAATTTCATCTTCTCCTCCTCAATTCTTTTCAATTTTTCTTTCAAATCCTCGTTTTCTTTTTCAACTAAATTTAACCTCTCGACAAGAGGGTCGGTTGGAATTTCCGGTTCACATACCTCCTAGATAAACACATCTATGTCACGTTGGTCGGCATAATTGTCATAAACACTAAATAAAACAAATAGTTATAAAAGATAATATATACCACATCCGAATCATAGACCGGACGAGGGCCGACGTGGGCGGATACCATGACCATGGCACTATATAATAACAAACAATAATAAAAGTAAGAAAATTACACAAGTATCTATCTAAATGATACAAGTAAGAACTTTTTTCTTTTAGAAAGAAGATAAGAAGAAGAGGCTAACCACGGTGGTGCCGGCGCCGAGATGGACGCGGGCGATCGACGGCGGTGAGGACGGGGACGGGACAGGACGGACCGCCAAACCTAAACAAATCTTGAGAAAAATGGAGCTTGGACAAGGAGCTTCGAGAGGAGAAAGCTTAAGTGTGGCTCGGGCATTTCATCGAACACCTCATGTGCATAGGAGGTGAGCTAGAGCACCACAAAGCTCTCCCCTCGCAGGCCAGAAAAACAGAGCAGTGTGGAGTGCTCTGCTCGCTGGTGGGGGGGTATATATAGGCATCTCATTGGTCCCGGTTCGTGGCTGGAACCGGGACTAAAGGACCCCCTTTGGTCCCGGTTCGTGTCTGGAACCGGGACCAAAGGGTCCAGACGAACCGGGACCAATGCCCCACGAGGCCCGGCCGGCCCCCTGGCCTCACGAACCGGGACCGTTGCCCCCATTGGTCCCGGTTCGTGACTGAACCGGGACTAATGGGCTGGCCCGGCCTGGACCAATGCCCTGTTCTCCACTAGTGCATGTTTTAGAAAAACGCCTCTGATCGGCTGACATGTGGTGCACTAAATTCTGATACTAGTGCTAGACTAGCTAGACCGTGAGAATTGCATGCATGTATAGGCAGAAAAATACCTCTCGCGGCATGATGGCTAAGATTTCAGTGAAGGCTCGACCGGTAAAGATACAAAGCTCCAGAAGTTATCTAACCCATTGATCTGCACGTCCAGATGGATCGCCGAATTATTTTACTTGCACCTAGCAGTTACCAGATGAGCGTAGGGGTTAATTATGTTTGTGCATGAACAAACATTGTCAGACAATGCATAATTAATACACTTTCATTTTGGAAACAAACTGAAGTGCGAGTAACTAGAGCATAAGAAGGAAAAACAAATAGTACTAGTAGCAGTAGTACGTATCTTATTCGACAGGCCGACACACTGATCTTGTGTGCTGATGATGAATAGCAGAAGTATTACTCGATCGCATATATCTGTCGATAAGAGTTAACTGCAAAAGAGGTAGTGGCGTCACAAGAACAAATATGTTTATGTGAGGTGGTATGAAGGAATGAAAAGGGTGATATTAATTGGAGAGCAGGTGTGACTTACTAGAGAAGCTCCAGATATCAATCTAACCCATCGATCTGCGCCTCTGGATGAATTATTTTGCTAGCTGCTATCACCTACGTAGGTACCAGAAGAGAGTAGGAATTAGTTATGTTTGTGCAAGAACAAACGTTGTCAGCCGATGCATGATATATACTGCTATCAAGCAGTTAAGATAAGATACATAGATAGCTTTTGGTAGTTACCTAAATTTGCAGGGAGACACGTACTGCTTCGTCGGGCCACAAGAAATGAAAGATGTTGATGTCAGGTGATCTGTAGGAGGAGCAATGAGCGAAAATGAATGGGGATACTGGAGGGCAGTTGTGGTATGCAGTGCAGGGCTTGTGTACGTATGTTTGGCTTAATTTGATTTTCGGAAAGCATCCATAGATTCTGGTTAATATATACTCCCTCTGTCCCAAAATAAGTGTCTCAAGCTTAGTACAACTTTGTACTAGAGCTAGTATAAAGTTGAGACAGTTATTTTGGGACGGAGGGAGTACTTTGCTTGGGGCTGCAGCAAAGTAAAGAAGAAAGATGGAAATTCTTTGCTTCTTCCTCCTAACTTTTCCTTCTTTTTTTTCTGCGAATAAAGCAAAGGGGCAGGGCAGGGTCCTCCACCTTGGATCAGATTCGTCACAATCCTACTGGACTCACGTCTTCTCCTAACAAGAGATACATTTGCTCATTTTCTCCGCAAAAGGAAATATTCTTGTTTCAAGATGTGTATTTTTCTGCATTAACTAGAGGCCAAACGTAATGTCGTCATAATCCCAAGTATGTGCATAAACACCGAACGCGGCTTCAGAGTTCAGGGTATGTAACTCTGAAGCAGCTACAGACAACAGCCCCTGGTCTGTGCACTCGCATAATTGAAAGGGAAAAACAAAGTAACATTGAAGATATTTTTTCCCCCTTTTCTCTCTTGGACAGAAAAGATATCATCAACAGTTTCATTAACGAAGCCACAACAGCATAATAGGGAGACAAAACCACCTGATACATGATGATCATCTAGTACACTAGGACTGAGCCCGGTATTTGCTGCAGAAAAATCTTACAAGTTAATGCATCCACGAAAAGAAAAAGTGAAAAGTTGGATCATGACTCTGAGAAGAGGACTATATACTGTGAGGAGATTTCAAAGAAAGCTAGCTAGCACACAAATCATGACTCCTGCTCGGAGAGCTGGTCTAAGCAGACGCATGCCAGCAGCTAGCTTCCAATTGTAATAAGACACCACAGTGGAGAGAGTGGACACAAATGAACAACATTGTTTGATAGTCTTCCACAGGCAGCCACAAGCAGCACATCCCTTCTTATTACAATCACAAATGCAAACACAAACCGAACCAAATCAAGCCACACATAGACGGTATGCCGCCTCGATCGTAGTACTGGAAACAATCAATCAGGTGCACCGTGCACACCACACACACGCACGCAACACACAGCTAGCACCTTTTATTCTTCAGAAAAAACACAACCACAATCTTGGGAAACAAACACTGACTTGAACTGTTGCGGCCACGGGCAGCAGTCAGAAGCAGTAAGGCCACGTCGTCATCTTGCACCACCAAGCCTACACAGAACTGCAGAGGCATGATGCAAGCATGCAACCGATATTAATGAGAGCAGAATGCATAAGCGAGCGGACGATAAGAATTAATTAGAATGCAATGCGTGCATGATTAATTAACTTATTGTTATGCATCTACACTCTGACGTACATGTAGAGTATTAATTCTTTTGAACTGCAGAATATCATAGAGTAAATGCTAGTTTCTTTACGGTACATGCAAGCATGAAACAAGAAACAAAGGGAGAAGGTGATGTGCATGTGTACCTGAAGGGTTGCATAAGTTCACCGGAGAACTGAGACTCTCTCCAGGGGCATCTTGTAATAAGACGAGTGGCGCGGCTCAAAGAGGGAAGGATGGTGGCCGGTCTCCAACCCATCCCAGTCTAGCTTATCCCACCAGTCCTTCTCGCAGTCCACGACGGGACGGCGGCTATCTCGGCCAACGGCTGGGAGATGCCTGAGACCCCAACAACCCCTAAGCCATACCCTCTCAAGCTTGGGAGCAAGCATCTTGACCTCACATATATGCTGCAACTTATAAAGCTCATACAGGTGGATATGCTTCAGGCTTGGGAACTCAAGTACACCTAATCGGAGGCCAGTATGAACAGGGAATACCATCTTTAAATCACCACAGTTGACAATGTGAAGACTTCCTAAGTTGTGCAAATATGATCCTTGAATAGCCATCAACAATGGGAGCACAAATGTGAGCCTCGGGCAAGAGTACAAGTGTATGCTCTTCAGTTTCACAAATGAAGTGTTGTCGGTGCCACCATGGGTCCTTCCTTTGCTCCAAATGCAGTGAGCATTCAAGAGATCAGCAGCCCAAAAGGTCTCTATTTTGTTGAAGGGATAGATTCTATCGTAGTTAGGGGTGAAGACTGTGTGCAGCTTGGGGCATCTCACCACATGGCACTGTTTTAGATGTCGCCAACCAAGTTCCCTCCCATCAATGGACGTCATGTGTTCTGGGATGACAATGGTGATGGAAGAATTGTCATGCACATGCAATGACTCAACATTGTCCATCACAAAGATGATTGCCTTGATTGCTTGTTGACTCTCCACTTTAGCATTGCTAATTCCCTTGCCAATCTCAACATGACAACTTGATGGCTGAAATTGCATTCCATTGTTGTAGTCATGATCAACAATTATGTTGCCAACAGAAACATCCATGTAGGTGCTGTAAGTATTGGGGGTTAATGACATTGGTTGAGGAGGACCCATTATTTTCCCACTATTACCAGGGCCCATCTTCTCCTTGATATATCTTTGTCCCGTAACATTGGTGGTACAAGGGACACAAAGATTTAGATGGAACCTATTGCTATTCCAACAGAATCGGACATTGCTTTGTAATACCAAGGACTGAAAAAACCTTAGGTCCATTATAGTAACATACACTTCATGCAGTTTAGTTTGAACAGGACAAACTGAGGTATCAATATGCAGCATTGTCAGTGTTGGTAGACCCTCTTCTGGCCATATAATGGCATGGAGTTGCAAACATTCCAATAGAATTATTTGTTGTAGATTTGGGGCATGTACCTCTTTGAGGTCAAATGTTTTTACCAGTGTGCCTGATAAATCTAGCTCCTCCAGTTTTTTAAGTGATCCACACAATCTGAACTTCAACAATCTTCCACAACCTGCCAAAGAGATATGAGAGATTTTGGCTTCCTCATTCTGATCCACTCTTGTACGCACATCTAAGCTGAATGATTCAAGTGACATAGGGAGTCCTTCTGGGCCAACATGCTCCAACCCAATACAACCATCTAGAACCAGGATCTTGACTCTTGTTGCCCCTGATAGACATGGCAAAACTTGTATTGTACTATTCCCAGATAGGTCGAGGTACTCCATCTTCACCATATCTGTAAATTCGTCCATTTCACATGTCTGCCATGGGGATGTGGGCTCAATCACTCGAAGCTTGTGAAGGTTCTGCAGCCGTCGCCATGCAAAACTATGGCACCAAATCCTTCCTTTCTTTATATGCACCTCCCTAATATTTGCAGCCATATGCTCTGTGATGTTTGCTGATAAATCCAACTCCCAATCCGTGTGGCATATGTCTAGAACCCATAGGCTGTGAAAAAATTCCATTGCTGGTCTATCTTGCTTCTCATCTTCTTCTACGTGTTGATCCTTGCAGCCATCTAATCCGAGGAACTTTAAGTGGCGGCAACAGCAGAAAGGAGGTGAAGAAAAGTTGAAGGAGCAACGGCATAACTTGAGGACACGGAGTTTGTCCGATTGATGAAACATGCCATCAGGTAAGGGTCTTAATGGTGGACCTGATGGCCTTGCCACTGCAGTAAGGAAAATGGACGTGGACTCTGGATGCACAATAGAACCTTCCTTGGACAATATCCATCGTTTGGGAGGTGTCTTCAGTTTATGACCAAAAGAGGGCAGATCATTAGACGAATAATCTTCTATATTTATATGTTGATGCAAAGCAGCAGCAACCTTCCATGCTTCGTCACCCTGACCTCCCTGTATAATCCCATCACAAACCCAATAGCTGGAAGCATGGGTGGCCCAGTTGTAGTCCATGATGTTGCCTCCCTGACAATTTAATAACAGCAGATACAAGCAACACTCTTCAACTGCTGCACCAAGATTATCAGTGTACCCAGCAATTTCTCTAGCCTCATTTTGCAGCAAATAATTCCAATCTTTATACGGCCAGTCATTGAAAATGAAAAGATTAGAAGTATCCACCTTCTCACTAATTCCTGAGTTGAGCCGAAGCCTTCCTCGAAATGTCCACAATACCTTAGTATCAAAAAGTTTTCCATGAAGAATGCCATAATCACTTATATTAACCGTGCCATTGCTTCCATTATGAAAGATAACTAAACATCTTTGCCCCATAAGGATTTGAAGGATCTCTCTC